>CM042165.1:22657742-22747094 GCA_023376005.1 Doryteuthis pealeii | reverse complement strand
GTTATCCGGTAGTTTAACTCAAGAATAATACTTTTAGACATTGAAACTATTTCGCAATAGCTCTTAAGTAAGCTTATCAAACGTCTGTAATAATTAATTAGCATACTGTTGGTAATATCCACAGGTCCTATTATATATATACATACTACACACCACACACACCCACACACACACACACACACACCACACACACACACACACATTATATATATATAAGTAATCTACAGAACACCGTGTTTCGACGTTTCACGTCTCAGTGTAGCTAGACACAGCAACTACCTAACATCCGGAGCGAAACCCGACTGACTTTTCATCAGCCCGATTCGTTAACCTCTGCAGAGTTGCCAATAAGGAGCGGGTGTTTTAACTGTTAAATACATACATTTGTGTACATATTTTACAACAGAGATATATATATATATATATATATATATATATATATATATATATATATTACTAGCAAATATATGCACCCTTCGGGTGCAATATTTAGGTTTTGATGTTATAAAATATTGTATCAAATTTATAAACTATTTAGAAAATGATAAACTGAGGGGGTATAATCGAAAAATAGAACAGCTTTAGATTTAACTCTTCCATCATTTTCTTTCACTCCCGTCTTTCATTTTTCCTAATTCATTTATTTAGTTAGATTATGAAGTATTTAATAAAATTACACTTATTTCGTCTCGTTTATGGATTTCTTTTAAGATTTATACCCGAGATCTTTGCTAAGATTCGTTAAGAGAAAACCAAACAATTAGAAATCAATAATACTAAGCATATATTTATTAAAATCAAATTTTAAATATCAATATGCAAATTAGCCTTCTCGTTCACACTGTAAACCGCTATTTTGTTGTATATATAAATACAATTACATGTCATTAGTACTTAGATATGGTCAACAGTATTAATAAGGTATAACAATTTTATCAATAATTGAGGTTTAAATAAAGATAAATTCATGGTAAATGTGACGTCAATAACTAAGGGAATTGTGAATTGAATAGTGATTTAGTTTCGGTTACAGACAGACAAACACAATCTCCATTATAATAAGATATATATGTGTATGTGTGTGTGTCTATAACATATTTTTTAAATTTTGTGTGAAGCATGGGTAAAGTGTGAAATAAATGAGAAATGTTATGTGTCAGGTTTCATTTTATTTCATGAAATAAAACTTAAAACGTAACATCTAACGGAGTTTCTCATTTATTTCACGCTTTACACAAAAAAAATATATTATAGACATAAAAATATTATAGACACATACACACGTGAGTGTGTGTGTGTGTGTGTGTGTGTGTGTGTGTGTGTGTGTGTGTGTGTCTGTCTGTCTGTCTGTGATCTATTTCCATTGACCCTGACATTGAACTGTTAACACCAAAAGATTCTAGTGGCGACTGAAACAGGTGCTTAATCTGGGTCATGGTCAGTTGTCAAGTATTAGCTGTACAAACCTGCACATGCACAGATTTGATGAATTGGACTAAGAAACACAAATCTAGTTGAATGCTCATATATATATATATATATATATATATATATATATATATATATATATATATATATTAGAGATGCCCATTTTTTGTCGGCTGCTAGCTTTTTAAAAACTAATTAAAATTAATTAAATCTATTATTTAAGGTCAAACTTTTGTCTAAAATGATAAGTAGTAACATAATGACGATCATTAAAAAAAGAAAAATATCATTACATATGCAGTTTATTTTTAATAGATTTAAAACAATTTGTTTTCGTCAATTTCGACGCGATCGACCATTCTGTCTCTTTTAGGCGCTTGTTTACAATTTTAAAATAACATTTGGGATGGAAAAAAATTTACCAAAAATCAGGTAATTATCCGATTTTAATGAAATTTTCAGTATTGATTTATCAATTAATAAATTTTATAATACATCAGTTATTTTATTTCAAAACTTTAATTTAGTATTTTTGCTATGAAAAATTAATATATAAAATTCTTTAAAAATATGAAAAGCCTGATGTTAAGTTTAAAATGTTATATTTTTAGATTCGAAAAATAAATATCTACTTAATGCAAACCTTATTTTTTTCGAAAAAGTATACGTTTTGAAGAAAAACTCGATTGAAAATGTACCCCCTCCCCTTTTTAAGCAGAAAAATATCGATGTATAATTTTTTCTTTTATAAAATAATAGCCAATTAGATAATCATCGAAATGAGTAAAAAAGAATTCTCCAAAAAATTAATTATTCATTATTTTTTTACATTTTATTTTTCGATTTTCGGTACTTATTTTCTCATAGAAAAGCCACCGTAAATTCATTTTTGTTTCTATTCATAACTTCGGTCTTTTATCTCTTTATTTACTGTAATTAGAAAACGGAAAGACCAGCTTGAAAAAAAAGTTACGCCCCCAACATTAAAACATAAGTGACGTGATAAAAATGAGAAAGTTT
The DNA here is from genome assembly GCA_023376005.1 of Doryteuthis pealeii. Lineage (NCBI taxonomy): Eukaryota > Metazoa > Mollusca > Cephalopoda > Myopsida > Loliginidae > Doryteuthis > Doryteuthis pealeii. Next base: position 22,744,646 of record CM042165.1, on the reverse strand, counting down.
TGAAATAAAATAAGTAATGCATTATAAAGATCATTCATTGATACATAAACACTGAAAATTTCATTAAAATCCGATAATTTCCTGATTTTTGGTAAATTATTTTCCCTATGGGGGGGGGAGCTAAAGTAATTTGGTCAAAAAATGCAATTTAGTCTCATTTTGGGTATCACTAATAATTATATATATATATATATATATACATACATATATATATATATACTGGACAAAACGTGACCCATTGAGCTCTAGGTAGATAATTGGGTTTAGAGAAAAGTGAGTTTGCAAAGCGAATTAAATTATTATATATATAAAAAATACAGCTGGAGAATTAAAAAAAACATTTAGATTAAACATTAAGATAAGATTTCTAACAAACATTAAGATAAGATTTCTAAGAAAAGGACAGTTTCACTTATTTTAAGCTACGGGCTAGCTGCTTCTGCAACTTAACATACAAATATATTTCACACTCTAAATCACTCTTTACCTTCACTGGCAAACTAACATATATAACGAGGAGTTAATCGACAGAGAGAGAGAGAGAGAGAGAGAGAGAGAGAGAAAGAGAGAGAGAGAAAGAGAGAGAGAGAGAGAGAGAGAAAGTAACAGGCAGAATGTGTGGTAAGAGACGGGTCAGTTTTTTTACTTAATTGTAAATTATGACTAATTAGAACGAATTAAAATGGATTTTTTTCAAACATAACTAAAAAATAATACAAAATTGAATTTGTTTCTTTAATGGTTTTTTGAGTATCAGTTGTTCATAGATGCAAATGCCTTTGATTTTAACGGCATGTCAACCTATCTCGGCTTATTTTATGCCAAAGGTTAGGAAATCGAGTTCATTGTATATTCATATTAACTTTTTTTGTGTTTTTTATTCTTTTTTTTTAAACACGGTCCTCTTGAATACGAATAAAACAATATTCCTGGTCTAGCGTTAGTCAAAAGGGGATAGACTCCCTCGCTGTCCGATTGATACCGGCAATAGGCCACACGGCCTATTTTACTGCTACCACTACTCCTCTTACAAAAAGTTCCACCCCGTAGATTCCATTATGTTCGATTGAAACAGATTAGCGTTATCGCCTCCTCTATCTTTCTCTTACTTTCTTTTTCTTCCTTTCTTATTATATTTATTCTGTGTAGCATGTCTCCACCCCTTTCTATCTTTCTTTCTTTTTAATAAAAACAGAATGGTCCATTGTCTAGCTGAAGTGACTACCCTCATAAGAAATAAGAATTCGGCGGATAAGGGACACCAGATAATCAGGATTCACATTTTTGCATTTAATCTTGGACGATCTGGACGATGTCATTTTTAACCAGAAGGTGTTGCAAGATAATAACGATCGTACTTTTAAGGAACACGAGTATTGATATATATAGATTTGATGATTGCTTAATTCTCACTGATCCCAGTGTTCAAAACCTATGTGAAGAGTAGAATCTAACATGCCGATTTTCAAGGTAGACAAGCATTACTACTTAAAAGATTAACACAATACAGTTTTCTTTTTTCCCCCGGCTACGACGTAACCTATATTCGCTTGTGCTAGAAGGCGGTGACTGAGGGTCAACAAGTCCTGGGAATGACTTAAACTCTATCTGGTGAGGTTCCAGTTCTGGAGGTTTGGGGAATGTGGAACACCCTTTCATCACCATTGCTCCCAGATCCACTTTGACCCGGAGTGGTTGTACCTGTTAGGGTCCCGTCTATGGGTTAAATAGAAAAATGCGTTTATAAAAAAACTGTATCCATTAAGAATTTGGATACATAATTTTCGTTATATCAACCTCGGTGAGTCATTTAATGCCAACAAAGTTTTGAAAAAATCAAAACTTTGTCGGCATTAAATGACCCACCGAGGTTGATATACCGTAAAACGAACCGACATTCTACCTTTCTGTTTATAAAAATAAAATTGATTATCCATTAAGAATGAATTTATTTCAAAACTGTCGACATTAAATGACCCACTGAGGTTGATATGCCGTAAAACAAAGCAAATCAAACTCGGTATTAAGCTCAGCTTATCAAGAACAATGATAATTTGACACCGTGCCAAAGTTGTAAAAGTTTCAAGTGTAAGCACTGACTAGAAGAAAAAATAAAACTAAATACTATTTGACACTCCACTCCCCCTTTTTTTAATTCCTCTACGGTCACATGATGCCACACGTTAGGTAGATTTGTCACGGCGTCGTATTCAAGGTTTCAATATCTTATCAGCGTCTTTTCTCCCTTTTTTAGTTGTTGTTTTTTTTAAGTAAAGACGCCCGTTACGTAATAGTTGTTACTAGCAGGACCTGTGGATATAGTTATTTACTAAGCTTAGCTTAGATGTGGCACAAGGCCAGAAATATGAGGGCACCCAATGAGAATCGAACTCATTAACAATGATCTGCGAATCTAGCCTGCTAACCATTACACATGAGGTGCCCTGTAGTTATTTACTAAGCTTAGCTTAGATGTGGCACAAGGCCAGTAATATGGAGACACCCCAATGAGAATTGAACTCATTAAGAATGGCCTGCGAATCTAGTTTGCTAACCATTACACCACTTGGGGTAACCTGTGGATATACCACAGTACGATAATAAGTAATCACAAGATTTAAAAAAATATTCCACATTACTAATACTAGCAAATATATGCACCCTCCGGGAGCAAGTATTTAAGTTTTAATATAATAAAAATATCATATTAAATTAGAAAGGCTAACGAAACTGAATAAGAATGCAGATAAAAAGATTTGGAACAGAGGGGGTATGATTGAAAAATAGAACAACTTTGAAACCAACTCTTCCATCATTTTCCATTACTCCCGTCTTTCATTGGTAAATTTTCCTAATTTAACTCTTTAGTTAAAATAGGAAGTAAAGAATAAATTTACAGTTATTTCTTCTTGTTAATGGATTTCTTTTAAGATTTATCCCTGATAAACTAGATAACTAAATCGCAACTAATTCGGTTTGGGTAATAGGGCATCTTAAACATTGAAACTTAAATTTCGTAAATAAGAAAAAATATGTATCTTTTATTTTTCTAAATTGTTAGATTATTTTCTAAAGAATTTTATATTAAAAGTTCCTATTGTCTACTTGTTTATTTTTTTTCAGAGATTTTAAAAAATTTATAAAATGTAAAATAAATATTTTTGTTTAGCGGATATCAAAATCGTATTTATTAATCAAAGAAAATATTGTATAAAAAATATCTAGCTAAAAATAATGACATAACATATTTCGGTTTTTATTTTTTTTTTAATTTGAAAATAATGTTTGAATTACAAATTGTCGTCATTCTTATTAATAGATGGATCTAACGGAAATAATATCCGCTTTGGTTTTTGAGGAAAACTCTTGTAGTTGTTAATGTTGTTGTTGTTGTTGTAGCACTGGGTCGTTGAGATACATAGGTTAAATCGTGAGACATCAAGGAAATGCTAAATTAGTAATTTGTTTTTACTTCAGAAAATAAATTATACGTACGATCGTCCATACCAAAAAAAAAAAAAAAAAAAAAATAGTGCACTCGTCAAGATGCGATAACTATGTCAGAGATTAAGAATTTACGGGAATTTACTTTTAAATGCAAAAATTTAGGTTTTATGTAAGAGAAATTTGTTTTTTCTTTTTTATAACACAAACTTGGAATTGTTCTTTATATTAAACGTAAAAGAAAACATTAAAAAGTTAATTTTCAATTTTTTATTGAAGTTTTAAAATATTTTTAACAATCCTCGTGCATATTAAAAGAGCGTGTTTTGCACACACACACACACACACACACACACATATATATATATATATATATATATATATATATATATATATATATATATATTATAATAATAATAATAATAATAATAATAATAATAATAATAAAGTACTGACGTCTAGATTTGGTATAGACAAGTTAGTGACAACTTAAAAAACATTATGAAGCTAGTCTCAATACTTTTGAAAGTAGATTTATTTGATGAAACAAGTTTATGCAAGTGCGGTGTCCTCTATACTCACTATACCCTTAGCTCTGTGCGCTTTTTTGTTGTTGTGTGTTTTTTATTTGTTGGCTTGGTTTCTTTGTTTAAGGGCATAACAAACTTGGTGGGTTATTTAATGCCAATGCCAACCTTGTAGAAGAACCGTAGGGGTACTATTCAAAGCATAGCTGGGGAAGGATAGGCGTTTCCCAAGGGCATTAGTTCGAAAGTGAACGTAATAGCATGACTGAAGTTTGAACTTGCCCTCTATAATGTCGCAGTCGAGCACGTTAACCACTACACAACGGAGACACGCATTTTTTCTAAACAGAAAAGTCATCTAAATTTTAAGATTTTATTGATTAATTTTAATGGTATTTCAACCCGTCTAGGATTATTCTATGACTTGAGGTTAGAGAATCGTGTTCATATTTACATTTATCTGTAGCTGTTACATGTCTTGTTTTGATTTTTTGTACACAGATACGAATATTTTTAAACAGTCCTATTTTACCCATGCTGGGATTATTTTCCTTTTGCCTGGAAGAGATCTTCCCACTGGGTTGCCACTTGTTCTCACCAGGGGCTATAGTATTTAAGCGGTTGATTCAAACGCGTCTCCCTCTTTTCTCCTTCTTCTCGGCTGAACCACATGGGTTAGAGATTTTGTGACTACACCCCACCCTCGTGGGGCCTCTGGTCCCCACGTACCGACTAAGTCAGTAAGTGACTTTCATTATATGGACTATCTGTAACTCCTTTTATATGTACATGTAACACTTAAATGCGTCCTTATTGTATTTCATTTGTATTATCTTGTATTCCTATTTTATGTATCCTGTCATATTTCTCTGCTGTTTACTATATAAAATGTTTTGTCCCACAAACGTGTCGGAGTTGTATATTCATATATTAATCATGAACCTTACACCCATATAGGAGACCATAACAGGTACTTCAACTCCGGCTAGTGGGTCTGGGAGTAATATCAATGAGGCGATAATCTTTAGCAGGAGGCACTCGTTGTGTAGTAGTTATAGTCGTAGGAAATAGTCACAGTGAGCAGAGTTCCAAATCTGAACGCTGCTGTTTGGATTTCTCATAGCGCTAATACCATTGAGAAAGTCATGGGTCCAACTGTTCTTCCTCCAGCTATGGGTAAATCGTAGGGCAAACTGGGCTCTTTAACCTTGGTATGGCAACCGGCATAGTAGAAGGAAAACTGAATTGAAACCTGTTACCCGAATGTGGCTGGGTACCACCTTCGGACGCCGATCCCCGAGAAACTCTACGTATGGAAACATCGGGTAAATGCTATCACTCCACCCACCCATACACGTGGGTATTAGCTCTATGTGTAATGCAAAAAAAAAAAAAAAAAGAAGTTTGTTCCGGATTTAAACGCGGTAGCACAGTGCACTTCATACAACCATAACCATTATGCTGCGAACGGCTCTAATTCTCTCTTACGTACTGCCTTCTCTCTCTCTCTCTTTCTTTTCTCTCTCTCTCTCTCTCTCTCTCTCTTCTCTCTCGCGGCGCGCGCGGCCTAGTGGAGCCCATCCATCTGATTTTAATTCAGTTTTCCTTCTTCTTAATCGATTGCCACTTCAAAGATAAAGAACCCATTTTGTCCTACTATCTACCCATAGCTGGGGGGAGAATAGTCGGATTCATACATTTCTCGTGAGTGTTAGCGCTAAGTGGGACGCAAAACGTCTCGGGTAGCCGAGTACACTTCTTACGACGATAACCGTTACACAATAAGTGCCTACAATTCTCTTTTACGCCCTGTCTTTTTTCTTCTTCTCTCATTCTCCCTTACTATCCTTCTCAATCTGTCTCGTTCTCTCTTACTTATAGACAGACATATCAGGTTTACTATCTACGTCCAGTAAGTATTCAAGCATAATCTTTTACATTCAGTACAGAAACTTTCAACTACTTTCTAGACATCTTGTGCTTTTCAAACCACTTGGAAAGAAAACCTCTTCTCTCACTTGACTAAGTTTCAGTTCTCCTAATTAGCTGGCTGTTGTATAACACTGAGCCAAAAAAGAAGTTCTGTCTGCCACCCAGATAAATGATGCTGAACCAGACTAAATTCAAGTACACCGATTCTAACTCTGTACTCAAAATTGTCCTCGAAAACCAGACTTTTTTAATACTTGTACTTAATCATATACCAACTAGCATTCTACCCGTAAAAAACAATTCTTAATGCATATATATATATAACTATAGCGTGGGATTGGCTCTGTTTCAGCTTTTACTGGAACGGTGTGCCAAAGTGCAGTATTATTGGGAGAGTGCTCAATATAAAAAAATAGAGCTATTATATAATATAATAAAATAAATATATATAAAGGTTTAATATATTTATTTGATGACAAAGGAACAGTCACGACCATTTGGTTTCATGCATGCGTAATCACAAACATTCGTCAGGTGACGTTGGTTCAAATGCCATCGTTTGCGGTTACGCATGCATGAAACCAAATGGTCGTGACTGTTCCTTTGTCATCAAATAAATAAATAAATATATAAAACCTTTATATATTTATTTTATTTTATTATATATATATATATTATATATATATATATATATATATATATATGTAGAATTAAACAAAATGCACATCTCCTGTTTAACAATTTTATTTTTGATCTTTTCTAATTTTCTGGCCAACTTTTTGATGTTTGGGTGGAATTGGTGTTTAAGTCCACCAAAGTTCAGTTCCCGAGTACTTTCGGCACTTCGAAGTGCCGTCATCAGGGGCGATGTATTTCATGTTTTTTCAAACTATTTATACATTTACACTGACGGATTTCAATTAATTTCTTTCTTGATATTTTGTGATATATATAAAAAAAATTAAAAAAAAGAAGCCTCGTTTCGCTAGTTGTATCCCCCGGCCTTCTTCAGGTGTTCCTTGTCTATCCGAGCATAGTAAGTGGAATCATTACAATACTCGGATGGACAAGAAAAACCTGAAGAAGGCCCAAGGATGCAACGTCTGAAACGTTGTGTTCTTATACAAGTGAATTCCCCGTCTCTAAACTCCTTCAGGGCAATGTTAGATAATCTGTGGAAAGATTATAAATATTCTGTGGAATTAAGATGAATGTTTATAAGGAACAGCTGACAGGTCTCAGACCTAATATACTATCTGAAAACATATTATTATTATATATCACAATTAAAATGTTGACAGCAGTCCGAAAAATAAAAATAATGCATGTCAAACCTTGTTGGGTTATTTGATTCAGAAGGGGTGTTGCCGATAAATATATACTCAGAAATCGAAGGCTCGTGCAGTGGCCAGTGTAAAGATTGCATGAATCCCTACGGTATTCCTCTTTTGAGGCACCTCAGGCACCGGGTAATAAACACAGCCTTGTCCCTTTTAGATGAGGGGCAGGTGTTTCCTGGGGGATAGTCTCTGGGATTCACGCTGATTTATTATATATCTTACCGGTCCATAGACTGAAGCCACTGGATACAGGGCCTGAAGGCCAGGTAAGTTTATTGTCCTGACCCACCCCCCTCACAGCGAGCCGGATCGTCACAAGGTCTTTTTAACGGGAGCAGCCACGCACAAACCGACGCTCGTGCGGTGGCAAATTTAAAAAATGCGTGTATCCCGTCGGCATTCCTCATTTGAGGCGTCTCATGCACTGGACAATAAACCCAGCCCTGCCCCTTTAAATCAAAGGGGCGTGTGTTGTTTGTGGTGATGGCCCCCTGGGATTCAGGCTGATTATATATATATATATATATATATATATATATATATGACTAGCAGCGGCTAGCCAGCGTCGCCTGGTGTGAGGGGGATTTAAGTTAGTCCCGAAGATCCATTATTACTGAATCGTGAGTTGAATCCTCGTGGGATGCCTACTATCTAAAATATTAAATGAAAAAAAAAATCCATGCTGTTATCATTTGAATTTTATTTTTTAATTATTTTCACGAATATAAATCAAATCTCTATAATCTTTGCTAAAAAACCAAGACTTGGTGATATCTAATGAGTATATATATATATATATATATATATATATATATATATATATATATACCTTATCGTTAATCGTTTTATTTTCGAAGTTTCCTCCGGACATACACATAACTGCCCTTTATATATGTATAGATTATTATATACTAGTACAAAATAAAAAACGCCCTACGGTCGATGTAAAAATAGATTTTTGAAATATATTGCCTGAGGGGTGGGAGTAAAACATTCAATGTCAGCGAGTTTGTACCCTAAGTAAGTAAAATCATCAAATTCATTAAAGGATTAAAAAATAAAACAATTTGAAATGTAAACTTTAAATATGTATTAAAATAAAACAAATTATATATAGATATATAATACCAGTCATGTATTTATTGAAACTTGTTTAAAAAAAAAACAATGAGGACTGTCTAATTTTGCATGTTCAAATTTTGAGTGTATTTATTCTATGTTATGACAATTTTGAGTAATGTGACGTAAGCAGTGACGTAATTTTTGTTACAGACAAAAACCGGAAGCGAACACTAATTGGTTTCTTTTCTCTATTTTTTTAAAGGTCCCAAGTCGGCAGGAACCATCGAACTGAAATCCTCTTCCCTCTTCCAACAATAGAAGTTTGGATTTTTTACGGTATATTTCAAGATATGGAGTAATCTATTAAGAATTAAAACCAGAAAATTCAACTTTTATTGCGAATCCAGATATTATATATATATTATATTATTATTATATCATTATTATATATATATTATATATATATTTTACAATTACATTATTATTATATCTAGTTTATATTATATATTTATATACTATCCAATTCTTTTATTATATATAAATAGATTATATATATATATTATTACTTATATACAGAAAGAAATAACTATCTAAATCTATATTTATCTCTATTCTCCGAGTAAGCTAAACTAGCATAGCATCACTAGTGAGTTCGAGCCTCACTTGCTGCTTAGTAAATAACTTCCCTCGGTTTTCGTAACATTAGAGAGCAGATTTTACGAAAATAGTTTCTATAATTATTTTGAAAAGCTTAAATCTCTAAATAAGTTAATAATAATAAAACGAAATACTGGATTAATTTGGATACTGGATTAAGTAGAAACAGTTAACCAATGGATTTAATATAGGATTAATGATTTTAGAGGATTAATATTTTTAAATAAATCAAATTCTTCTTTATGGTGTAGCGAACAATATCTTTAAGAAAATTGACATACATTTTGTTTCTGTTACTTGTATTAAATTTATTTAAGTATTGATTTTATCGATTATATTTTTGGAACAAGATACTTGATTCCAAATTGTAAACCAAATGTTTTTAAAGCTTTGCACTACAAAAAAGTCAAACTGAAGGAATTGACTTAAAATAATAAGTTAAATATCGACTATATTTATAGTAGAAAACACAAATTTGTATATGAGCAATACCAATTAGCATTTTATAACTAGCAGAAACTAGTATATCATATCGAACAGAAATTAAAATATAACAAGCACAAATTAGCATACCGGATAAAGCAAAAATTAGCATATCGTATCAAACACAAATTAACATATAAGGAACAGAAATTAGAATACCATAACAAGCACAACATAGTACATTATATCAACCACGAATTAGCATATCATAAGCATAAACTAGTATATCGTATCAAACAGATTAACATATAGTGAACAAAATTAGCATATCGTGTCAAATACAAATTAGCATATAACAAGCACAAATTAGCATATAGCGAATACGTGTAAACACAACATAAATGTTTGTTGAAATGTTTAAAATTCGGTGTAAAAAATAGAGTATAAATATAATTGCTGATACAAGAAGGTTGAATTAACGATACAATGAAAGATTTTTACCAAAATACGGTATTATACAGTGAATTGTTTTACACATTAGAATAAAGAAAAAAAAGGGGAGGTTACGATAAAAATGTGTTATAGAAAACGGGACCAAGCGAGAACTTTTGGAAACCAGAAACGTGAACTTTAACATGAACTAAATAAAATAAAAATAAAAATCTTTTTTAAATGAAAAAACGCAAAACGAACTGAATGGAAAATATAACGGTAGAAGAACCAAGTTCGGGCAACTCTTGTGATTTCGCCCGTTGTTGGACGGTGGCGCTTCAAGTGACCCTTCTTGGCCTAATTTCGGCCGTCGGAACATTCAGTAACTCGCTGGTCATCCTAGCCATCTTTCTCTACGATGATCTCCGGACCAAGGCGAAGTCGTTCGTGTGCAATCTAGCCGTGGCCGATCTGATTCTCTGCCTGTTCGTCATCCCCCTCCGAACGATGATGATGTTCGCCCGCCAACCGTTCGGCCTGTGTCACGTGACCGTGGTGGCGCAGGCGACCTTCGTGTACACGTCCATCAACACCCTGGCCGCCATCTCCTACAACCGCTTCGTGCTGACCATGAAGACGCGATCGCAGTACGAGAACACGTTCACCAAGCGCAACGTCTTTCTGATCCTGTTGGCCTGGCGTTCGGGGCCTCCTTCATGGCCGTCATGTGGACCGGGGCCTGAACGTGACCTACGACAACAAGACGCGAGCGTGCGTCTTCCTGCGGGGCAACGCCACGATTTCCGCCCTGCTCATGGTGCCGCTGTCGCTGCTCTTCTCGCCGCTGCTCCTAACGCTCTATTTCTACGCGCGCATTTTTACTACGCCCGACACTCGGCCGTCTCCGTGACCGGCCACCGTCCAGACGACATTAGCTTCACCTACAAATTGTGCTGTATTCACCATCCTGTTTGGTATCCTCAATTTTCCCCGCCTGTATACTTGCCGTCGTCCAAGTGTTCAGCAGTCCGGATGCCAACGAAGTTTTGATTAGGTTCTCCATCATTATACAGCTCCTCAATTCCGCCGTCAACCCTGTTATCTATGGTTGGAAAGTCCCAAAATTCAGAAACGCCTTTATTCGAATGCTGCGCCTGAATGCGTGCTGCAATAGGGCTGCAGTACAGCCAATCAACCATTGATCATAAACTCACAAAATAATAAATAAATAAATAAATAAAAAGTAAAAAAAAAAAACAAATTAACTCTTGCCTACTTTAAGCCGCTCACAGTGGCTCTCCCACCACTGCGATCCTACTGTAATCCGCTGGCAGCGGCTCTCGCACGTATCACTTGTTTACATTGAAAAAAAAAAAAAAAAAAAAAGATCACTACGTGAACACCCTTGCCATCTTTTTAAATTTTTTTTTTGTCTGTGAACCAACCCCCCTTTGACTGGTACTTGATCCTTTTTTTGCAATAGGGAAAAATTTGGTACAGACGTGGGGGAATTTTGGTAGGCAAAGAGTTAAGAAAGAAAAAAAGTTTTTAGATTAAGATAGAAATCTGAAATATTGTTTGATATTTTTACGTTTTTTTTTTTAATACTGTTATTAGAATACCGTTTCAATTGTAATGTTAAAGATTTTAAAAAGAAAAAAAAAAAGAAAGAAAGAGTGAGTGAAAGAAAAAAAAAGAATTAAAAAAGAAACACAAAAAAAAAAACACTGCGAATATGGTTAAATATTATTAAAATTTTATGAAAAAAAAAGGTTCAATGTTCTTATCTTTTTTCTTTTTCTAAATAGAAGAATTGTAATATTTAGATTGAATTACCATGACCAGAAAACTCTACAAACACCGTGTGCAACATGCGGAACAGCGGACAGCTGTTCGACCTTATTGGTCTCATAAGCACTGTATACCACGATCTCCGCCACTTGAGATCAAAACAGCGACCACAAAACCGAAACTCTACCCCTGAGCCACCAGTCCACGCCACAAACGGGGGATCACCAAATCACCTAGGCACTGGTAAACGCGCAGCCACTTAACCTCTATTCTATATAATATCATAATAAAACCAAACAACTTTCAACGGCCTGGAAACTCATGGTAGCGTAATGGTTAGCAAACTAAACTGGCAGATCAATTACCACTGTGGAATGAGCTTGATCCTCACTGGGGGCTTCAAGCCAAATCTGCTTCTAATCTTTTTTTCATTTGATGTTCTGAAATAATATCTCATCTACTGAAAGTGATAGCCCCCTCAAATCAATCGGCTGGTCATGTCAAGCCATAGCACCTATATAATTGTCCCAACCCTATTGCCCTTATGGCAAGCCTAAACCCTTTTTATCATATATGTGCTAGAAGGCAGTGGCTGAGGGTCTCAAGTCTTAGGTATGATGTTAAACTATCTGATGAAGTTCCAATTCTGGAGCTCTGATGAACGTGGAGTACCCCTTCATATCCATTGCTCCCAGGGGAGTGGTAGTACCCGTTAGGGTATTAAAACAATATTTTGAGATAATTGCTAGTATGGAACCAGCTTGTAACTGTCACCGAAAGTAAATCATTTACTAAGCATAGCTCAGTTGTGGCACAAGGTCAGAACTATTGGGTGCCCAGTGAGAATCGAACTCACCAATAATAGTCCGCTAATCTAGCTTGTTAACCATTATACCATGTATATATTTACCAACCCCTCCATACGAGCACACGTGACAGGAGGTCAATTTCTTAAGCGGATTTTAACATGTTTGAATTCGGAGTTTTCCTTTTCCTAGACTGGTTACCTAGCCAAAGTTAAAGAGCCCAGTCTGCCCTACTATTTACCCATAACTGGAAGGAGAGTAGTTGGATGCATACATTTCCCAAACGTACAAGCGCTATGTGAAATGCTTAGTTCCTGATTTGAACTCGGATCGCCGAGTCCATTTCCCACGACTAACCATTATACTACACAGCTCCAAAAAACTTAGATGCGATACCTGGCCAGAAGTATGGGGCGCCCAGTGAGAATCGAACTCACGACCAATGGTCTGCTAATCATGTAAGTTGCCGATGGACATCAGAAGAGGTCCAAATGGTTTTTCAACATATAAAAAACACCCAATACGTATTGGAGAAGGGTTCAGCTGCAGAAAAGAAAGCTGCCCACTTCGCCAGAATAGTAAGAAAACAATAATAACAAGGTAGGAATATCTGCTATAGTTATTTACTAAGCTTAGTTTAAATGTGACACAAGGCCAGAAGTATGGGGCGCCCAATAAGAATCGAACTTACTAACAATAGTCTGCTAATCTAGCTTGCTAACCATTACACCACGCGAGGAATATCTGGTATAGCAAACTCCATTTTGAGGGAGAAGAGTACATTTAGATCCCCTAAGAGGATTAGGAGGCGCATTGTGTAATGGTTATCGTTGAAGGAAATGAACTCGGCGACCTCAGTTTAAATCCTGGACAGGGCTGTTTACATTAGCGCTAATATTTTTGGCAATGCTATGAATCAAGCTATTCTCCCTCCAGCTATGGGTAAATGGTAGGGCGGACTTTAACCTTGGTTAAGCAACCAGTCCACGAGAAGGAACACTTTGAATTCAAACCTGTTAAACTCCGCTTAAGAAATTGAACACGTGGCACATCCTACTCGTGGTGGTGGTGGGGGAGTAGTAAATACATACTTTAATTGAGAAACGTCACTGAGAGTGGGACATGTGGTAAGTGAATGTAGCGGTATTTACCGACGAGTCGACCCAGTACTGATTTCAAATCGATTTTCTTGTTGGTTAAACTTGCAAATCATCGTCAAAATTAAAATGGAAACTTATTTGGAGGTGATACATGACAGTTTAACTACAGTGTATGAATGAACTTTTTTGCAAATTGTGTTATGGTTTAGGGTTTGGGAATTAAGGTTGTTTTTAATTACGTATTGCTTAAAAAAACAAAAACAAATTACTATACATTTAATTAACCATTTAAATTAATTATTGAATCCAACGGTAGACACATTAGTCTCAGTTTGTGTTAGTATTGCAATTTATAATTTCAATTAAACTTGGTTTTATTTTTCAACATTAAATGTATAGTAATTTGTTTTTTTTAAGTTGTTTTTTTTAGCAATACGTGATTAAAAACAACCATAATCCCCACACCCCTAAACCGTCACCAAATTCGCAAAAACGTTATTTCATACACTGTAGTTAAACTATTATGGATCACCACCAAATAAGTTTCCGTTTTAATTTCGCAAGTTTAACCTTCTTGTTATAAGCGGGGCCGCTTATCTCAGTCCGAATTATCAGTTCCAGGAAAATTCAGTAATCTGATTATGAGAAATAGAGACCTTATCAAAGTTTGTTATCCAATTACTTACGAGGTCAGAATGTGATATGAAGTCGGTTTAATGGGTGGAGATGGTGTCCCGTAGGAAGCAAGTCTCCCGGGCAATAAACACAGCCCTCCTTTTAGGCGACGTGGCAGGTGTTTTATTTGCCTATACACGCCCACTCAGGCTTTAGCTACATAGAGAGAGAGAGAGAGAGAGAGAGAGAGAGAGAGAGAGAGAGAGAGAGAGAGAGAGAGAGAGAGAGAGAGAGAGAGAGAGAGCGCTAATGTGACGGCTAGTGCAAAATAAGGCATGGTTGTCGTTGGTATTCCCATTTTATATATCCCTCCCAGAGTCAAAAAATGTAGGGAAAAGGTAAGGAACAGTTCCTGAGTGTAATTTGGAATCACCCAGGATTTCTTGCCATACCTAGCTTTGCTGAAATGGAATGGTCCGTTGAATATATTAATGATATGTTATGTTTATCGAAATCTAATTTAAACTTGATAGAATGTACTTTTCATTTTGAGGAAATGACAGACCAAGCCGAAATGTTAATACCATTGATAATACAAAAAAAAAACGGGTTCAATTGTCCAGACCATTTCTAGTAGGTTTGAAACTTTTCTCCAAGTTAAACAATTCAATTTAAGGTGTGGAAAAAATAAAATGGTTAACACTGGTGACCTAAGTGGAGCAGGCCAACGAGTCGGAGGTTGCAAAAGGAATACACTTCTGCGACCCACTCCTGCCTGAGGTCTGGTAATACTGGTAGTATGCTCGACGGGAAGAAACTTCTGTAACAATTTGCTTGATCAGCCGTAGCAAAGAAGTTGGTCTTGAAGGGCCACTCTCACCTCAGCCATTAACTATTCTGTGGCGAGGCAGTCAGCACTTTGCTTGATCAGCGGGAGCACAGAAGTAGTCGTGCGAACAGGAGAGGGAGCCTATTTTATAGGCATTGGTAAACCTTCTCACCCCTCCAACTTCCAACAGGAAACTAAATGAACTAATCCTGTTCTGGTCGCGTGTTTAAACACAAGCACCAGAACCTCCCTCGACCGAACAAGTAGCTCCAACCGGTAAGTCACCAGTTCTTCTATCACCTCTTATATTGCGCCTTCTTTACCGGCACTAAATCGTGTAAGTAACGTTGTGATATATATATATAGTGGGTATGGTCACGTAGCGAAGTATGTAGTTGTCGTTTAATGAAATCTACAACACATGCGTATAGTAGGAGTTTTTACTTTATTTCTTCTCGGCTGTACGTTATGGGTGGCGAGCGTTGACAATGAAATGACCGAGGGTTGACAATGACTACTACTATTGAGATGACTGGCGATGGTGAGGTAAAGGGGGCTAGTAGGTCCCACAGCCGTTGGCTGCAATGGACCGTGAGCGTCTGTCGCTTACTTGTTCTCCGTCCGCTGTCTCCTATCTAACTGACCTCGGCCTTTTATATTGATAGATACTCCTACGCATCTTTATCTTTTGATCTGATAACGGACATTTGTTATATATTCCTTTATCTTCTCCCTGCTTCTTTGACCGGAAAGCCTCGCTTCCGTTTTCCCCTTTTTTTTAATATATATTTTTATATTTCTCTTTGACTTTTTGCCGGAAGCTTTGTTTTCCGGTCGAGGACAATACAACACCTTTTTTTCCACAGAGGTTATTATAATTATTCAAATAGATAAAAATATTAGTTATATTTAATTCTATTTATTTATTACAAATGGCGTGTCTTTTCTTCTTACAGTAAAGAGACAGAGAAATAAAAAAAAGTAGTTATTCCATTATTTTACTTTTAATTGATTTTAAAAATCAATTTTTATTTTAATTTCCTTAACAGTTCATTTATAAAAAAAAAAAGAAAATTTAAAAAAAAAGTAAATAATGATTAAATAGAAATTATCAGGGAAATAACATAATGAATAGGAAAATATTTGGTTGAAGGTAACTGTTGCAACCACGGTGAGGACGTCTTCACTTTCAGTTTATTTTTAATCTTTTGATTACTACAGTGTTTGACCGAATACAAGACGGGTTTATATTAATTTTCACTCGGAATATAACACTAGGCTTATTTTCGCCGGCGGTGATATCTTACTTTTCACATATCGAAAAATGACATTACGAAGAAAATTACAAAATTTCTAAACAGAAATTAGGAAAGTGATCGACATATATTTACCATTAACATGTTAATTTTATTCAAAAATTCATTAACGACAATTCATCAAAAGTAGTGTTTGCGTCGCATGATTTGGTTCCGGAGAATCCTCATTTCTTTCGTGTATCTGCCGCTCTCAACTAGGGCTTATATTAAAATCATCTTATGGAGGCGCGTGGTCTAATGGTTAAAGTCGTTGGAAATGAACTCGTCGACCCGAGTTCAATTCCTCGACGAAGGTGTTTGCATTTCACAAGGCGCTAATACCCTTGGGAAAGGTATGAATCCAATTCTCCTTCCAGCTATGCGTAAATAGCAGGGCAGACTGGGCTCTTTAACCATGGCTAGGTAATTAGTCTAGGAGAAGGAACACTCTGAATTCAAACCTGTTAAACTCCGCTAAAGAAATTGACCTTGTGTCACATCCTGCTCGTGCGGAGGGGTTGGTAAATATATATATTAAAATCATCCTGAAAAATCACGCTAGATCTTATTGGAGGGGGGTCATAGTATCGATTAAGCACCGAAAAATTGGATTTAACAACATAGGAACAAGCACAATAATTATGAAAATTTCGAATAAGACGACTCGTTAATTCGTTGGGTTCCCGCTGTAATATCTTTAATTATATATGTATTCATATAGTATGACATATCTTTAATTATCTTTGATTTTGTTTTCTCTTTAATTGCATATCAACCTGATGGTTATTTAATACTAAAACCGCTCTTTATAGAAGAAAAGTAGGGTTACTATTCAACCTACAGCTGAGAGAATGAGGGGTTCATACCTTTCTTTCGTTTTTCTTGGGTGTTGCCCTTCAGTCAGAAAGAAGACTTTATTTCTACTGTATTTTCCTCCTTATTGTTTCCACCCTCACTGACACCTGTTTTTTATGTTCTTTTTCTATTACATGCTACTTTTGGAAATAATCGAATAAATACTTCAAAAATGATTATATATATTTTTTTTTTCTCCAAATACTAGAAGCTTTATACATAAAACAAGACAAACCATCGTTAAACAAAATTAATTTACAATACAGTACACACATTTTAAAATGCCTATAACACTTTCTCATCAATCCTTCTCCATCCGGCCTCCACATTGATATAATAAAAAAAAAAAAAAAAAAAACTGGAACGCATCACCCCTGATGATGGCACTTCAAAGTGCCGAAAGTACTCGGGACCTGCACTTTGGTGGACTAATCCACGAATTCCACCCAAATATTAAAAAGTTGGCCAGAAAACTCGAAAAGATCAAAAATAAAATAGTTAAACAGGAGATGTGTCTTGTTTAATTCTAAATATACATACATATATATATATATATATATATATATATATATATATACACACATACACACACGAGTCGTGTCTGGTTTGGTATGTACGTGTCGACTTATAATTCTTAAAAGAGAATTTAATGTGCTTATGATAGTGAAAAGTACAAAACTTAGTTTGACATTTACTGATGAAATGATAATTCAATATCGTTTCCTCGATCTTTCTCTTGTGTGTCGCTCTTTGACAAGAAAAAGAACTTTATCTATATTGTACTTCCCTCCTTCCGCTTTTCTTCTCTCACTAACGCCTGTACACTGAATAACTCATTGTAAAAATCTACAAATGTTGCACAAGGCCGTAAAAATGGAGGGAGAGAGAGCTGGTCATCACTATCCTATCTTTAACTAGATTCGTTTACTGACCAAAAATATACTAATAATCCTTTCACCACAACTTCACTTATTCTGAAAAGCGTACACACAACAGTCACCAAAACATACCAGTTTCTCAATGAAGGTCTAAACTAATCTTAAATTTACATACTGTGAAGGGAGAGGGGTTGAATTTTATTTATAAATAATAAATCCGACGAAATGCAGTCAATGAAAAAAAAAAATAAAATAAAATAGAAGGGTCATTCTAACTGACTAATAATGGCAGAAAAACTAGTTCAGTCGAAATAAGAGCTCAAGGTAGAGAGAATAAAACGCCCTCAAATATCTGGATATCTTCGAATTTCTGTCATCTAATGGTGATGAAAAAAATCTGGGTACAAAAACAAAGCGGGTACCTATGATCTTGCATTAGCTAAGATCATCTATTATTCAAAATAAGGCAAAATCTGGTCTAACTTACCTGGGATGTCGTACTTTCCAGGTACCCAAAATCATTTAAGACATCTAAAAAGGAAAATGAACGACTCATTTTGAAAAAAAAAAAAAAAAAAAAAAAAAATACAAAAAAGTGTGGCACAAGGCATAAAATGGGAGATACATGGTTGGTCTTTTCTGTCCTAACATTTAACAAGTTTTTCCATTCACCATAACTTACCAGTCTATGACAAACCGACACCTAATCCCGTATTTTATTGGCGTGGGGGAAGACGGATGATTTATATATCAATTTAAAACGAAAAAAAAAAAAAAAAAAAAAAACACCCAGTGTTAACAAAGGAAAAATGGAATAAAAATGGATTAGTAATATAACAAAAACTTGTTCACTGGACGAAAAATTGCTTGGAGGAGGGGGTGAAATAAAATAAAAGTAAAAACAAAAATAAATTCCTCCTCAAGCACCCGGAGAACTTGAATTTCTGTCATCTAATGGGGTAGGAAGAGAAAAGAAAACGCAAAATTGTGGGCACTAAAAAAAGGGGGGGGGGCATGAGCTTACATATTCTAGCTAGGTTAATCAATAATTAGACGAAACGTTTTAAACCCCAATCTTTGCTTGCTTGCTTGCTTGCTTGCTTGCTTGCTTGCTTGCTTGCTTGCTTGCTTGCTGTCTGTCTATAACCCTGGTCAACTCGACATCAGACCGTGTAAGCGGATGTCTTTTATGTCAACTCACTTACCCACAATGCATCTGTACTATCCTATATGAAGGCACCTCCCACTTCTCTCTGGCTTTTTCATTTGTCAGCCAACCAGTGAACACCCTCAGATCATAGAACCTTGGTAAGTACTTTTTTTTAACCATACTTTCCCCAATGGTATTCATCCGAAGTAATCCATAAAGTTTGTCATTTTAGGCATCCATGATATAATTATATAAGTATGGATGCTGAAAAGGGCAAAACTTATGAATCACTTCCCTTGGTTTATATTCCCGTTGATTTTTAAATATTTCTGCTAATAACCAGTGAAGCATAAACGTTCTATTTTAGTTTAAAAACAAAACAAATATCGGTACAAAATTATTTCCCCCATCTTTTAAATATCCAAACAGATATTCAAAAAGTGTAAACCAATTATTTTGCTTTGGCGAATCCATTGATAACAAATATTTTGCGGGAAAAATGGTGTAATTATTCACACCAATGTTTATTCTATCGAAAACCACATTTAGTTGGTTTTTTTTTCTAAATGAAAAACTGGATATTAATTGGCTTAAAAATTAAGAACGTATGAGTAATTTTTCTGTAAAATGTATCTAATGTTTTTTTTTAATTTATTTCTCAGAACCTTATTGAGTTTTTTTAAAACTTTAATAACGTGTTCAACTTCACTTCAACGTCGTTTTTCGTAAAATTTTGGGACTAATTTAATGTTTAAAATATGATTTAAATCAATTAAAATTAATTAAAAATTTTCAGATTTTCAGTATTTATTTTCTACCAAAGATTTTTAAAAACAAATCTAGTCTAACTTAATTTTTCTCTTTTAACACTTTTGTCTTTTTATTTATACTATAATTAGTTTCAATTTTATATAACCCCTCCTATATTTTGCGCCCCCCCCCAAATAAGGGGGAAGTCAAAGTTAAGTGACCTGAAAAAAATCAGTTTTGAAATCAAATAACTGATGCATTATACAATTCATTCATTGATAAATGAACACTGAAATTTTCATTAAAAACAAACAATTCATTGATTTTTTTTTTCGTAAAAGGTTTTTTCAATCAGGGGAGTTGAACTGGTTTTATAAAATACGTCTATGACGTCATCTTTGATACATACTACATGAAGTTGTGATTTATTTAAAAGGTCATAATTATTAATTACTTGGAATTAATAAAGGCATACGCAAAAAGGGATTATTTTACTACTTGCTTAAAAGCCGCCATATCAGTCGTTAATCAAGCTAGCCCCAACGATAGACGACAAACTTCAGAACTCAAAATTGGTCCCTGCATTTAAGTATTGCATTAATATTTGAGCTGACCTTTTAAAAGTTCAACGATAATTCTTCTGTTGCCACTTAAATCAAAAATATTTTGTACGTAGGTCCTTAATTTCCGTATAAAAATTATTTCTATTTCATGGGTGACTTTCGCTGGATTTCGCAATTAATTTCGATTATTCCGAAATTTATTTCCAAGTTATCAAAATTGTTATCGTACAAAAAATTCGCCGTAAAAAATCACGTAAAAATGGCCACAAACAATTGCAGTAATTAAAACTTGGGAATCCAAAATTTCAGGAAATTGATTCCGGATTCGTCTGGAATGTTTTTTTAATTTGCTCACGGGGTCTGTCTGATTCTCAAATGGTATGATATGTTAGGCTACGGCCTCTAGGAGTAAAGTTGAAAAAATGTGATAGACTGGCATTAATAAACACTACCCTGCATTTAAAACAATTTCCCAAATGTCAGTTTTAATAAGTGATATATGATCACCATTTTAAGCTAAATTAAAAAATACCATTCATTGTGTCTGGTATGGGAATAAGTTTTTGGTTCGTTCGTCTGTATCTTATCCCCAATAAAAGCTGGTTCTTAATTCTTCTGGGCTGGTCGGCTGAAATGGAATTAAAGGAATGAGACAAAGGCAAAGACTCAGGCTTTATTGAACGGGGCATATTCGTCTGTAGCGAAGGGACTGTACTCAGTCCGAACGGCAGAGGTATCCTTTTTGGGGTAGAGAGTCTGTCCTTTTTGTCAGACATGCGCAAAGGGATTCTTCCGGTCAAGGCCCCATGGAAGTTTGTCGTTTTTTTTTAATTTTATTTTTCGTATTTTTTAAAAATCCCCACACTGGTCAAGTTTGGTTTTTAAGATGTACTTGGATACTTCACAAGTTGTGCATTATAACTTATTATTCAAAAGTCTGTGGACTCTACTTGTCACAAATAAATAGTTATAATACGGTTCTATACATTTCAAGTAAGAGCTTTTATCTTTAAAAAAATTGACCTGATCAGGTAAAACTAGTATCATTTTTGGATGCAGCGTAAAAAAACTGCCTTAAAATCAGCTATTATATATTTGACTTTGAAAACATCACAGACTAGTTTTATTAGAGACTAGAAGCGGCTACCCGTCATTCTCTGGGTAAAGGTGGGGATAGTAAAGAATTAGACTCGCATATCCATTGATTATTTTGGTTTTACATAATTGATTTGTTTTATTCACGGGCAAGACAATGTCTTGCTCTTTTTCGTTCTCCGTCATACTTTTAGTGCAAAAATAATGAAGATTTGATTTATACCTAGGAAGATATTTAAAAATTAGGATTTAAATAGCAAGAAAAGGGAAAGTCATTGGCAACCAATGACTTTCCCTTTTCTTGCTATTTAAATCCTAATTTTAAATATCTTCCTAGGTATAAATCAAATCTTCATTATTTTTGCACTAAAAAGTATGACGGAGAACGAAAAAGAGCAAGACATTGTCTTGCCTGCCGGGATGGAACCCACGTCCTCCCGCATGCAAAAACAGATGCGAGTTATTTGGTGCTGGACGGACGCGAAGTGCCAAGATGTTTCGGTAAATACGTACATAAATAACATGTGAGTCAAGCGCTGGGCAGTCAGGAGTCAGCAGTAGCAGGTTGACTGACGCGAACGACCGAGTAAAGAAATGTGATTTTGAACTGCTAAAGATTATTTCGACTACGGTGACGGATTTTGCAGCTGCTAAACGAAAACGAAAAACGTGTTGACCAGGGGAAGGTTTGGCTTGCCGGAGGACTGTGGACTCGCTTGTTTTTGCCCACCCCCTCTCGGCGGGAGCTTGTTGATACGAACATCTATTTTCCCCCTTCTATAAAAAGCAACCTCTGGTGATAGTGAATGTGTGTATATATATTCACTTAGTCGTTGTTTTATTCTCGTAGTTTCCTCCAAACATGCACACACAACTGCCTTTTATATATGTATAGTAGATTACACGGGTTTCATCCCCGACGATTATTTTATCCATCACAGTTTGACGTGCCGTTAAAGCACTCAAAGAGAAACGAGATCAAAATGTGAGGCCAAGATTTAAGGAAATGGCTGCAAAATTCCAATTTCCACTCGGTGGGGGGTGGGTTGTTGAATAAGCAAATGGAATCATATTTTTTTTTTCCATTTTAGAATAATCCCTTTTATATCAATAAATTCCTTTTCACTAAAAGTGAAAAATAAGACAGGAAGAGGGAGGGGAGTAAATCTTATTTGAACGTGGAGGGAACTTCGACTTGTCTAACGCCTTTGAACTCCACCCCCCAATAAAAGAAAAACAATTCGATGTATTTTATATTCGATTTCTATTCACTATTTAATATCATAAAATCCGGATAAATGAAAGCCTCTCAATGTACTTGTCTGTTTTTTTGTGGTGGAGAGGGGTCTGTTTTCTTCTTTACGGGGTGGGTGGAGGGGTCTGTTTTCTTTGCGGGGTGGGGGGGGGAATATATATTTTGACGTTTGCATATAATGTATTTTTTTTTTTTGTGATTGATTGTATCTGCTTTCGTGTGTGCTTTTGCGAGAACTATTTTCGATTTTATTTTAATACTAAATATTTCCTATTCCAGTGGCCGGGTGGAGGAGAATAACATCACCGCTCTTCATGTCCATGCTACCCTAACTTAGATATACATGCTCTATCAAAGATATTGAGTTCTATTTACTTATAAATATAACCCACAATATCTCTCTCTCTCTCTCTCTCTCTCTCTCTCTCTCTCTCTCCTCTCTTCTCTCTCTCTCTCTAGGTACCACCAGACCGTTTATGCCATCTTGAATAAAACGGAAATAGATATTCCGAACTTTGTTTATCAAAATCTCGTAAAAAAAAGATCGTACAGGGTTGTTACAAAGAAAAATAGTTAATTCAAAGATCAAATTATCCGACTGGGAAAAATTACATCGTTATCTTAAAAATAAACAAACCTGCCCGTATTACATGCGAAAGGGTAATTTTCAGACCGTAATATAGACAGAAAAGTTACTAATTATTTCCTTTTACGATAACCGTAAAAGTATGGAATGAAAATTTGAATATTTTTTCTAAGAGTAAAAATGATAAAATAATCTATTATACTTACTTTTTATTTTAATTATTGAAAAAAGTTAAATAAAATAATTTTTTTTCACGCTAACACTGTCAGCCTAACAGGAACAAACTTTGGTTACTTAGAAGCGTCTCATCTCTTTGTAAAACAAATGTCAGCAATGCTCTTCCGTACATTCTAAGAATCACACATTACTATTCAACATAAAAATTACAAATTCTTTTAAAAATATTAATCGAGCTCGTATCGGACCAATGTTTAGTGCACCTGAATTATAAAATTCATATTTTTAAATATCCGTGAAAAATTCGATTTTTTGACGCAGGAAAAAAAAAAAAATTTAATTTATTTCACGCAGAAAATAAAATATTTAATCACACAAAAGATTGAAAATCTCTTAAAAATTAATTTCTTAAACAAAAATTTTTTTTTGTTGACAATTTAATAGAATATAGTACATACCAATTATAAAAGCAAAAAAAAAGTTTTCAAATATTAATATTATGACATTTTTTTGCATTTTTTATTTCCGATTTCATTAATTTTTCCTCAAAAACTAGACGTTGTACATTCATACAATTTCATTGATATAGTTATTCAGACTCTTATCTTTATAGAAAAAAAGAAAAAAAAATTTTCTGACGCGTCATTTTTTTTTATTTCATAAAATAAAATAGGGGGGGGGAATAGACCTCGTAAAAAATATTTCCCATAATATATTTTAGAAAAAAACTATTTCAGTTGTATTTACATCCAATGGTAAACATTTATGGAAATTTTCGAGAAAATCAGATTATTAATTGATTTTTCATAGAATTTTTAAAAAATCCTCTTATCGTAACTTGTTTTTAGCTACGTTAAATTTCAGTTGATTTAACAGTGCAAAAATGAAAACATTGTTTTTCAATCATAATTTTCATTATTTTCGTAAGCTGATAAAAAATTTAAAAAAATCATCAGGAGTTTGTTTAATGTTTTTTCTTTCGAATGGAAAAAATCTTTTCAAGAAAATATTATTTTTTCTGCAAGTTTCATTGTGTTAAATGTAGGGGGGGGTAAATTGCACAGGGTCAAATTGGTGGTACCTATCTCTCTCTCTCTTTTCTCCTTCTCTCTCTCTCTCTCTCTCTCTCTCTCTCTCTCTCTTCTCTCTCTCTCTCTCTCTCCATATGTAAGTTAAGTAGAGGGGATGGCCTAAAGTCGATATCA
This sequence comes from Doryteuthis pealeii, assembly GCA_023376005.1. Lineage (NCBI taxonomy): Eukaryota > Metazoa > Mollusca > Cephalopoda > Myopsida > Loliginidae > Doryteuthis > Doryteuthis pealeii. The sequence continues at coordinate 22,719,879 of CM042165.1, read as the reverse complement.
GTTAGAAAGCGAGGGAGTCTACCCCCTTTTCACTAGCGCTAGACCAAAGAGATTGTTTTTTAGTGTCTGAAGTGGAGCGCCACACATACCATCAGCTCCTCACTTTACCGCATAGATCCCTGTGCTACTCATACGCTGAGTTGAAGCCGATATCGGCACAGGGATCTATGCGGTAAAGTGAGACACTAAAAAACAACCTCTTTGGTCTAGCGCTAGTGAAAAGGGGGTAGACTCCCTCGCTTTCTAGCTGATATCGACTTTAGGCCATCCCCTCTACTTAACTTACATATGGAGGCGCGTGGGCTAGTGGTTAGAGTCGTGGAAAATGGACTCGTCGATTCTAGTTCAATTCCTAGACGAAGCTGTAAGCATTTCACATAGCGCTAATATCCTTGGGAAAGGTATGAATCCATATATTCTCCCTCCAGCTATGGGTTAAATAGTAGGGCAGACTGGGCTCTTTAGCCTTGGGTAGGTAACCAGTCTAGGAGAGGGATAACTCTGAATTCAAAATTCCTGAGGTCGGTCGTTGATTGAGTTTGTGGCAACCTTTGACGCACCAATTCTTTCCTATCGACTGTGCCAAAAGTGTGGATATAGATATATATATATATATATATATATTATATATATTATATAATATATATATATAGTTTATTTCTATCCTGTTGGCGGGGCTTAGAATACTCTGACTGTATCCATTTTATTTTTTAAAACATTTCTCTCGAGCGATTGGTGCTGTAAAATGTCTCTCTTGTAGTAGCCTAAGAAATGCATTCATTGACAAGATGTTTTATTTTGTATGCAATCTAGCATGCATGGCACATTGGTTAGTGTTCTTTAAGTAGGCGTGGCGCTCCACATCAGACGCTAAAACAATCTCCCTGGTCTAGCGTTAGTTAAAAAAAAAAATGTCAGCATCCGTGCGTGTTTCCGAAGACATATCTTTGTATTTTTGATATTCAAGATTTTCTATTCTGAGGAAGACATTATCAACATTTCTGCTCTTTTTCTTATATAATATTAGTGATGGTAGTAGAGGAAAAGGGTTAAAGGCCTGCCATGGTTGAGATTGAAACCATGGTTGACCCATAACTCTTTTCCACTATTATTAATATATTGAGCACTTTTGGATAACTTACTAACGCCACAGCAACGGAAAGGTTAAAGCGGCAATCGTGTGTGTGTGTGTGTGTGTGTATGTGTATATATATGTAATAAATTTTCTCTCCATTTTCAAATTTAGCGGAAGTCATGAGTGATTTTTGTTCGATATCAAGGTTACTCTCCAATCACAGTTTCGCCCTCCATTTTCTTTTTTTTTCATTCAAACGTCACATTCAACTAAAAACGCTGCAGGCTGACGTGTCACTTTCATTGATCGACAATCCACAACTTTTTTCTTTTCTTTTTCTTAACCTTCGCTACAAATTCAATAAAAATACCAAAGTGAAAATGCCAAATGCTTTGAATAAATTCAATCGATTGAACGTCTTTCTCTTATTATCGTTATTTCTTATCCTTCCACTTTCTCTGTCTGTTTGTATTTCTCCCCTTATTTTACCCTCCCTCCTTAATTCTCAACCTCTCCCCCTCCTTATTTCTCTTCCTCTCTTTTCCTCATTCCGTCTCTCTTTTCCTCATTCCGTCTCTCTTTTCCTCATTCCCCCTCTCTCTCTCTTTTCCTCATTCCCCCTCTCTCTCTCTTCCTCATTCCCCTCTCTTCTCTCTTTTCCTCATTCCCCCCCTCTCTCTCTCTTTTCTCATTCCCCCCTCTCTTCTCTTTTCCTCATTCCCATCTCTCTCTCCCTCATTTCCCCTCTCTCTCCCTCCCCTCTCTCTCCCTCATTTCCCCCCTCTCTCTCCTCATTTCCCCCTCTCTCTCCTCTCTCTCTCTCATTTCCCCCTCTCTCTCTCTCTCTCTCCCTCATTTCCCCCTCTCTCTCTCTCCTCATTTCCCCTCTCTCTCTCTCTCATTTCCCCCCCTCTCTCTCTCCCTCATTTCCCCCCTCCTCTCTCCCTCATTTCCCCCCTCTCTCTCCCTCATTTCCCTCTCTCTCCCTCATTTCCCCCCTCTCTCTCCTCCCCTCTCTCTTTTCCCTCCCCCCTCTCTCTCTCTCCCTCCCCTCTCTCCTCTCTCCCTTATTTCCCCCCTCTCTCTCTCCTCCCTTATTTCCCCCCTCTCTCTCTCTCCCTTATTTCCCCCTCTCTCTCTCTCTCTCCTCATTCCCCCCTCTCTCTCTCTGCTCTCATTTTTCCCTCTCTTCTTCTCTCTCTCATTTTCCCCCCTCTCTCTCTCCCTCATTTCCCCTCTCTCTCTCTCTCTATTTCCCCCCCTCTTCTCTCATTCTCATTTCCCCCCTCTCTCTTTCTCTCATTTCCCCCCTCTCTCTCGTCCTCATTTCCCCCCTCTCTCTCTCTCCCTTATTTCTCCCTCTCTCTCTCATTTCCCCCTCTCTATCTCTCTCTCATTTTCCCCCTCTTCTCCTCTCTCTCTTCTCATTTCCCCCCTCTCTCTCTCATTTCCCCCCTCTCTCTCTCTCATTTCCCCCCTCTCTCTCTCTCTCTCATTTCCCCCCTCTCTCTCTTCTCCGTCATTTCCCCCCTCTCTCCCTCATTTCCCCCTCTTCTCTCATTTCCCCCCTCTCTCTCTCTCTCTATTTCCCCCTCTCTCTCTCCTTTCCCCTCTCTCTCTCTCTCTCATTTTCCCCCCTCTCTCTCTCTCTCATTTTTCCCCCTCTCTCTCTCATTTCCCCCCTCTCTCTCTCTTCTCATTTCCCCCCCTCTTCTCTCTTCCCCTCCCCCTCTCTCTCTCTTTCCCCCTCTCTTTCTCTCTTTTCCCCCCTCTCTCTCAATTTCCCCCCTCTCTCCTCATTTCCCCCTCTCTTCTTCTCTTTTCCCCCTCTCTCTCTCATTTCCCCCCTCTCTCTCTCATTTCCCCCCTCTCTCTCTCTCATTTCCCCCCCTCTCTCTCTCTCATTTCCCCCCTCTCTCTCCTCCTCTTCTTTCCCCTCTCTCTCTCTCATTTCCCCCTTCTCTCTCTCTCTCTTCATTCCCCCCTCTCTCTCTCTCATTTCCCCCCTCTCTCTCTCCTCTCATTCCCCCTCCCTCTCTCTCTTCTCATTTCCCCCCTCTCTCTCCTCTCATTTCCCCCCTCTCTCTCTCATTTCCCCCCCTCTCTCTCTCTCTCATTTCCCCCCCCTCTCATTTCCCCCCCTCTCTCTCTCTCATTTCCCCCCTCTCTCTCTCATTTCCCCCTCTCTCTCTCTCTCATTTCCCCCCTCTCTCCTCTCTCTCCTCTCTCTCTCATTTCCCCCCTCTCTCCTCTCTCTCTTTCCCCCCTCTCTCTCTCTCTCCTCTCATTTCCCCCCCTCTCTCTCTCTCTTTCCTTCCTCTCTATCTCTCTTCTTCTCTCTCTCTCTCTCTCTCTCCCCCTCTCTCTCCTCTCTCTCTCTCTCTCCTCTCTTTCCCTCTCTCTCTCTCTCTCTCTCTCTCTCTCTTCTCTCTCTCCTCATCCCTCTCTCTCTCTTTCTCCTTCTCTCGGGATTCCATTATACAATCGAATCTCGCGAGTTGTATTTGAAGTGATCCAGATTTCCAACATTTTTTGGGGCTCGATGATAAATTCTGGTGGATTACAGCATTTTCATTATTAAACAATGTTACAATTTTAGTTGCAATTTTAGACGCTTAGTTTCGCTGTTGTATTGAATGCAGTTTCAGTGATTATACCTTGAAGTAGAAAGATGTAGTATCAGTTTTTGATCCTTGTCCGTTGATTCTGCTAATATTCCTTGAAATAGATGTAGTATCTGTTTTAATCTTTGTTGATCCTTCTGAGAGGAAATCCGTTTGGCAATTAATTTTAGAACAATTTATCAACGACCTTAAATACATGTTTAGCGTTTTTTCATTGGTCAATCCAATTCTTGCTAATTGGTAGAATCTTTAAATAAGTCGTGACTTTTCATACAGCTTATTGCAAAGATAATCCAACAACAAGTTTCCTCTGGTCTCGGAGGACTCTAAGTATTCTAGCTGGTTTTAACAGTGCTGTGGTCTGGATAGTCTCGATTCTTTCTCTTTGGGGGACAGTTCCAATTGCATCAACTACGATTGGTATCACCGTCATTCTCATGTTTCTCAGTTGTTCCTGCTCTCTGGCAAGATTCAAGGATTTGTTCATCGTTTTTATTTTCTTTCATTTTCAATTTGGTCTTTCTATGTTTTCTGAATAACAGCAAGTCTCTTCAGATCTTATCCTAGCCGATTTTTAGCAATATTGTCGTTTGTATGGTCTCGTTACTTCCTCTGATCTCCAGTTCGCACTTTTTATTATCTGTTATATACTAATAGGACCTGTGGATATAGGACAGTATGATTTTTTAATTATTACAATATTTTATATGTTTACTTAAGAGCTATTGCAAAATATTTGAATATGTAAAAAAAAAGTATCATAATCTTGATTTAACTCTCTTACTTTTTTTTCTCCCTCTCTCTTTTCTCCCGCGCCCCCTATCCCTCTTCTCCCGCGCCCCTATCCCTCTTTCTCTCCCTCCCCTTCTCCTCCCCCTCTCCTCCCCCTCTCTTCTCCTCTTCCCTCCTCCCCCCTCTTCCCTCTCCCCCTCCTCTCCCTCCTTCTCCCTCTCTCCTCTCCCTCCTTCCCCTCTCCCTCTCCCTCCTTCTTCCCTCCTCTTCCCTCTCCCCTCTCCTTTCCCTCTCCCCTCTCCTTTCCCCCTCTCCTTTCCCCTCTCCTTTCCTCTCCCCCTCTCCCCCTCCCCCTCTCCTTTCCCTCTCTTTCCCTCTTCCCCTCTCCTTCCCCTCTTCCCTCTCCTTCCCCTCTTCCCCTCTCTTCCCCTCTTCCCCTCTCCCCTCTCCCCCTCTCCCCTCTCCTTTCCTCTCCCCCTCTTCCTTTCCCTCTTCCCTCTCCTTCCCCTCTTCCCCTCTCCTTCCCCTCTTCCCTCTCCCTCTCCCTTTCCCTCTCCCTCCCTCTCCCCTCTCTCCCCTCTCCCTCCTTCTACCCTCTCCCCCCCTTCCATCCCTCCCATCCTCTCTCTCCTTCTCTCTCCTTCTCTCCATCCTCTCTCTCCTTCTCTCTCCTTCTCTCCCATCCTCTCCCATCCTCTCTCTCCTCTCCCTCCTTCTCCATCCTCTCTCTCTTGTCTCCCATCCTCTCTCTCTTGTCTCTCCGTACAATCTACGCAATTCTCTAACCTCTCGGCATAAAATCACCCCAGACGAGTTCATACCGTTAAGATCAATCAATCAAGTAGTACTCCATTTAACGACCTTGTGTGATCGTGGTAGAGGGGTTGGGTAAATACATATCTTGTTACGTATTGTGCGAAACCAGACCCCCCAACCTGGAATGCTTCCAAGGTGCAAGCAGATCTATTGATCATTTCGCACCTACTTTTTTTTTTTTTTTTTTTTTTTTTTTTCTTTTCCTTTTTTTTTTCTTTCCTTTTTTTTTTTCTTTCCTTTTTTCTAGAAAATCGTCCAGATCGTCACTGTCTGCGTCATGGCGCTGTGAAAAACTTTTAGTTATTCACAAAACAAAGCTTAGTTTTAACACAAGGACAACATCTGACCACCCGGTGAGGATCAAATTTACTAATCAGAAATCATGATTCCTGAGACAGTCTTGTTAACTTACCAGGTGGGTTATCAATTGTTACCCCCCCCCAAGTGAACTACAACTTCCGTCATCAACGTCACACTGTCTATATCAACTGACACTCATTCGTGGATATCGTGGGTGTCGCGTTAGACATCTTAGCCGGACATTACCGTCAAGTCACGCCGAAAACAACGGTTCCCGCTAGATCACCGAAGTTAAGCACCGATGAGCCTGATCAATACTAAATTGGGTGACCATTTAAACAACAACGGGTACTGTAAGCAACCCGAGTCTTTTGTTTAACAAAATGACTTGATTCGCCATTAAATAACCCGAAAAGGGTAAATATGTGTTAGGTTCAGACCTAACGAAAATGATTGCTCCCCATGATCAGTAGGGAGCATATGGGAACCCGGAAGTGGGGTTTCCGCCATGACACTTTTGGATTGGGGTTCGTACTGAGAGGACACAGTTAGGGTAGAAGCATTCTCCACCATGTGCTAAATAAATCCTAATTTTCCAACAACCTGGTCTTGCATTATCATTAGGTGTTTCGTATTTTATCTGTATGTAAAAAAAAAAAAAAACTAAGAATATTTCGTAAAAAAACATGTCTTCGCTGTATTTTTCTTTCTTTCTTATCTCTTGTTTTCCAGCCCTGTCGGCTGGGGGTTTAGAAGACCGATTGCATCTCTATAGAGGGGTAAGCACCCCCCCATGGAGCCACCTGTTGGCTGTGGGTGGTGACCCATGATGCTTAAGGATGGAATCCTGTTTGCTAAGCAGTTCATGACATGCAATACTTGTCTTTGGTCCTTATGCTAGATGAGTGGTCGGAGAGGCCCCCTCCGGTCAATCAGTTGATCACATCAAGACCTAATACATATAATTACCCCAGCCCTTTTTATCATCTATGTGCTGTAAGGCGGCGGATGAGGGCCTTAATATCCTGGATATGACATCTGAAGCTTTGGGTAATGTGATCACCATTACTCCTAGGTCCACTCTGACCCAGAGTGGTACTACCTGTTAGGGTCATATCTATAGGTTAAATACAAAAAATGTGTTCTAAAAAATTGAGTTTAAAACAATTGAGTATTCAGAGAGAATGAATAAAAAAAGACTTTTACGGCATAAAATGACCCAATGGGTTGACATCCCGTAGAATCCATCCCAATTAACAATACAGGGATATTTTTTCGGTTTCCTTGTTTAATGGCATATCAACCTTCGTGGATTATTTAATGCCAAAGCCATCCTTCTAGAAGAACAGTAGTGGCGCTATTTAACTCGTAAATGGGTTATAATCTGTTAAATCTAGTCTGCTAATTACCCGAGGCTGAACCATAATTGCAATTATTGATAGGTATATACCGAACTCCCCACGAGGGTAGGTGACAAATGAGGTCTAGTGCATTGTCCCCCCCCCCTTCACTGGAGCGTACATGAAGGTGAGGATAAATGCTCAGCTTTTTCGCCAATGCTTTTTTAAAAGTGCTTTTGGCATATTGATATATAGACTTAAAGACTACGCCTTCAAGTACAATGTAGAGGTGCTGCCTTGGCGTGAGGAGAAGACCCCTGAAGCTGAGCAACATAAAATATTCTTGCTCGTTTGGTAGATCACTCACCGAGGAATCGCAAGGTTCCTTGTTCGATACCGTATGAGTCGCGTAAATTGGGTAATCTGATCTGTGCGGTCAAGTGGGGAGATGACGTTAGGTGTGGCGTTCAACCTTAGGAAAACAATCTCTCTGGTCTAGCGTTAGCAAAAAGGGGATACATTCGCTCGCTGTCCGACTGATACCGCTAATAGGTCACTCTACTAAAAACAAATAAAATTACTTGTAACAAGATACACGTTTAACTTCGGTTGTTACACAGCGATTTTAATCTGCAGCGGATACCGTTTGTATTCGCGATTGTATTTCTTATACTTACTAGCAAAATAAAAAACGCCCTCTGGGCGACGTAAAATAAATATTGCCTAAGGGGATGGGAGTTGAAAATTTAATATCAGAGAGTTCGTATCATAAGTAAAGTAAAATCATCAAATTTATTAAAGGAGTAAAAAATAAAAAATTTGGAATGGAAACTTAGTTCTGATAACTTTAAATATATATTAAAATAAAATTTTAAAAAAACTATATGTAGATATATAATACCAGGTATGTATTTATTAAAACTTGTTTAAAAAACCCAATGAGGACTGTCTAACATTGCATGCTCAAATTTTGAGTGTATTCTATTTATGACGATTTTAGGCAGAGTGACGTAAGCAGTGATGTAGTTTTTGTTACAGACAAAAACCGGAAGCGAATCTCCATTATTAATAGATTTTTAATCTTGTTATGTACTTGGTCTGTCTAATTAGTTTAGTTTGTTTTGTTTTACGGCATATCAACCTCAGTGGGTCATTTAATGCCGATAAAGTTTTGAAATAAATCAATTCTTAATGGATAATACAGTTTTTTTTATAAATACAGTTTTCTATTTAACCCATAGATGGGACCCTAACAGGTACTACCACTCCGGGTCAGAGTGGACTAGGGAGCAATGGTGATGAAGGGGTGCTCCAGATACCTCCAGAACTGGAACCTCACCATCAGATAGTTTTAACGTCATTCCCAGGACTTGTAGACCCTCATCCACCGCCTTCTAGCACCAATATGATAAAAAGGGGTTGGGGCTTGCCATAAGGGCAATAGAGTTGGGAAAATCATATAGATGCTAGGGCTTGACGTGACCAGCAGATTGATCGGAGGGGGCATCTCCGACCGCCCGTCTAGCCCAAGATAGGGCCAAAGTGGAGTATTGCAAGTCATGGACTTCTCAGGCACATGGGTTCTATCCTTAAGCATAAAGGGTCGCCACCCACGGCCAACAGGTGGCTCCATTGGGGGAGTCTTACCCCTCTGCAGAGGTGCAGTCGGAGCATTCTAACGCCCCAGCCGACAGGGCGGTAGACTGTCTGAGTATTCCTTGTTACGATTCTGAGTTGCAGCTTTCCTTACTTGAATAGAGTATTCTTAACTTGTACTGTTTATCTTAGCTGGTGTGTCTTTTCTCTTAAGATCTGGTTGAGATGTTCTGCGTTGTTGGTTTGTTCTTGGTTACCAACTCAAGACATTTTTCGTGAATTCAATTTTTTTTTATTAAGCTCACCGATCCAAATCACTCAACCACGCGCGTGTGAGAATCTAACTAACCTCATCTTCATTTTTCAGCGGCTAACTAGAAACTGATTAGCGCACTAAACTCTCTCTCTCTCTCTCTCTCTCTCTCTCTCTCTCTCTCTCTCTCTCTCTCTCTCTCTCTCTCTCTCTCTTATATATATATATATAATATATATATATATATATTATATATATTTATATACACACACACGCTTTCTGGCAAAACAGGAAGAGGTGGTCACAATAAGGTTAAGGGAGATCAATCAAAAATCCCTATTGTTAACGGTTGTATTTTTCCGTCAACTGGAATTCAAATAATATTCTCTACACTAACCTTACATAATTGATAGTATACCCATCAATGATGTAACACGGTGACCTGGCAAGAACCAATGTTTTCAGCGGGACTTGACCACAAATTACCTAGACATCGTTTGTCTGTCTAGCACACTATCTCCATTACAGCACAGCACGCAAGACGCCTCCCTGGTTTACGTTTAGCCAGAAATATTGTGCACCTGGTGAGGATCGTACTCGTTACTCTATGGCCGTGCGCGACTTGCTTGCCGACCATCACGTGATGACGAGATGCACGATACTTGAGTCTGCAGTCGATGAAAATAACTTCGTTTCGTGACTATTTGCAAATTATCATTGTCTAAAATTTCTATTCGATAAATCTAAATTCAGTTGTAGATTATTTTTAGTGAGTTGCAATTGAAATTTAAGACGAAGAATAAATACTAGTTTAAAAAAAGAAGTAATCAGCTATAGCAGTTCAGTGAAGCACTTCAACGTGTTGTAATAGTTAAGGGGTTAATCTACTAAATCAATTAGTACTTAGTATTGAGTTGCTTGCTCAAACTATGCTACGGTTGGTAGATGACTCTGGTAAGGGTGTCTAGGTTTGTCGAATAGACTTTGGTGTTGGGGTGGGGTGTCTAGGTTTGTCGAATAGACTTTGGTGTTGGGACGGGGTGACTAGGTTTGTCGAATAGACTTTGGTGTTTGGACGGGGTGACTAGGTTTGTCGAATAGACTTCGGTGTTGGGTGGGGTGTCTAGGTTTGTCGAATAGAATTTGGTGTTGGGACGGGGTGTCTAGGTTTGTCGAATAGATTTGGTGTTGGGACGGCGGGGTCTAGGTTTTGTCGAATAGACTTTGATAGACTTTGGTGTTGGGACGGGACTTGGTGTTGGATGGGGTGTCTAGGTTTGTCAAATAGACTTTGGTGTTGGGATGGGGTGTCTAGGGTTGTCGAATAGACTTGGGTGTTGGGATGGGGTGTCTAGGTTTGTCGAATAGAATTTGGTGTTGGGACGGCAGGGTCTAGGTTTGTCGAATAGACTTTGATAGACTTTGGTGTTGGGACGGCGTGGTCTAGGTTTGTCAAATAGACTTTGGTGTTGGGATGGTTGTCTAGGTTTTGTCAAATAGACTTTGGTGTTGGGATGGGGTGGTCTAGGTTTGTCAATAGACTTTGGTGTTGGGGATGGGGTGTCTAGGTTTGTCAAATAGACTTTGGTGTTGGACGGGTGTCTAGGTTTGTCGAAATAGAATTTGGTGTTGGGGTGGGGTGTCTAGGTTTGTCGAATAGAATTTGGTGTTGGGACGGCGGGGTCTAGGTTTGTCGAATAGACTTTGAATGAGACTTTGGTGTTGGGACGGCGTGGTCTAGGTTTGTCAAATAGACTTTGGTGTTGGGATGGGGTTTGTCTAGGTTTGTCAAATAGACTTTGGTGTTGGGAAACGGGGGTGTCTAGGTTTGTCGAATAGACTTTGGTGTTGGGATGGGGTGTCTAGGTTTGTCAAATAGACTTTGGTGTGTGATGGGGTGTCTAGTTTTGGGTCAAAATAGACTTTGGGGGGATGGGTGTCTAGGGTTTGTCGAATAGACTTTGTGTTGGGGAATGGGGTCTAGGTTGTCGAATAGGACTTTGGTGTTGGGATGGGGTGTCTAGGTTTGTCGAATAGACTTTGGTGTTGGATGGGGGTGGTCTAAGGTTTGTCAAATAGACTTGGTGTTGGGACGGGGTGTCTAGGTTTGTCGAAATAGACTTTGGTGTTGGGGATGGGGTGTCTAGGTTTGTCAAATAGACTTTGGTGTTGGGATGGGGTGTCTAGGTTTGTCAAATAGACTTTGGTGTTGGGATTGGGGTGTCTAGGGTTGTCGAATAGACTTTGGTGTTGGGATGGGGTGTCAGGGTAATAGACTTTGGTGGTTGGGAATGGGGTGGTCTTAGGTTTGTCAATAGACCTTTGGTGTTGGAATGGGGTGTCTAGGTTTGTCGAATAGAACCTTTGGTGTTGGGATGGGGTGTTTAGGGTTGTCAAATAGACTTTGGTGTTGGGATGGGGTGTCTAGGTTTGCAAATAGACTTTGGGGTTGGGAATGGTGGTTAGGTTTTGTCAAATAGACTTTGGTGTTGATGGGGTGTCTAGGGTTGTCGAATAGACTTTGGTGTTGGGATGGGGTGTCTAGGTTTGTCAAATAAGACTTTGTGGTTGGGATGGGGGTGTCTTAGGGTTGTTCGAATAGATTTGGTGTTGGGATGGGGGTGGTCTAGATGACTTTGGTGTTGGGATGGGGTGTCTAGGGTTGTCGAATAGACTTTGGTGTTTGGGATGGGTGTCCTAGGTTTGTCGAATAGACTTTGGTGTTGGGATGGGGTGTTCTAGGTTTGTCAAAATAGACTTGGTGTTGGGATGGGGTGTCTAGGTTTGTCAAATAGACTTTGGTGTTGGGATGGGGTGTCTAGGGTTGTCGAATAGACTTTGGTGTTGGGATGGGTGTCTAGGTTTGTCAAATAGACTTTGGTGTTGGGATGGGGTGTCTTAGGTTTTAGACTTTGGTGTTGGGATGCGGGTGTCTAGGGTTGGAATAGACTTTGGTGTTGGAATGGGGTTCTAGGTTTGTCGAAATAGACTTTGGTGTTGGGATGGGGTGTCTAGTTTGTCAATAGAACTTTTTGGTGTTTTGGGAATGGGGTGTCTAGGTTTGTCAAAATAGACTTTTGGTGTGGATGGGTGTCTAGGTTTGTCATAGACTTTGGTTTGGATGGGGTGTCTAGGGTTGTCGAATAGACTTTGGTGTTGGGATGGGGGGGGTGTCTAGGGTTGTCGAAATAACTTTGGTGTTGGGGGATGGGTGTCTAGGTTTGTCAAATAGATTTGGTGTTGGGATGGGGTGGTCTAGGTTTTGTCAAATGCAGACTTTGGGTGTTGGGATGAGGGATTGTCGTAGGTTTGTCAATAGACTTTTGGTGTTGGGATGGGGTGGTCTGAAAGGGTTGTCGAATAGACTTTGGTGTTGGGATGGTGATAGGACTCAAGTAATCTTACACGCCTCTCAACTGCGCAGTTATTTAAATAAATAACATCAACGTAAATCAAATCTTGGTTTATACCAAACAACAAAACACATGCTCTATAGTACCTAACAAAACCAGACCCGAATCCATACAGAAAGACCAAATCTTAGAAATAACCACCAAATGTTAAATAAATCCCAAAAGCGCCAGGACATAATAACACCAAGTAAGAAAAAGAAAGTATATAACAATATATTATTGTTTACTGAAAACCCATATATAACAATACCTTATTTATAAAAAAAATAAAAATCACAGAAAAAAAGTGTTTTTTCTCACTCCCAAATATATAATTAACCGTCAAAATTGTTGTTTTAACCCCATCGTCCATAATTAAAATCAACAGAATTTGGAATAAATGAACTGAAAATAATATCTTGTTTATTAAGAAAGGCACAATTTCAAAATCATACGTAAAAATTTAAAAACGCGAGAATTTTATAAATTAGAAATCTGTTTCTCTGAATTTAGAGGCGAGGAGCAAGATATGTTGATTATTTGAATTTCCAGTTTGACACAGCAACATATAAGGTTGATAATACATTTATAAAAGACAACATCTCAAGGTTGCAGTTTCAATTCCTGGCCAAGCGAGATAAGGAATACTAACACAGTAGGCACTTGTACCCAGTCATGGTACGAATAAGAGTCTAACCCCTGGATTGATAAAGGTCGTTTCGAAGTTTTGTGAACTTCCTGGATAAACATACAGTCCAAAGCATGGATCCGAAGTAATTGATGAAGGAAGTACTCCCACATTCCCCACTTAATCTACCTTAGGCAACAGTGTAAATAAGAAGTTTTCGCTTTGAGAAAAATATTTATTACTGAATGTAACACTTGATATATCTATGATGGTAAATCGAGAAACATGCCCAAGCCTAATGACTGAATATGCACTGGAAGAGTTCCAAAATAAAGTCGGTAGAAAAGGAGACGCACTTGCCCCCACTTCAACATAATCTGAATACCCCACGACCAAGATAAAAACAGAAAAATGTCAACAATAAAGACACCTGTTGCCAAAAATTCTGGGTTGTCACCGAGCCCTTGTCGCCCTAATTCTCATATACCAGGTTTCAACCTTTTAACCCAATTGCGTCACCCTTAAAAAATATTAGCATTCCCAAAGAAGACCCCTGCACAAAAAAAAAAATATTTATCTATATCTTTCTCATTTTATTCCATCGTAGTCTAACTGTAAATACCAGTATATATTTATTATTTCGGACTATTTCCTCATCTTTATGTTAACTACACTATTTCTACTGAATTTTTGAGATGAGGCGTGTGATAATAGTATTATTTGATATTCGACTTTGTCCTCATCTTTATGTTTCTTACACTATGTCTCTGGATTTGAATGAGGACTTGATAATTATATTATTTATTATTCGACTTTATTTCCTGCATGTTATTTCATCACACTAATTCTCTGAATTTTTGAGATGAGGCGTTGATAATTAATTATATGATTATCGGACTATTTTCTCATTTTATTCTATGTACACCCGCCCATCGTGGTGGGGTCGCAATTGCTTAGCCCTGGTCTTACCAATTAAATACTCAGTCACAAGGGGGATATCCCCCCAGCAATACCTGCCTCATTTAAACGGGGTAGGGCTGTTTATTGGCCCAAAAGCGCCTGAGGCGCCCCCTTAAGAATGCCGACGGACGATGCAATTTTTCAACCCACCCATGAGTTCGGTTGGGGTGGCCCCACGTATAGCCTTGTCCCTAAAACCCGTACAAGTGGGATACGACGTAAATACAATTACACACGTTTTCGGCGATGACCTTACCGCCTTCAAGTATTTTGTTCGGAGGGAACCCCCCTCCTTGAAACTTGGAGACCTACTTGTAATTGGAAACCTTCACGAACCTTTGAGCTTAAACCTTTATTCAATCCACAAGTAATGTTCATTCTGTTTAACCATGACCAGTACATGGTGTTAAGCTGTGTTAAATTATTCTGTTACGCCTTGCCAGATTTTGTTAAATAACTGGTTAAGGTAAAAATTAATTAATTACATGCTGCGTTAGTTTCGTATTTGCTGGCGATTGTTCTGCCGTTTATTCCTGGTTCCCGCTCGGGCTTGATATTAAACGGCTGTTGACGTCTTCTTCTCTTTTTCCGTTCCCGACCTACGAGCCACATTGGTAGACTCCTGTCTACCCCACTCTTGTTGGCTTTGCCCCCCCCCCTTTACATTGCTGAAATAATATACAACATGCTACTTCTTAGGTCTCATGCTGTGTTTTTATGTTTTTCCCTTCTTACTTTTGTATGTATGTTTAGTGCACCTTCTATTATTATGTACCCTGTTTTATCCATGTGCTGTACCATATAATGTTTGCTATCAACCCCTGTCGGAAGCTTTATCTTCAATATATATCACTTTAATTCTTAATACCTTGTCAAATTTTCGCGTAAATGCTAAAAAATTCATAGTCATTAACACAAAAAAAAAATTATAGTAATTAAATAATGAAATGTGTAAATATACATATAAATTAACGAAAGCCAAAAGTGCATTGCTTATCATACACTGTTACAAAAAAAATATTTTTTTGTCTGAGCAAAAATGTGAATAGGTCGTGTTTTACTAATTTGGTGATGTGCGAATTCAAATAAAACAAGTTTGGCTCTATCACCTCTAGTTTGTTTTTAAATAGTACTTAGGGCCAGTACCTTGACAGTTGCATATATCTCCACTCTTGAGGGGGATGCCAGGTGGGCTCTTACCAGTTTGTTACTCCTTACTGAGGGAATAGTTCCTATCCACTAAGAGTACTAGCTCGTTACCGAAGCTCACGCCCGTTGATCCCAAAACCGTAAAGAGAATTTTTCCCCAACCTGGACACACACTTAACCTTTTCTACCTTCCTTTCCCGAAGGCACAGGACAGTTCTATCCCTACAGCTCAAAACTTTGTTTCGCATAAAAATTTACCCTTAGAACGAGGATTTTAGTTAGCATTTAGTAGACGATCTTTGATCTATTCCTTCAAACAATGGTGCAAGTAAATAATCTAATTTTTGATACCTAATTCAGTTACTAACACACAAACTTTCGTATAATGACAATTTGATATTCTAAAGAAGTAAAAACGAAACCTACCCGAGTGCTGTTCCACAGAGAAACTCGCTAATTCGTGCTTCTCTACAAGTATCCAGCATGTCTGTCGTCTCACGACTAAACCATTAACCCACTGCTATTGGCTGATATAATCTGTTATAAAGCAGACCACCGCCTTCCCTATGCGTATCATAACATCGCTTTCTTTTGGATGAGATCATTACTACCTAAATATGGAACCGTTTCCACCGCTTAACAACCTAATAAATCTATGTTCCAGGAAGTAAAGCTGAAAATTACTTACCTAAATAGAAAGGAGGGGGAAAAAAAGGTGATAGTCGACACGTAAGCGGAAATATTTTATACTAAGACCTTAATATACACAAGTTATAAATTATTATTACACGTTTGATGGGGTTTACTCTAAAGCTATTGCTATTAAGTAGTTCAGTATGTATAAGATATAATAATCTTGATCACTCACTCTTTTTCTTTCTTCCTCTTTTCATCTTTTCTTATGTCATTAAAAACAGATTTTAGCTTATTCGTATCCGCATGCTCCTCCTCATATCTTCCCCCTACTCTATATTTTTTCTGTGTAGATTGTCATTATTTCTCCCTATTTCAATAATAAAAACAAGAATGGTCTTATTATTAGTTGAGGCGTGACAAACTCCCAAGAAATAAGAATCCGGTGATTAAGCGGACAACCAGATAATCAGGATTTACATTTTGATTTTATTTTGGACCAATTTGGATGTCCATTTTAACCAGAGTGTGCAAGATATAACGGTCGTAAAATAAGAACAAGCGTAATTATAATTTTCATAAACTTCAATTGATGTATTAATAAATGACTGGTGTTTGCCCTCACCATCGCCTAGCACCCATATGATAAAAAGGGCGAACTTTGTCATAAGAGCAATTTGAAGAAATACAGTCGGACAATTTATAGTTCTAGGCTTTAACATAAACCAGCCAATTGATCGATCGGCCTACAAATCCCGTCTACCCCCAAGTATGGACCGAAGTGGAATGTTGCATATCATGGGCCCACTTGTATCCGCTCACAGACTGCCCAAGACACCACAATCCTGCTCTCAGCATATCACGGGTCACAAACGGCAGGTATCCAATAGATCGAACTCGCTTGTTTAGCAGAGTAATAATCTGAGACCAGTTATGCTAATCAAGGACGAACTCCTTTTTCAGCAATAATGATTCTGCAGACTAAGCTGCTAAAACGAGTATCAGTAACTTGCTGTTCAGTAGCAAAGGATCATGCGAGACCAGCTTGCTAACATTCCACCATAAATTTCTTGATAACATAATAAGTATCGTTTCATGTATAAATGTTCAGCTAACATGATAGAATCTGTATCTTTTGGTTATACAAGAAAATTATATCTAAATTATTATTTTCTTAAAAAAAAATTTCATAAATCTATGTGTGGTGTACCTTATTTAACGGGACATAATATTAGTTTGGAAGATCGTTTTAAAACCGATTTGTGATCGAAAAAAAAGAAAAAGAAAAAAAAAAAAAGAAAAAGAAAAATCCATAAACACATAGTAACTTAAAAAAACGCCCAGTTAGTTTACTAACACATTATAAGAATAAAAAAAATATGCTTCAAGCAATGAATGGAAAGAAATTTTTTTCACCGTCTGAATTACTTATATAAGTAGTTTCGCTTCTTTTCTGCCTCTTTTGATAATAGTATATGACAATAGAAAAAAAACTAGTTATTTCATCTCAGCTGATTGAAGACTGGCTTGGTAGGCGGGATAGAAAAAAAAAAAAATTATTACAAAAATTATCTCTTTCTTTTTTTTTTTTTTTTTTTTTGCCTATTGTTCAGACAGCAATCAATTCACCCACACATGCACTTGATGCTGCTGCTTGATTGCTATGATTGTGTCTTAATAACTTCGTCTTTTTTTTTTTTTGTTTTTCCCCTCTAACTTTTTTTACCTTCTTTTTTCCGACTATTTTATGTGAAAACTTTCTTCTTTTTTCTAACATTCATACCATTTCACCTTTCTGTATCGCTTTCATTCTTTTATTTAACGTTTTTATTCTACCTCTTCTTTCGAAAGATTCCTTTCTTTCTCCATTTTAACTCTAAATGTAATCTTCCCTCCTTCTTCTTCTTAAGATTTCATTTCTCCCTCCTCTCTCCTCAGACTTTCCTCCTCTCTCTCAAACATTTTCCCTCCTCTCTCTCAAACATCTTCTCCCCTCTCTCTCTCTCTCTCATACATTTCCTCTCTCTCTTCTCTAAATATTCCCCTCTCTCTCCCCTTTACATTTTCTCCTCTCTCTCTCCCTTACATTTTCCCTCCTCTCTCTCCCAAAACATTTCCCTCCTTCTCTTCCCAAAATTTTCCTCCTCCTCTCTCATATACATTTCCCCTCTCTCTCTCTCATATACATTTCCTCTCTCTCTCTCTCATATAATTTTCCTCCTCTCTCTCTCTTCATATACATTTCCTCCTCCTCCTCTCTCTCCTCTCTCTCTCTCATATACATTTTCCTCTCTCTCTCTCTCTCTCTCATATACTTCCTCCTCTCTCTTCTTCTCTCTCTCAATACATTTTTCCTCTCTCTCTGCTCTCTCTCTCATTAATACATTTTCCTCCCTCTCTCTCTCTCAATACATCATTCCTCCCTTCTCCCTCTCTCTTCTCTCATATACATTTTCTCCTCTCTCTCTCATATACATTTTCCTCCTCTCTCTCTCTCATATACATTTCCTCCTCCTCTCTCTCTCAAACATTTTCCTCTTCCTCCTCTCCCCTCGTCTTTCTGTAACAATTCCTTCCTCTTCTTACCTTTTCTTTCTCTCCCCTGTATCCCCCCCCCCAATTTCCAATTTTATCTCAATCTTTTTCTCTCTTATTTGAATCTTCCCTCAAATAATGTAAGACTATTTCAACTTTTATGATTGGCTAATGCAACTAGTTAGAAAATGCACCTAATTTCAGCCTTCAACATCAAACTTGGCAGAAATTTTCAAAACTCAACTAGAATTGCCAAAAATCCGCCACCAAAAAATTCCGGTCATGATTACAGATTCAGCCCCCTCGTTATCTCTTCATAGAAAAAAGCTGTCATATTATTAGGACTCCAAATCTTCTATCTTTAGTAAATGAAATAAGAATCCGTTCATCTATTTTAAAAAAAAGATGCATACTTCAAGAACGTCCAAAAATAAACCCCCAGGACTGCTAGCCTCAGCGGTTCTTGAATGTCCTATAATAAAATAACAACTCCCTTGAACCATTGTAAAAATTGTTTAAATAAGTAAATTGCTTATCTTTACTCAAAATGTAATTATTTACTGGGGTTTTCCTCATAAAGAATCAGCTTACTTTTAAACTCACGTGAGAACGAAAACCCCTTTTCATACAGCAGTAAGACCAGCGATATCACCTTTTAACCACTTACACCGTGATGAAAAGTGCCAAAATTCTTACCACACCCCTAGCATAGTCTATTCGACAAACCTAGACACCCCGTCCAACACCAAGTCTATTCGACAAACCTAGACTCCCCACTCCCAACACCAAAGTTCTATCCGACAAACCTAGACCCCGCCTCCCCAAAGACCAAAGTCTATTCGACAAACCTAACCCCGCCGTGCCCAAACACCAAAAGTCTAATTCGACAAACCTTAGACCCGGCCTCCGTNAGCACACTGTGTTGGGACGGAAGGTGTTCTAGGCTTTGTCTGTCGATAGAATTTGGTGTTTGGGAACGGTGGTGTGTCTAGGTTGTCGATAGCAATTGGTGTGGACGGCGGGGTCTAGGTTTGTCGAATAGACTTTGATAGACTGTGTATGGTGTTGGGACGGCGTGGTCTAGGTTTGTCCAAATAGACTTTGTGGGATGGTGGTGTCTAGGTTTGTCAAATAGACCTTGTGAGTGTTGGGACGGCGGTGTCTAGGTTTGTCGAATAGACTTTGGTTTGGGATGGGGGTGTCTAGTTTGTCAAATAGACTTTGGTTGTTGGGATGGGTGTCTTAGGCTTTTTGTCAAAATAGCTTTGCAGTGTTGGGATGGGGAGTCCATCATTAAAAGGTTGTGCTAGGGTTGTCGAAAAATAGACTGTTGGTTGTTGTGAATGGACGGTGTCTAGGATGTTGTCGAATAGACTATGGTGTTGGATGGGGTGTCTAGGTAATTGTCGAATATAGACTTTTGGTGTGGGGATGGGTTTAGGTAAGTTGGTCTAGGTTTTTGTCAAATAGACTTTGTGTTGGGACGGTGGTGAGAGTGCTAGCGTTCTGATTCGAATAGGACTTTGGTGTTGGGATGGTGAGTACGATTCATTGCTCTAGGGTTTGTTCCAAAATAGGACTTTGGTGTTGGGATGGCGGGCTGAGGTTTGTCCAAATAAGCTTAGGTCGTTAGAAGACCCTATGGAGTTGACATATAGGGATAACCTGTCGGAATAGACTTTGGTGTTGGGATCGGAGGTGTCTAGGGTGTCGAAATAGACTCTAGGTGTTGGATGGGTGTCCTAGGTTTGCTTCGAACTAGGGCTTTGAGTGTTGTGGGAGTTAGGGTGGCTGTCTAGGTTTCGTCGAATAGACTTTGGTGTTGGATGGATAATGTTGTCTAGGGTTTCGTCAAAAAATAGCTTTTGCGTGTTGGATTGGGTCGGTCTTAGGATTGTCAAATAGACTTTGGTGTTGGGATGGACGTAACGCGCGGTCTAGTTTGTCAAATAGAACTTTGGTGTTGGGATAAATGGGGGTGTTCTAGGTGTGTCGAAATCGAATAGGACTTATGGTGTTGGATGGGAGTGTCTATGGTTTTGTCAAATAGACTTTGTGTTGGGATGGTGTTCTGGGTTGGGTCGAAATAGGAGCTTTTTGGTTGTTAGATTTGGGAATGCGAGTTGTCTAGGGTTGTCTGGAATAGGACTTTGGTGTTCGGATGGGGTGTCTAGGGTTGTCGAATAGACTTTGTTTGTGGGATGGACGGGTGTCTAGTTGTCAAATAGACTTGGCTGTTGGGATGAGTGGGTCTAGGTTTGTTCAAATTTTAGACTTTGGGTGTTGGCGATGGGGTGTCTAGGTTTGTCAAATTAGACTTTGGTGTTGGGATGGGTGTCTAGCGACCGTTGTCGAATAGGACTTTGGTGTTGGGGATGGCTTAGGTCTAGGTTGTGTCAAATTAGGACTTTAGGTGTTGGGATTGGGTGTTCTAGGGCAACGTTGTCGGAAAATAAGACTTTGGTTGTTGGGATGGTGGTGTGCTAGGGTGTCGAATAGACTTTTTGGTGTTGGGAATGGGTGTCATAGGGTTTTGTCGTAATAGAACTTTGTGTTATCTGGGTATGCGTGGTGTCTATGGCTCCTGTCTTAAAGGTTAGGACTTATGGTGTTGGGATGGGGGTGCTCTAGGTTTGTCAAATAGCACGTTCGGTTTTCTACTGCATGTGGTATGGGCGTGTCATAGGTTTGTCAATTACAAATAGACTTGCGACCTGGTGTTGGGATGGGTGGGTCTAGGGTTGTCGAATAGACTTTCGTGTTGGGATGGGTGTCTAAGGGTGTCGTAATAGACATTTTGGTTATCTGTTGGGGATGGGGTCTAGGGAATGTCTTGTCAAATTACAAAATAGACTTTTAAGGTTTTGGGATGGGGGTCTAGGTTTGTCAAATAGACTTGGTTAACTGTGTGGGATGGGTGTCTAGGTTTGTCAAATAGGACTTCTTTGGATATGTTGGAGATGGGTGTGTCTAGGGTTGTTTCAATTTTAGACTTTTGGTGTTGGGATGGTGTGGTGTCTAGTTCTTAAGTGTTATCGAATAGACTTTTCGGTGTTGGGATGGTGGTTTGTCCTAAGTTTTTGTCCGAACTAGACTTGTCGTGTTTGAGATGGGGTCATTGTCTAGGGTTGTCGAATAGACTTTAATGTACCAATATCATGTGCGGATGAGGGTTGTCTAGGGTTGGCGATAGACTTTGGTGTTGGGATGGCGGTGTCTAGGCTTGTCGAAGAACAATTAGACTTTGGTTGTTGGGATGCGGTGTCTAGCGGTGCCTTTGGTCGAAATAGATCTTTTGCGTATCATGTTGGGACGGCGGGGTCTAGGTTTCCTTCTGTCGAATTAGAACTTTGGTGTTGGCGGGCGCGGGGTCTAGGTTTGTCGTATCGATAGGGACTTTGGTGTTGGGGACGGCGGGGTCTTAGGTTTCTATGGTCGATTATAGACTTTGCGGTCTTGGACGGACAATCGGCGGTCTTAGGTTGTCGAATAGACTTTGTGTGTCTGGGACGTCGGGGAGAGGTCTGTGTTTGATCGAATAGACCCTTGGTGTTCGGTATGCGGAGGCGGGTGTCTATGTCTAGGTTTGTCGAATAGACTATGCTAGGGGTTGGCTTAAGATATTTTAGCACTTTCATCACGGTGTAATGGTTAAAAGGTGATCTCGCTGGTCATTACTGCTGTAGGAGAGTTCGTTCCTCACTGAGTTCCCTACAAAGTAAAGCCTGATTCTTTACTGAGGAACCCCAGCATAAATAATACATTTTGAGTACAGATAAGCAATTTACTTATTTAACAATTTTTACAATGGTTCAAGGCGAGTTAGTTATTTATTATAGGAATTCAAAACCCGCTGAGCTAGCCAGTAACTGGGGGTTTATTTCTTGGACGTTCTTGAAGACTATGCATCTTTTTTTTAAAAAAATAGATGAACGGATTCTTTTTCATTTATAAAGATAAAGATTTGGAGTCCTAAGTAATAATCGACTAAGCATTTTTTCTATGAAGAGACTATAGAGGCGGCTGAATCCTGTAATCATGACCGGATTTTTGGTGCATTTTTTGGCAATTCTCAGCTGAGTTTGAAATTTCTGCCAAGTCTTGATGTTGAAAGGCTGAAATTAGAGGTGCATTTTCTACAGTTGCATTAAAGCCAAATCATAAAAGTTGAAATTAGTCTTACATTATTTGAGGGAAAGATCCAAATAAGAAGAGAAAAAGATTGAGAAAAATCTGGAAATTGGGGGGGGGGGGATAAAGGGGAGAGAAAGAAAAGGTAAAAGAAAAGAGGAAGAAATACAGAAAGACGAGGGGGAGGAGGAGGAAGAGGAAAATGTTTGAAGAGAGAGGGAGGAGGAAAATGTATATGAGAGAGAGAGAGGAGGAAATGTATATGAGAGAGAGAGAGGAGAAGGAAATTATATGAGAGAGAGAGAGAGAGAGAGAGGAGGAGGAAAAAATGTATATGAGAGAGGAGGAGAGAGAGAAAATGTATATGAGAGAAGAGAGAGAGAGAGGAAAATGTATATGAGAGAGGAGAGAGAGAGAGGAGGAAAATGTATATGAGAGAGAGAGAGAGAGAGAGGAAATGATATAGAGAGGAGAGAGAGAGAGAGGAGAGGAGAAGGAAAAGTATATGAGAGAGAGAGGAGGAGGAAATGTATATGAGAGAGAGAGGAGGAAATGTATATGAGAGAGAGAGAGAGAGGAAAATGTATGAGAGAGAGGAGGAGGAAAATGTTTGGAGAGAGATGTAGAGAGAGAGGAGGAAAATGTAAGAGAGAGAGGAGGAGGAGAGAGATATATGAGAGAGAGAGAGAGAGGAAATGTATGAGAGAGAGGAGAGAGGGAGAAGATGTTTGAGAGAGAGGGAGGAAATGTTTGAGAGAGAGGAGGAAAGTCTGAGACGAGAGAGGGAGAGAAGAAATGCTTAAGAAGAGAGGAGGGAAGATACTATTAGAGAGGTAAAATGGAGAAAGAAGGAATCTTTCGAAAGAAAGGTAAATAAACGTATAAAATAAAAAGAATGAAAAAAACGCGATACAGAAAAGGTGAAAATGTAAAATGCTTAGAAAAAAAAGAATTTACATAAAAATGTCGGAAAAAGAGTAAAGACAAAAGTTAGAGGGGGAAAACAAAACAAAAAAAAAAAAAAAAAAAAAAGAAAAACGAAGTACTTAATGACACAATCATAGCATCAGCAGCAGCAGTCAATGCAATGGTGGGTGGAATTGATTGCTGTCTGACATCAGGCCAAAAAAAAAAAAAAAAAAAAAAAAGAGAAAATAAGTTTTGTAATTTTTTTTCTTATCCCCCCCCCCCCAAGCCAAGTCTTCAATCAGCTGAAGATGAACATACCGTTTCTTCTTCTATTGTCTTACTTCAAAACGAGGCAGAAAAACGAAACTACTTATATAAAAATTCAGACGAAAAAAATTTCTTCATTCCATTGGCTTGAAGATATTTTTTTTTTATTCTTTAAATCGTCGTTAGTAAAACTAACTGGCTTTTAAGTTACATTTTTATGGATTTCTTTTTCTTTTTTTTTTTTTCTTCTTTTTTTTTCGATCCAGAATCGTTTAAACGACTTCCACCTACATTATCGTCCGTAAATAAGTACACCACCCCCATACACCAATTTCTTTTTTAAAGAAAATATAATTTAGATATAATTTTCTTATAAACCAAAGATACCAAGATTCTATCAATGTCTAGCTGAACATTATACAATCACAACGAATACCATTAGTTATGTATCAGCAAATTATGGTGAAATGTTAGCAAGCTGGTCTCGCAGATCCTTTGCTACTGAAAAGCAAGTACGATCCTCGTTTTAGCAAGCTAGTCCTGCAGACCCATTATTGCTGAAAAGCGAGTTCGATCCTTGATTTAGCAAGCTGGTCTCACAGATTCATTACTGCTAAAAAGCGAGTTCGATCTTCATTGGATACCCCATGCTTGTGACCCGTAATGCCTGAGAGCAGGATTGTGGTGTCTGGCAGTCTGTGACCCGGATACAAAGTGGGCCCATGATATGCAACATTCCACTTCGGCCCATACTTGGGGGCTAGACGGGAGTTTGTAGAGGCCCCGATCCGATCAATTGGCTGGTTATGTTAAGCCCTAGCAACTATATGATTGTCCCGACTGTATTCTTCAAATTGCTCTTATGACAACACTCGCCCCTTTTTATCATATGGGTGCTAGGCGATGGCTGAGGGCCAACCACCAGTATTTATTAATACACATGAAGTTAATGAAAATTATAATACGCTTGTTCCTTAATTTTACGACCGTTATCATCCTGCAACACTCTGGTTAAAAATGAGACCATCCAAATTGTCCAAGATAAAATGCAAAAATGTAAATCCTGATTATCTGGTGTCGCTTAATCACCGAATTCTTATTTCTTGGGAGTGTTGTCACCTCAACTAAATAATAGACCATTCTGTTTTTATTATGAAGATAGGGAAGAAATATGACATACTACACAGAAAAAAAATATAAGAGTACGGGAAGGATAGAGGGAGGGAGCATGCGGATACGATAACGCTAATCTGTTTTAATCGAACATAATGAAAAGATGAAAAGAAGGAAGAAAGAAAAAAGAGTGAGTGAAATCAAGATTATTATACTTTATACATACTGAACTATATAGCAATAGCTCTTAAGTAAACCCATCAAACGTTGTAATAATCAAATTATCATACTGTGGTATATCTACAGGTCCTTCTAGTATAAAATATTCGCTTACGTTCGACTTCACTTTTTTCCCCTCCTTTCCTATTTAGGTAAGTAATTTTTCAGCCTTTACTTTCTGGAACATAGAACTTTATTAGGTTCTTAAGCCGGTGAAACGGTTCACATATTTAGGTAGTAATATCTCATCCACAGAAAGCGATGTTAATGTACGCATAGGGAAGGCGTGGTCTGCTATAAACAGATTATCAGCAATAGCACGTGGGTTAATGGTTAGTCGTGAGACGAACAAGACATGCTGGATACTGCTAGAAAGCAACGACTAATTAGCGACGTTCTACTGTGGAAACCAGCACTAGGTAGGTCGATTTTTCACTTCTTTAGAATATCAAATTGTCCATCTATACGAAAGTTGTGTGTTAGTATACTGAATACGGATATCAAAAATTAGATATTTTACTTGCACCATTGTTTGAGGAAATAGCATCAAAGATCGTCTACTAAAATGCACTAAAATCCTCGTTTTCTAAGGGCTAAATTTTTTGCGAAAACAAGTTTGAGGCTGTAGGGACTAGAACTGTCCTGTGCCTTCGGGGACAGGAAGTAGAAAAGGTAACGTCCCTTGTCAGGTTGGGGAAAGAATTCTCTTTACGGTTTTGGGATCAACGCGTGAGCTTCGTAAACGAGCTCAGTCTCTTGTGACTGAAGGAACTTTCCCCTCAGTGAAGGAGTAACAACTGTAGACCCAACCTGGCATCCCCTCAACGAGGGAGATATATGAACTGTAAGTACTGCCACTAAGTACTATTTAAAAGACAAAACTAGAGGTGATAGAGCAAAACTGTTTATAAATTTTGAATTCAGCACACCCAAATTAGTAAAAAACACCTATTCACATTTTTTGCCTCAGACAAAAAAATATTTTTTTGTAAACCAGTGTAATCAATAAGCAAATGCACTTTTGGCTTTTCGTTTAATTTAATGTATATTTATACACATTTCATTATTTAATTACATATACAATTTTTTTTTTGTAAATGAACTATGAATTTTCTTTAGCATTACCGAAAAATTTGACAAGGTATTGTAAGAATTAAAGGTGATATATACTTGAAGATAAAACTCCGACAAGGGGTTGATAGACAAAACATTTAATATGGTACAGCACATGGATAAACAGGGTACATAATACATAGAGGTGCACATAAACATACATACAAAAGTAGAAGGGAAAAACATAAAAACGACAGACATGAGACTAAGAATAGTCCATGCTGTATAAATCACTTACAGCAATGTAAGGGGGGGGGGCAAAGCCCCAACAAGAGTGGGGTAGACCAGAGTCTAACCCATGTGGCTCGTAGGTCGAGGAACAGGAAAAAAGAGAAAGAGACGTTCAAACCAGCCGCTTAAATATCAAAGCCCCCGAGCGGGAACCAGCGAACTAAACGGGCAGACAACTCCCCAGGCAAATACGAAACTAACGCCACAGTATTATTAATTTTTCCTTAAACCAGTTATTTAAAAAAAAATCCTGGCCAAGAGCGTAACAGAATAATTAACACAGCTTAACACCTGTACCTGGTCATGGTTAACAGAATGAGAACAGTTTACCCTTGTGGATTGAATAAAGGGTTAAGCTCAAAGTTCCGTGAAGGTTTCCAATTACAAGTAGGCTCCCAAGTTCAAGGAGGGGGTTCCCGAGTCCGACAAAAATACTTGAAGGCGGTAAGGTACATCGGCCGAAACGTTGTGTAAATTGTATTTACCTCGTATCCCACTTGTACGGGTTAGGGACAAGGCCCTATTAACGTGGGGCCACCCACAAACCGAAGCTCATGGGTGGCGGGTGAAAAATTGCATCGATCCCGTCGGCATTCCCCCTCAAGGGGGGCGCCTCAGGCGCTGGGCAATAAACCCAGCCCTACCCCTTTAAATCGAGGGGACAGGTATTGCCTGGGGGGATATCCCCTTGTGACCGACGCTATTAACTTGTAAAGACCCAGGGCCTAAGCCAATGGACCCCCACCACGATGGGCGGGTGTACATAGAAATAAAAATGAGAACAATAGTCCGAATAATCCAAATAATACTAATTATCACGCCTCATCTCAAAAATTCAGAGAAATAGTGTAGATAACAATAACGATGAGGACAATAGTCCGAATAATCCAAATAATACTAATTATCAAGCCTCATCTCAAAATTCAGAGAAATAGTGTAGATAACAATAAAGATGAGGACAAAGTCCGAATAATCCAAATAATACTAATATCACGCCTCATCTCAAAATTCAGAGAAATAGTGTAGATAACAATAAGATGAGGACAATAGTCCGAATAATCCAAATATACTATGGTATTTACCAGTTAGACTACGATGGAAATAAAATGAGAAAGATATAGTAAATATTTTTTTTGTGCAGGGTCTTCTTGGGACATGTAATATTTTTAAGGGTGACGCATGGGTAAAAAGGTTGAAACCCTGGTATAGAGAATTACGGGCGACAAGGACTCGGTGACAACCAGAATTTGCAACAGGTCGTCTTTATTGTTGACATTTTTCTGTTTTATCTTGGTCGTGGGGGTACTTCAATATTGTTGAGTGGGGGCAGTGCTGATCTGCTCTTATCTACACGAACTTTTATTTTGGACTCTTCCAGTGCATATCAGTAACTTACGCGCTTGGGCATGTCTCTCGATTCTTACCCCCTCATAGATAAATATCAACGTGTGTACATTCAGTAAATAAATATTTCTCTCAACAGCGACTTCTTATTTCACACTCCGTTTTGGCCCTAAGGCTAGACTTAAGCTGGGGAATGTGGAGTACTCCTTCATCACCATTACTCTCGGATCCACTTTGACTGTCATGTCCTTATCAGGAGCCTTCACACAACTTCGAACCGAACCCTTTATACAATCCACGGGGGTTAGACTCTTATTCCGTTACCCATGACCTGGTACAAGTGCTAAACTGTGTTAAGTATTCCTTTATCATCGCCTTTGGCCAGGATTGAAACTGCAACCTAGAGATGATTGTCATTTATAAATGTATTTACTCAACCCTTATATCCGTTGCGCCATGTGTCCAACTGGAATAATTCAAATAATCCAAATAATCTTGCCTCCTCTCAAAAATTCAGAGAAACAGATTTTAATTTATAAAATTCTCGCGTTTTAAATTTTTACGTATGATTTAAGAAAAATCCCTTTCCCTTTTCTTAATACAACAAAGATAATTAATTTTCATTCATTTATTCCAAATTCTGTTGAATTTTAATTCATGGACGAAGGGGTAAAACACACAAACTTTTGACCGAACTAATTATATATTTGAGAGTGAGAAAAAAAAAAAAACACTTTCTTTATTTCATGTGAATTTTTATTTTTTTTATAAAACTAAGGCCTATTGTTATATACTGGGGTTTTCACTAAACCAAATCAGCATATATTGTTATATACCTTTCTTTCTTCTTACTCTGGTCGTCTATTATTCTGGCCGGCTTTGATTCTATCTTCTAACATCTTGGTCTGGTATATCTTCTAAAGATCTGGTCTTTCTTGTATGGGGATTTCGGGTCTGGTTTCTGTTAGGGATCACTCCTTATCAGAAGCCCTGTGTCATTGTTAGTTTTTGGTAATAAACACAAGATTTCGATTTACGTTGATGTTACTTTATTTATAAATCCCCAACCCAACACCTGCGCAGTTGAGGGACCGCGTGTATAACACGACTTACCTCTTCGAGCTCCTACCTGCTAACTGCCTGAGTTACTACTATATCCTTAAACCGGAAGGGCCTTCTATCGGGGTTCCGGTTCTCACGGTTTATCCCCGGAAAGCAAGATCAGAGTGAGGTCAAGCGCTGTCACTCACTCTCAAGGCCATCAGCTGTACTAATCGCCATTATGATTTCTACAATACCTTATAAAAGCATTAGGGATCCAATAATTATGTAACACTACATTGAGACCCTAACGAGGCCCAGAGCAAGAAACCGATGAGTAAGACCCAATTTGCCAATCGAAAATGTCCATTTGCATAACAATGCTTGACAACACACAAGCATCATGACAAGGAAGAGAATCGCCCCATTCAAGTGGATACCGCATCCTCCATACTCACCAGATTTAGCACCTTCAGACTATCATCTCTTCGGCCCCATGAAAAGGGTTTGAGAGGTAAACATTATTCTAGTGACGAGGAAGTGATATATGCAGTGAAGAAGTGGCTCAAAGAACAGTCAACAAAATTTTACGGGGCAGGGATACATGCTCTTATTCGAAGGTGGAACATTGCCATTGAGAGAAACGGTGACTGGAGAAGTAGGGATGTGATCCACAGAGACCAGCTTCATTTTGATGTATGATACATGTTTCTGTGTTGGTAATTATACCTGTCCTAAATAAAATGGCATTTTTCACACACACACACACATATATATATATATATATATATATGTATATTATATATCCTTCGGGGGTTGAGCACTTTTTGGGGGGGATTTCGCTGTTGACCGCCAGCAACGCTCTCCTGTAAAAAGGGATGGAACACTCTATGGCGGCCTTTATATACAACAGATGTGTGTCTTAAAACAGTTAAAACCCCCTTCGCATTCTGTGGGTGATGATAGCCGAATGGTTAAGCTGTCCGACTGCTGCTGGAACGATCGGAGTTCTATCCCAGCAGTAGGTAGCTCACAAAATGTCTAGCCGCACTGAAGAGACTTGATAAGTCGAAACACATGAATGAATGAACAAATAAAAGGTTTAGCTTTTATTTATTTACATGGGAACAATATTTACAACCAATGGTTTCCTGCGAAAGCATTAGTTATATATGTGTGTGTGGTGTGTGATAAAAAGGACTTAAATACCATGGGTATCGTGATTATGGACCAATTCCACTCGTGAGTATCTGGGGCCCACCGAGCTTCGTCAGACCACATTTATATTTTATTCAGGGGAAATTCAGATACCCACGAGTGGAAATTGGTCCATAATCCGATACCCATGGTATTTAAGGCCTTTTTATTCACAAATAATTTGTTCTGTTTATAATAATTAAACATTGAGCTCTCATACGGAATCTGAACTCTACAACAACTACTGGTAGAGAATAGGACCAGCCTAGAATCACCTTGTACCAAGAAACTTGGTACCCCAACAAAGAATATATATATACTTTTTATCTAAAAAAAAAAAACAACTTTAACAGGCTTACGTTAGGTTTGCCTCCAATTATCAATGGGTGTTTCGTACTTCTGACCTTGTACTAAGCTTAGCAAATTACTATTGCGGTCTGCTATTGTATTATTAATAATAGCAAAACATCGGAGAGGCTGGTTTTCTTGGACGCTGAAAATAGACAAGCAAAGAAATTATAAGCTACAAAAATAAATAAATAAATAAAACGAAAAAAAAAAAAAAACAAAGAAAAACAAAAACACGGTAGACGTATATATTGCATTTTTGGTTAATAATAGATCCCATAAACTTAGCTTATATCTAACCAATATTTAATGTCAGGAAGTATTTAACTACATCCTCTCTGTTGTAGTATGTGACTTGTGGTCAGTTCAACGAGATAGGTTGAATATGCAGGAGAGTAATTATTTGCTAGTTATTTACAAATCTTAACTTAGATATGGCATAATGCCAGAAGTATGGGGGCGCCCAATGAGAATCGAACTCACAATGGTCTGAAAAATCTAACTTGCTAACCATTACACCACATAAGGTGCCTCAGTAATTATTTACTACTAACCAACCTGTAAATATAACACATTATGATAATTTAATTATTACAACGTTTGATATGTTTTACTTAAGAATTTTTGAGAAATAGTTCAATATGTAAAGTATAATAAATTTAACTCTCTCTCTCTTTCTCTCACTCTCTCTCTTTTCTCTTCTTCTCTTTCTCTCTCTCTCTTCTCTCTCTCTCTTTCTCTCACACACTCTCTTCTCTCTCTCACACACTCTCTTCTCTCTCTCTCTCACTCTCTCTCTCTCTCTCTCTCTCACTCTCTCTCTCTCTCTCTCTCACTCTCTCACTCTCTCTCTCTCTCTCTCTCTCACTCTCTCTCTCTCTCTCTCTCACACACACACTCTTTTTTAAAATTTTTATTCTCTCCTTTACATCCTGTTCGATGGAAACATATAAGCATTATCACTTGCAAGCTCACTTTTCTGTGTAGCATGTCCTTTTTCTTCCCTTCGTTTCTTTATAAAAAAACGGAATGGTCCATTATTTAGCTGAGTTGATGACACTCTTAAGAAATAAGAATTCGGCAGTTAAGCAACACCAGATAATCAGAATTTACATTTTTGCAGTTCAGCTTGGGCGATTTTTAACCAGAGGGTGTTACAAGATGATAACGGTTGTACTTTTAAAGAACACGAGTATTGATATATAGATTATTCAGTATTAGTTACTTGAAACCATATAATTGCTTGTGATATTTGATATAGTTTCAAGTATTTCTGTGTACAAATTATCATTAAATATGAATAACTCGATACCATATAACTGTGCAAACATATGATTATTATTATTATATTATTGAAGTCAAATAAAAAAAGGTGGTTAAAAAATGGTCGCAATGAGAATCGAACTCGCTGGTCTGCAAATCTAACTTGCTAACCATTATACCACATAAGGTGCCTGAGTAATTATTTACTACTAGCAGACCCGTGGAGAGCTATTGCAAGATACTTCAATATGTAAAAAGTATAATAATCTTTGACTCTTTTTTTTCTTTCTTTCTTTCCTTTTTATCTTTTCAATATGTTCGATTGAAACAGATTAGCGTTATCGCGCTTTCTCTCTCTTTCCCCTACTCCCTTTTTTTCTTATATTTTTTGTCTGTGTAGAAAGTCCTTTTTCTTCCCTTTTTTTCTTAATGATAAAAACGGAATTATTTAGCTGAGGTGACTACACTTAATCAGGATTTCCATTTTTGCATTTCATCTTGGACATTTCATCTTTTTAACCAGAGGGTGTTACTAGATGAAAACGGTTGTACAATTAACGAACACTAGGATAAATATTATTTACTATGCTTAGTTGTGTCACATGATCAGAAGTATGGGATAACAAAACGGGTATCCTGGCTATGACACCAAGGTACATCAAGTGGTGAGGCTCCAATTCTCGTGCGCTGGGAAGTATAGTCAATCTATTGCCATTAATCCCAGGTCCACTCTGACCCGGAGGTGTCTAATATTACAAGTCCGGTTTTCATGTCTAGTATACTGGAGGTCCAATCCTCGAGTACAATATTCTGATGAGATTTTATAAAGGGATTATTATTTGTTACTTAGCAAGTATATTCCCCCCCCCCCGGGTGCAAGTATTTAAGTTTTAATTCTATTAATAATGGAGATTCGCTTCCGGTTTTTGTCTATAACAAAAATTACGTCACTGCTACGTCACATTACCAAAATCGTAGATAAATTACACTCAAAATTTGAACATGCAACATTAGACAGTTCCTCATTGTTTTTCAAAACAAGTTTTAAATATAAATACATGACTGGTATTATATATGTCTTATATAGTTTCATTTCAATTGTTTTAATTTTTTAATCCTTTTATGAATTTGATGATTTTACTTACTTAAGGGTAAAAACTCGCTGACATTGATTTTTTACTCCACCCCAGGCAATATGTTTCAAAAATCTATTTTTACATCGCCCGGGGGGGGGCATTTTTTATTTTGTAGAAGAATAGAATATATTAAATTAGAAAGGCTAATGAAACTAAATAAGAATGCAGACAAAGATTTGAAACGGGGAGTATAATGGAAAAATAGACAACCACTGAAACTTACACTTCCATCACTCCCGTCTTTCATTGCTAAATTCTTCCTAATTTTGTTAAGTTATGAAGTAAAGAATAAAATTAGTTATTTCTTCCTGTTAATGGATTTTTAAAAAAGTTTTATCCCCGAAATTTTTGTTCATACACATTAAGAAAAATCACAAACAATTAGAAATCAATAATACTAAGCACATATTTATTAAGATAGAATTTTTAATATCAATATGCAAATTAGCCTTCCGTTCACACTGTAAAACGCTATTTTGTTGTATATATATAAATAATTACAGTTTAGTATGTAGATATGGTCAACAGTTTAATAATGTAACAATTTTATTAATAATTGAGGTTTAAATAAAAATAAAAATCATGGAGAAATGTGATGGTAATAACTAAGGGAATGTGATTTTGAGTAGTGTATATAGTTTCGGTTACAAACAAACATAATCACCATTATAAGATATATAATATATATATATATATATATATATATATATAAGGTTTTGTAATTTGCTTGGAGCATTGTGTTTATATTGGTTTGTTGGTTGTTTTGTAGGCTGTCACAAATGCAAGTGTAAAGAAAAAGAAGGTACTATGATGTTGTTTGTTAACGCTGTCACTTTATTCTTAATATTTCGGGATGAAAAATCCTATCATCAGAGAATACTCGACTGAAGTGGGAGCAGTTGCTGCAAATTGTTCTGTCTGGGTTCTCCAAATTCTCTGTGTGTGTGGTTGGGGGTGCTTGTTTATGTGTGTGTAAGTATATATATATATATATATATATATTATATATATATATATAATCAACAAGGCACAACTACGATGGTCTACATTTAGTCATGTTGTACGGATTCTGGAAGAAGCATCTGCACAAATTTGCTTGGTAAGCAGTGGGCAGACTTCTAAATTGCAGGGATTTGGAACCCTAGGATCTGTCAAATGACCGAGGGAGTTAAGGATCCTCGTAAACGCTTCAAATAAGGAAGGAAGGTTGGTTGGTTGGATTTTACGGCATGTCAAGTCATTGGGTATTTTATGCCGGACACGTTTTTTATTTATTAATTCTTGTGGGTACTCAATTTTTTAGACCTCATTTTCTTCTATTAGATGGGACACTAACATATACTACCATTCCCGAGACAGAGTGGACTTGGGAGTAATGGTGTTGAAGGGGTACACATTCCCCAGAACCGGGACTTCACTATAAAATGCAGTTTAATGCATACCCAGGACATTAAGACCATCAGCCACCACCTTCTAGCACATATATGATAAAAGAGGAAGCGCGTGGTGTAATGGATAAAGTCGTGGGAAATTGACTCGTCCCCGAGTTCAAATCCTGGTTGTGGTAATTGCATTTCACTTAGTGCTAATACTCTTGGGAAAGATATGAATCCTACTCTCCCTCCAGCTATGGATAAATAGTAGGGCAGACTGGGCTCTTTAATCTTGGTTAGGCAACCGGTCTAAGGAGAGAAAACTCTGAATTCAAACCTGTTGAACTCTGCTTAAGAAATTGACCTTGTGTCACATCCTGCTCGTGCGGAGGGATTGGTAAATATATATTAAAAAAGGGTTTTGGCTTGCCATAAGAGAAATAGGGTTGGGACAATCATATAGGTACTAGGTCTTGACGTGACCAGCCGATTGATCGGAGAGGGTCTCTCCGACCGATAAGGACAAAACCGGAGTGTCATGTCATTAAATGAGGAAGTAATATGGAAATCCGATCTCTCTGACAAGCTAAAGCGACAATTCTTCCAGGTTGTGGTAATATTAGTACTGCTGTATGGCTGCACACCTGGACCCTAACAAAGCGCTTTGAGAATAAGCTAGATGGGACCTGCACAAGAATGTTGCGTGCAGTCCTGAACAAGTCGTGGAAGCAGCACCCACAAAGAAGAAACTATATGGTCACCTGCCCCCCATCTCACAAACCATCCGGGTGAGACGGACTAGGCATGCAGGACACTGCTGGAGAAGCAAGGATGAGCTCTAAGCGACGTTCTCCTGTGGAAGCAAACACATGGACATGCTAACGTAGGCCGCCCACTAAGACCTACATTGACCAACAATGCGAGGATGCTGCGCAGAGGATCTCCCAGGGGCAATTAGTGATAGGGAAGGTTGGTGAGAGATTGTCATGCATATCCGTGCTGCTTGCGCGACATGATGATGATGAAATGAGGAAGAATGCTGCTGTCGGATTTTCCAAACTACTTAAGCGGCAGAATACAGTAAATAATATCTAAAAACATTCTTCTCACTTGAAATGAAATAAAATTTCTAACCATCTCCAACCATTTGATACTTTGAAACCTGCTGGGCACATAAAATTTGTTTCGCAAAATTTTCCAGTCTGGAGTAGAATTTGTATCTACTTGACCTTTTCCCTCTTTATGAATTTCTGTGGTCTGCATAGATAAGTAGCACGAACACGTTCTAATTGTTTTTTCGGATACTGATGGTTTTTTCAGGACATTTATCTTCACGCAAATCTTCCGTTTCAAATTTCTTGTGTTAATTAATCGTAGACAGGCTGTCAAATCGGCGGCGAATTCTTGAAATATTTCAGAATTCCATTGCGTGACAGTAAAATAAATTCGTTTGGCTTAATTAAAACATACACAATGCCATCTTAACAGCTATAGTTTTTGGCACCCTTACTGACAGTACAATACTCCAGGGTGCCAAAAATCTAAATGATAAAATGTTAGTGTTTCTCTTCGAAACTCTCACCCTGTATTCCTATTTAATACAAATAATCAATACACAGATGGTTTCACAATTTACTATTTAATCTCTTATTATAATGGAGATAGTGTGTGTGTCTCTCTCTGTAACTGAAACTACGTCACACTTCCCTTTCTTATTTACGTTTTATTCTCTATGGTCGTTAAATAATCACTATTTAATCATAATTAGTATCTTATTAACAATGTCTCTAATTAAGGTTTAGCTGAGATAGATTTACCTCAAAACAGCCCATGTTATTAATGTGTTTAAAATCTTGCGATGTGTATTATATATCCTTAAGAAATAAATGTTTACATAGTATATGGTGCGAATAATTTGCATACAAGTTTTAACAAAACCGTATTTAATAAATAATTACTTGATGTTGTTGATTTCTAATATTATTGTTTTATTAATCAGACGTATTGAAAGCGATCCTTTGTATAATTCTATATTGAAATCAATTAGAATAAAGCAAAAATAAGCGTAATCTTTTTTGTGTTCGTATTTAATTTCCTTAGTCTTTCTAATTCAATGTAATATTTAATTATTTTAAAATTTGAATATTTGAGCCCGAGGGGCGCATTTTTTTTTTTTTTTGCTAGTTACCGATAATTTTCAAGTGATCCATTTAACCCATAGATGAGACCTCAATAGGTACTACCTCTCTGGATCATGGTGGACCTGGGAGTAATGGCAATGAAGATGTTCTCGACTCTCCCTCAGAACTCCATAACTGAAGCCTCGTCACAGGATGCAATTTAGTATCCTACACTTTTTTGGAGGGGGAGGGTGTTGTCCCTCTGCAGGAGATACAGTTGGCTTATTCCAAGCCGTCGCTGATGGGGATTTTCGATTGTTATGGTGATATATAAGCATTTCTCTGTCAGATACTTATGTTATGTTAATATTTTTTCTTTCCTTCCAATAACAGTTTAACATGATTCCAATATGTTTGGCATATGGCCCAACACGTGGGTAAAAAGAAAATGAGCTAATTAGCAGCTGGTGATACAAATTAGATGCACATCATGAGGATGTGCTGACAGCACGGATTTTCATGACGCTCTCTCTCTCTCTCTCTCTCCTGCTTCCCTCCCCCTCTCTCTCCTCTCTACCGGTTCCCTCCTGTCTCTCTTCTCTTTCTATCGCTTCCCCTCCTCTCTCTCTATCGCTCCCCTTTCTTTCTCTCTATCTCCTCTCTATCTCCTCTCTGTCTATCGCTTCCCCCTCCTCCTCTCTCTATCTCCTCTCTGTCTATCGCTTCCCCTCCTCCTCTCTTCTTCTCTGTCTATCGCTTCCCCATCCTCCTCCTCTCTCCTCTCTGTCTATCGCTTCCCCTCCTCCTCTCTCTCCTCTCTGTCTATCGTTCCCTCCTCCTCTCTCTCCTCTCTGTCTATCGCTTCCCCTCCTCCTCTCTCTCTTCTCTGTCTATCACTTCCCCCTCCTCTCTCTCTCTTCTCTGTCTATCACTTCCCCCTCCTCCTCTCTCTCTTCTCTGTCTATCGCTTCCCCTTCCTCTCTCTCCTCTGTCTATCGCTTCCCTCCCCTCTCTCTCCTCTCTGTCTATCCGCTTCCCTCCCTCTCTCTCTCCTCTCTGTCTTCGCTTCCCTCCCCTCTCTCTCTCTCTTCCTCTATCGCTTCCCCTCCCCTCTCTCCTCTCTGTCTATCGCTTCCCTCCCTCTCTCTCCTCTCTGTCTATCGCTTCCCTCTCCCTCTCTCTCCTCTCT
Organism: Doryteuthis pealeii; assembly: GCA_023376005.1. Taxonomy (NCBI): domain Eukaryota; kingdom Metazoa; phylum Mollusca; class Cephalopoda; order Myopsida; family Loliginidae; genus Doryteuthis; species Doryteuthis pealeii. The sequence continues at coordinate 22,682,852 of CM042165.1, read as the reverse complement.
GTCTATCGCTTTCCCTCCCCTCTTCTCTCTCTCTGTCTATCGCTCCTCCCCTCTCTCTCCTTCTGTCTATCGCTTCCCTCCCCTCTCTCTCCTCTCTGTCCCTATCGCTTCCCTCCTCTCTCTCCTCTCTGTCTATCGCTTTCCTCCTCTCTCTCCTCTCGTCTATCACTTTCCTCTCCCCTTTCTCTCTCTCTCTCTCTGTCTATCTATCGCTTCCCCTTTCTCTCTCTCTCTCTCTCTCCTCTGTCTATCGCTTCCCCCTTTCTCTCTCTCTCTCTCTCTCTGTCTATCGCTTTCCCCTTTCTCTCCTTCTCTCTCTCTGTCCGCTTCCCCCTTTTCTCTCTCTCTCTCCTCTGTCTATCGCTTCCCCCCTTCTTTGTCTATCGCTTCCCTCCCCCTCTCCGTCTATCGCTCCCCCTTTCTCTCTCTCTCTCTCTCTTCTCCTCTTCTGGCAGTTCCTCCTCACGGCATCCAGTATCCGTGCAGAGCTGATCAATGCGGGATTTCTTTTTGTCTGACCACTCCGTGTCCATGAAGAACGTCATTTGTGAGTTCGTCTTTACTTGTCCAACCTGTATTGGATGGTTTGTGTGATGGGAGGTAAGTGGCCGGAAATCTGCTTTTTGTTTGGTGCTGTTTCCAGGAATTGTTCAAGACAATACGCACCATCTTTGTGTAGTCCCCATATAACCTTTTCTCCGAACATTTCAGCCTAGAAAGTTGTGTGTGTCATCCATAGACACCGTGTTTCGACGTATCACGTCTCCTCAATGTGGATACTTAGCAGTCGAAACCCAACCAATTTTTTTATCAGTCAGTCTCTAATCCCTTGGCCATCAGCACCTACAAGCGAGAAGCGGAATTTTACCTAATAAATATATAGATAGGTATATATGTCAAGGTCACCAGAGAGCTCGTATCCGTTAATAGGAGAGCCTTCGGTTAAACGTACGCGGTGACGTTCAGCTGAATTCCCTTCCAAAGTTCTCTACCAGATTCTGGAGCATATATAGGTATATAAACGTAGATATATATATATATATATATATATATATATATGTAGATCCTGGCCAATGCCGGGGATCCAGTGGCTTCGACCCTGGATCTTTACAAGTTAATAGCGTCGATCCCAGGGGGCTGTCACCCCAGGCAATACCTGCCCCCTTGATTTAAAGGGGCAGGGCTGGGTTTATTGCCCAGCGCCTGAGGCGCCCCTCTTGAGGGGGAATGCCGATGGGATCGACGCAATTTTTGTTCTTTCCCACCCATGAGCTTCGGCTTGTGGGTGGGCCCACGTTAAAACGAGGCCTTGTGCCCAGCCCATACAAGTGGGGTATGAGGCAAATACCTATATATATAAACGCCGGTACACGTGTCTGTGGATGACTTATTAATATATATATATATATATTGCTCTCCTATAAAAAGGGGTGGAGCACTCTATGGCAGCTTTTACATACATACAGATGTGTGTATTAAAGCAGTTAAAATCCCCTTCGCATTCTCTGTGGGAAGATAGCCGAGCGGTTAAGCTGTCCGCTTGATGCTGAATCGATCGGGTTTCAATCCCGGCTGTAGGTAGCTCACAAAATGTCTAGCCATACTGAAGAGACTTGATAAGTCGAAACACGTGTCTGTGGATAACAATATATATGTGGGAGTAAATAGGGAAATAGATCCGACAGTATGAAGAAAATACAAAAACACGAAGTATTCCAAAAAGATGAATTTATTCTTGATAGGGAAATCGACGTTATAACGTTTCGGTTTTAGTAAGCCTTTATCAGGACTTGAGATGGAAAGAATGCAATTTGAGTGCTGGTGGATGACTTTCGAAAGACTGGAGAATGGTAGTTGTGTGTGAAGAAGGGCCATAACCGAGTTCAGCATAGCGTTTGTTCTTTCATAAATTCGGGAGTGAGTATGACACACAAAGCACCTCGCTTTGAGGGGCTGCAGAAACTGATCTGCATTAAAGGGTGATTGATTTTTCTTAAAATATTATCAATATTGTTGAATTTTAATGAAATTTTCATTTAACCAGCAACCATTTTAATCAAAATAAGATCTCGGATTCGTAACATTTCAATAAAATATCCGGACCAAGTCACCAACAGGCACCCCAGCCCAGATCAGTTTTTGAAAGGAACTGAATTTTGCTTTTCACCGGTTGTCAGTAAACAAAATCAGCAGCCGATAAAAACGAAAAAGATTTCGCTATCAAATCTTAATTCTAAAATATTATAAAATTCTGAAATAGGGTTAGGGTTAGTAGTTGTTATTATTATTATAACTTTATGATATACTTTTTATAAATCTTTTTTATTAATTATCCGCAGAGGCACATGGAAATTAAATAAACGTCTTTCGTTTTTAGTTTTATTAAAAAAACAACAAAAAAAACTATTAGTTTATCTTTAGTGCAAAATTAATTTTTTCACGTGTACTAACGACAACAATATGAAATAACTAATTTTTTTAATAAAATCAAAAACTATTTTAGTATAAAAATGTACCTTTCGTTTTTTTATCGGCTGTTGATTTTGTTTACTGACAACTGCTAAAAAGCAAAATTCAGTTCCTTTCAAAACTGATGTCGGCTGGGGTGTCTGTTGGTGACTTGGTCCAAATATCCCAAGAAAATGCTAAGAATCGACCCGAAAGAAAAATCGATAACTTGGCTCGGTCAAGTCTAGAAAAATTATTTATATTTCTTGACGATCATTAACTGATATGTATCCATAATCCGTGTAATTTACATTATGTAACGTGTATGTACGTTATGCAGTCGGTGTAATTTGCATTACGTAACGTGTATGTACGTTATGCAATCGGTGTAATTTATATTACGTAACGTGTATGTACGTTATACAATCGGTGTAATTTACATTATGTAACGTGTATGTACGTTATACAATCCGTGTAATTTTACATTATGTAACGTGTATGTACGTTATACAATCGGTGTAATTTACATTATGTAACGTGTATGTATGTTATACAATCGATGTAATTTACATTAGGTAACGTGTATGCACGTTATACATCGGTGTAATTTACATTACGTAACCTGTATATACGTTATACAATCGGTGTAATTTACATTACGTAACGTGTATGTACGTTATACAATCGGTGTAATTTACATTATGTAACGTGTATGTACGTTATACAATCGGTGTAATTTACATTACGTAACGTGTATGTACGTTATACAATCGGTGTATTTTACATTACGTAACGTGTATGTACGTTATACAATCGGTGTAATTTACAATTACGTACGTGTACGTACGTTATACAATCGGTGTAATTTACATTACGTAACGTGTACGTACGTTATACAATCGGTGTAATTTACATTACGTAACGTGTACGTACGTTATGCAATCGGTGTAATTTACATTACGTAACATGTACGTACGTTATGCAATCGGTGTAATTTACATTACGTAACCTGTATATACGTTATGCAATCGGTGTAATTTACATTATATAACGTGCATGTACGTTATACAATCGGTATAATTTACATTATGTAATGTGTATGTACGTTACATAATCGGTGTATATGGGTGCTAGAAGGCGGTGGCTGCGGGTCTACATGTCCTGGGAATGACGTTAAACTCTATCTGATGGTGAGGTTCCAGGTTTGGGGAATGTGGAGCACCCCTTCATCACCATTGCTTCCTGGTCCACTCTGACCCGGAGTGGTAGTACCTGTTAGGGTCCCATCTATGGGTTAAATAGAAAAATGTATTTATAAAAAAATTGTATTATCTATTAAGAATTGATTTATTTCAAAACTTTATCGGCATTAAATGACCCACTGAGGTTGATATGCCGTAAAACAAAACAAACAAAACAAAACAAATAATCGGTGTAATCTATATTAATTATATAATGCATGTTACGTAATATATGATGCCAGTTATATTACACGTATTACGCAATAAATATTTAAACACATTATTTAACATATATATTAAATGTATCTTTTTTAGCATCCAAATTATATTTGAGATATTTCATGAAATTCAATAAATTAGCGGCTGATTGATTAAAAAAATGCCACTAAATACACCGAAAATTTTATTGAAATCTACTTATCGCAATTATATATATATATATATATATTATAATATATATATATATATATATATATTATTATTAGAAACCCTGGTGTAGATAAAAATTATGTCGGCATTTCTTTGCCTCGTCAGTCTGATCTTTACTGACCGGGTATGAGGTCTTCGAATTAGTAAAGATCAGACTGACGAATCAAAGAAATGCCGACATAAATTTATATCTACACCAAGGCATCCATCTATTTATAATACTCTGTATATGTAAACATATATACGAAAATATTTATATGTACGTTTGAGTTCTCAATTTTGGTGAATCCTATCAAGGAAACACTTGATCATCCAGCTGTGATTGAAACCCGACCGATTTATCATATATCAAAAATTATATGGCTATAATTTGTTAGTTTTCCTGAGGAAGGTGTACCTTGAACACCAAATCCGTGGTAGAGAGAAATATTTTTCTACACTATAAATGCTCTATATTTTACAAGATATATTCAGCCCTTTTGGATTAACTACTTATACTACTACAATGAAAACGTGGTACTAAATTTTCATGAATATATATATATATATATATATATATATATATATATATATCTCTTATTATAATGAGATTGTGTGTTTGTCTGTCTGAAGCCGAAACTAAATCACTACTCAAGTCACAATTCCCTTAGTTATTGACGTCACATTCACCATGAATTATTTTTATTTAAACCTCAGTTATTGGTAAAATTGTTATACCTTATTAATACTTTTGACTTTATCTACATTCTAATAACATGCAATTGTATTTATATATGCAACAAAATAGCGAGTTACAGTGTGAACAGGAAAGCTAATTTGCATATTGATATTAAAAGTTTAATTTTATTAAATATGCGCTTGTATTATTGATTTCTAATTGTTTGTTTTTTTGTTAATGAATATGAGCAAAAAACTCGGATAAATCTTTAAAGAATCCTTTAATATAAAGAAACAACAGTAATTTTATTCTTTACTTCCAATTTAACTAAATAGTTAAATTAGGAAAATTCAGCAATAAAAGGAGGGAGTGATGAAAAATGATGGAAGACTTAGTTTCAAAGTTGTTCTATTCTTCGATTATACCCCCTCTGTTTCAAATCATTTTATTTGGATTTTTATTTAGTTTCAAAAGTATTTCAAATTTAACATATTTCATTACATTAAAATTCAAATACTTGCACCCGGAGGGTGCATATATTTGCTAGTATATATAACAAGGTTTTCGTACTGCTAAATTTATATATAATTTTGAAAAGTATCATACTTTATTTATGATCAGCAATTTAAACGAATTAAAAAAAAGAAAAGAAAGCGAAAGACGATAGAAACTTTTGGGCCCTTTCGACCGGTGCTTTTTCAAAAGTTAACAACTGGGTGGATCGTTTAAAAGTCAAATTGTAAACATTGGGTAAAACAGGGGGATGAGATTATGTAATTATGTATACTCCTCTTTTACTGAATATATATAATTTGACTTTTAAACGATCCAGCGGTTGTTAACTTTTGAAAAAAGCACCGGTCGAAAGGGCCCTTAAGTTTCTATCGTCTTTCGCTTTCTTTTTTAAAATTTGTTTAAATTGCTGATCATAAATAAAGTATGATACTTTTCAAAATCATGTATATATATATATATATATATATATATATATATCCATAATAAAAATCAAGAGTTTGATGTACAAATATATAAAAAAAGTGTATAATAAGTATCAAAAATGTTCATGATATATATATATATATATATACTTTCTGTAGCTGGAATATATCATGAACATTTTTTATACTTATTATACACTTTATATATATATATATATAAAAGTGTATAATAAGTATCAAAAATGTTCATGATATATTCCAGCTACAAAAAGAATATATCATGAACATTTTTGATACTTATTATACACTTTATATATATATATATATATATATATATATATATATATAAATTCCTTAAAAAGAAGCATGTTATAATGAATTACTGTTAGAATGGGAACCCAACAGCTTCACGTGTCGTCTAGTGACATACGCCTATAAGTGCTGCGAACCATTAGGAGAATAAAACTTTTTTTTTAAAGTAAAGTCTGTCGAGAGGTATCACCCGCTTTCGGTAATGAAATCCTTTGTTTCCTGTTCCAGATTTTTCGGTCGTGCTGGGTGGTCGGAAGTCGAACTGCTGTCGAATCGTAAAACTACATCAGTTTATAGCAGTTTTTTGTGTGTGCTATTTATTTTTTTACGACACTCTTTTTACGACAGTCGCTGCCGGCATTTTGACCCGCCCTGACCCGATAACAAAGATTGCACTGCGCAAACAGAACCGTTTCCGGCTCCTCGTTTTATGATCAGGTATCATAAAGGGAATTAATGAGGGCTTGTCGGAATGGTTTTCCATCCACAAGAGGCCAATTAGGATTCCCTCTTACTCATTTAGATTCGCAGTTATAAAATGACTTTGAAATGCAATAAATGAGCTTATGGAAAAAAGGAGAAAAAAATGTTTGAGGATTTTCATTTCCTATATTCACTTGCGTTTTTGATTGGTCGTCAGGGAACGGATTATGGCGGGAATAGATCGACCTTAAAACGCGCGCTGTATATATTCCAAGATAATTGGGCGGGATTATTTCTAATGTCTTTACGAGTTTAAATCTTTAATGATCAAATCGGCTGCTACTCTCGCTTTGTTGGCTGTTCTTTTAAAAACGGATCGATTATTTTGTAATTTCCCTTTTCAAGAAAAAAAGAAAGAAAAAGAAATACAAGAAAAAACACAAAAACTCCAAATAACTAAATAAATAATAAATAAATTATAACCAAATTAATTAAAAATAATGAATAAATAAATTAAATAAATATAAAAACTAAAAAAATAACGTCACATCCCTTGGATAGTTTTTCTTTTTTTAAATTCAAAGGAAGGGATGTTATCCTTTTTAATTATCATTTATTCATTATTTTTTATTAATTTTATTTGTTTATATTTAAAAAAAATTTTTTTCAAAATTATTGGCCGTATTTGATAGAAGCGGGTCAACAAAAAAATCATCTTAAACTACATAGAAGTTGACATGCCATTAAAATCAATAGCCCTTTCTCGTTTTCTCTTTATTTATCTCTTTATTCCCCCTCTCTCTCTCTCTCTCTCTTTCTCTCCCTCTCTCTTTCTCCCTCTCTCTCTCTTTCTCCCCTCTCTCTTTCTCCTTTCTCTTTCTCTCTCACTTTCTCTCACTTTCTCTCACTCTCTCTTTCTCTCTTTTCTCTTTTTCTCTTTCTCTCTCTTTCTCTTTCTCTCTCTTTCTCTTCTCTCTCTTTCTCTTTCTCTCTCTCTCTCTCTCTCTCTTTCTCTCTTTCTCTCTTTTTCTCTCTCTTTCTCTCTTCTCTCCTCTTCTTTCTCTCTCTCTCTCTCTCTCTCTTCTCTCTCTCTCTCTCTCTCTCTCTCTCTCTCTCTCTCTCTTCTCTCTCTCTCTCTCTCTCTCTCTCTCTCTTCTCTCTCTCTCTCTCTCTCTCTCTCCCCTCTCTCTCTCTCTCTCTCTCTCTCTCTCTCTCTCTCTCTCTCTCTCTCTCTCTCTCTCTCAAGAGAAAACTAAAAGTCACAGCAGGTCAAATGAAAAATGTTTTGTCGGCAAATCGATTCTAAACAATAATCTTTTCTTTTTTAAAATCCTCCCCATAAAGTCAAAAGCCTAGAAAACTACATTCACTTTAAAAAAAAATACAGAATCAATGAATTTAAGAATTTTAATTAGGGGCCGGTTTAGCTCAGTCGGTAAAGTATTCACCTAGAAACCACAAGGTTCCGGGTTCGATTACAAATGTCATATACTCACCTGATATTCGGGAGCCCCGCCCCCTGGACTGGCAATTATAAATTAAATAATCCCAGGGGTCCATACCCCTGCATCACCCGTCCCTCGTCTAAAGGGGGCAGGGTTGGTTTTATTGCTCGGTACCTGAGCCGCATCAAAAGAGGAATGCCGAAGGGATTCGGGCAATTTTTACACGGCCACTGCATGAGCTTCGGTTTGTACGTGGCTTCCCCACATCAATCGGATTTTATATTCATCTGACACGGTGAGAGGACAAAATCTAGATATTAATACGCTTGTTCCTTAATATTCCGACCATTATCATCTTGCAACACCCTTTGGTTAAAAATCAGATCGTCCAAGATGAAATGCAAAAATGTACATCCTGATTATATAGTGTTGCTTATCCGCCAAATTCTTATTTCTTATCAGTGTCGTCACCTCAGCGAAATAATGGACCATTCCGTTTTTATTATAAAGAAAGGGAAGAAAAAGGACAGACTACACAGAAAAATATAAAAAAAGAAAGTAGGAGAAAGATAGAAAGAGGGGGCGATAACGCTAATCTGTTTCAATTGAATATAATGAAAAGAAAGAAGGAAGAAAAAAAAAAACGAGTGTGATGAAGTTAAATCAAGATTATTATACGTTTTACAAATTGAACTATTTCGTAATAGCTATTAAGTAATCATATCAAACGTTGTAATAATTAAATTATCACACAGTGCTATATCCACAGGTCCTGTTAGTATCTAAAATTCTTACAAATGTTATATGTACCGGCTTATAACGGCGCATTTAGCAAAGTGCCTTCCCTCACCTCTCCCGTTATTACATGCTACGATTCGCCCTGATTACATAACTGTACAGTTCGGCTTACTTTCAATAATGACGTCACGTCTGACGCAATTCGAATTTAGCACATTTAACACGTTTACTAGTTCCTTGGATATCTGAACCATTGGATTATGCTACATTTTTGTTAGTCACCATTAAAAAAATTCCATGGAAGATTACCCCTGCTTTATTTTGATGAATAAAGTGAGATATATTAAACGAGTATCAGGGATACCCGGCGCTGACCGGGAACTTAACTTCAAATATGACAATACAGTTAATAAATGTACTTTTATTAATAAAACTAGTACAAAATAAAAAACGCCCCCCGGGCGATGTAAAAATAGATTTTTGAAACATATTGCCTAAGGGGTGGGAGTAAAAAATTCAATGACAGCCAGTTTGTACCTTAAGTAAGTAAAATCATCAAATTCATTAAAGGATTAAAAAATAAAACAATTTGAAATGTAAACTTTAAATATGTATTAAAATAAAACAAACTATATATAGATATATAATACCAGTCATGTATTTATTAAAACTTGTTTTAAAAAACAATGAGGACTGTCTAATGTTGCATATTCAAATTTTGAGTATTTATTCCATATTATGACGATTTGGGGTAATGTGACGTAAGCAGTGACGTAATTTTTGTTACAGACAAAAACCGGAAGCGAATCTCCATTATTAATAGATAAATTTTCTGATTCAAATCTCGCACTGTCGGCGGGGCTTAGAATAAGCTGACTGTACCCCATCTCTTGCAGAAAGGGAATATCCCACAACCCCCAAAAGGGCGTCCTGGGTGTGACACTAAACTGCTAATCATGGTGAAGTTCCAGTCCTGGAGGTTTCGGGAGTGTGGAGTACCCCTTTGTTGCCATTAACCCCAGATCCACTCTGACCCAGAGTGGTAGTACATGTTAGGATCCCATCTGCCAAATATACGTGTTTATATTCGTATTCGATAGGATCGTGTGCAAAAACACTCTTAAGAAACAATTTCACAAAAAATGTAGGTATAAACGCAATTCCCTGACCTACAATAACCCTACGGGTTGACATGCCGTTAAAAATGAATCAAATGCTTATTTTTATTGAGTGTCCAATGCTTTGGGTCTTTTGTTTTAAAATTGCAGTAGTTTAAATGAATTATTTAAAACAAAGTGGGTATGGTTACATTTTTTTTTTTTAAATTGGAATTCTGTAAAAATAAATATTAATTAAATACATATAGGCCACATCTACATCACCCATCATCATTTGGTAGAGGGCACAGAATCCCCAATATGCACTACATACCAAGAGAGATTTACAGTGAACACACACACTGCTAAAGTGTGTCGATTTTGATCTAGTAGTACGACCAAGCAAGCAAAAAAATGAGTAAAGAAAAGAAATGTAGATGGATAAAAATGAATTTTATCGATATCACTTTTAATCGATATCACTTACACATGTGTTTCGGTCTGTTTATCAAAATGTATACGGATTTACGTTATTATTATTATTATTAAAATAATCAGATGGAGCGGAAATGATAATAATAATAATAGGAAAAATGTATAAAATATTCCGTACACAGAGAGATTTTTTACGACCTTCATCAGAGTGATTTTTTTTTATTTTTTGAGTAGAGATAAAATCGTTTTTTCCCAAACAATAACAATGAAAACACATTTCATTCAAACATCAACAAGTTTAAGATTATTAATAACATTTCATTCTTTGCAATACAAATTATACCCATCCACCAAAACTTTCAAATTTCTAACGGCCTCTAACGGCTTCTGCGTTCCTAATGATTCAAAAACATATTCTTTTTTTCGAACATTTAAAATTCGTTTCTTGTCTCCAACGATTTTATCTCTACTCAAAAAATAAAAAAATTCAATCTGATGAAGGTCGTAGAAAAATCTCTGTGTACGGAATATTTTATACATTTTTCCTATTATTGTTATTATTATTATCATTTCCACTCCATCTGATTATTTTAATAATAATAATAACGTAAATCTGTATACATTTTGATAAACAGACCGAAACACATGTGTAAGTGATATCGATTAAAAGTGATATCAATAAAATTCATTTTTATCCATCTACATTTCTTTTCTTTACTCATTTTTTCCTCATATATAATATATATATATATATATATATATATATATATATTAGATAGACATTAAATATCACCAGGTCTCGCTTTTTGTACAAAAATTATGTCGATTTATATTTACGAAGATATCTAAAAATATGTTGGCTGTCAGCTCGTGTTCGAGTTAGACCTTTCTTTTCTTTTTTTTTTTTATCATAGTTGGGTGCCAGTAGCATTTAACACTCTATCCTTGTGCTTTCTCAGATGACTCACCAGGCCAGCCTAAAAATATATATAGTAATGGTAGTGGATCTGTAAGGCTAACTTGCTAACCATTAAACCAAGTTTTTTGGGTAGCCGTTTCTAGTACTTATATAAAGAGCAGTTGTGTGTATGTATGGGCGCATGTCCGTATGAAACTACGAAAATAAAACAATTAACGACAAAGTATATATATATATATATATATATATGTGTGTGTGTATTATGGAAGAGGTGACTTACCGGTGAATATGGTCACAATGGTTAGTTGATGCAAAATTCAGAAAGGTAAGACAGCGATATAACAAATAAAAAGTGCTCAATACGTTAGTATAGCAAATTTATTGTAATATAGGTACAAGTGATAACTTACTCGAGTTTCACCATAAGGATCTTCAGGGTTAAATCCACTGAATTAATCAAGATATTAATTAATTGCAGATAACGAACCGTTTATCGCGAAAGACACACGTGTAATCGACTGCAATTAATCAATATCTTGATTAATTCAGTGGATTTAACCCTGAAGATCCTTATGGTGAAACTCGAGTAGGTTATCACTTGTACCTATACATATATATATATATATATATATATATATATATTAAAATCTCACCAGTTCTTGCTTTTTGTGCAAAAATTATGAAGATTTGATTTATATCCAAATGTATTTAAAAATCAAAATATACATAGAAATAGCATTAAAATTAAAATTTAAAATGTTTAGCATTTGTAAATATCAAAAGTAATCAAATCAATACACCAGGTTTTGTTTTTTTTTTTTTTGGTTTTTTACTTCCACCCCTCTACCCAGGCGATACCGGGTAGTCGTTTCTACTTGAAAATATAGGCAAAACTCACCCTGTCATTTTGCTGGTATGTTAAGAAAAAGGATGTTGGAATATCGTTCATTCTTCGAACCAAAAACCATAGAGATATAATAAGTCGAACACATTTTCAGCTAAATACCGCGAAAAAAAATGCGCGAATCTACCATTTTGCCATTGTTATTTCTATTGTCTTAAAAATAAAAACTGTGGAATGGACACATTTGTGCGTCAGCGGGCAATACGCAATAACCCCCCCCCCCCGAAAAAAATGCGGATGTGGCTTGTGTAGCAATTAACGTATTAACACCTCTCCTGGTACATTGACAACTACAGGGGGTTATTCAAATTTGTCGAAAGACCAACATTAGATCGTTGAATACTGAACGTATTTTGCAATCTGGAAGGGCTGCTTTAGGTCAGGTCAGGTCGGTAGAGTGTCCGACTAGGAACCACAAGGTTCCGTGTTTGATACCAGCCCTCGCCAACTCAGCATATGAGTAACACAAGGATCTGTACGGTAAAGTGAGGAGCTGATGGTAGGTATGGTGCTCCGCTTCAGATGCCAAAACAATCTCCTTGGTCTAGCGCTAGTGAAAAGGGATAGACTCCCTCGCTGTCTGGCTGATACCGACATTAGGCCACCCCGACGACTTTACTTACTTTACTTATATAAACAAAGGAGTCGCGTGGTGTAATTAATTGAAGATAACGAACCGTTTATCGCGAAAGACACACACGTGTAATCGACTGCAATTAATCAATATCTTGATTAATTCAGTGGATTTAACCCTGAAGATCCTTATGGTGAAACTCGAGTAGATTATCACTTGTATCTATATTACAATATATATATATATATATATATATATATATATATCACTAGTTCTTGCTTTTGTGCAAAAATTATGAAAGATTTGATTTATATCCAAATATATTTAAAAATCAAAATATACATAGAAATATCATTAAAATTCAAATTTCAAATGTCTAGCATTTGTAAATATCAAAAGTAATCAAATTAATACACCAGGTTTTTTGGGTTTTTTTTTTTTACTTCCACCCCTCTACCCAGGCGATACCGGGTAGTCCTTTCCACTTAAAAATACTGGCAAAACTCACCGTATATAGGCCGTGGTGTAATGATTAGAGTCGTAGGAAATCGACTTGTCGATCCAAGTACAAATCTTGGACGACGTTGTTTGCATTTAACATAGCCCTTGAGAAATGTATGCATGCAACTAATTCGTAGCTACTCCCAGCTCTCCCACATCCTTAAACCCCAACCCTAAGGTCAACTATACGACCGGAAAGCTACCCTGGTTGACACTGATTAGCCCCTCCCCCTTTTTAAAAAAATAGATCACTAATTAGGACTGAGCCTATTCTAGTAGTGACCACCCCAAGCGGAGTTTAACAGGTTTTAATTCAGTTTTCCTTCTCCTAGACTGGTTGCCTAACCAAGGTTAAAGAGCCCAATCTGCCCTATTTACCCATAGCTAGAAAGAGAGAGAGAGAGTAGTTGGATTCATACCTTTCCCAAGGGTATTAGTGCCATTCGAACTGTAGCTTCGTCCAGGATTTGAACTCTGGTCGACGAGTCCATTTCCTACCACTCTAATCATTACACCACGGCCTATATACGACCAGCGCTTTTTTATCCAAAAAGTCTCTTACCATATCCACAAAAGATTTCATCACGTGCCCTGATGAATCTTGCATAAACTGAAACGTTATTGCGTCAGCATTACTATCAAGAATAAATAATTTAAATTTTATTTTTTAATTATCTTCACAAATATAAATCAAATCTCTTTTTTTTAATAAAAAAAAAAAGCAATGGTGATATTTAATGTGTATATATATTTATTTTGTCGTTAATTGTTTTATTTTCGAAGTTTCCTCCGGACATATATATACACACAACTGCCCTTTATATATGTGTAGATTGTATAATTTTATTTCCTTAAAAAAGGACAGAATGTCTTCTATGTTAACTTTTTCAAATAGATCTTTAATATCATTTGCATTAAAAAAAAAAAAAAAAACAGTTTCTGATGAGAGCAAAAGCTTCACATTCTATGAGTAAATGTTTAACAGTGAAAGGTGTTTTGATATACGAGGAAATAGTTGAACTCGTAAGTCAAGGTACCCAACAGTATCGCTTTTAGTTCCACATTATCATCTTTTGTTTAGTTTCTTTTTTTTTTTTTTACTTACTAAAATATTTGAAAGTTTAACTTTCTCTCCCTTGACACACACACACATACAAAGAGTAGCGGTTTTTTTTTTAAACTCCCAGCTACCAACTCCAATAGTAATTATCAAGTAAGAATACACTATATGAACTGTCTGCCGTTTAGGTAATACTAATACGTAAGTCGAAAAGATACCCCCTCGCCCCCCTTTGCAATACTATCCCCATTCTCAACTTTCTTCAACTGACCTCTATACAATGGGGGGTGAAGAAAAAATTTTGATCTTGGCAGGTGTTCGTGGAGAATGCCCTGCAACTGGATATCAGGTACGTCTAACTGTTAAATGATATCTGTGTAAGTAAATTTTCGGAGATGAGATAACATAAACGATTTGTAGAATTTAAATAAAAAAATGATTAAAACATAGACGATATGAGGCTATAGTAACCTCTTAAGTAGACCAAGTATACAGATGAATACAAAATGGGACCGCCCTGTCGGCTGGGGCGTTAGAATGCACCGACTGCACCTCTGCAGAGGAGTAAGACTCCCCAATGGGGCTACCTGTTGGCCGTGGGTGGCGACCCGTGATGCTTAAGGATAGAGTCCAGGTAGATGAGCAGTTCATGACATGCAATACTCCACTTTGGCCCTATCTTGGGCTAGACGGGCGGTCGGAGAGGCTCCCTCTGATCAATCGGCTGGTCACGTCAAGCCCTAGCACCTATATAATTTTCCCAACCCTATTGCCCTTATGGCAAGCCCCAACCCCTTTTTATCATATGGATGCTAGAAGGCGGTGGCTGCGGGTCTACATGTCCTGGGAATGACATTAAACTCTATCTGATGGTGAGGTTCCAGTTCTGGAGGTTTGGGGAATGTGGAGCACCCCTTCATCACCATTGCTCCCTGGTCCACTCTGACCCGGAGTGGTAGTACTTGTTAGGGTCCCATCTATGGGTTAAATAGAAAAACATGAGTTGATAAAAAAATTGTATTATCCATTAAGAATTGATTTATTTCAAAACTTTATCGGCATTAAATGACCCACTGAGGTTGATATGCCGTAAAACTAAAACAAAACAAACCAAACAAAATGGGAACCTATAATTAAAATGGCTAGATTAGATTTAAAAAAACGCAATATGAGTCGAGATAAAAAAATCATTTTTTTAAATGCGATATAAGTCAAAATAATGTGGGAATGGCAAGCTAGTGTAATGGTTAGAGACTTGACAGCTTGACAGTCGAGGTTTCGAGTCACACACGGAGCAGTCTCCCATGTCTATAACCTTGCTGATGAGACCTAATAGGTCGAAATGTACATTCAGGGATTGACATTTTCTCGATTCGTTTAGCCTTAGATTTGAACATATATGCCCGCTTAAATTCATTAATTATTAACTAATTAATTTTCAAAATTAGGTATGACTTCAATTAAGCACATATCCTCCAAAAACAAATATAAAGGTAAATTTGGGTGTGGTTGACCATATATGGACTGAAAAGGGAAACCATCTGCCCGTTATGGGATGAAGTTAATATAATAGATAAGGAAGAACATTGGAGAAAAAATGCCTCAAAGAATCAGCTCATATGTTAGGCTATAGTAAACCTCTTAAATAGACCAAGTATAGAGATGAATACAATATGGGAACCTATAATTAAAAAAGGCTAGATTAGATTTAAAAAAAAACGCAATATGAGTCGAGGTAAAAAAAATCATACATAAATATTCTAGGTAAAATAGGACATTAGGTTTATAAGTTCCAAAAATTCAGTTGGGCAGATGGTGCAACGGGTATAAGTCTTGAGTTAATGCAGTAACAATCATCTCTGGGCAGCAGGTTCAATCCTGGCCAAGGGTGATTGTAACATAGAATAATTAACACGGCTTAACACTTGTATCCTGTCATGGTTAATGGAATGAGAACAGTGTTCCCCGTGAATTGAATAAAGGACTCGGTTCGAAGTTCTGTGAAGGCTCCCGATTACAAGAAGGTTTCAGAGTTCGACAAGAAATACCCGAAGAAAGTCGGAGGGCACATCGGCCTAAACGTTATGTATATAACAACAAAGATGAGGACAATAGTTCGAATAATCCAAATAATCAAGCTTCATCGAAAAAAAAAATTCAGAGGAATGGTATAGACGATTCATTTATTTGTTTTAAGTGAAAATAGATGATTTCTTGAATCTAACGCTGCCTGCGCCTCGGCAAAGAGGGAAAAAAAGTAAAATTGGCAGAGTGGTCTATTGTTGGTATCAGCCGGACAGCGAGGGAGTCCATCCCCTTTTCGCTAGCACTAGGCCAGGGAAATTGTTTCTGCATTAAAGGTGGACCACCACACCTACCGTCAGCTCTCCAATTTACCACACAGATCAGTTTACCTAATATGTGCTACTCATAGGCTGAATTGATGGGTTCTGATATTGAATCCGGAACCTTGCGATTCCTAATCAGGTGCTCTACTGACTGGGCTAAACTGGCCCTTGAAAAAGTTGACGGAGTGGCCTATTATCTGTATCAACAGGATGGCGAAGGGAGTCTATCCCCTTTTCACTAGTACTAGACCAGCGATTGTTTTCGCTGGGGTGGAGTGCCACACCTAACATCAGCTCTTCCCTTTACCGCACAGATCAGATTACTCAATCTGTACTTACTCATACGCTGAGATGGTAGGAACCGGTATCGAACTCAGAACTTTGCGATTAGAAGGTGGGTGCTCTACCGACTGAGTTATACCGCCCCCCTGCAAATGAGTAAGATGAGGCCACCTGTTGGCTATGAGCAGCTACCCGTAATGCATAAGGACAGGATCGTGGTGGCTGTGAAGTCCGTAAACCTGGTACTAAGTGGTTTCGTGACATGTAACACTCCACTTCGATCCTTACTTTGGCTAGATAGACGGTCAGAAATGCCCCTTTAGATCAATCTGATGGTTATGTCAAGCCCTAGCACTCATATGATTGTCTTGGCCGTATTCTTTACATTGCTCTTATGGCAAACACCCAACCCTTTTAATCATATAGGTGCTAGAAGGGGATGGCTGAGGGTCAACCACCAACCACTAGTTAATTAATTTTACCAATTTATTAATGCACATGACGCAAATTAAAATTATTTCTACCAGTTTATAAAACCAAATAAAAATATTCATAAACAGACTATTCGCTTAAAATGGTATTAAATAACCCACAAGGGTTGATTAAAAAAAATAACAACCCAACCTTACATCTGAAAACTTTTGAGTTTTTTTTAAAAATTCTGTTTAACTAATACACTTTCCAATTTAAAAAAAATTTGTGTGTGTGTGTGGTATATATATATATATATATATATATAAAAAAAAGGGTGGCTTACCGGTGAATATGGGCACGATCGTTGGAGGTGCACAGGATCCAGGAGTTAGGTCCGTGATAAAACAAATACAAAGTGCTCAATACAAAGTAGAGCTAATATCGGTAACTCGATTAATTCAGTGGATTTAACCCTGATAATTCTAGCGATGAAACTCGAGTAGGTTTCTGTTGTATCCATTTCTTCAATATATATATATATATATATATATATATATACTTATTATAATGGAGATTGTGTGTTTTTCTGTCTGTAACCGAAACTATATTACTAATCGAGTCACAATTAACAGTTATTTTCATTACCTTCTCCATGATTTTATTTTTATTTAAACCTCAATTATTAATAAAATTGCTTCACATTATTAATACTGTTGGCCTTATCTACATACAAATAACATGCAATTGTATTTATATATACAAAAAAATAGCGGTTTGCAGTGTGAATGGAAAGGCTAATTTGCATATTGATATCAAAAATGTGATTTTAATAAATATGTGCTTAGTATTATTGATTTCTAACTGTTTGGTTTTATTTTAATGAATATAAGCAAAAATCTCTTCAATGAATCTTAAATGAAATCCATTAACAAGAAAAAATAACTGTCATTTTATTCTTTATTTCCTAATTTAACTAAATAGTTAAATAAGTAAAATTCAGCAATGAAAGACGGGAGTGATGGAAGAGTAAGTTTCATTATTATTTTTCTCTTATACCCCCACTCTGTTACATATTTTTTTGTCTGCCTCTAATTTAATACAATATTTCATTACATTAAAACTTAAATACTTGCACCCGGAGGGTGCATATATTTGCTAGTATATATAAAGATATTTTATAAAAAAAAAGGTTTGCAAAAAGGATTATATTTTTTTTAATTGTTTTATTAACTTACATATGAATGCGACACGTGTTTCTGATCTGTTGTCTTCTTCTTATATAGTTATGGGTACAACGGGAGAAAATTAGATATTCTATAAAAAAAGAAGTATTGTTTTTGGTTTAATTATTATTATCTTATATATATATATATATCATTATAAGAATGCGACACAAGGTCAATTTCTTAAGCGGAGTTAAACAGATTTGAATTAAGTTTTCCTTCTAGACTGGTTACCTAGCCAACATTTTAAAAAGTCCAGTCTGCCCTACAATTTACCCATCGCTGGAGGGAGAATAATTGGATGCATACCTTTCCCAAGGCTATTAGTGTAAAATGCAAACAGCCTCGTCCAGTATTTGAACTAGAATCCATTTCGTATGACTCTAACCATTACACCACACTTTAACATTTGTATATAGAAGGTCTTATCCTCTCAGACACGTGACAATCGTCCCCTAGAATTTGGTTATCCTAGGCGACTAATTACTGTATCAATAGCCGATTGTTATATCATGTAGCCAAAATATGCTCAATGTTCTTATATTTCTTGTATGGTGCAAGTGGTAGGGTTAGGATTTGTATCGCTCATAAATGTAGCAGCGAAAATCTTATTATAATGGAGATTGTGTATTTGTCGGTCTGTAACCGAAACTATATCACTACTCTAGTCACAATTCCTTTAGTTATTTACATCACATTCTCCATGATTTTATTTTTATTTAAACCTCAATTACTAATGAAATAGTCTTTTATACTGTTGGACTTATTTGCATATTAATAAAATGCAATTATATTTATATATACAACAAAATAGCGGTTTACAGTGTGAATAGGAAGGCTAATTTGCATATTGATATCAAAAATTTGATTTTAATAAATAAGTGCTTAGTATTATGGATTTCTAATTGTTTGGTTTTATCTTAATAAATATGAGCAAAAATCTCTTCAATAAATCTTAAATGAAATTCATTAACAAGAAATAACTGCAGTTTTATTATTTACTTCCTATTTTAACTAAATAGTTAAATTAGGAAAATTTGTCAATGAAAGATGGGAGTGATGGAAGAGCAGGTACTGTAAGCAACCTGAGTATCAAAATGACCCAGAAAGGGTTGATATGCCGTAAAACAACAAACAATTTTTGCTGCCCGGGGCTGTCGCTCCTCTGGCTCAACTCACGCTACGCAACTGGATACACAGTTAGGGGGTATACTCGATGAGCCAGAGAATTAGTATTATTTAGATTATTCGGACTATTGTCCTCATCTTTATTGCTACCTGTACAACGTTTCGGCCAATGTGCCCTCCGGCCTTCTTTAGATATTTCTTGTTGGATTCTGGAGTCTTCTTGAACTCGGTAACCTTGTACAGACAACAATATCATCATCATCATGTCGTGTTGTCAGCGCGGATATCCATGACAATCTCTCTCCATCCATCCCTATCGCTCATCATTCTCGGGAGGTCCTCTATGCAGCATCCTGTATCCGCACAGAGCTGATCAATGTACGTCTTTGCTGGTCGGTCCACACTGGCATGTCCATATGCTGGCTTCCACAGGAGGACGTCGCTTATGAGTTCGTCCTTGCTTCTCCAGCAGTGACCCGCGTGTCTTGTCCATCTTACTCGGATGGTTTGGGTGATATGTGGTAGGTGACCGTACAGCTGTTTTCTCGTGGGGTGTTGTTTCAACGTCTTGTTCAGGATCACCACAGTATTCTTGTGCAGCTCCCATCTAGTTTATTCTCTAGTCGCTTAGTTAGGGTCCAGGTGGTGCAGCCATACAGCAGCACTGATACGACAACGGCCTGGAAGAACTGTCTCTTTAACTTGTCTGTGAGATTGGATTTCCATATCTTATTATAATGGAGATTGTGTGTTTTTCTGTCTGTAACCGAAACTATAATTACTAATCGAGTCACAATTCCCTTAATTATTATACATCACATTCTCCATGATTTTATTTTTATACAAACCTCAATTATTAATAAAATTGTTTTATATTATTAATACTGTTGACCATATCCACATATTATTAACATGCAATTGTATTTATATATACAAAATATAGTGGTTTGCAGTGTGCAGGGAAGGCTAATTTGCATATTGATCTTAAAAATGTGATTTTAATAAATATGTGCTCAGTATTATTGATTTCTAATTGTTTGGTTTTATCTTAATGAATATGAGCTAAAATCTCTCCAATAAATCCATTAACAATATTAACAGTAATTCTATTCTTTACTTCCTAATTTAACTAAATAGTTAAATTATGAAAATTTAGCAATGAAAGACGGAAGTGAAGAAAAAGCAAGTTATAGTTGTTCCCCCTCTGTTTCAAATATTTTTATCGGCATCTTATTTAGTTCCATTACCCTTTCTAAGTTAACATAATATTTTATTACATTAAAACTTAAATGCTTGCACCCGGAGGGTGCATATATTTGCTAGTGACCGATAATGTATTTATAGCGGCCCATGCCTTTCCTATACGTGCATTAACGTCGTTTTCTGTGGAGGAGATGAGGACAATGGTCCGAATTATTCAAATGATACTAATTATCAAGCCTCATCTAAAAGGGAAAAAAAATTACAAAAAATCAGAGAAAGAGCCAGAGAATGTCGTAATGTTTCCGCCCCCTTTAAGCGCAACTGAAAGCCCCCCCTCTCTTTTAAAGCTGAATCACAACACATCACTTACAATTACGTATCAATACAGTGTAAACGTAAAATATCATCTTACTTTGATACAATAAAAAAAATAGAACACGACTGGATTGTTAACGTTACTTGAGTTGTACGCTTTACATTGGAGAATTCAAATGCCGTGAAAGTTGCTGGTTGGGTAGAGATTTTTATACTCTAAGTATAATATTGCAATTGGGTATCATTGGTCTCTTTGTTTCAACAATGTCATACGACACTCCGTCGTCTGAAATATCGTTTTCAATGCGTGGGAGAATGGAACTGATACGGAAAACCGCTAAGGGAAAATAAACAGTTACAATAAACAACAAAGTTAGACCTATAATAGTTCTATATTCATCTGTAATACTTGTGTTAATTCTCGACCAATGGTGATATTATTTTTGGTTTTGTTTTGTTTTACGGCATATCAACCTCAATGGGTCATTTAATGCCGATAAAGTTTTGAAATAAATCAAATTCTGGAACCTCACAATTCTTAATGGATAATACATTTTTTTATAAATACATTTTTCTATTTAACCCATAGATGGGACCCTAACAGGTACTACCACTCCGGGTCAGAGTGGACCAGGGAGCAATGGTGATGAAGGGGTGCTCCACATTCCCCAAACCTCCAGAACTGGAACCTCACCATCGGATAGAGTTTAACGTCATTCCCGGGACATGTAAACCCTCAGTCGCCGCCGTCTAGCGCCCATATGATAAAAAGGTGTTGGGGCTTGCCATAAGGGCAATAGGGTTGGGAAAATCATATAGGTGCTAGGGCTTGACGTGACCAGCCGACTGATCGGGGGGGGGGTCTCTCCGACCGCCCGTCTAGCCCAAGATAGGGCCAAAGTGGAGTATTGCATGTCATGAACTGCTCATCCACCTGGGCTCTATCCTTAGGCATCACGGGTCGCCACCCACAGCCAACAGGTGACCCCATTGGAGGAGTCTTACCCCTCTGCAGAGGTGCAGTCGGTGCATTCTAACACACCAGGGTGGATATTATTTTTGGTTTCCTTTTCTTTTTGGTAGTAAAATCATTAGCGATGGATAAGGGGTGATTTAAATTAACTTTCACTACTAAGCATATAAGCAATGGTCGTTTGCCCGCAAACTTGATCTCTCTCTCTAATCGTAAAATATATAAACAAACCTATGTATTTAATAATAGTTTAAACAACAGCCCCGCAGCTCTCAGTGGCCGAGGGGTTAAGAAATCAGGCTGGCAAAAAGTCAGTCGGAGTTCGATCCTAGCCAGGGATAGTTGTTGTGTCTAGCCACACTGAAGATCAATCGGCTGGTCACGTCAAGCCCTAGCACTTATATGATTTTCCCAACCATATTGCCCTTATGGCAAGCCCCAATCCCTTTTTATCATATGGGTGCTAGAGGGCGGTGGCTGCGGGTCTACATGTCCTGGGAATGACGTTAAACTCTATCTGATGGTGAGGTTCCAGTTTTGGAGGTTTGGGGAATGTGGATCACCCCTTCATCACCATTGCTTCCTGGTCCACTCTGACCCGGAGTGGTAGTACCTGTTAGGGTCCCATCTATGGGTTAAATAGAAAAATGTATTTATAAAAAAAATTGTATTATCCTGTAAGAATTGATTTATTTCAAAACTTTATCGGCATTAAATGACCCACTGAGGTTGATATGCCGTAAAACAAAACAAACAAACAAAATACTAACCAGTAGAGCAAGATAAAACCTAAAATAAATATCTACTCCTCACCTCATGACAGTCCTATGACTATTGGTTTCAAGTATTTCTTTTTTTTTTTTTAATCAAAAATCACGAGCCGGATGTCGCATCATTTTATAAAAATAGATTAGACTGAGTCATGATAAGTGAATATTTTGAAAAAAAAGAAATTTGAAAAAAGAATGACACATCGGAGAAAGAAAAAAAAACGAGCAAGTTACAATTCTGAATAATGTCAGAAAAAGAAAAAGCGACTGATTTACAATAACCGTTGTATGACCGTCTCTTTACATAGACGGTATAATAATCTTCATACAATGACTGCTATTTACACAGTAGCATTGCAACCAACAAAGCCTTCATCAGATGATGACACTGGGTTCAGGCATGGTTTCGGGGCCGAAGCATCATTACCACTAACCCAGAGTACCCCAGCAGTATCTCACGATACCACCAGACTTTGTCGGTTTGATGTCACATATCCACGCTGATGCGGTTAGAGCTTTCTCCTGGATCTTTTTTATGTATTTCCTCTTGTCCTCGCGTGGTGTAATGGTTAGCAAGCTTGACTCGCAAACCATAGTGAGTTCGATTTTCACTAGGCTCCCCATACTTCTGGTCTTGTGTCACATCTAAGCTAAGCTTAGTAAATAACTATAGTATACCCGTGGATGTAACTTTATATATATATATATATATATATATATATATATATATATATGTGTGTGTAATAATGTTTGCCTCTCAACCCTCTATCATGGGGCCGAAGAGAGGCAAACATTATTCCAGTGACGGGAAGTGAAATCTGTAGTACTGTGGAGTGATCCACAGAGGACCAGTTTCATTTTGATGTATGATATATGTTACTGTGTTGGTAATTGTATCTGTCCTAAACAAAATGGCATTACTTTTTTAATCACCCTCCTACATTTGCTGTTCTATTGTCTAATTTATCTTTGCTTTGATATAATTTGTTCCTATAGCATTGTTTTGTGTTCCTATTATTATTATTATTATTATTATTATTATTATTAATTATTATTAATAAATAGGAATTGTTACTAAAAACTATATAATCTATCTATCTATCCATATATAAAGCACAGTTGTGCGTATATGTATGTCCGGAGGAAACTTCAAAAATAAATCAATTAACGACAAAGTAAATATATATACACATTAAATATCACCAGGGCTTAGTTTTTGAGCAAAAATAATGAAGATTTGACTTATATTCGTGAAGGTAATTAAAAAATAAAATTTAAATGATAACAGCATGGATTTTTTTTTTCATTTAATATTTTAGATAGTAGACATTAACATTTCTTTTCAGAGTAAGCTGGATCAATGCAACGTCTATTTTATTACAGAGGAATTTAAATAGGGCATCCCAGGAGGATTCAACTCACGATTCAGTAATAATGGATCTGCGGATTAACTTAAAAATCCCTCTCTACCCAGGTGAGGCCGGGTAGCCGTTGTTAGTTGTGTATAAATTATTTGTATCAAGTGACCCATAAGATGTTATGCCGTTAATTAGATAAACCAAACCATCTTGGTATTGAGACAAATACCAAATTGCTCAGGTTCTAATATTAAAAAAAAAAAAGAACATTATTAATTTTGGAGAATCCGATATTGTTTTTTTTTTAATGGTATATCAACCTTGGTGGTTTATCTAATGCTAATGCCATCCCTGTAGAAAACAGTTGTACTATTTACCATAGCTGGGGGATGAAGGGTGCATACCTTTCCCAAGAGTATTAGTTCGAAAGTGAACATAATAACATGACTTGGTTACTACGATATTACAGTCCAGCAGAGTTAACCACTAAGCCACAGGGACCCCCCCCCCATCGGACAGGTGATGTGTGCATAGTCTGCAACACTGTGCAAGAGTACAGGTGTGTATTAACGCCAAGGGTATTAATGTCGTCTCTATAATGTTGATATATTTTCTTTTAAACCGCTGTATATACTAATCTTTATTATCGGTTTTATTTGCTGTAACCAGTCTAGGAGAAGGAAAACTCTGAATTCAAATTGTTAAACTTCGCTTAAGTAATTGACCTTGTCACATCCTGCCTGTGATAGAGGAGGAGAGAGGAAGAGAGATTGGGAGAGAGAGAGATCGGATGAGAGAGAGAGAGAGATCGGCTGAGAGAGAGAGAGAGAGAGAGAGATCGGCTGAGAGAGAGAGATCGGCTGAGAGAGAGAGAGATCGGCTGAGATTGAGAGAGAGAGAGAGAGAGGATCGGCTGAGAGAGAGAGAGAGAGAGATCGAGAGAGAGAGAGAGAGAGAGATCGGCTGAGAGAGAG
>CM042165.1:22605242-22655242 GCA_023376005.1 Doryteuthis pealeii | reverse complement strand
ATTTCCTTATCTCTAGGCATGAAATAACCTTAAATGGGTTGACATGCCGTTAAAGGGAATCATAGAAATAGTCTACTCACATGTCATAAAATTAACCAACCTTCCTTGAGCTAATGAAATTGGTTATCGGATGTCTCTATATGTATTTACCCCCCCCCCTCTGCACGAGCAAAATGTGACACAAGGTCAGTTTTTTTAAGCAGAGTTTAACATGTTTGAATTCAGTTTTCCTTCTCCTAGACTGGTTGCCTAACCAAGGTTACAGAGTCGAGTCTACACTATTATTTACCCATAGCTGGAGAGATAGTATTTGAATTCGTACCTTTCCCAAGAGTATTAACTCCGTGAAATGCAAGGAGCATCGACCAGGATTTGAACTCGTTTGGCCGTGCCCATTTCCTACGACAATAACCATTACACCACGTGTTTCGGATGTCTTTATACACCCTTATATGAAATATCATATGAATCCTACTCTCCCTCCAGCTATGGGTAAATAGTAGGGCTGACTGGGCTCTTTAACCTTGGTTAGGCATCCGGTCTAGGAGAAGGAAAACTCTGAATTCAAACCTGTTAAACTCCGCTTAAGAAATTGACCTTGTGTCGCATCCTGCTCGTACGGAGGGGTTGGTAAATATATATATGAAATATATTTGATAGGGGATGGATAGACTAAGTGAGAAACTAACCCCACATACGCACACACATGATGTTACTATAGAGAAGCTATAATTGTTTAAAAACATTTTTATCATTACTTGAAACTATATAACGATGTGTAATTATTTGTACTGGAAAAAATATGCCTCCACCCTGGGCGCAAGTATTTAAGTTTTAATGTAATAAAATATATTAAATTAGAAAGGCTAACGAACTAAATAAATTTCTATATAAAATTATATATATATATTTACCAACCCCTCCGCACGAGCAGGATGTGACACGAGATCAATTTCTTAAGCGGAGTTTAACAGGTTTGAATTCAGAGTTTTCCTTCTCCTAGACCGGTTGCCTAACCAAGGTTAAAGAGCCCAGTCTGCCCTGCTATTTACCCATAGCTAGAGGGAGAGTAGAATTCATACCTTTCTCAAGGGCATTAACGCTAAGGGAAATGCAAGGAGAAGGAAAACTCTGAATTCGAACCTGTTAAACTCCGCTTAAGAAATTGACCTTGTGTCACATCCTGCTCGTGCGGAGGGGTTGGTAAATATATATATACTGATTAATTGGTATTATTGATTACCAGATATGATTGGTTTTTGGAAAAGAAAGAAGGACAGTAAATACAAAGGATATATTTAGAATAGTTACATGAAGTTAGAGTTATTTAAAATGATTATACCGCACTGTCGGCTGGGGCGTTAGACTGCACCTCTGCAGAGTGGGAACCCAGGTGGTTGAGCAGTCCATGACATTCAATACTATACTTAGTCCTTACTGGTCCTTACTTGGGCTAGACGGGCGGTCGGAGAGGCCCCTTCCGATCAATTGGCTGGTCACGTCAAGCCCTTTCACCTATATTATTACCCCAACCCTATTGCCCTTATGGCAACCCCAACCCTTTTTATCATATTGGCGCTAGAAAGCGTTGGCTGAGGGTCTATATGTCCTGAGAATGACGTTAAACTATATCTGATGGTGAGGTTCCAGTTCTGGAGGTTTGGGGAATGTGGAACACCCCTTCATCACCGTTGCTCCCTGGTCTACTCTGACCCGGAGTGGTAGTACCTGTTAGGGTCCCATCTATGGGTTAAATAGAAAAATGTATTTATAAAAAAAAAATGAGTATCCATCAAAAATTAATTTTTCAAAACTTTGTCAGCATTAAATGACCCACTGAGGTTGATATGCCGTAAACCAAACCAAACCATTATGATAATTTGTTACTTGAAAACTATATAAATGCATGCAATAAAGAGTTCGGCATTAAATAATCCAACAAGGTTTGACATGCCGTAAAACATTTAAACCAAACCTACAAGAGAAACGTGTTCAGTATTCTGAGGCCAACATTTAAGCAATGTTTTGGGGGGGGGGGGGGCTAAGCGAATACATTTTCTTTTTTCTTTCTTCAATAATTCCTTTACATCAATAAATTCTCTTTTTTATTTATTTTTTTATTTTTTATTTATTTTTTTATTTTTTTTACGAAAAGTGAAAAATAAGACTGGCCGAGGGAGGGGGAGTAAATATCATTTAAAACGTGGGGGCGACTTCCACTTATTTGACGCCTTTGAAAAAAAAGAAAAGAAAAAAAAAGCGATGTACTGCATGTCCATAAAATCCGTGTGCGCTTTAAGGAATTTCAAAAGTTAAAGTGCACTCAGACTTTGTGGACAACCTGTATTTTATATTCGATTATTATTCACTGTTTAATAACATAAAATCCGGATAAAACGAAAAGCTTCTAAATGTACTTGTGTATTTGTTTTTAGAAAAGGATATTTTTTGTTTTTGTTTTTTGAATCTTCATATTTTGTGTATTTTATGGATTTGTTCTGGGTTTTTTATGGGGGGGAGGGTATATTTGTTTTTTGTTTGTGTGTTTTTGTTTTGTTAACATTTGCACACAATGTGTATGTTCTTGTGAGTGACTATATTCTGCATCCATGTGTGTGCTTTCGAGAGACATCTTTTTGATATTATTTCGATACTCAAGATTTTGGTATAGTGAAACACAGTAAACATTCCCGCTCTTACACACACACACACACACACACACACATATACATATATATATATATATATATAATATATATGAAAAAGATTTAAGTGCATATTAACAAAATCTTATATTCCATCATACTAAACAATTATAATAATTTCTTAATTATTATTAATTAACAATAAGGCCATTTAAATGGAAAAATACACCCATATATATATATATATATATATATATATATATATATATATATATATATATATATATATATGTATACATAAATTAAAAAAATAAAACTTTAGGCATATACTAGCAAAATCACATGACTTTTAATCGTTCTCCGGTTGTAATACTCGACAAAGCACCAGACGAAAGGGCCCTTGTTTATCATTCGTAATAAAACATTCTCTTCTCTATTAATATCCCACTTATTTCTTCTCTCTTTTCTCCTATATCATCTCCTAGTATTAATTAATATATAATTGCATATGATTCCTTTACTTACAATATATATATATATATATATATATATATATATATATATATATATATGTAATAAACAGTATATAGGAGAAATGTCTAGAAATATCAACCAACGAATCCGGGAACATAAGAGAGATATTAGGAACAGTTAATTGAACAATGCACTTACGAAACACATTTTGGAAACCAACCATCTGTTTGATTTTAAAGAATCCAGAATGTTAGTTAGGATACACAACAAAAAACAATCTCAATTTTTAACACACACACACACACACGTGTGTGTGTTCAATTTGAGTTCAATTCCTAGACGAAGCTGTTGGCATTTCACATAGCGCTAATACCCTTGGGAAAGGTATGAGTCCATATATTCTCCCTCCAGCTATGGATTAAATAGTAGGGCAGACTGGGCCCTTCAGCCTTGGGTAGGTAACCAGTCTAGGAGAGGGATAACTCTGAATTCACAATTCCTGAGGTCGGTCGTTGATTGGGTTTGTGGCAACCCTTGATGCACCAATTCTTTCCTATCGACTGTGCCAAAAAGTGTGGATGGTCTAACACAAGCCTTCACCACTATAAACAAATCCCTGTGTGGGAGTTCATTGTGTGTATGAACCCTCATACGTCGAAAATCGACGGGAGAGTCCATTATTTATATATATATATATATATATATATATATACTAGCAAATATATGCACCCTCCGGTTAATATGATAAAATATCATATTAAATTAGAAAGGCTAATGAAACTGAATAAGAATGAAGATAAGATTTGGAAAAGAGGTGGTATAATCGGAAAATAGAACAACTTTGAAACTAACTCTTCCATCATTTTCCGTTACTCCCGTCTTTCATTGGTAAATTTTCCTAATTTAACTATCTAGTTAAAATAGGAAGTAAGAATAAAATTACAGTTATTTCTTCTTGTTAATGGATTTCTTTTAAGATTTATCCCCGAGATTTTTGCTCATATTCAATAAGATAAAACCAAACAATTAGAAATCAATAATACTAAGCATATATTTATTAAAATCAAATTTATAATATCAATATGCAAATTAGCCTTCCCATTCACACTGTAAACCGCTATTTTGTTGTATATATAAATACAATTGCATGTTATTAGTATGTAGATATGGTCAAACAGTGTAAGTAATGTAAAACAATTTTATTAATAATTGAGGTTTAAATAAAATCATGGAGAATATGATGTAAATAACGAAAGGAATTGTGACTTGTATAGTAATATAGTTTCGGTTACAGACAGACAAAGCCACAATCTCCATTATAATAATATTTATACTAGCAGGAGTACCCGGTCCATAATCGGACTAAAAGGATTTTAGGAATAAGGAGTGATAGACACAAGGGTTTAAAAATCGACAAGAATTCAAGTTGTACAATGTCCGTTTATTTTGGGATTTTTTTTTTTTTTTAGTATATCAGTCGACAATGTGTAGAAAATAATATAATAACAACACCCTCAGAAATCTCTCACTTTGTTTTTAGCCATCTTCAAGAAACAAATTTCGCGCGTACATCTTTTTGATCTCCCCCCACTAAACTAGTGCGAATGTATCGGGGTCAGATAAAAAACATATAAAATGCCTGCCTTCCCAAAATATCTTCCCCTTTTTTTATTTTTGTTTCTGTGTCGGTCTTCTTGGAGGTATGAAGCATGAACTATGTTTTCGAATACCTTATTGTACGGTCCAAATCCTCCTAGCTTATCATTCTTCGGAGCAAAGACTTTTTTTCTTGTGATTTTTGTCTTTGATAGAAGAACTTCATAGAATTTCTATTCATATTCTTTCCTTCAAAGTTTTTGGTGTGGTTATCTTTTGTTGTGGTTGTTTTGTGGAAAGTGGGGTGTTTGTTTTGAGGAGTGTGTTTTTGAGAGCATTTCGATAAAACAATGTCTACTTTTTTACATTTTTTTTTTACTTTGATGTGATGCATTCTCTATATTTTATCCCCCCCCCCCAGAAACAACTACCGTATTTGACGAAATATAGGACGCACTTTTGGCCCAAAAAATTGCCTGCTTTTTATACATCGTAGGTGAAGCTTGAGACCTCCCGTAGGCCTAGGCTAATCTTCTCTATGATACTCACTAACCCAGCGTACGCTCAGTACTTTTACCAACCCTAAACTACCAAATTGCTTTTATACAGCTATGTTTCTGCTTGTGTAATGCACAGCTAGACTGTTTTCAACAATATATGCTTAAATACACTAAAAACTTTTTTCCTGAATCTGACCTGCTGAAATGGAGGTGCGTCTTATATGCCGTCAAATACGGTACTTTCTTCACTAATTTCACAAGTTTGACTCCT
This sequence comes from Doryteuthis pealeii, assembly GCA_023376005.1. NCBI lineage: Eukaryota > Metazoa > Mollusca > Cephalopoda > Myopsida > Loliginidae > Doryteuthis > Doryteuthis pealeii. The sequence goes on along the minus strand of CM042165.1, from coordinate 22,649,756 downwards.
TACCCGACGCAGACGGGTACGTTAACTAGTGTAGATAATTACTATTATATTATAACTATCAAATATGCACCCACGTGTCTATTAATGAAATTAACGATGTGATTCTAGGGGGCAATACCTGGCAAAGAGGCAAGGCTGGGATTATTGCCCAGTGCCTGGGGCGCTCTCTTGAGGTGGAATGCCGACGGGATCCACGCATTTTTCGTGCCTGCCATCCCATGATCTACAGCTCGTCCATGGTCTCACATTAATAGGGCCTTGTGCCTGACCTGCAAAAGTGGGATGCGTGGTGAATACCACATCAATAAAATGGGCTATTTTGAGGCAATATAAATAAGATGCTAATTAAGACTGAATAATGATTTAATAATCCCTGAGAATATAATGTAAATAACTAAGGGAATTGTGACAATGGTGGTGATAATGTAGCTTTGATTACATACAGGGGAAGAACCCCCTGGGATCACGTTAATTTCATTAAGAGACACAAGCACCGAAAGACCGGTGTTATCAACGCGTTTAAAAATCTTGCAATGTGCGTTATATATCATTAGGAAATAAATGTTTACATAGTATATGGTGTGAGTAATTTGCATACTGCTTTTAACAAAACTGTGTTTAATAATTATTTGGTGTTATTGATTTCTAATATTGTTTTTTTCCCCAAACGTATTAAAAACTATTCTAGGTATAATTGTATATTGAAATCGATTAGAATAAAGTAAAAATAAGTGTAATATTTAACCTCATTAGTCTTTCTAATTCGATATGATATCTAATTATATTAAAACTGAAATACCTGTGCCCGGAGGGTGCATATTTTTGACACATAATCTTCATTATAATAAGATATTTGTTGGTCTTAAATAAGATCAGGTTCGTACTGACTGACTGACAGAAGATTCTCTTGTGTAAAATTGAAATGAATAATTAACATTCCAGAATTTATTTGGACTGCAAAACCTTTTGGCAAAACTTGCACAAATCAACACAATTAAAAGAGGATTTCTTTCTCCGTAGCAAATAAACAAATCACAGATGGGATACAAAGAGGTTTTTTTTTTTTTTTTTTTGTTCACCATCTGAAAGTCAACACCCCTCGGGCATTTTGCAAATTTTGTGGGATATTTTACATACCATCATTTATTCTTTAAATTTGTTATCACCAAACAATTCCAGTGTCTTGGGTATGAGTATAATCTAGTGGTGAGATTCCACTTCTGGAACTCTGGGGAGAGTGAAGTATCCTTTAATTACCATTACACCCTGGTTAACTCTGTCTCGGAGTGGTAGTACCTGTTAGGGTCCCATCTGTGGGGTGTCCTGGGTATGACGTTAAACTGCATCTAGTGGTGAGATTCCAATTCTGGAACTCTGGGGAGATACTTCCATTGCCATAACACATAGATCAACTCTGACCCGGAGTGGTAGTACCTGTTAGGGTCCCATCCGTGGGTGTGTTCTGGGTATGACGTTAAACTGCATCTAGTGGTGAGATTCCACTTCTGGAACTCTGGGGAGAGTGAAGTATCCTTTAATTACCATAACACACAGATCAACTCTGACCCGGAGTGGTAGTACCTGTTAGGGTCCCATCTAGAGGTGAAATTCCAATTCTGGAACTCTAGTGAGTGTTAAGTATCCTTTAATTGCCATTACACCCTGGTTAACTGACTCGGAGTGGTAGTACCTTTTAAGGTCTCATCTATGGGTTAAATAGAAAAAATGAATTTAAAAAATGTTCTAAAAAAAGTGTGTACCCATCAAGATTGAATAAAACGAAAACGTCTTCAGCGTAAAATGACCCAACAAGGGTTGACATGCCGTAAAACCCAATCCACTAACAACAATTCCACTTAAGACCTTGCTTTTGGGAGTTTTGATGACGATCTGAAGACGTCGCTAATGAGAAATAACTAGCTGGACCTGTGGATATACCACAGATTGATAATTTATCACAACGTTTAATATATTTACTTATGAGCTATTGCCAAATACTTCAATACGTAAAAAGTATAATAATCTTGATTTAACTCACGCTTTTTTCTTTCTTTTCTAGTTTTCATTTTTTCAATTGAAACAGATTAGCGTTATCACTTCCATGCACTCACCACCTCTCTCTACCTTTCCCCCACTCTTTTTTGTTTGTTTGTTTCTTATTATATTTTTTTCTGTGTAGCATGTCCTTCTTCCCTTTCTTTATAATAAAAACGGGATGGTCCATTATTTAGCTGAGGTGGCGACATTTATAAGAAATAAGAATGGAGGATAAGCAACACCAGATAATCGGGATTTACATTTCTGCATTTCATCTTGGGCGTTTGGTCTCATTTTTAACCAGATGGTGTTGCCAGATGATAACGGTCGGACAAATAAGGAACACGGGTATTAATACATAGATGTTCTCCACCAAGTTTGTTCTAGCTTTTTCAAATAGCGATCCGCTCTGTCGGTGGGGCTTAAAATGCGATGACTGTATCCGTGGAAAGGGGGGTAAGATTCCCTCCCCACAAAAAACAGCACATCATAGCGGGATTGTATTAAGGCGTTTTAAGTGCATTGTTCTAACTTAGAAGTGGTACTATCTAACCCATAGTTGGGGGATGAGCGGGTTAATATCTTTAAGGATGATATATATAATATATTTACCAACCCCTCCGCACGAGCAGGATGTGACACAAGGTCAATTTTTAAGCGGGTTCAACAGGTTTTAATTCAGAGTTTTCCTTCTCCTAGACCGGTTGCCTAATCAAGGTTAAAGAGCCCGGTCTGCCTTACTATTTATCTATAGCTGGAGGGAGAGTAGGATTCATACCTTTTCCAAGGGTATTAGCGCTAAGGAAATGCAATTACCACGTCCAGGATTTGAACTCGGGGCGACGAGTCCATTTCCCTTGATTTTAACCATTACACCACACACTTCCTAATTACCATACATATACAGTAATTCCATACTCTTAAGGATGATATAAGTCCGAAAGTGAATGTAATTGCGTAACTTGAATTCGAACTCGCATACAACGATGTCGCAGTCCAGCACGTTAACCACTATGCCACGGGGTACTCCTACTTTCTTTTTTTCCGAAATAAGAATTTCGGCTTCGTCACCATATGTTCCGGTAATATCTCGAAAGCTGTTGTCTTGAAATATGTAGCGATCCGTCAAGGCCAGCGTTATTTCCTACGCTTGGCTTACTCGGCTTTATTGGCAAGCGGAGTGTATAGGCGCTCGTGTCGACTTTGGTAGTTGCGAAAAATGTGGGGGGGGGGGGGGCTGTCGTCGTGAAAGTATCCCCACAATTCTTCGTCATTTCACGCTGTGCTATTTGAGATATATATCCACCCCCCTCCACTGACACGCGTCACATTGCTAAGAGATAAAGAATTCATTATTCGTTTATTTGCTTAACTTCCGTTATAAATTCCGGTGGTGTGGGTGTGGGTAGCGGTGGTGTGGTAGGGGGGGTGTTTTCCGAGGGTAGCATTTTTAACCATTGATGGAGTCGCCGCCCCCCAACGGGACCCCGAGCATCTGGATTCAGCACGCGACTTATTCCAACATAATACTTTTATTTGCACAGCTTATATTTGGGTGTCTCATTCCGTTGTGTCTTGATTGGCTTTTTGTTGTCGAAGCGCCACATAACAGCCGCCTCCACGGCCGCCGCCGCCGCCGCCGCCTTCTAAGTGAAAGTCGCATTCTATGAAATGTAAATGGCAAAAAACACATTCCGATAAGATTAGAATATAACGAATGAAGGTTGTTATTCTATTCTAAATGGTAACCTCCAACGATAGAAAAAAAAAAAAAATAGTTTGAAGTAGTTTATACGAACAAACGTATTAACTAATTATAGATACTAGCAAATATATGCACCATCCGTAGGGTGCAACTATTTAAGTTTTAATGTAATAAAATATTAGATTAGAAAGGCTACCGAAACTAAATAAGTATGCCGGTAAAAACATTTGAAACAGAGGGGGGTATAATAAAAAAAAGAACAACTGAAACTTACTCTTCGATCACTCCCGCTTTCACTGTTAAATTTTTCCTGATTTTAACTATTTAGTTAAAATAGGAAGTAAAGAATAAAATGAGGGTTATTTTTCTTGTTAATGGATTTCTTTTAAGGTTTATTGAAAAGATTTTTGTTCATATTCATTAAGATAAAACCAAACAAGTAGAAATCAATAATACTAAGCACATATTTATTAAAATCAAATTTTTAAGTTCAATATGCAAATTAGCCTTCCCGTTCACACTGTAAACCGCTATTTTGTTGTATATATAAATACAATTGCATGTTATTAGTATGTAAACCCGCCCAACAGGGTGGGGGTCCAGTGGCTTCGGCCCTGGATCTTTACGAGTTAATAGCGTCGATCCCAGGGGGCTATCCCCCCAGGCAACACCTGCCCCCTTGATTTAAAGGGGCAGGGCTGGGTTTATTGCCCAACGCCTGAGGCGCCCCCCTTGAGGGGGAATGCTGACGGATCGACGCAGTTTTTCACCCGCCACCCATGAGCTTCTGTTTGTGGGTGGTCCCACGTTAATAGGGCATTGTGCCTAACCCGTACAAGTGGGGTACGAGGTAAATAAAATGTAGATATGGTCAACATGTTAAACAATTTTATTAATAATTGAAGTTTAGATAAAAAGTAAAATCACGGAGAATATGACGTAAATGAATAAGGGAATTGTGACTTGAATAGTAATATAGTTTCGGTTACAGACAGATAAACACAATCTCCATTATAATAAGAAGATATATATAAATAAAGGTAAAAGTATACAATTGAATAGTATGTTGGGATAGTTCTATTTGGGATCCTCAATATCTCCTGTACATCCACAATGCATGCACATGTTGATGCAAACTTATAGATTTATACAAGGGTTTTTATAAATCCAGAAGAGCTCAATGTATGATAATTAATAAATTAATTATATACAGAATATTTACACTTTCAATATAAAGAAAAAAAATTAACAAACCGTCATTTGGCTATTATGAATTTATTTCGACCAGAACTAAATAAATGAACTTAGTCTCGTTGTTTTCGTGGTCATTATGTAGCTGTCTTCAGATTGGTTTGAAGATAGCATAGGCGAAAAACTGTCAGTAACCAGGTGTTGATTCCATGTCCACGCTACCTTAACTCAAATATAAACGCCCAATCAATGATATTGAGCAATATCTGATTAGAAATATATATATATATATATATATATATATATATATATAGTTTCAAAAATCAATAGTAAAATGAATGAAATGAGGGGGATAAATGAAAAATCCTTTCCAAGGGACCCTTCTCAAAAGTATTAAACACTAGAGAGTGGGGTCCCTAATAGAAAGTTTTTCTAATCTATTATTAGAAGCATCAGTTAATAGAAAGATAAAATCCGTCTCTTACCTTTGTAATAGCTGTTGAGAATGGGTTTGAATTTATATATAATATATATATATATATATATATATATATATCTTGTCTGGTTAACTTCCGGTGAATATTGCTACATTGTAGACAGAAATACACACAAGCCCATTATGATATAATATAATATATTTATATATAATATTATAATGGGACTTGTGTGTTTTTCTGTCTGTAACCGAAACTATATCACTACTCAAGTCATAATTCCCTTAGTTATTAACATCACATTCACCAAGATTTTATTTTTATCAAACCTCAATTATTAATAAAATTGCTTTATTTTATTAATACTGTTGACCATATCTACATACTAATAACATGCAATTGTATTTATATAAAAACAAAATAGCGGTTTACTGTGTGAACGGGAAGGCTAATTTGCATATTGATATGAAAGATTTTGATATGTGCTTAGTATGAATTGATTTCTAATTGTTTCTGAATAAATATGACCAAACATCTCCGAGATAAATCTTAAAAGAAATCCATTAACAAGAAGAAATAATTGTAATTTTATTCTTTACTTCTTATTTTAACTAAATAGTTGAATTACGAAAATTTAGCAATGAAAGACTGGAGTGATGGAAGGGTAAGTTTTAAAGTTGTTCTATTTTTATTTTTATTAAACCTCCTCTGTTTCAAATATTTTCATCTGCATTCATATTTAGTTTCATTAACATTTCTAATTTAATATATTTAAGGGCCGGGTTAGCTCAGTCGGTAGAGCGTTCGGCTAGAAACCACAAGGTTCCTAGTTCGATACCGGTCCTCGCCAACCCAGCGTAGGAGTAGCACAGGGATCTGTGCGGTAAAGTAAGGAGCTGATGGTAGGTGTGGCGCTCCACCTCAGATGCTAAAAACAATCTCCTTGGTCTAGCGCTATTGAAAAGGGGATAGACTCCCTCGCTGATTGGCTGATACCGACTTTAGGCCGCCCCGTCGACTTTACTTTTTACTTCCTATTTTAACTAAATAGTTAAATTAGGAAAATTTAGCAATGAAAGACTGGAGTGATGGAAGGGTAAGTTTTAAAGTTGTTCTTTTTTATTATTATTAAACCTTCCTCTGTTTCAAATATTTTTATCTGCATTCTTATTTAGTTTCATTAACATTTCTAATTTAATATATTTTATTATATTAACACTTAAATACTTGCACTCGGGGAGTGCATATAATTGTTAGTATATATAAAACTTGTCATTAATGTCTATTGTAAGCGTGTATATTAGATTGGACAGCTTTCTTAGCTTGTATTTACTTGATTTGGCACAAGGCTACAATAAGAGGATTTAACCACTTGAGACGAGGATAATTTTGTGAAGCATCATATCGGTAAAATAATCTATAAGCCGTTTCAGGACAATTGTTATATAATCGGGAGGTTCGGCGAAGCAGACACGCGTTACGGATTTATATAAATTAGGTCGCCTTTTGTATTCCCGATTTTTCTACTGATTATATGCGAATATATAAGAGGCGCGTGGTGATGATTAGTCGTTGGAAATAGACACGACGAACAGAGTTCAAATGCTGGCCGAGGCTGTTCAAATTTCACATAGTGTTAACACACTTGATAAAAGGTACGAATTCAACTATTCTTCCTCCAGTTATGGGTAAATATAATGGCAGACTGGGCTCTTTAATCTTGGTTAGGCAGCCAGTCAATGAGAAGGAAGACTCTGAATTCAAACCTGTTAAACCCCGCTCGTGCGTTAAAAAATATGTCTGCCCTACCCATAGCTGGAGGCAGAATAACTGGATGCATACCTTGCCCAAGGGTATTAACGCCATGTGAAATGCAAGATATCACCTATCAATGCTATTGAGCACTCTTTACTTATAAATATATGTGGAGAAATGTAGACAAACACGGGAGGTTACACTGGATGGAAGTTTGTTATTGGTCGACGTTCGAACGTTTCGTTTTATATAGAAACCTTCTTCAGGACAATATGAAACAAGTAAAGGAAAAAAGATTTTTGTTTAAAAAGGTGATGCATGTTTTTGAAATCTATTAAGCTTAGCGTAACAGGAAATAAAATGGGTGACCCTGATTCAAATCCTGGACGAGGCTATTTGCGTTTCACATCGCGTTGATACCCGAGGAAAATGCATGAATTCATCTGTTCACCTCCCTAGCTATGGATAAATAGTAGGGCAGACAGGGTTCTTTTAGCCTAGATTAAACAACTTGTCTAGGAGAGGGAAAACTCTGAATTCAGACAAGTTGTAAGTAAAATAGACGGAGTGGCCTATTGTCGGTATCAGCCGAACAGCGAGGGAGTCTATTCCCTTTTCGCTAGCGCTTGACCAGGGAGATTGTTTTTGCGCCTGAGGTGGAGCGCTACCCTTACCACAACTCTCCACTTTATCGCACAAATCAAAGCCGTGCTACTCATGCACTGAGTTGGCGAGGGTCGGTATTGAACCTGGGACCTTGTGGTTCCGAGCCGTATTGAACTTGTTTGAGTTTTTTCTAATGGCATATCAACTTGTGTGGGTCATTTAATGCCAGGAAGTGTAAAGTAGAATTTGTTTTTCATTTGGGTTTCGGTCTTTAGAATATGGGTTTTATGGTAATGTTTGGTTATGTTTGGTAGAAGTTATCCTTCAGATATAGAAACAATATGATACTCACCGTCGCAGTGGGGTTCTAACTATCGTCGAGTTAGTAGACGAAAACAACAGACAAGCTGTAACTTAATACAGTCCTTGCATGCTGCTGGCATAATGCAAAGTGATGGCTGAAGAGTGGGTACTTATCCATGTTCTTACTCACCCTGAAATCCAACAGCCAATCAGAACTCAGGAAGTGAACTTGCCTGAGTTCATAATGGAACAATCCAAAGTTCCATATAAGCCACCTACCAAACACTAGTTTTAGTATTCATCTAGTAACAGAGTTGAATACTTTACACAAAATCCAACAAGTTTTTTGTGAAAGGATCGGTTTAATTAGATCTTGTTGAAAATGTCCCCCCCCCCCGCGCCCACACCTTTAATATATATATATATATATATATATATATTATATATGGTGTCACTTAAGGGGACTTAAAAGAAGAAAGTAAAATTTTTTTTTTCTTCTTTTCCCTAAAAAAACCCCTCATATATATACCCATATGTATTTACAATTTGACTTTTAGTCGTCTCCGGCTGTATAAACCTTGATGAGCAACCGGACGAAAGGGCCCTTGTTTTTATCAAATAAAACAATTTTTTTTTTCACTCTTTCCCTTCGTATCCACCTATATAGGTGATCATAATGATTACCCTTAAAGTATTATATATACTAGCAAATATATGCACCCTCCGGGTGCAAGTACTTAAGTTTTAATGTAATGAAATATTGTATTAAATTAGAAACGCTAATGAAACTAAATAAGAATGCAGATAAAAAGATTTGAAACAGAGGAGGTATTCGAAAAAATAGAACAACTGAAATTTACTCTTCCATCACTCTCGTCTTTCATTGTTATTTTTCTAATTAAGTATTTAAGTTAAAATAGGAAGTAAAGAAAAAATGACACTTATCTTTCTTGTTAATGGATTTCATTTAAGATTAATTGAAGATTTTTGCTTATATTCATTAAATAAACAAACAGTTAGAAATCAATAATACTAAGCATATATTTATTAAATCACATTTTTGATATCATATGCAAATTAGCCTTCCCGTTCACACTGTAAACGCTATTTTGTTGTAATATAAATACAATTGCATGTTATTTGAATTAGATATGGAACAGTATAAATAATGAAAAACAATTTATTATAATTGAGTTAAAATAAGGATAAATTCATGGTGAATGGTGAATCAATTACTAAGTTGTGCTTGAGTAGTGATTAGTTCGGTTACAGACAGAAAAAACACAATCTCCATTATAATAAGATATATATTATATATATTATTAGAAAAATCAAGATGTCGTCTGGTTTGCTGTTACTGTTTTTTTTTTTTTTTTCAAGAGGTCACCTAAATTGTTAAATTGTTTGTCCGGTAATATTTGGTGCAGGTTTGTCTGAGCCTGTTGCAGTTGAGGAGATGTGTTTGACAGTGAGCGGTACTTTGCATGATAAGCTAACTGGGGCGTACCGAAACCCGAGACAGTGACCGTCCTCTCTTTTTAAAAGGTTATTGAACTTATCTTTCATCCTGTCCATATCGGAAGGGTTGGCTAAATTCATACCCTGTACCAGAGTTCCGAAAATCCATAAAAATATTTTGCGCACATAACGATTGCGCATTTCGTTGGTGGAAGCGGACATCTGACCTGTCATACCATTTAAAGAAAATTCTAAAATGGTCGCCATGTTAAGTCTTTTATTATTAGCATATTATCTTGACTTGATCTCCTTCAGATTGTATAGTGTATAATAAAATAGAACACTGTCTGAAAATATCTGTTTTTGAGCCGAATAATCCTGATACAAAAAATAGTTGTAAAAAATCGTTCAGCTAAGAAATTTGAACAACAATATCTTGATTTATGGCCTCGTCACACTGAAAGGACTGTTTCCACGCCAAATCCCGAAGTTAAGCTCACATAAGCCTTTTCAGTACCTAAATGAGTGACCACATAGTAACAGCACTTATACCCTTACTTAGACTAGATGGTCGGTCGGAGAGTCCCTCTCCGATCAATCGGCTAGTCACGTCAAGCCCTAGCACCTATATGATTGCCCCAACCCTATTGCCCGTATAGCAAGCCCCGACACTTTTTATCATATGGGTGCTAGAAGGCGGTGACTGAAGGTCTACATGTCCTGGGAATGACGTTAAACTCATTCTGATGGTGAGGTTCCAGTTCTGGAGGTTTGGGGATTGTGGAGCACCCCTTCTTCACCATTGCTCCCTGGTCTACTCTGACCCGGAGTGGTAGTACTTGTTAGTCCCATCTATGGGTTGAATAGAAAAATGTTTATAAAAAAAATTGATTATCCATTAAGAATGAATTCATTTCAAAACTTTATCGGCATTAAATGACCCACTGAGGTTGATATGCCATAAAGCAAACCAAACATAGTAACAGCAAAAAACTTCTTACCTTCTCTTACCTCCTCCCCAATTCAATTTATTTTCTTCTCTTATTCATATTTAATAATCAAACGGTTTCAAGTAATCATTTCTATTTAATAATATTTATTTGTTAGCACACTATTATAGTTTCAATAACTAACTATAATCCTTAGTAAACTATTATAACTTCAAGTACCTATTCTTAATACAAATAATTTAGTTATATAATATCGAGTATTACTATCTAATACACATAATTTGTACACAGTTGTATTGTTTCAAGTATGCCTATCTGATACTTATAAATTAGACACAATTATATGGTTCCAAATAATTATTTCTATCTAATAACACTGGTTTACAAAGAAATTGAGGCAAGCCCCAAAATTGTTGTTTTAACCTAATTTGGGGGTGCTGAATTCAGATTTGAAATCCGTTTGTACACATCACCTCTAGTTTTTTTTAGATATGCATACTGTACATTTTGTACACATACTGTACATAAAGGCATATATGCATTCAGGGTTAATTTCTAATATTGTGTGACTTATGTCTTCTTTTTTAGTTATTATGCAATAAATGTAAGTGATAGCATTACATTATATATATAATATATAATATATATATATATATATATATATATATATATATATATAAAGCTATATATATAAGCTATATATCAATACGGATTTTGGCAGTTAAGCGTAGCCAACACGTCTCGATCAACAGCCAGTAGTGCACTGGCCAGTAGTGCACTGGCAGTCAGCAGATCATCTAAGAAAACACATTTCTAACTGTCTGCGGTACTATGAATTGTGTAAATTGTGTCATCCAAGTATATTTATTCCGTCAATGTTCTTTATCTATTTAGTTTTATCTGTAATAAGCTGCTGCAACTGTTGAAATAAGCACGTATATACTCTGTATATACTAAAATGAGACTATTTAAAAGACAGAAAACTAGAGGTGATAGAGCAAAACTGTTTATAAATTTGAATTCAGCACACCCAAATTAGTAAAAAAAAAACACCTATTCACATTCTTGCCTTAGACAAAAAATATTTTTTGTAAACCAGTGTCATTTATTTACATACGGTTATATATTTTTTGAAATAACAAATAATAATTCTTAGTAAACAATTATAACTTCAAGTAACTTTTCTTAATACAAATAATTTACAGTTATATGGTATCGAATCAATTATTTCTACCTAATACTTATGATTATATGGTTAAAGTAATTATTTCAATCTAATAATAGTCATTTGTTTGCACACGGTTATTTGATTCCAATTAACTGATAATTAGAAATATTTTAAAACAGAACTATTTAAAATCGACGATTGGTATGCTGTAAAAAATCGATCAATCATAGTTCAAACCAGTAAGTAAAGTAGACGGAGTGGCCTATTATCGGACAGTGAGGGAGTCTATCCCCTGATTGCTAGTACCTTTCATATCACTGATGTTTTGGCATTAAATAGCCCATAAGGGCTGATATCTTATTATAATGGAGATACGGTGTTTGTCTATAACCAAAAGTACGCCCCTTCTTACATCACAAGACCCTCGGGTATTGCGTAAGTTTATTAATGAGTATTTAATTTACAAGGATGGCTTTGACATTAAATAATCCAAAAAGGTTGATATGCCATTAAAGAAAAAAAACATGTTCCATGAAACTTGAAAATTTGGCGGTTAATATATAGATCTAATATTTTATTTGAGATTTAATTTATTTTTATGAATTAAGAAGCGTGAGGTTAAGTAAACAAACAAATGTGTTTATTTTTATATGGCTTTAAGCCGACAATTTTTGGAGGATATGTGCTTAATTGAAGTCATACCTAATTTTGAAAATTAATTAGTCAATAATTAATGAATTTAGGCGGGCATATATGTTCAAATGTAAGGCTAAACAAATCGAGAAAATGTCAATCCCTGAATGTACATTTCGACCTATTAGGTCTCATCAGCATTAAGTGTAAGGAGCCATATTTTTGCCAGAAAATGAATTACTACTACTACTACTTTGAATCGTAGTGGACCTGGGAGTAATTGCAATTAATGGTTACTATACGATCTTCAGAAGTGGAACTTCATCACTGAATGCAGTTTAGTGTCATAACCAGGATACCCCTTTGAGGATGGTCTTACCCCACTGCGGGGGGGGGGGGTGCAGTTTGCATATTATAGGGCCAAAATGACAGGGCGCTGGTTTCCGTTAGATCCCCAAAGGGCTGAACTTGCACAAAGGTGTCAAAATTAGAGTGACCCAGAAAAAAACAGAACCCACACATTTTGTAATAAAACTGTTAATTTTAACTATGGGGGTCTAGGGTTAGGGTTTAGGGTTAGTTTAATGGGAAAATGAATACATAATTTGGGTTCTGTTTTTCGGTGACCCAGAAAAAACAGAACTCACAAATTTTATAATAAAACTGTTAATTTTAACTAGGGGGGGTTAGAGTTAGGCTGGGTGTTGGGGTTTAAGGTTAGTTTAATGGGAAAATAAATAAATAATTTGGGTTCTGTTTTTTCTGGGTCAACCTAATTTTGACACCTTTGTGCAAGTCCAGCCCTCCAAAGTAAGCAACGATAAACTCAACTAGTTATTTACTAAACTTGGATGTATGGGGTATCTACTAATGGTTTGCTGATTTCGCTTGTTTACCATTACACATTGTGTAGCCTGATGGTTGGTTGATTTTAACGGCATATAAACCCGTCTGGGTTATGTCATGCCTAACGGTTAGGAAGTAATATATATTGTGTATCTATATCTATACTTTTGTAGTGATTGGTTTTAACAATTTGTTAGCACCATTGGGGATCTTGTGGTATTGTATTGATTAAGTTCATGTCTATATTCTATGGTATAATTTCATTTCTCTCAAAAAAGAGAGAATATCCTCCATGTTGACATTTTCAAATAGATCTTTCATATTGTTTGCTTTAAAATAACGGTTTCTAATGTGAACCCCCCCCCCGCATTCCATGAATAAGTGTTTAACAGTCAAAGGTGTTTGACATGTTCCACTAGTTGTTTACTAAACTTGGATGTATGGGGTACCTACTAATGGTTGGCTCATTTCGCTTGTTTACCATTACACATTGTGTAGTCTGAGGGAACATTAAGCAGCGGCAAGTGTTGTAAATAAGCTGTGTGACGTTCTGTCAAGTCTGTGGGGCCAAAGCTGTGTGCCGTTCTGTCAAGTCTGTGGGCCAAAGCTGTGTGCCGTTCTGTCAAGTCTGTGGGGCCAAAGCTGTGTGCCGTTCTGTCAAGTCTGTGGGCCAAAGCTGTGTGCCGTTCTGTCAAGTCTGTGGGGCCAAAGCTGTGTGCCGTTCTGTCAGTCTGTGGGCAAAGCTGTGTGCCGTTCTGTCAAGTCTGTGGGGCCAAAGCTGTGTGCCGTTCTGTCAAGTCTGTGGGCCAAGCTGTGTGCCGTTCTGTCAAGTCTGTGGGCCAAAGCTGTGTGCCGTTCTGTCAAGTCTGTGGGCAAAGCTGTGTGCAAGTCTGTGGGGCCAAAGCTGTGTGCCGTTCTGTCAGTCTGTGGGGCCAAAGCTGTGTGCCGTCAAGTCGTGGGGCCAAAGCTGTGTGCCGCTCTGTCAAAAAGCTGTGTGCCGTTCTGTCAAGTCTGTGGGCCCAAAGCTGTGTGACGTTCTGTCAAGACTGTGGGACCAAAACTGTGTGCCGTTCTGTCAAGACTGTGGGCCAAAGCTGTGTGCCGTTCTGTCAAGTCTGCTGGGCCAAAACTGTGTGACGTTCTGTCAAGACTGTAGGCAAAGCTAAGTAAAAATAATACTTGAAATTTCCCTCGATTATAAGCAAAATGTAAATAAGCCTCCGTTGTAGTGATAGTTGAGAATGTTTATCTCGCAAGCAATCGTCATTCTTGGTGATTCTTTAAACTTGGAATTTTTGTTTCGTCCAAATATGGATCTATAAGTTTAGATCCTGACAACACCATATTTGGACCCCCCCATATTTGCGTCGTAAATGTAAACTTTAAATGGGTCTTGGAATCTGGGGATTTAATCGAATAAAAATACCTTAACACCTTAAGATCGTACGTTTAGCCAAGTTAGAAATGAATGTCACATCAAGATAACAATTGTCTATCATTTTTATCTCTATGATATTTATTCGTCCACACTTGAAGTATTTGTATATTTATTCAATGAAAAAGTAGAGAATTCATTGTACTTTTAATTCCACGGTAGAGGATTAGCACAAATATTTGACATTAAGAACCAAAACAACGTGTGTGTGTGTCTGTAAGTCTCGGGAGACTTTCGATCTACACATCGATCTGGTCAGAAATAATACCATAATGCCAATTGCCCATGCAGCAGATTTCCCCCTCTTCATACCACTATTAATTTGGCATTAAATAGCCCACAAGGGTTCATATCTTATTATAATGGAGATTCAGCGTCTGTGTGTAACCGAAACTCCGTCCCTGCTTACGTCACAAGTCCCCCAGGTATTGCATAAGTTTATTAATGAGTATTTAATTTACAGTCAAAAATCATTAATACATAGACTGAATACTTATTATCGATGTTTCTATGAATTAGATTTTGCCTTAAAACAGCCCATTTTACTAGTGCATTTAAAATCCTGTCATGTGTTTTATATATCACTAAGAAATAAAGGATTACTTTATATATGGTGTGGCTAATTAGCAGACTGGTATTAACAAAACTGGGTTTAATAGATAATTACTTGGTATTATTAATCTTTGATATCATTGTTTTATTTTTCAACGTATTAAAATCAATTCTATGCATAATTTTTATAAAGAAACCAATTAAAATCTAATTAAAATAAGTGGAATCTTTTTATATGCATTTTTATTTAGTTTTATTAGTCTTTCTAATTTAATAGTTTTCATTACATGAAAACTTAAATACTTACGTCTGGTGGAGAACAAATATTCTTGCTATTACCATTAAAAAAACAAACTAGAAGTGGCTACCCGGTGTCACCTGGGTAGAGGGGTTGATTTTTTTTTAAAGTTAGTCCTGCAAATCCATTATTACAGAATCGTGAGTTGGATTCTCGTAGAATGCCCAATTAAAACCCTTACGTAAAAAAAGACCTTGCGTTGATCCAGCCACTGTGAAAAGACAAATTGTCTACTATTTAAAATAGTAAATGCAAAAAAAACAAAACAAAAAAACTATGCTGTTATCAGTTAAATTTTATTTTTTAATTATATTCACTAATATAAATCAAATCTATTATTTATAAATCACTAATATAAATCAAATCTATTATTTTTAAATCAAATCTATTATTTATAAATCACTAATATAAATCAAATCTAATTATTTAATTAATATAAATCAAATCTATTATTTTTAAATCAATCTATTATTTATAATCACTAATATAAATCAAATCTATTATTTATATTAATATAAATCAAATCACTAATATAAATCAAATATATTATTTTTAAATCACTAATATAAATCAAATCTATTATTTATAAATCACTAATATAAATCAAATCTATTATTTTTAAAAATATGCTACTCAGTTAAATTTTATTTGTTAATTATCTTCACTAATATAAATCAAATCTATTATTTTTGCTCAAAAACCAAGCCCAGGTGATATTTAATGTACATATATATTTATTTTGTCGTTAATGATTTTATTTTCGAAGTTTCCTCCGGACATACACATACACATAACTGCCCTTTATACAGGGTGGACCAAAATGATCTGACACATTTGTGCACTACGAAAACGTATACAAAGATACGGGATGCGACACGGTCGTTTGTCTACCAAAATAAACTTCTAATAGCAGTAGCCTGTCAGTGTTCACCCCAAAGAGGGTCTTCCTCTTTCTGTGGACAGGGGAGATGATCGGTCAGTGGAAACACGTGTGTCAGATCATTTTAGTCCACCCTGTATGTATATATATATATATATATATATATATATATATATATATATATATACTACTATGTGAACATAGCGTAAGTAGTTAATCCAATAGAGGCTCAATATATTGTGAATATAGAGCATTAATAGTCGTAGAAGAAGTTTCCCGACCGTGGTTTCGGTGTTACTCCAACACCTTCATCAGGGGGATTGAGTGGAATTTTTTTCGATTACTTTATATAGCTAGACAGATATCTTTTTAATTCTTCCTGTAATTCTTCTTAGTAGGCTGCTAGTTTGTAGTTGGGGTTAAATTCCTCCTATTTTGACCTACGTGGGTAGTAGTGCGCTGTAACATTATATTTTTATTACCCCTTACCACTATCTTCAACTTACTCTATTGACCTTTGTGGGGGTCAGTTAGTCTGGAGTATGGCTAAGTTTTTTTTTAATGTATTTCTTTATTTCTTCTAGTAGTTTTTCTTTGTTACTGCTATATGATAATTTTACTGTATTATGCCCTTATTGATCAATTATATCTTATTGGTATGCTAATGCATTGCGTAATCTATGCATACATTTTCCTAGGAACTCATCCTTTTTATTAAGTCATTTTTATTTGGGAATCTAATTATTTCTAACTTTTCCTGTAGACACAACAAGCATGGGTCCGTCAGACCACGGCAAGCACTCGTTTTTTTAATTATTAAATCCCATTTGATAATCGGTGTTATGTTTTGATGTTTTAAATCCCAAATGTAGCTAGCCAACGTTGTTGCATTTTTTCGTTTAATATTATAGAAAGTGTGTTTGTGGTTTGTGAATCTACTTTTAAATTCAGATTTCGTGCATCCTACATAATATTTGGTAGTGTCCAGTTTCTGGGTAGATGTTACTGATGCTAGGTAAATTACTCCTTTGGTAAATCCAGAACCAATGCCTATTTACTTGTCTGTATCTGGCTGACCAATAGCCGGTTTGCTTACAAGACTCTGGGTTGACTGTTGCTTGTTCTGGTTGTGTGAAGACACATCGAAATAAGAACCAATTCATAAGTGATGTTCTCCTGTGGACATCTACACAAGGACACGCCAGAATGGGCCGATCAGCAAAAACTAACAATGATCAGTTGTGTACGGATACTGGATGTCGTGAGCAGGACTTGGGAATCCGTGCTATAAGCTCGACATGATGATGATGAAGGGTTGACATGCCGTAAAACCAACCAAAATAATTCCAAACCGTGGTGCGCATATCATTTTGAATTTGAGGAGGCCCTGGTGCTAGAAAGGAAGTTTAATTATTTCTCTGAATTTTTTAGATGAGGCTTGATAAATCGGATTATTTGAATTATTCGAACTAATCTTTATTTACACTAATCTTTATTGTTATTTACACTATTTTTCTGAATTTTTGAGATGATAATTTGTATTATTCGGACTATTGTCCTCATCTTTGTTATTTGTATTATTTGGACTATTAGTTCCAGAGTTCGACTAGAGATACCTTTAGAAGGCTGAAACGTTGTGTAGATAACAATAGAGGAGGACAATAGTCCGAAGAATCCAAATGCAAAAGGATGTCTAATTATTGTTTCCTGATGAAGTGCGGGTGGGTCACCGTTGACTGCGGCATCGCAGTAAGCGAGTTCGAGCTCTACTCGCTTTATGTTCATTTTCGGTTTAATACTCACAAAAGGTATGAACCCTCTCACCCCCACCCCCAGCTATAGGTTAACTCTTTGGCTACCAGATTTACCCCAAAGCTGTACTAAATTTTCATTGAATTTTTTTTTTTTTTCCTGTATGATGTAATATTTCAAATTTCCATATCTATTCACCTCAGAACCCATTCTATTCAAATAAAATCCCATTATTTTAATCTAAGTTCTTCTGTTCAATTATGATTTTTCAGTGTAAACAAATGATACGTGCGAGAATCGCTGTCAGCGGTTTACGGTAGGATCACAGTAGCGGGAGAGTCGCTGTGAGCGGCTTAAAGTTGGAGTTAAACATCTTTCTGCAGCTGGTATTTTTTTATGCATATGTGTCATTAATTTGTCCTTCTACTCGATTATAGTGACACGTGTGACAGCCGCTGCCAGCGACTTACGGTAGGATAGCAGTGGTGGAAGAGTCGATGTGAACGGTTTAATGTAGGCAAAGAGTTTAATAGTGCCTCTACTTGTTTTTTTCTTCTGCAAGGGTTATTTTGACATTACATAACCTACAAATGTTGTTATACAATTTATACATATATAAAAGGCAGTTGGTGTGTATGTATGTATATATGTATGTCAGGAACGAAAACACAACAATTAATGACTAAATAAATATATATACACATTAACTATCACTGGTTCCTGCTTTTTGTGAAAAAATGAAGATTTGATTTATATTCGAAGATATGTAGAAAGTTTTGTAGAAAAAACAAGATGTTAAAAGTTTTGCTGACAGAAATCTGTTTCGACATTATGAAGAGGTCATTATCAAAGCAACATTGTAAACGGAAAGACGAAATAAATATATCATTAATCACGAGGCACATAATTTTCAAAATTTAAAAAAAAGAAATGCGTATTTATTGTTAAAAAAAAAAAAATATTTAAAAAAATTATAAGCATTTTTATCATTAAAAAAGCTCAAAAGAGTTTGCAGTAAAAGTGTATATAAATATCAAAAAGTTCAGGAAAATGTTCCGGTTACAAATGAAAGTTTAAAAATATAACAAGTCCAACAAATATATTTATTTCGTCTTTCCGTTTACAATATTGCTTTGATAAAGACATCTTAATATGGTCGAAACAGATTTCTGTCAGCAAAACTTTTAACATCTTGTTTTTTCTACAAAACTTTCTACACATATTGTCGGATTCATATCCATTTTACCTTTCATTCGAAGATATCTAAAAATTAGAATATACATAGAAATAGCATTGAAATTCTACTTAAAATGTCCAGTATTTCTAAATCTCAAAAGTAAGCAAATCAATACATCTGGGAGTTCTTGCACCCCTCTACCCAGGCAGAGGGGAAAGACTCCCTCAAATGGGACCACCTGTTGGCCGTGGGTGGCGACCCGTGAGGCTTAAGGACGGAATACTGATGGGTGGGCAGTCCATGACCTGCAACACTCAACTTAGACCCTTACTTAGTCTAGCCCTAGCACCTACATGATTGCCCCAACCCTATTGCCCTTATGGTAAGCCCAACCTCTTTTTATCATATGGGTGCTAGAAGGCGGTGACTGAGGGTCTACATGTTCTTGGAATGACGTTAAACTATATCTGATGGTGAGGTTCCAGTTTTGGAGGTTTGGGGAATGTGGAGCACCCCTTCATCACCATTGCTCCCTGGTCCACTCTAACCCGGAGTGGTATTTCCTGTTAGGGTCCCAGCTATGGGTTAAATAGAAAAACATGAGTTTATAAATAAAATTGATTATCCATTAAGAATGAATTTATTTCAAAACTTTGTCGGTATTAAATGACCCACCGACGTTGATATGCCGTAAACCAAACCAAACCAGGCGATGCTGGGTAACCGCTTCTAGTTAAACAAATAAATAAAACCAGATGGAGTACGATTTTTATCTCTTTCCACCTATTTTTTTTTTTTAATGGACAGAGGCTGCAACTGTTCAGTATAGAAGCAACCATTTTAAAAATGCATCGCTAAAGAGAAATTAACGAGATAGTATTATTCATGATATCTATAAATATCCCACATATGTTGAAGATTTGATATGAAATGGATATAGTACAGGATTGGGGAACATGCGGCCTTGTCCGAAAACCAATACACCGACTGCACTCTTGCAGAAGAGTAAAGATCCTCCCAATGGGTTCACCAGTAAATCAGGGGTGGTGACCCATGATGCTTAATGTCGGAATCTTGGTAGCTGAGCCATGACATGCAACACGCTAGTTTGGCCCTTACGTGGGCTTGACGTACGGTTAGATAGACCCTCTCCGATCAATCAGCTGGTCGCATCAAGCCCTACCACCTATATGATTGTCCCAATCCTATTGCCCTTATGAATTACCACCAACCCTTTTTATCATATATATATTTACCAACCCCCTCCGCACGAGCACAAGGTCAATTTCTTAAGCGGAGTACAACAGGTTTGAATTCAGAGTTTTCCTTCTCCTAGACCGGTTGCCTAACCAAGGTTAAAGAGCCCAGTCTGCCCTACTATTTACCCATAGCTGGAGGGAGAGTAGGATTTATACCTTTTCCAATGGTATTAGCGCTAAGTGAAATAATTACCACGTAATGTTTATCATATATGCGCTAGAAGGCAGTGGTTGACGGTGTTAGTATACTGGGTATGATTTTAAACTGTATCTTGATGCGAAGTTTCAATTCTGGAGCTCTGGGGAGTGTGGAGTACCCCTTCATCACTATTAATCCCAGGTCCACCCTGACCCAGAGTGGTACTACCTATTAGGGTCCTATCTATAGGTTAGATGGCAAACAAAATTAGTTTAAAAAATGTTTAAGATTGAGTTTTAAGGAATTGAATATCCGTCAAGAATGAATATAACAAAAATGTCTTCGGCATAAAATAACTCAACAAGGGTTGACGTGCCGTAAAATCCAACCAACCTAAAAGCAATTTGAACTAAATGATTAAAGTTTTGATTCTTTTTAAATATACTAAAATTTTATTGGTGACAGCATTATTAGTAGACAATAAGTGTAACCTTTAAACATGAAAATGTTCCACTCTTCTGGTATATGTATATATATATATATATATATATATATATAATATATATATTATATATTCTCAAGGCATGTGTTATTGAACAACACGGAGTATTCCTTTTTCATTTTTTGTATAGATATTTTTTCCAGTCTTCTGGCTATCCTTTTTGAATGTGGATCGAGTTGATTCATGATATTTTTTCATACTAATTTCCCGAATTTAATAAAAGCATAGATAACAGAACTAAAAATTAACTAAAAACCAAATTACGTAACCCCATGAAGACGACTGGCAAAACAGTCGAAAGCGCTCGGGAAATTAGTATGCAAAATATCATGAATCAACTCGATCCACATTCAAAAAGGATAGTCAGAAGACTGGAAAAAATATCCATACAAAAAATGAAAAAAGAATACTCCGTATTGTTCAATAACACATGCCTTAATAATATATATATATATATATTAAGTCGGGTGGCCTAAAGTCAGTATCAGCCAATCAGCGAGGGAGTCTATCCCCTTTTCACTAGTGCTACACCAAGGAGATTGTTTTTCTGAGGTGGAGCTCCACACCTACCATCAGCTCCTTACTTAACCGCACAGATCCCTATGCTACTCGTACGCCGAGTTTTCGAGGGTCGGTATCGAACTAGGAACCTTTTTGTTTCTAGCCGAACGCTTTATCGACCGAGATATATATATTGAAAGGAAAAATAAAGGAAAGAAAATGGATAATGGAGATTTACTAACACGTGTTTCAGTCAGGAGTTTGTTCATGTACACATGTATTCTATTTATTTTAAATATGAAATAAAATAATAGTAATAGAAAATTATAAAACCTTTAAGCATACAAAGAATAACGGCCTTCATCAGAGTAAAATGTTTGATATTTCATACTCTGACGAAGGCCGTTATTCTTTGTATGCTTAAAGATTTTATAATTTTCTATCATTATTTCATTTTATATCTAAAATAATAATAAATAGAATACATGTGTACATGAACAAAATCTCGGCCGAAACACGTGTTAGTAAATCTATTTTCTTTCCTTTATTTATTTTTCCTTTCAACATATCGTCGGATTCATTTCCATTTTCAACTTTGAGGCGTAACACAGATTTACAAACATACGTGGTTAAAAGTTAACTGACCTGAAAAAATGTAAAAGTTTTGAAATAAAATAACTGGTGCATTATATCTTTTATTCATTAATATATCAACAGTGAAAATTTCATTAAATTCGGTTAATTCCCTGATTTTTGGTATTTTTTTTTCTTTCGGCGGGGTGACATACGATGGTGGAATTTTTGTTCGTTAAGTAGGACTTAACCCAAATGAGGATAATAAATGAATGATCTGGTCATTTTTTATGGGTATTATGCTTTGCAAAATCTAAATCTGTATTTGTTGGCTAGTGGAGGGGGTACCAGTTCGATTTTGTGTAATGGTTAACAAGTTAGTCTCATAGATCAATTACATTGGCGAATGGGTTGGGTAAATATTTATCTCAAAGAATGTTGAACTATGATTTTCTTTATTTTCCTTATTTATTTATTTATTTTAAATTTTTTTATGTTTAACTAGAAGTGGCTACCCGGCATTGCCTGGGTAAAGAGGGGATGATAAAAAGCTAGTATTACAGATATTTTAATTTTATGTCCTAAACCAAGAAGTTTCAAACACGCGACCCGTAAATTACATTTTATTGTACGCGACATAACCATTTTCGGGAATTGATATTTTTTCCCCCTAAAACGTGGTAATTTGTTCCTCTCGCCTTCCATACTCTTGTTGCAGCAGCAATAATATTAAGATTGATCTGACAATTTTTATTCTCCAAGACCGGTTTTCATACCAAAGTTAAATAGCCCAGTCTGCTCCACTAACACATCACTCAACAAGTCCTGGACCTAACTAATAAAACAACTTTCTGGCAAAATTTCAACATAGTCTCCTTCTAGGGTGATTCACTGATTCAGACGCTTCTCTAACAATTCTACTCTTTTTTTTTCTTTGGCCTCACAATATGCATCAGTTTCCAATATCACCTTTTCATTGGAGCCAAATCTCTTTCCCTGGATGGATTTTTCATTAGTGGCGCCATCTATATGTCAGGCCCGGGACTTACTGAGTGGTGTGTTATTTACCCATAGCTGATGGGAGAACAGTTGATTGTATACCTTTCCAAAGGTTATTAGCACTATGTGAAATATAACCAGCCTCGTCCAGAATTTGAATTCCTGCCATTACGCGACGGACGCCTCAGTGCAATAAACCAGGGTCTGACAATGTTTCTCCCCAGAAAAAGGTTAGACTTTATTTAACGGCATATCAACCTCAGTAGGTAATTTAATGCTGACTTAGTTTTGAAATAAATTCATTCTTAATGGATACTCAATTTTTTTTATGGATACATCTTTCTATTTAACCCTGTTAGGTATCAGGTACTACCACTTCAAGTAGACCAGGGAACAATGGTGATTAAGGGGTGCTCCACATTCCCCAGAAGTTGAATCTCCCCATCAGATAGTTTAACGTCATTCCCAGGACATGAATACCCTCAGTCACCGCCTTCTAGCACACATATGATAATAGGGTTGGGACAATCATATAGGCGATATGGAGGCGCATGGTCTAATGGTTAGAGTCGTAGGAAATGGACTCGTCAACGCGAGTTCAATTCCTGGACGAAGCTGTTGGCATTTCACATAGGGCTAATATCCTTGGGAAAGGTATGAATCCTACTCTCCCTCCAGCTATGGGTAAATAATAGGGCAGACTGGGCTCTTTAACCATGGCTAGGTAACCAGTCTAGGAGAAGGAAAACTCTGAATTCAAACCTGTTAAACTCCGCTTAAGAAATTGACCTTGTGTCGCATCCTGCTCGTGCGGAGGGGTTGGTAAATATATATAGGCACTAGGGCTTGACGTAACCAGCCGATTGATCGGAGGGGACTTAAAGATAGAATGCAGTTTAACTAGCTGGACCTGTAGATATATCAAAGTATGATTATTTAATTATTACAACGTTTGATATGTTTACTTAAAAGCTATTGCGAAATTTGTCTCAATTTCTTGGGTGGATTCTGGTTTGTTAGTATAGTCTTGCGCAATTCCCAATGGACAACCTTTCCAACCCATTCGTGTCTAGTTTTGTATTCCTTTTGTGCTAGTTTGCTGCATTCGATATTATTATCATTTATTAGGACCTGTGGATATACCACAGTATGATGTTTTAATTATTACGTTTTATATGCTTACTTAAGAGCTATTGCTAAATAGTTCAATGCCTAAAAAGTATGATAATCTTGATTTAACTCTATCACTTTTTTCTTTCTTTTCCTTCTTTTCGTTATGGTCGATTGAAACAGATTAGCGTTATCGCTTCCGTGCGTTCATTCCGCCTCTCTATCTTTTCCTTACTCTCTTTCTCATATTTTTATTCTTCCCTTTCTTTCTTTATGATAAAAACGGAATGGTTCATTATTTAGCTGACGTGACAACACTCATAAGAAATAAAAATTCGGCAGATAAGCAACACCAGGCAATCAGGATTTGCATTTCATATTGAACGATTTGGACGGTCTTATTTTTAACCAGAGGACGTTACAAGATGATAACGGTCGTACATTTAAGGAACACGAGCATTAATATATAGATATATCAGTCACTTTCACTTCAAGATCAAAACCTAGAAAGTAAAAAAAAAATTTTTTTTTAAATACGCATTTAATGTTCTTATGATAATGGAGATTCAGTTTTTGTAACCGAAACTATGTCACTACAACCCTAGCACATGATTATCCTAACCCTATTGCTCTTATGGCAAACTCCAGCACTTTTTTAAAATCATATATGTGCTAGAAGGCGGCGGATGGTGACCTTAATGTCTGGATATGACATTAAACTGCATCTAGTGGTGAAATCCAGTTCTGGGGGCGCTGGAGAGACATTACTCCCCGGTACACTCTGACCCGGAGTGGTAGTACCTGTCAGTAGCCCCTGACAGTAAACACGGCTTGGACTTTGTTAGGCAGTTCAGTATGTGAAACACTGTCTGATAACTCCCGCAGCCGAACTAGTGCCAAACCTATTGGTTCACCATTCCTTTGGATCACACCAGCAAGACAGATGAGGGTGGGGCTGTCACTTAGGCAACACAGGGTCACCATACTTCTCGCCCAGGCTTTCTATGCCCTGAAGAGGAATCCCCCTCCCCCCAAAAAACTCCAGAGCATGAGAAATCTATGGTCTTTTGAAACTACGTTGCAGGTATTTTTTATTGGACCACATGTCTGACATTTCTTTTCTATGAACTAGTCATATCTTCTTGATTGGGCCCATCAGCGGAAGTTGGAAAAATATGAAGACCTACGTGAACAATGCGTCAGAAACGGATGGATAACAAATGTATTTCCCATTGAAGTCGGATGCCGGGGATTTATTGCCAACTCAACCTCGGCATTTTTGTCTAAACTTGGACTTTCTCTACCAGACAAGAGGAAATACTTAAAGATTCAGAAGAAAGCTCTAACCGCATCAGCGTGGATATGGCAGTCCTATATTGGTTAAAGTCATGGGAAATGGACTCGTCGCCCAGAGTTCAAATCCTGGACGTGGTAATTGCATTTCACTTAGCGCTAATACCCTTGGGAAAGGTATGAATCCTACTCTCCCTCCAGCTATGGGCAAATAGCAGGGCAGTCTGGGTTCTTTAACCATGGCTAGGTAACCAGTCTAGGAGAAGGAAAACTCTGAATTCAAACCTGTTGAACTCCGTTTAAGAATTTGACCTTCTGTCGTATCCTGCTCGTGCGGAGGGGTTGGTAAATAGATATATTGTGACATTAAACCAACAAAGTCTAGTGGTATCGTGAGATACTGCTGGGGTGCTCTGGGTTAGTGGTAATGATGCTTCGGCCCCGAAGCCATGCCTGAACCCAGAGTCATCATTTGATGAAGGCTTTGTTGGTTGCAATGCTACTGTGTAAATAGCAGTCATTGTATGAAGATTTTTTTTTTTCGTCTCGTCTTTGTCACCGGTAATGTGACACATTTATTCATATGTAACACAAACTCGTAGCGGCCCTTATTTAGGCTAGACCAGGGGTTCTCAAACTTAAGTCCGTAGACCTGAACCAAAATTTGACTGCCCTATCATGAACCCCCTCCTTATATACCCCAGTCTACTTTGCAGTTGTTTTGTTGCAACCAATTATGTAATAAATGAATTCTGCACAAACGTTTATGTAAAATTGTTAATCGTAAAATAATACGTAAAGTACTTAAAACATGTTAAAAAAAAAAAAAAAGCTGCAAATATTTAATACTAATTTAATAACTTACCAAGGAAGCACATTTCCTAACGTGATTGATGAAGCTGATGACCTTTGATAAGTTCATGAATATTGGGCTTAAACATGTGAAAATATATAAAAAAATATATGCGCATGTTCTCCAGAATTCTTGTGGAATTAATTTCTTCTAATTACTAAGAAGGCTTAGTAGATTCCCCAGACCCCTTGTAGACACCCGAATACTTACAGACACTCTGAGTTGTTGTATAGACCCCTTGGGGTTTATGCAGACCACTTTGAGGAACCCCTAGCTAGACGGTCGGTCAGAGAGGCCATCTCCGATCAAACGACTAGTCAAGCCTTAGCACTTGTATTCTTGTCTCGGAGACGCAGGGTGTAATAATTAGTCATAGGAAATGGACTCGTCGACTCATGTTCAAATCCTGGACAAGGCTTTTTGCATTTCACATAGCATTAATACCCCTGGGAAAGGAATGCATTCAATTACTCCCCCTCCAGCTATGGGTAAATAGTAGGGCATACTGGGCTCCTCAACCTTGGCTAGTTAACTGGTCTCGGAGAAGGGAGTTCAAACCTGTTAAACTCCACTTAAGAAATTGGCCTGTATGTATATATATATATATATATATATATATATATATATATATATTCCGTCTTTCATTCATATGTTGCTCTTGATGAAGACCGCTCTATTAAACGATCGAAACAGATTCTGTCAGTAAACTCATAACATCTTTTGTTTTTTCTAAAAATGTTAAATTCATACTGTCGGATTAACTTGCATTTACTTTCTATATATATATATATATATATATATATATATATATATATATATATATATGGAAATACGGTAAGGAAATTAATCCGACAATATATATATAATCTCAACCCTATTGCCCTTATGACAACTCCTTACCCTCTTTATTATATATGTACTAGAAAGCAGTGGCCGAGGGTCTTAGTGTCCTGGGTATAACATTAAACTGCATCAAGTGGTGAAAGTTCTATTCTGGAGCTCTGGTGAATGTAGTACCCTTTCATCACCATTACTCCCAGGTCCACCCTGAACCGGAGTGATCGCACCTGTTAGGGGTCCTATCTATGGATTAAATAGACCAAAAAAAAGTTTTTTAAAAATCTGAATACCCCCAAAAAATGAATAAAACAAACATCTTCGGCATAAAATAACCCAACAAGGATTGACATGCCGTAAAATACCACCAAATGTTCATTAACGTTGTTGGAGGGGCTTAGAATATGCTGACTGTATTTCCTGCAAGGACATAATAAAATATCAAATGACAAAACAGCCCCCCACCCCAAACAAAACAAAAAAACAAAAAACAAAGCAACACAATATCCTTTTGCTCATGTAGTTAATCTCTCACTCAACCAAGCAAATCGTCTGTTGTTATTCTGTCTCATTGGCGTTGTGTAAAGCGTGGTAGACTGCGGTGTAGTGATTGTCTGCCCCTGTTTGGTCTGGAAGAGTTATCTTCCCTTGTTTTGAGGTTTCTACCGCCAGGAGTGCTGACTATTTAATCAGGGAAGTGCCAAGTTTGAACCCTATTCTCTCTGGGACAGCCAACAGCACACATAGGTTAGACATCACGTCTTTATCCCCAGCCGTAATAAGTGACATTACTTCATGGACTCTCCATCACTTCTCTAGGACAAAGGCCTACGTCCTATCTTTATAATACATTTATGTATCTTCTTTTTACACCTCTTCTTCATTGTCCCATTAATATTTTTTCTTACAAAATAAGATTAGTAAAATTAGGTGTAGAAGTAATAGAACAAAAATACTATTACTATAAATTTTAAAATTTCTGAATGAAATGATTGTAAATTGTAACTTTATATTCCTGAATGAAATGATTTAATATTTCTGAATGGGATCACCCACCTTATACCAAAAAAGGGGGTGTGTTGAAATTTTTGTGTATATAAAGTGTGTGCTAGATGCCCACTCTTATTTATAGACTGGGCGATAGTCATGTGACCATATTCTTGGCCAATCACTGGCAGTACTCTGCTGCTGATATTGTTATTTATACCGGCTGTTCTGATCTTAGCTACTCACAAATACCTTGAACCTTCGTGGACGACGGAACATAGGATTATATCACTGGACCTTTGACACTACGTAGGATTCCGGAACTCAGGACTTATTCACTTACCAAAGGATTCTATAACTCAGGACTTACTTACTTACTTTACAACTGGCCAAGGATGGCGGTCAGAAACTTAACACCATTATGTATCTCTTTTGTGTATACCTTTACTTTGTATATGTATTCTTGTTAAAAGTAGTTCTATGTGCTCATGTATTAAAGTCTGTTTGTTACACTTCACATCTTCTTTGTCGGAATATTACTTGTACTTCTATGTACCCATGTGAAGGTCACTAAGCCTTCCAACCAATTATAATACCCCGTTAAACCTAACAAGCATATCAACCCTTTTCGGGTTATTTAATACCAAATCATGTTATAAGAATTATATGTAGTTTTAGTTTCAATAGCTAAAACTGCTTCTTATAATATGTTAAGAGGCTTCAGAGAAACCTCCAACATAGGTGAATATATATATATATATATATATATATATGTATGTAATAGAATCCAACAAAGAGGTACATAATAAAATACAGACTTTATTGTCTGAGCATATGTAACACAAATACAAAACAGGATATATATATATATATATATATATATATATATAGCTGTTAATTTTGGAGGTGCTTATGATGTAATGGCCATTATTGTAAGAAAAGTACACATCGACACGAGTTCAAATCCTGGTCGAAACTGTTTGCATTTCATATAGACAAATACCCTTGGGAAAGGTAGGCTTCCAACTACTCTCCCCCTAGCTAAGGGTAAATACCAGTATAGATTGGAATATTTTACACCTCTTCTTCATTGTCCCATTATTTATGTATCTCTTTTGTGTATACATTTACTTTGTATATGTATTCTTGTTAAATGTAGTTCTATGTGCCCATGTATTGAAGTCTGTTTGTTACACTTCACAACTCCTTTGACGGAGTATTTCTGGTACTTTAATGTACCCACGTTGGAGGGCCATCCACTTGGGTAAATGCATGAATGTGTGTGTATCTCTTTGCCTCTACCTGTATGTGTGAACATGTCTTAGTATATAAACATTTGTAGGTATCTGTATATGTGATCATCGCAGGAAGCGTGGTGTAATGGTTAAATTCATGGGAAAGCGACTTGTTGCCCCGAGTTCAAATCCTGGATGTGGTAATTGCATGTCACTTAGCGCTAATACCCTTGGGAAAGGTATGAATCCTACTCTCCCTCCAGCTATGGGTAAATAGCAGGGCAGACTGGGCTCTTTAACCATGGTTAGGCAAGCGGTTTAGGAGAAGGAAAACTCTGAATTCAAACCTGTTGAACTCCGCTTAAGAAATTGACCTTGTGTCACATCCTGCAGAGGGGTTGGTAAATATATATATGTGTGATCATCGCTGTGCACCTACGTGTGTAGGACGTTTCCACATAACATTTTGGCTAATATGCTGTACTGTAACATCATAGTATGCGAATTCGAACTCCAATTGCGCTACAGCGTTCACTTTCGAACTAATACCCTTGGGAAACCCACTATTGTTCTTCTACAAGGATGGCATTGGTATTAAATAACCCATGAATGTTGATATGACATTAAACAAAGAAACCAAACTAATATTGAATTCACCAAAATTTTTTTCAGTATTAGATCCCATGCGAAACATTTGTCCCAATACCTAGATGATTTGGTTTATCTGTTTAATGGTATATCAACACCTCATGGGTTATTTAATACAAGTTATTATAATTTAATAATAATGATTTTGTTGTTCCTGCTCTCAAACAAGGCAACCCATCTATTGTATTATCCATTAAAAATGAAATTATTTCAAAACTTTGTCAGCATTAAACATTTTTTTTTTACCAATAGAAGTATTCGGCATAAAATAACCCAAGGGGTTGACATGCCGTAAAACCCAACCAATCAAACAAGACAAACAGCTAGCAGTCATTCCCGCTACCAAAATTTCCTCTCCTAAACAGGAAGAATCGTTAGCAGTTAATGTATCTGAAATTTTTTTTTTATAGATGAGGCTTGAAAATTTATACTTGGATTATTCGGACTATTGTCCTCATCTTTAGTTATATACACGTTTTGGCTGGTGTGCCTGGCCTTCCGGTGTTTCTTGTCTGACTCCGAAGCCTTGATGTTGTAATCAGGGAACCTTCACGGAACTTCGAACCGAAACCTTTATTCAATCCATGGGGGTAGACTGTTCTCATTCCGTTAGCCATAACCGGATACATGTTAAGCTGTATTAATTATTCTATGTTACTGTTGCCCTTTTGGTCAGGATTGAACCAGCTGCCCAGAGATGATTGTCAATTAGAATTGTATTAACTCAACACTCATATCCATTGCGCCAGGTGTCGAGCAGTCATTCCCTCTCCAACACAAGACAAACTGTTTAATTAATGAGGAAAAAGAAAGAATCTTCAATTTGATGTACATGCATGTTAGTAAAATAAATGGACCATATGACCTTTAGGCACCCCTTTTGCTTTGCTGATTCATAAGTACATTTTTTTTCATTTACGCTGTCAACATCCGGTTGTTTGTTAGGGGTTAGTTTTATAATTTTTAAAAACCCTCTTAAAATCGTCTGTTAACAAATAACTGGATGTTGACGGTGTAAATAAAAAAAATGTGCTTATCAATCAACAAAGCAAAAGGGGTGCCTAAAGGTCATATGGTCCAAATAAATAAATAAAATCAAATAAGACCGGATCTCTCTGTAAATTTACTTTATTCTTATTAATTTTGATGATCAGAATCACAGCACACGTCTCAGAATCCAATCAATTTTGTATGAAAGAAGGCACTTAATTGCGTGTCTTCAATCAACAGCAAGTCGGTAAAAAAACACGCAAGGTGACGTTCCTGTGTCTACAAGTAGCGCTAATCTAAGTAATTCGTTACCATAAACACGTCAACACATCAGTGCTTTTGTGTGTGTATAGGGAATGGGGGGAGAAGAAATGAATTTAATGTCCTTTCGGTTCCAGGTTAGACAATAAGCACATATAGTGACTCCAATTATTTTTTTTTTTCTCTTTTTTATTAATATTTTTTTTAATTTAAAAAAAATGTCTCTCTCAAATCTAACTACCAATCCTAGTATTTATATTATTATCAATATAAGTGAATATTACCTCTGCACATTCAAGATATTCATGGCTAATATTATTAACTAAATTTTTCGTGCAAATTAATGTGTTTCAATATAGAAATTTTCAGGCTTTATATTTTTTTCTTCCTTTTTTTTATTTTCTTTACATAAGGCAAATATCTTTTTTTTTTTTCTTCTTTCTTCACTTTTTTTTTTTTAGTTTTTAAGAAAAGGACGAATGGTTTGCTGTCAGCACCGATACTTAATATAAAAGTCACGTGGCCACACGCCCGCACTCTTTTATTATTTTTTTAAACTATGACAACATGTTCTCAAATAAAGCGAATGTCAGACGACACAATGCGCATACAGGCGTTGTTACGTTATGTAACGTTTTTTTTATTTTTATATATTTAATGACGATCGCTCGATGCTATTCCACACGATTGCCATGATATTAAATGTCTTTTTTTTCTCTTTTTTTTTTTTTAAAACAAAAAATGTGAGCAATTTTGATCTCCTGAAAAATCAGCGTGATATATCATTAATGATCGATGTTGGGAAATTTTATCACAAAAAATTTAAGTGACTACGATATTTTTTTTTTAAACATTATCTGTATCCTTTCAACAGTGGGTAGCAATTTATAGTCAAAAAAGATGGATTCAAACAAATATCAGTTTTGTTTTCTTTTTTTTTCCTTCTTTCATTCACTTTTTTTCTTTTTCATTCTTTTGTTTGTTTGTTTTTTTTTAAATAATGAAGTCTGAAAAAGTAACAATTTAGAAAAAACCACCAAAAAACGGACGGTTCATTTTCTCAGAAATTAATAAAAAATATAATAGCAAATACCTCAACTGTTTCATGATATTATTATTAACTCCAATCAGCCGCCATTTTCTAGATTTACAAAATGGCGGCGTATGAGAGATCTTAGAGGGAGCAAAGAGCTTTTTTTTTTTTTTTTTTTTTTTAATTTAAAAAAAAAAAAATTGGTAGAGAATTTCTTTTCTACCCAAATTCTAACGCTCAAGAGAAACCAGGAATTAAGGGTTGCGAAGTGTCTTTTACAATTCCTGATATTAGATAATATGATAAATGGAGATGTGGAAGTGATGAGGGTGGCCGGTGATGGTAGTGGTGGTGGTAACAATAATAACTAGTATAACAATAATAACAACAACCACAACAATAATATTTCATAATTGCATATAATGCAAAAAAACCTGCTCAAAAAACCTCGGTAAACGAAATCATGATAAATATTCTATATTTGCCTGCAATTTCAAAACGCTTCAGGCATTTCTGAATAATAATTTTGGAAAAAAAAAAAATTAAAAAAAAGAAAAAAAAAAAAAAAGAAAAAAAAAAAGGGTTTCGATAATGCAAGGCGTATGTGAGACAACAGCAATCCTACATTTAGAAAAACGTAAAACTAAAATATATCATCCCATTTGGTGCAAACGTTGCTATTGCTACAACCCAAAAAAGGTTGTCTACTTTTTACTTTTTTCATTTTTTTTATTTTTTTAAAAGAAAACAAACGTATCTATAGTTCGAAATGTCTATATTGAAACACATTCAAGAAAAGAAAAAAAAAAATAATCAAGCTCTGGTTTTCATTCCGAAACCAATCATTTATCAGGGCTCTATGTGTTAAATCCCTGCCCTAAAGACTAATATCTAAAGCTTGCTGGCTGCTTTAGTTTTTATTTTCAAAAAAAAAAAAATCTTTTTTCTTTTAGCAGACTACCAGCACTAAACACATTTTTCCTGAATTCTACTTCTAAAATATCATCTAAGTAATATTCTACCCCTTTTTTTTCTCTTTTTTTATTTTTTAAAAATTTTTCGTGGCAAATAAACTCAAATTATTCCTCACGAAAAAAAAAAAAAAAAAAAAAATCAGATATGGCGTCCACAAGACACCGAATCTGGAACATTCTGCAGTCGATTTGTGTCTGAAATGAAGTTAACATGCCTTAAACAGACACCATTAAAATTCTGGCAGAACAATGTTACCCGATTAATGTGACTTGATAAGTTCGGTCTATTTAAAGAAATTAAAATCAGCGAAAAAAACCTAAATATTAAGCTTTTATCAAGAGATCATGCTAGCTGTCTCTGTTTCGCGTAATTTACGGTCGATCTCGCGGTAAAGTTCCTGTGAGATCTCGCCGGTTAACAGTTTATAAAGGAACGAGGTGTTAGTCTTCTGAACACCGTTCCAGTTTTTACTACTACCCGCTGAAGAACTTTGTCCAGCATTATCTCCGTTCATTGGGATCATTCCGCGTAGATATTTTTCCAATTCGGAAACGTCTCCTCTGTCGCTGCGAATCGTCTGGCTCGGTAAAGGTGTCTTAAAAACATGTTTTTTAGGGTCGGTATTCGAAATCTGTGATGCAGCCGAATTTTCTTTCGTGGTGTGAATGTTTGCAAAATATCGGTCAGTTTTTCGATGGAGGGAGGCAGACTGGACGAAGGTGGGTTGGCGCTGTGTTGAAGCAGAATTAGAAGAGGTAGATGGTAATGGATGTGATAAATGGCCAGTAAGAACTTTTCGGAGACAGCTGCCCTTGGAGATGACACCGGGGGTATCGGGGGTTGCAAATACGTCTTTCTTTTTTGCCCCTCTCGAAGCCTTAATCTGGTTAAAGTCCGAATGACGTTGGCTGACAACGGACGGATCAGTATGCGATTGTAATCTTACACGGCTGTTTGTACGACTCTCTTTCTCTTTCTCTTTGTCGTAAGAATACATCTGGAGCTTCTTCGAGAGGCTGCCAGCCTTGCTGCCTGATTTTAGGAAAATTTTCGGTGTGTTGTACGAATGTTCACTGGAAAATCTGCTCTGTGGCTCACGAAAGCAGTCAATCTGTTTTCGGCATGTGAGTAGGATGTTTCGCGAATACGTACTGGAGGAAGTGGAGGGTGTTGAATTCGAGCAGGAAGATGCTTGAGTTGAGGGAGTCGAGGATGAAGAGGAGGAAGAGGAGGAGGGTGTTGTTTCCGATGATTTTTGACTTTCGCTTATCATGGATATCGGATAATCCATGTCGTCAAAATAACTTGTTGATTCGAACATATCGGCTGAAGAACTTCCAAATAAAGATTGTTCTGTAGAAGACTTGTAGCCGTGGTCGAAACTGCCGGCGCCAGAAGAAGGCTCGGGAATGTCACTGCTTTCTGCAATATCTTTGGAGGATGAAACAAAATCATCAAAAAGGGGTTTCAGTTTGTTATCAAATAAATTGGGAGTTTCCCTATAACTAGACGTGCATATACTGGCGTTGGGATCACCGGAGAATAAGTCACCGTTCATAAGATCTGAATTAAAGAAAGTGTCGATGTCAAACGAGGCAATCTCTTCCGACGACGGAATATCCGATTGCAAGTAATTGGAAATGTCCGATTGCAAATCTTGCGAGTTACTCATCAACTGGTTAATGAGCGATTCAATCCGCGTGTTGTCGTCACTTTCAAAATCGTTCAACGAGCCCTCGCTAAAAGCAGAGTCCGGCGACGAAACTTCAAAATGGCTCTTGTCGAACGACGACGACATTTTGGAAATGCCCAGCGATCCGGTCAGTGAGCTGTCATCGGCGACCTGGTAACACGGGTCTGTGAGAGTGATCTTAGAGTCGGACGATCGCGACAGTAAAGATTCGATGCCCCGATCTTCGGAAATGGGGTCCTGGATGAGCGAGATGTCTGAGATAAAGCTGTCAGCGTCGGAGCTGGACGAGCGGCCATTTTGCTCCATGAAATCGTTGGGGAACACTACATTCTGTTTGAAGTTTTCGCTGAAGTAGTTGTGCTCTCGAGCAAGGTTTCGGGTAATGCTGCAATCAGTTAAAGAACCCATGCAGTCGGCAGTACGCAAGTTGTTAGATTCCTGCATCATGTCCATCAAAACGTCATTGTGAGAGCTGGTCACAAAATGTCTTAGTGACCTGTCGTTTAAAAAAAGAGAAATTTTTGCTTTTTTGATTTTCAAATTAGTGTAGAGATTGTCAGTATAAATCTGCTGTTTTTTTTGTTTTTTTGAAGAATTTAAACCCAGAAATTGCAGATATAGTTTTTTTAAGTTTTTTTTTTTTTTTTGGTAATTGACTTTGGAATGATAGGACAAAATTGTTTTTTGTTTTTTTTTTTTTTAATTTAAAAAAATCTTTTTTGATTCGTTAAACGATTCGTAGAATTGTATTAAAATTGACAATTTTCGTTGAAAAAAATGTATTTCAAGGATCAGTTGGTTGCTTGAAAAATATCCGTAAAATATGAATGGTGGATGTTTTTGATTGTTAACGTCGTGTTCAAATGTTGAAGGCAAATCTGAAAAGAGATAAGAAAAATATATGAATAATATATTTAAAAAAACATCACAAATTATAACAATACTTTTTAACACTATTATCATAAACCAACAAAGACAGAAGTTCAATCCACACCCTATTTTTTTTCCAAAAGGGGGTCCCTATCAATCGGATCAATTAACTCTTTACATCCTGTTGAGAATTTTGTAAGTCCAGAGCTGCATTCCAATAAGGATTTATTAAAAAATGGCTAAAAATGTCCTTTTCATTTAAAGTTATGTTATTTCCCTTAAATACTTCTAAATGTGTTTAATATTACATTTAAACAAAGACTATCCTTTGGGGAGATTAGGAAAATGAATGTAACTTCCGGATGGGTGGAATTAGGTGGTATGGCTTTTTTTTTTATTTGTGGAGTGTTGCGTGTCATAAACTAATATGTCATCTAGGACAGTTTGCCGGGGACCGTAAAAATTTTTCCTATAAGTTAGTACTACATTCCAATATTGGCTGTCCAGTGATTGCCCGAATACTGACCTCAAAAAACGGTCTAGTTCTAAACTTAAAATTACTAATGGCAACAACACCGAAGAAATAGACACAGTCACACAGTATATATTTTTATGATTGGAAAATGTCCGCATAAAGATGGAAATAGAATAAATTTTAGTTTATAAAATTCTTATTTTATTATTCTTGATTATAAATAAATGTTTCTGTCAGCTTTTCCTAATATTTTATTACATGTTATTATGCTACTGATGACTGACAAGTATAGATGATGCTAATGAATTAAACAAAAATATTTTGATTTCGGGACGGTCCAAACCCCATTTGGGACGGTTGATAATTTTTGGTCGGGACAGTCATGAAAAAAGTTAGTGTCGGGGCCTGAGGTAGCCCCATTTGCAGAAGTGCAGTTGGATATTCTAAAACCCCAGCCAAATACAAATAGAGAGCAGTTATTTATCAAGCATAGTATCACACAGAGCACCCAGTTAGGATCAAAATCATTAACGTAGTACTGATTTGCAAAGACCAGCTTCTTAACCATAAGCAAATGTTTACTTAGGTGCCCTAGATTACCAGCACTTGTACTCGCCCTGATATAAATATTTGGTCTTATGTCATCAAATACCGTAGGGTAGTCCCTGTAGCGTAATGGTTATTCAATTAACTAATGATTTATAGGTATGTACTAAGCTTATCTTACATGTCACCCAGTTAGGATGGAATTCACTACAATACACTAGTAACGGTCTGTTAAACCAACTCGTTAACAATTAATTAGTCTACGAAGAGGACTCCTTAGGTAAATAGAGAAAAGATAATCTCACAGATATAGGTATTCATTATTCGCCACAGGTAGGATGTAAGAAAAGGTCACAAATATGGGACATTTAGTGACGATTAAACACGCTATTCAGTAGTAATGGGTCGATGAGACTAGATTACTTACTATCACACCACTATGGGTCGACCAAGAAAAAGATATGTATGTCACCATGAAAAAAAAAAAGAGTATGCATAGCAAGGAGTAAGTAATGTTGATCACGTCAAGTATTTAACGTCATCTGGTATCCTATTTAGAACTGTACTCTCCAAACTCTTTAGTCTGGGGGCGGCGGCGGAGATAGGGGAGGGGGCTATATCGTTACACTTTTACGGGACAAAAAAAAATATATATATATAAATGAATGAAGTTATAATTGTAACTTTTCTTCTTCAATAATCAGCATTTGATGGGTTGGATTTTATGTCATGTCAATTCTTGTTGGGTTATTTTATGTTGTGGGCGCTGTCTCTTTCATTTTTGTTAGGCATTCAATTTTTTAAAAACTAATCTTTTAAATCTTT
The DNA here is from genome assembly GCA_023376005.1 of Doryteuthis pealeii. Lineage (NCBI taxonomy): Eukaryota > Metazoa > Mollusca > Cephalopoda > Myopsida > Loliginidae > Doryteuthis > Doryteuthis pealeii. Next base: position 22,611,972 of record CM042165.1, on the reverse strand, counting down.
TTTTAAATTTTTTATTTTTTATCTATCTAACCTACAGATGTTACCCTAACAGGTATTACCACTCTGGTGGACCCTTTTTTTGTGATGAAGGGGAGGGGGCTATATCGTTACACTTTTACGGGACAAAAAAAAAAAGATATATAAATGAATGAAGTTATAATTGTAACTTTTCTTCTTCAATAATCAGCATTTGATGGGTTGGATTTTATGTCATGTCAATTCTTGTTGGGTTATTTTATGTTGTGGGCGCTGTCTCTTTCATTTTTGTTAGGCATTCAATTTTTTAAAAACTAATCTTTTAAATCTTTTTTTAAATTTTTTATTTTTTATCTATCTAACCTACAGATGTTACCCTAACAGGTATTACCACTCTGGTGGACCCTTTTTTTTGATGAAGGGGAGGGGGCTATATCGTTACACTTTTACGGGACAAAAAAAAAAAAGATATATAAATGAATGAAGTTATAATTGTAACTTTTCTTCTTCAATAATCAGCATTTGATGGGTTGGATTTTATGGCATGTCAATTCTTGTTGGGTTATTTTATGTTGTGGGCGCTGTCTCTTTCATTTTTGTTAGGCATTCAATTTTTTAAAAACTAATCTTTTAAATCTTTTTTTAAATTTTTTATTTTTTATCTATCTAACCTACAGATGTTACCCTAACAGGTATTACCACTCTGGTGGACCCTTTTTTTGTGATGAAGGGGAGGGGGCTATATCGTTACACTTTTACGGGACAAAAAAAAAAAGATATATAAATGAATGAAGTTATAATTGTAACTTTTCTTCTTCAATAATCAGCATTTGATGGGTTGGATTTTATGGCATGTCAATTCTTGTTGGGTTATTTTATGTTGTGGGCGCTGTCTCTTTCATTTTTGTTAGGCATTCAATTTTTTTAAACTCATTTTTTGAATTTTTTTTTTTTTTCTTCAATCAATCTAACCTACAGAAGTTACCCTAACAGGTATTACCACTCAGGGTGGACCTTTTTTTGTGATGAAGGGGTATGCCACACTCCCTAGGGTTCCAGAATTGGAACCTCACCAGTAGATGCATTTTAGCGTCATACCCAGGACACACTTTTACAGCATATCAAACTTTATGGGGTTATTTTATACCGAAGTCAGTTTAACAATCGTAGTCTCTAACAATTTTTATTTTTTCTTATTTCTGGCTGCCCTGTTGGGAGGGAGGTTGATATATGTTGACTGTATCCCTTGCTGAAGAGTAAGACCTCCTGCCCCCCAAAAAAGTGTCTAGAGTAAGACCCTAAACTGCATCTGATAGTAATTGTTAGGGTCCCATCTATCAGTCAAATACATTAGATTAAAAATCATATATTAAATTTAAAAAAAAAACTTAAAAAAAAAAAAAAAAAACGAAATAGGACAATTACAATAAAGAATACTAGCAGGACCTGTGAAAATAACTCAATATGATAATTTAATTATTACAATTTTCAATATATTCACTTAAGGGCTATTACCATATAGTTTGATATATAAAAAGTATAATAATCTTAATTTAACACTCTCACTATTTTTCTTTCTTTCCTTCTTTTCATTATGTTCGATTGAAACAGTTTTAGAGTTATTGCTTCCTTGCGCTCACCACCTCTCTATTTTCCCCCTACTCCTTATTTCTTGTATTTTTTTTCTGTGTAGTATGTTCTATTTCTTCACTTTCTTTCTTTATAATAAAAAAAAATGGAATGGTCCATTATAATACCAGATTATCAGGATTTACATTTTTACATTTCATCTTGGATGATTTGGACGGTCTCATTTATAATTAGAGGGTGTTGCAGGATGATTACGGATTGAAGATTTAGAAACATGCGTATTGATATATAGATTTAATAGGCCAGGTGTGGCCATTGGGTTGTCTGTAATCCCCCAACCCCTCCAACATTGGCAGGATGCGACAGAGTTTAAATTCAGTTTTCCTTCTCCTATACTAAGTGTCATACCAAACCTAATGAGCCCAGTCTGCCCTACTAGCTGTAGTTTGGAGATTCTTATTTGTGCCAAAGCAACGACAATACGTGAGGAAGAGAAACGGATACTATATCTTAATCTCAGTGTTATTATTACTAGTTTTGCAAACAGATTTATGGTTAATACAATTAAAACCTAAGATTCTGGAGAATGAGCCGATAGAAATATAAGAGAAATAAAATGATAGATTAAGTCTAAAAACTAATCTATTTAACTATAAAATTACAATGGGATTTTTAAACATTAAATGGCTCTGGGGGGTCCACCACAATAAAATAGGATTAAAAAGGCGTCAATAAGTAAAAAAAAAAAGGTTGAGAACCATTGGGCTAGATAGATGGCTTTGGTATCAAATAACCCACATAGGTTGATATGCCATTAAACAAAAAAAAACAAAAAACCATTAGCGACATTAAGTTGCAAACCATTACCCTAAAAATGAGGTTTATTTTATCAACTAAGATAATAGTAATCTCAAAAGTTATCTATCATTACATATTACATTTGTAATTTTCTTTTCTTTTTTTTCTTTTTTTGTAACTGAACTATTTGGAAAATGTGTCATTTAGCATAAACGTTTTTTTTTTTTAATGAAAATAATCCTAGATTTTCCCAGTTTTTAGAAAGTTAACAGCAATCCACAAAAGATATTGTGGAAAAATGTAGCCCTAAAGTGACAAGACCATCTGTTCAGTATAAACCATCAGAATTCTAGGGATTCACTTCTAAAGAAAAATCATACTATATTTGTGCTGTCTATGTCTAGCAATGTATCTTATTATAATAGAGATTCTGCGTTTGTCTATCTGTAACCAAAACTACACCACTAACGTCACAATTCCCTTAGTTATTCAATAATCATTATTTAATCTTAATTAGCATGTTATGTAGCAACGGTGTCTCTCTTAAGGTCTGAGTCTGATTTGCCTCAAAACATCCAGTGTTATTAATGCATTCAAAATCATGCAATGTTTGCTATATATTATTAAGAAATAATGGTTTACACAGTATATAGAGGGGTTAATTTGCATACTGATTTTAACAAAACTAGGTTTAATAAAGTAATTGTTTTTAATTTCTAATATTAGTGTTTTATTCTCAAACATTAAAATCAATCCTATGTGTAATTTTATATAGATTTCAATTAAAATAAATAAAAATAAGTAATCTTTTTATATGAATTCTTATTTAGTTTTGTTAATCTTTCTAATCTAATCTAGTATTACATTAAAGCTTAAATACTTGCTCTGTACCTAGACAAGTAAAATTTTGTTTTACGGCATATCAACCACAGTGGGTCATTTAATGCCGGCAAAGTTTTGAAAGATTCTTTGAAACTCAATTTCTTTTTTGTAAACAAATTTTCTATTTAACCCATAGATGGAACCCTAACAGGTACTACCACTTCAGGTCAGAGTGAACCAGGGAGCAATGGTGATGAAGGGGTGCTCCAAATTCCCCAGATCTCCAGAACTGGAACCTCACCATCAGAGTTCAATGTCATTCCCAAGACATGAAGACCCTCAGCCACTGCCTTCTATCACATATATGATAAAAAAAGGCTTGGGTTAGTGGAGTGTTGCATGTCATTGACTGCTCAGCCACCAGGGTTCCATTCTTAAGCCTCCCGTGTTGCCACCCATGGCCAACAGGTTGCCCCACTGGAGGAGTCTTAGCCCTCTGTAGAGGTGCAGTCGCTGTATTCTAAAGCCCCAGCTGACAGGGCTGGTTAAAATTTTGAGAAATCGAGTTGTGGTATTTCTATTTACCCCTGAATTCATTTGGGGGTCACTAGGGACCAAATTACCAGCTGAAAAACGAGAAAATAGGAAAGAAATAATGATTATAAGGGGAAAAAGTGCGATACATTTGCAAATTTAATGAATTTCCATTGTTTATTTAGACCACTTGCAGGAATGATAACATTATTGATGCGTCTCATTCCCTAGTATTATTATTCCGGTATTGAAAAAATGGGAGCTAACATGCACAATGTTCCGTTGTAACCTTTTTCACAATAAGAACATCGAGCTATAGGTACTGCTATCCAATGGTGAGTAATATAAGATTTAAAAAGCATATACATATTTACCATATATAACCATGTGTAAATTATTTGTACTCGAAAAAATATGCCTCCACCCTGGGCGCAAGTATTTAAGTTTTAATGTAATAAATATATTAAATTAGAAAGACAAACAAACTAAATAAATTTTCTCTATAAAATTATATATATATATATATATATATATATATATATATATATACCAACCAACCCCTCCGCACGAGTAGGATAGGACACAAGGTCAATGTCTTCAGCAGAGTTTAACAGGTTTTAATAAAAAGTTTGACTTCTCCTAGACTGGTTTCCTAAGCAAGGTTAAAAGAGCCTAGTCTACCGTACTATATGTAGAAATCTTTGATTTAAGGGAAATAATAGGTAACTTTAGATGCAAAGGTCATTTTTAGCCATTTTTTTTATATATCCTTATAGGAATGCTCTGGACTTAGAAAAATCTCAACAGGATGTTAAGAGTTAAGTGATCATCCAATTAAGTATTGAATAGGCTCATCGCTGATTAAATCTGATCTAGCAAGAACTGGTGCTTTTCAGTGTGACTTGATCATAATTTAGAGAGAATGAGAGGGAGGGAAAATAGAGCAAGAATGAGGATGGGGGTTTAAAATGAATAATAAAAAGAGAATAAATAGGTTGGTTGGCTGTTTTGTTTTACGGCATATCAACCTTTTCGGGTCATTCGATGCCGAATCAAGTCATTTTGATATCAAGTTAAATGAGACATGAAAAATGACCTAATAAGGGATAATATTAGACTCATGCCTGTGAATCTAATATTGCAAAAGACGGAGCTCATGAGGATGTTTTTATGATATTGCTGACTCGTCATTATCTGTCAATAATGCAGCATGTTTAATACTTAAATCTTTTTTTCCTGTTTAGTTTTTCTCATTGTTTGTGAAGATAAATATACTGACAGAAACTAGAATAGCAATTTGTATCATTTAGATTTTTCTAAATTGTCCAGTTGGACACATGGCATAACAGGTGTAAGAGGGTTGAATGGATAAAGTTCTAAATAGCAATCATCTGGAAGATGCAGGTTCAATCCTAACCATAGTGAAAATAACCTAGATTAACACTATTGAAGTCAGTAAGTCTACTGTTGGTTTGAATAACAGCAGCTAACTAAATACAACTTAAGCAGTGTCCAAGGCAGTTGGTATATATAGAAATCAAGAATGATCCATTCCTTGAGTTCTGATTGGCTGCTTGATTTGAATGACATTGTGGAGTCTTATAAATATCCTGTCATTTTGCAGTAGACTTTGTGACTATTCGGGTTTGTATTTAAGTTACAACCGTTTGTTGCCTTGTCTTCCCAGTTCGACGGTAATTGGAACTTTAATTATTCTTCAATCGTGAAAAGAATTAATTATTTCTCAGACTAACTGGTTAATGTTAGTAAGTTCGATTCTTACTCTTAATAAAGACGAGGGAAACTAGTTCAAAAGAATCAATGTATAATAGTAGGAACACCGAATCTCTGAATGAAGGTCAGAGGGTTGGTTGGATTTTACGGCATATCAACCCTTGTTGGATTATTTTATGTCAAAGACATTTTATTTTATTCAATTTTGATAGGTAGCTCTTTTTTTTTTCTCGATTCTTTTCTCAAAATTACGACATAGTCCATTATTCATCTGAAGTGACACACGTAGGTAGGTACTAGCGTGTTGATATATATATATATATATATAGATTATAAAAAACAGACCTCTGTCCCATAATAATTGTTACATTTGTATATAAAACTGTATACACTAATGTGACAGCTATAACGGGATATATTTTTTTAATCATCATTACTACCTCATAATAGTTGTTACATTTATGTACAAAATGTGACGACTGTTAACCTAAGAAGCATCATTCACATCTTACCATAATATTTCCGTCAATCGATCCTACGACAATTTAGTATTTTTTAAGTAGCTCTTTCCTAATGAATTATATACTTGAAGGCGGCAAACTGGATCCACCGTAACATTGTATCTATTTACCCAACCCCTCCGCTACAGACAGAATGAGAAAAGACCATATTTTTTTTTAAAAAGCTGGGGGCAACTGGTTTGGATTCACTTTTGCTTCTCCTTAGACTAGTTGCATTACTTAGCTGGGCAGATTGTGTTCTTTAGACTATTTACATATAGCTGAAGAAAGGACAAGTGGATTCATGCCTTTTCTGTGAGAATTAGCACAATGTCAAATGCAGCTTTGTCTTAGATTTGAACTTGGGTCACCAATTCCATTTCCTACAAAGATAACCGCCACGCTAGATGTGGTGGTGGTAACAAGCGTAAACAGATTATATATTTAGCTAACTGTTCCTTTTTGATGTGTAATGAAAACAGGAAAAATAGGTTAGTTGTTAGTTAATAACACCTATTTGTTAAAAATAGTACACCGTTCAGGAGAATATATATAGAGAGATAGATAAAAATATCCAATATACAGATAAGTTGGGAATGATTCTATTTGGGACTCTCTTTATCCTCTGTATATCCACAATGCATGCCCATGTAGATGCACACCTATAGATTTATACAAGGATTCTTTCAAGTCCCTAAGAGAGCTCAATGTATGATGATTAATAAATTAATTATTAGAAGTGTAAATATTGCCTCTGTATATAGAGAGAAACCCCT
>CM042165.1:22513476-22605142 GCA_023376005.1 Doryteuthis pealeii | reverse complement strand
CCTGAAACCAACAGCCAATCAGACAACTCAGACAGTTGAACTTGCCTGGAGTTCATAATGAAAACAATCCAAGCTCCCATATAAGCACCTACAAACTTCAGTTTAGAATTCATTTAGTAACAGAGTTGAATACTTTACACAAAAATCCAACAAGTTTTTGTGAAAGGATCGTTTAATTAGATCTTGTGAAAATGCCCCCCTCCCCCGCGCCCACACCTTTAATATATATATATATATATATATATAATATATATATATATATAATAAAATTCTGGTACAAGCAAATTTAAAATAAACTTAAGGGTAATCATTATGATCACCTATATAGGTATACGAAGGAAAAAGAGTGAAAAAAAAAAAAATTTTTTATTGATAAAAAAACAAGGGCCCTTTCGTCCGGTTTGCTCATCAAGTTTTATACAGCCGGAGACGACTAAAAGTCAAATTGTAAATACATAATGGGTATATATAGAGGGGTTTTTTTTTAGGGAAAAAGAAGAAAAAAAAAATTTACTTTCTTCTTTTTAAGTCCCCATTAAGTGAAACCAGGCCGTAATTATTAATTTTTTTCGTCCTACATTGTGCAAACAAATCAACCTAGGCACTCGCTTATTTTATTGGGCGGTGTCTGGGGCCTGGTGTCACTTAATGGGACTTAAAAGAAGAAAGTAAAATTTTTTTTTCTTCTTTTCCCTAAAAAACCCCCTCATATATATACCCATATGTATTTACAATTGACTTTTAGTCGTCTCCGCTGTATAAACCTTGAGAGCAACCGGACGAAAGGGCCCTTGTTTTTATCAAATAAAACAATTTTTTTTTTTTTTCACTCTTTTCCTTCGTATCCACCTATATAGGTGATCATAATGATTACCCTTAAAGTATTATTATATATATATATATATATATTAAATTAGAAAAATCAAAAGATGTCGTCTTGTTGCTGTTACTGTTTTTTGGGTTTTTTTTTCAAGAGTCACCTAAATTGTTTAAATTGTGTCGGTAAATTTGGTGCAGGTTTGTCTGAGCCTGTTGCAGTTGAGGAGAATGTGTTTGACAGTGAGCGGTACTTTTGCATGATAAGCTAACTGGGGCGTTCCGAAACCGAGACAGTGACCGTCCCTCTCTTTTTAAAAGGTTATTTGAACTTATCTTTCATCCTGTCCATATCGAAAGGGTTGGCTAAATTCATACCCTGTACCAGAGTTCCGAAAATCCATAAAATATTTTGCGCACATAACGAATTGCGCATTTCGTCGGTGGAGCGGACATCTGACCTGTCATACATTTAAAAAGAAAATTTCTAAAATGGTCGCCATGTAAGTTTTTATTATTAGCATATTATCTTGACTTGATCTCCTTCAGATTGTATAGTGTATAATAAAATAAACACTGTCCTGAAAATATCTGTTTTTGAGCCGAATAATCCTGATACAAAAATAGTTGTAAAAAATCGTTCAGCTAAGAAATTTGAACAACAATATCTTGATTTATGGCCACGTCACACTGAAAGGACTGTTTCTCCGCCAAATACCGAAGTTAAGCTCACATAAGCCTGTTCAGTACCTAAATGAGTGACCACATAGTAACAGCACTTATACCCTTACTTAGGCTAGGCGTCGATCGAGAGTCCACCTGCCGATCAATCGGCTAGTCACGTCAAGCCCTAGCACCTATATGATGCCCCAACCCTATTGCCCATATAGCAAGCCCCGACACTTTTATCATATGGGTGCTAGAAGGCGATGACTGAAGTCTACATGTCCTGGGGAATGACGTTTAACTCATTCTGATGGTGAGGTTCCAGTTCTGAGGTTTGGGGATTGTGGAGCACCCCTTCTTCACCATTGCTCCCTGGTCTACTCTGACCCGGAAGTGGTAGTACTTGTTAGTCCCATCTATGGGTTGAATAGAAAATGTTTATAAAAAAAATTGATTATCCATTAAGAATAAATTTATTTCAAAACTTTGTCGGCATTAAATGACCCACTGAGGTTGATATGCCATAAAGCAAACCAAACATAGTAACAGCAAAAAACTTCTTACCTTCTCTTACCTCCTCCCCAATTCAATTTATTTTCTTCTCTTATTCATATTTAATAATCAAACGGTTTCAAGTAATCATTTCTATTTAATAATATTTATTTGTTAGCACACTATTATAGTTTCAATAACTATAATCCTTAGTAAACTATTATAACTTCAAGTACCTATTCTTAATACAAATAATTTAGTTATATAATATCGAGTATTACTATCTAATACAAATAATTTGTATACAGTTGTATTGTTTCAAGTATGCCTATCTGATACTTATAAATTAGACACAATTATATGGTTCCAAGTAATTATTTCTATCTAATAACACTGGTTTACAAAGAAATTGAGGCAAGCCCCAAAATTGTTGTTTTAACCTAATTTGGGGGTGCTGAATTCAGATTTGAAATCCGTTTGTTCTTATCACCTCTAGTTTTTTTTATATATGCACACTGTACATTTTGTACACATACTGTACATAAAGGCGTATATGCATTCAGGGTTAATTTCTAATATTGTGTGACTTATGTCTTCTTTTTTAGTTATTATGCAATAAATGTAAGTGATAGCATTACATTATATATATATATATATATATATATATATATATATATATCAATACGGATTTTGGCAGTTAAGCGTAGCCAACACGTCTCGATCAACAGCCAGTAGTGCACTGGCAGTCAGCAGATCATCTAAGAAAACACATTTCTAACTGTCTGCGGTACTATGAATTGTGTAAATTGTGTCATCCAAGTATATTTATTCCGTCAATGTTCTTTATCTATTTAGTTTTATCTGTAATAAGCTGTTGCAACTGTTGAAATAAGCACGTATATACTCTGTATATACTAAAATGAGACTATTTAAAAGACAGAAAACTAGAGGTGATAGAGCAAAACTGTTTATAAATTTGAATTCAGCACACCCAAATTAGTAAAAAAAACACCTATTCACATTCTTGCCTCAGACAAAAAATATTTTTTTGTAAATCAGTGTAATTGTCATTTGTTTACACACGGTTATATATTTTCAAATAACAAATAATAATTCTTAGTAAACAATTATAACTTCAAGTAACTATTCTTAATATGAATAATTTACAGTTTTATGATATCGAATCAATTATTTCTACCTAATACTTATAATTATATTGTTTCAAGTAATTATTTCAATCTAATAATAGTCATTTGTTTGCACACGGTTATTTGATTTCAATTAACTGATAATTAGAAATATTTTAAAACAGAACTATTTAAAATCGACGATTGGTATGCTGTAAAAAATCGATCAATCATAGTTCAAACTAGTAAATAAAGTAGACGGAGTGGCCTATAATCGGTATCAGCCGAACAGTGAGGGAGTCTATCCCCTTATTGCTAGTACCTTTCATATCACTGATGTTTTGGCATTAAATAGCCCATAAGGGCTGATATCTTATTATAATGGAGATACGGTGTTTGTCTATAACCAAAAGTACGCCCCTTCTAACATCACAAGACCCTCGGGTATTGCATAAGTTTATTAATGAGTATTTAATTTACAAGGATGGCTTTGGCATTAAATAATCCACAAAGGTTGATATGCCATTAAAGAAAAAAAATATGTTCCATGAAACTTTTGGCGGTTAATATATAGATCTGAGATTTTATCTGAGATTTAAGTTTAATTTATTTTTATGTATTAAGAAGCGTGAGGTTAAGTAAACAAACAAATGTGTTTATTTTTATATGGCTTTAAGCCGACAATTTTTGGAGGATATGTGCTTAATTGAAGTCATACCTAATTTTGAAAATTAATTAGTCAATAATTAATGAATTTAGGCGGGCATATATGTTCAAATGTAAGGCTAAACAAATCGAGAAAATGTCAATCCCTGAATGTACATTTCGACCTATTAGGTCTCATCAGCATTAAGTGTAAGGAGCCATATTTTTGCCAGAAAATGAATTACTACTACTACTTTGAATCGTAGTGGACCTGGGAGTAATTGCAATTAATGGTTACTATACGATCTTCAGAAGTGGAACTTAATCACTGAATGCAGTTTAGTGTCATAACCAGGATACCCTTTTGAGGATGGTCTTACCCCACTGCGGGGGGTGCAGTTTGCATATTATAAGGCCCAAATGACAGGGCGCTGGTTCCCGTTAGATCCCCAAAGGGCTGAACTTGCACAAAGGTGTCAAAATTAGAGTGACCCAGAAAAAAACAGAACCCACACATTTTGTAATAAAACTGTTAATTTTAACTATGTGGGTCTAGGGTTAGGGTTTAGGGTTAGTTTAATGGGAAAATGAATACATAATTTGGGTTCTGTTTTTCTGGGTCACCCTGTATATCGGTGACCCAGAAAAAACAGAACTCACAAATTTTATAATAAAACTGTTAATTTTAACTAGAGAGGTTTAGGGTTGGTTTTGGGGTTTAAGGTTAGTTTAATGGGAAAATAAATAATTTGCGTTCTGTTTTTTTCTGGGTCACCCTAATTTTGACACTTTTGTGCAAGTTCAGCCCCCCCAAAGTAAGCAACGATAAACTCAACTAGTTATTTACTAAACTTGGATGTATGGGGTATCTACTAATGGTTTGCTCATTTCGCTTGTTTACCATTACACATTGTGTAGCCTGATGGTTGGTTGGTTTTAACGGCATATAAACCCGTCTGGGTTATGTCATGCCTAACGGTTAGGAAGTAATATATATTGTGTATGTATATTTATACTTTTGTAGTAATTGGTTTTAACAATGTGTTAGCATCATTGGGGATCTTGTGGTATTGTATTGATTAAGTTAATGTCTATATTCTATGGTATAATTTTGTTTCCTTCAAAAAAGAGAGAATATCCTTCATGTTGACATTTTCAAATAGATCTTTCATATTGTTTGCTTTAAAGCAACGGTTTCTAATGTGATTAAAAAAAACCCTGCATTCTATGAATAAGTGTTTAACAGTCAAAGGTGTTTGACATGTTCCACTAGTTGTTTACTAAACTTGGATGTATGGGGTACCTACTAATGGTTGGCTCATTTCGCTTGTTTACCATTTACACATTGTGTAGTCTGAGGGAACATTAAGCAGCGGCAAGTGTTGTAAATAAGCTGTGTGCCGTTCTGTCAAGTCTGTGGGGCCAAAGCTGTGTGACGTTCTGTCAAGTCTGTGGGACCAAAGTTGTGTGACGTTCTGTCAAGTCTGTGGGACCAAAGCTGTGTGACGTTCTGTCAAGTCTGTGTGACCAAAAGCTGTGTGCCATTCTGTCAAGTCTGTGTGACCAAAGCTGTGTGCGTTCTGTCAAGTCTGTGTGACCAAAGCTGTGTGCCATTCTGTCAAGTCTGTGTGACCAAAGCTGTGTGCCATTCTGTCAAGTCTGTGTGACCAAAGCTGTGTGCCTTCTGTCAAGTCTGTGGACCAAAGCTGTGTGCCGTTCTGTCAAGTCTGTGTGACCAAAGCTGTGTGCCGTTCTGTCAAGTCTGTGTGACCAAAGCTGTGTGCCGTTCTGTCAAGTCTGTGTGACCAAAGCTGTGTGCCGTTCTGTCAAGTCTGTGTGACCAAAGCTGTGCCGTTCTGTCAAGTCTGTGGGGCCAAAGCTGTGTGCCGTTCTTTCAAGACTGTGGGACCAAAGCTAAGTAAAAATAATACTTGAAATTTCCCTCGATTATAAGCAAAATGTAAATAAGCCTCCGTTGTAGTGATGGTTGAGAATGTTTATCTCGCAAGCAATCGTCATTCTTGGTGATTCTTTAAACTTGGCAGTATGGAATTTTTGTTTCGTCCAAATATGGATCTACAAGTTTAGATCTTGACAACACCATATTTGGACCCCCCCCCCATTAGCGTCGTAAATGTAAACTTTAAATGGGTCTTGGAATCTGGGGATTTAATCGAATAAAATTACCTTAACACCTTAAGATCGTACGTTTAGCCAAGTTAGAAATGAATGTCACATCAAGATAACAATTGTCTATCATTTTTATCTCTATGATATTTATTCGTTCACACTTGAAGTATTTGTATATTTATTCAATGAAAAAGTAGAGAATTCATTGTACTTTTAATTCCACGGTAGAGGATTAGCACAAATATTTGACATTAAGAACCAAAACAACGTGTGTGTGTGGGGTGTGTGTCTGTAAGTCTCGAAAGACTTTCGATCTACACATCGATCTGGTCAGAGATAATACCAGAATGCCAATTGCCCATGCAGCAGATTTTCCCCTCTTCATACCACTAATAATTTGGCATTAAATAGCTCACAAGGGTTCATATCTTATAATAATGGAGATTCAGCGTCTGTGTGTAACCGAAACTCCGTCCCTGCTTACGTCACAAGTCCCTCAGGTATTGCATAAGTTTATTAATGAGTATTTAATTTACAGTCAAAAATCTTTAATACATAGACTGAATACTTATTATCGATGTTTCTATGAATTAGATTTTCCTCAAAACAGCCCATTTTACTAGTGCATTTAAAATCCTGTAATGTGTTTTATATATCACTAAGAAATAAAGGTTTACTTTATATATGGTGTGGCTAATTAGCAGACTGGTTTTAACAAAACTGGGTTTAATAGATAATTACTTGGTATTATTAATCTTTGATATCATTGTTTTATTTTTCAACGTATTAAAATCAATTCTATGCATAATTTTTATAAAGAAACCAATTAGAATATAATTAAAATAAGTGTAATCTTTTTATATGCATTTTTATTTAGTTTTATTTGTCTTTCTAATATAATAGTTTTAATTACATGAAAACTTAAATACTTACGTCTGGCGAAGGACAAATATTCTTGCTATTACCATTAAAAAAACTAGAAGTGGCTACTCGTTGTCACCTGGGTAGAGGGGTTGATTTTTTTTTTAAGTTAGTCCTGCAAATCCATTATTACAGAATCGTGAGTTGGATTCTCGTAGAATGCCCAATTAAAACCCTTACGTAAAAAAAGACCTTGCGTTGATCCAGCCACTGTGAAAAAGAAAATTGTCTACTATTTAAAATAGTAAATGCAAAAAAACAAACAAAACAAAACAAAAACTATGCTGTTATCAGTTAAATTTTATTTTTTAATTAAATCAAATCTATATTTAAATCACTAATATAAATCAAATCTATTTATAAATCACTAATATAAATCAAATCTATTATTTATAAATCACTAATATAAATCAAATCTATTATTTATAAATCACTAATATAAATCAAATCATCAAATCTATTATTTAAAAAAATATGCTACTCAGTTAAATTTATTTTTTAATTATCTTCACTAATATAAATCAAATCTATTATTTATAAATCACTAATATAAATCAAATCTATTATTTAAAAAAATATGCTACTCAGTTAAATTTTATTTTTTAATTATCTTCACTAATATAAATCAAATCTATTATTTAAAAAAATATGCTACCCAGTTAAATTTTATTTGTTAATTATCTTCACTAATATAAATCAAATCTATTATTTTTGCTTAAAAACCAAGCCCAGGTGATATTTAATGTACATATATATTTACTTTGTCGTTAATGATTTTATTTTCGAAGTTTCCTCCGGACATACACATACACATAACTGCGCTTTATACAGGGTGGACCAAAATGATCTGACACATTTGTGCACTACGAAAACGTATACAAGGATACGGGATGCGACACGGTCGTTTGTCTACCAAAATAAACTTCTAATAGCGGTAGCCTGTCAGTGTTCACCCCCAAAGAGAGTCTTCCTCTTTCTGTGGACAGGGGAGATGATCGGTCAGTGGAAACACGTGTGTCAGATCATTTTGGTCCACCCTGTATATATATATATATATATATATATATATATATATATATATATATGGGTACTACTATGTGAACATAGCGTAAGTAGTTAATCCAATAGAGGCTCAATATATTGTGAATATAGAGCATTAATAGTCGTAGAAGAAGTTTCCCGACCGCGGTTTCGGTGTTACTCCAACACCTTCATCAGGGGGATTGAGTGGAATTTTTTTCGATTACTTTATATAGCTAGACAGATATCTTTTTAATTCTTCCTGTAATTCTTCTTAGTAGGCTGCTAGTTTGTAGTTGGGGTTAAATTCCTCCTATTTTGACCTACGTGGGTAGTAGCGCGCTGTAACATTATACTTTTATTACCCCTTACCACTATCTTCAACTTACTCTATTGACCTTTGTGGGGGTCAGTTAGTCTGGAGTATGGCTAACTTTTTTAAAAATGTATTTCTTTATTTCTTCTAGTAGTTTTTCTTTGTTACTGCTATATCATAATTTTACTGTATTGTGCCCTTATTGATCAATTATATCTTATTGGTATTCTAATGCATTGCGTAATCTATGCATACATTTTCCTAGGAACTCATCCTTTTTATTAAGTCATTTTTATTTGGGAATCTAATTATTTCTAACTTTTCCTGTAGATACAAGAAGCATGGGTCCGTCAGACCACGGCATGCACTCATTTTTTATTAAATCCCATTTGATAATCGGTGTTGTGTTTTGATGTTTTAAATCCCAAATGTAGCTAGCCAACGTTGTTGCATTTTTTCGTTTAATATTATAGAAAGTGTGTTTGTGGTTTGTGAATCTACTTTTAAATTCAGATTTCGTGCATCCTACATAATATTTGGTAGTGTCCAGTTTCTGGGTAGATGTTACTGATGCTAGGTAAATTACTCCTTTGGTAAACCCAGAACCAATGCCTATTTACTTGTCTGTATCTGGCTGACCAATAGCCGGTTTGCTTACAAGACTCTGGGTTGACTGTCGCTTGTTCTGGTTGTGTGAAGACACATCGAAATAAGAACCAATTCATAAGTGATGTTCTCCTGTGGACATCTACACAAGGACACACCAGAATGGGCCGATCAGCAAAAACTAACAATGATCAGTTGTGTACGGATACTGGATGTCGCGAGCAGGACTTGGGAATCCGTGCTATAAGCTCGACATGATGATGATGATAAAGGGTTGACATGCCGTAAAACCAACCAAAATAATTCCAAACCGTGGTGCGCATATCATTTTGAATTTGAGGAGGCCCTGGTGCTAGAAAGGAAGTTTAATTATTTCTCTGAATTTTTGAGATCAGGCTTGATAAATCGGATTATTTGAATTATTCGAACTAATCTTTATTTACACTAATCTTTATTGTTATTTACACTATTTCTCTGAATTTTTGAGATGATGCTTGATAATTTGTATTATTCGGACTATTGTCCTCATCTTTGTTATTTGTCTTATTTGGACTATTAGTTCCAGAGTTCGACTAGAAATACCTTTAAAAGGCCGAAACGTTGTGTAGATAACAATAGAGGAGGACAATAGTCCGAACAATCCAAATAAAAAAGGATGTCTAATTATTATTTCCTGATGAAGTGCGGGTGGGTCACCGTTGACTGAAGCATTGCAGTAAGCGAGTTCGAGCTCTACTCGCTTTATGTTCATTTTCGGTTTAATACTCCTACAAAAGGTATGAACCCTCTCACCCCCCACCCCCAAGCTATAGGTTAACTCTTTGCCTACCAGATTTATACCAAAGCTGTACCAAATTTTCATTGATTTTTTTTTTACCTGTATGATGTAATATTTCAAATTTCCATATCTATTCACCTCAGAACCCATTCTATTCAAATAAAATCCCATTATTTTAATCTAAGTTCTTCTGCTCAATTATGATTTTTCAGTGTAAACAAATGATACGTGCGAGAATCGCTGTCAGCGGTTTACGGTAGGATCACAGTAACGGGAGGGTCACTGTGAGCAGCTTAAAGTTGGTGGAGTGTTAAACATCTTTCTGCAGCTGGTGTTTTCTATGCATATGTGTCATTAATTTGTCCTTCTACTCGATTATAGTGACACGTGTGACAGCCGCTGCCAGCGACTTACGGTAGGATAGCAGTGGTGGAAGAGTCGATGTGAACGGTTTAATGTAGGTAAAGAGTTTAATAGTGCCTCTACTTGTTTTTTTCTTCTGCAAGGGTTGTTTTGACATTACATAACCTACAAAGGTTGTTATACAATTTATACATATATAAAAGGCAGTTGGTGTGGATGTATGTATATATGTATGTCAGGAACGAAAATACAACAATTAATGACTAAATAAATATATATACACATTAACTATCACTGGTTCCTGCTTTTTGTGAAAAAATGAAGATTTGATTTATATTCGAAGATATGTAGAAAGTTTTGTAGAAAAAACAAGATGTTAAAAGTTTTGCTGACAGAAATCTGTTTCGACCTTATAAAGAGGTCTTTATCAAAGCAACATTGTAAACGGAAAGACGAAATAAATATATCATTAATCACGAGGCACAGAACGCTCTCGATCAGTACCAGAATTTTCAAAATTTAAAAAAAAGAAATGCGTATTTATTGTTAAAAAAAAAAATTATTTTAAAAAATTATAAGCATTTTTATCATTAAAAAAGCTCAAAAGAGTTTGCAGTAAAAGTGTATATGAATATCAAAAAGTTCAGGAAAATGTTCCGGTTACAAATGAAAGTTTAAAAATATAACAAGTCCAACAAATATATTTATTTCGTCTTTCCGTTTACAATGTTGCTTTTGATAAAGACATCTTTATATGGTCGAAACAGATTTCTGTCAGCAAAACTTTTAACATCTTGTTGTTTTTTCTACAAAACTTTCTACACATATTGTCGGATTCAATATCCATTTTACCTTTCATTCGAAGATATCTAAAAATTTGAATATACATAGAAATAGCATTGAAATTCTACTTAAAAATGTCCAGTATTTCTAAATCTCAAAAGTAAGCAAATCAATACATCTGGGAGTTCTTGCACCCCCTCTACCCAGGCAGAGGGGAAAGACTCCCCCGAATGGGACCACCTGTTGGCCGTGGGTGGCGACCCGTGAGGCTTAAGGACGGAATACTGGTGGGTGGGCAGTCCATGACATGCAACACTCAACTTAGACCCTTACTTAGTCTAGCCCTAGCACCTACATGATTGCCCCAACCCTATTGCCCTTATGGTAAGCCCAACCTCTTTTTATCATATGGGTGCTAGAAGGCGGTGACTGAGGGTCTACATGTCCTGGGAATGACGTTAAACTATATCTGATGGTGAGGTTCCAGTTTTGGAGGTTTGGGGGAATGTGGAGCACCCCTTCATCACCATTGCTCCCTGGTCCACCCTGACCCCGAGTGGTAGTACCTGTTAGGGTCCCAGCTATTGGTTAAATAGAAAAACATGAGTTTAAAAAAAATTGATTATCCATTAAGAATGAATTTATTTCAAAACTTTGTCGGTATTAAATGACCCACCGACGTTGATATGCCGTAAGCCAAACCAAACCAGGCGATGCTGGGTAACCGCTTCTAGTTAAACAAATAAATAAAACCAGATGGAGTACGATTTTTATCTCTTTCCACCTATTTTTTTTTTTAATGGACAGAGGCTGCAACTGTTCAGTATAGAAGCAACCATTTTAAAAATGCATCACTAAAGAGAAATTAACGAGATAGTATTATTCATGATATCTATAAATATCCCACATATGTTGAAGATTTGATATGAAATGGATATAGTACAGGATTGGGGAACATGCGGCCTTGTCCGAAAACCAATACACCGACTGCACTCTTGCAGAAGAGTAAAGATCCTCCCAATGGGTTCACCAGTAAATCAGGGGTGGTGACCCATGATGCTTAATGTCGGAATCTTGGTAGCTGAGCCATGACATGCAACACGCTAGTTTGGCCCTTACGTGGGCTTGACGTACGGTTAGATAGACCCTCTCCGATCAACCGGCTGGTCGCATCAAGCCCTACCACCTATATGATTGTCCCAATCCTATTGCCCTTATGAATTACCACCAACCCTTTTTATCATATATATATTTACCCCCCCCCCCCCGCACGAGCAGGATGCGACACGAGGTCAATTTCTTAAGCGGAGTACAACAGGTTTGAATTCAGAGTTTTCCTTCTCCTAGACCGGTTGCCTAACCAAGGTTAAAGAGCCCAGTCTGCCCTACTATTTACCCATAGCTGGAGGGAGAGTAGGATTTATACCTTTTCCAATGGTATGAGCGCTAAGTGAAATAATTACCACGTAA
This sequence comes from Doryteuthis pealeii, assembly GCA_023376005.1. NCBI lineage: Eukaryota > Metazoa > Mollusca > Cephalopoda > Myopsida > Loliginidae > Doryteuthis > Doryteuthis pealeii. The sequence continues at coordinate 22,593,009 of CM042165.1, read as the reverse complement.
TTTTTATCATATATGCGCTAGAAGGCAGTGGTTGAGGGTGTTAGTATACTGGGTATGATGTTAAACTGTATCTAGATGCGAAGTTTCAATTCTGGAGCTCTGGGGAGTGTGGAGTACCCCTTCATCACTATTAATCCCAGGTCCACCCTGACCCAGAGTGGTACTACCTATTAGGGTACTATCTATAGGTTAGATGGCAAACAAAATTAGTTATAAAAATGTTTAAGATTGAGTTTTAAGGAATTGAATATCCATCAAGAATGAATATAACAAAAATGTCTTCGGCATAAAATAACTCAACAAGGATTGACATGCCGTAAAATCCAACCAACCTAAAACCAATTTGAACTAAATGATTAAAGTTTTGATTCTTTTTAAATAAATTTTATTGGTGACAGCATTATTAGTAGACAATAAGTTTCAATGTAACCTTTAAACATGAAAATGTTCCACTCTTCTGGTATATGTATATATATATATATATATATATATATATATATATATATACTAGCAAATATATGCACCCTCCGGGTGCAAGTATTTAAGTTTTAATGTAATAAAATATTGTATTAAATTAGAAAGGCTAATGAAACTAAATAAGAATACAGATAAAAAGATTTGAAACAGGGAGTATAATAAAAAATGGAACAACTGAAACTTACTCTTCCATCACTCTCGTCTTTCATTGTTATTTTTTCCAATTTAAGTATTTAGTTAAAAGAGGAAGTAAAGAATAAAATGACAGTTATTTTATCTTGTTAATGGATTTCATTTAAGATTCATTGAAGAGATTTTTACTTATATTCATTAAAATAAAACCAAACAGTTAGAAATCAATAATACTAAGCACATATTTATTAAATTCGATTTTTTAATATTAATATGCAAATTAGCCTTCCCGTTCTCACTGTAAACCGCTATTTTGTTGTATATATAAATATAATTGCATGTTGTCAGTATGTAGACATAGTTAACAGTATTAATAATGTAAGACAATTTTATTAATAATTGAGGTTAAATAAAAATAACAATCATGGAGAATGTGATGTCAATAACTAAGAGAATTGTGACTTGAGTAGGAATATAGTTTCGGTTACAGACAGAAAAACACACAATCTCCATTATAATAAGATATATTAAATTTTGTGTATTTTGGCAGCAAATTATTATTAAGGCATGTATTATTGAACAACACGGAGTATTCTTTTTTCATTTTTTGTATAGATATTTTTTCCAGTCTTCTGGCTATCCTTTTTGAATGTGGATCGAGTTGATTCATGATATTTTTCATACTAATTTCCCGAATTTGATAAAAGCATAGATAACAGAACTAAAAATTAACTAAAAACCAAATTACGTAACCCCATGAATACGACTGGCGAAACAGTCGAAAGCGCTCGGGAAATAAGTATGCAAAATTTCATGAATCAACTCGATCCAGATTCAAAAAGGATAGCCAGAAAACTGGAAAAAATATCTATACAAAAAATGAAAAAAGAATACTCCGTATTGTTCAATAACACATGCCTTAAATATATATATATATATATATATATATAATAATATATATATAATTAAGTCGGGTGGCCTAAATTCAGTATCAGCGAGGGAGTCTATCCCCTTTTCACTAGTGCTACACCAAGATTGTTTTTCGTCTGAGGTGGAGCGCCACGCCTATCATCAGCTCCTTACTTTACCACACAGATCCCTATGCTACTCATACGCTGAGTTGTCGAGGGTCGGTATTGAACTAGGAACCTTTTTGTTTCTAGCCGAACGCTTTATCGACCGAGATATATATATTGAAAGGAAAAATAAAGGAAAGAAAATGTTGAATGGATAAAATAGATTTACTAACACGTATTTCAGTCAGGAGTTTGTTCATCTACACATGTATTCTATTTATTATTTTAAAAATAAAATAATTATAATAGAAAATTATAAAATCTTTAAGCATACAAAGAAATAACAGCCTTCATCAGAGTAAAATGTTTGATATTTCATTCTCTGACGAAGGCCGTTATTCTTTGTATGCTTATAGATTTTATAATTTTCTATCATTATTTCATTTTATATCTAAAATAATAATAAATAGAATACATGTGTACATGAACAAAATCTCGACCGAAACACGTGTTAGTAAATCTATTTTCTTTCCTTTATTTATTTTTCCTTTCAACATATCGTCGGATTCATTTCCATTTTCAACTTTGAGGCGTAACACAGATTTACAAACATACGTGGTTAAAAGTTAACTGACCTGAAAAAATGTAAAAGTTTTGAAATAAAATAACTGGTGCATTATATCTTTTATTCATTAATATATCAACACTGAAAATTTCATTAAATTCGGTTAATTCCTTGATTTTTAGTATTTTTTTCTTTCGGCGGGGTGACATACGATGGTGGAATTTTTGTTCGTTAAGTAGGACTTAACCCAAATGAGGATAATAAATGAATGATCTGGTCATTTTTTATGGGTATTATGCTTTGCAAAATCTAAATCTGTATTTGTTGGCTAGTGGAGGGGGTGCCAGTTCGATTTTGTGTAATGGTTAACAAGTTAGTCTCATAGATCCATTACATTGGCGAATGGGTTGGGTAAATATTTATCTCAAAAAATGTTGAACTATGATTTTCTTTATTTTCCTTATTTATTTATTTATTTTAAATTTTATGTTTAACTAGAAGTGGCTACCCGGCATTGCCTGGGTAGAGAGGGGATGATAAAAAGCTAGTATTACAGATTTTTTAATTTTATGTCCTAAACCAAGAAGTTTCAAACACACGGCCCGTAAATTACATTTTATTGTACGCGACATAACTATTTTCGGGAATTGATATTTTTTTCCCCTAAAACGTGGTAATTTGTTCCTCTCGCCTTCCATACTCTTGTTGGTAAATATATATAGGCGTTAGGGCTTGACGTAACCAGCCAATTGATCGGAGGGGACTAAAGATAGAATGCAGTTTAACTAGCTGGACCTGTTGATATATCAAAGTATGATTATTTAATTATTACAACGTTTGATATGTTTACTTACAGGCTATTGCGAAATTTGTCTCAATTTCTTGGGTGGATTCTGGTTTGTTAGTATAGTCTTGCGCAATTCCCAATGGACCACCTTTCCAACCCATTCGTGTCTAGTTTTGTATTCCTTTTGTGCTAGTTTGCTGCATTCGATATTATTATCATTTATTAGGACCTGTGGATATACCACAGTATGATGTTTTAATTATTACGTTTGATATGCTTACTTAAGAGCTATTGCTAAATAGTTCAATGCCTAAAAAGTATGATAATCTTGTTTAAATTCTATCACTTTTTTCTTTCTTTCCTTCTTTTCGTTATGGTCGATTGAAACAGATTAGCGTTATCGCTTCCGTGCGCTCGTTCCGCCTCTCTATCTTTTCCTTACTCTCTTTCTCATATTTTTATTCTTCCCTTTCTTTTTGATAAAAACGGAATGGTTCATTATTTAGCTGACGTGACGACACTCATAAGAAATAAAAATTCGGCAGATAAACAACACCAGGCAATCAGGATTTGCATTTCATATTGAACGATTTGGACGGTCTTATTTTTAACCAGAGGACGTTACAAGATGATAACGGTCGTACATTTAAGGAACACGAGCATTAATATATAGATATATCAGTCACTTTCACTTCAAGATCAAAAGCTGGAAAGTAATAAAAAATAAAAAATAAAAAAAATACGCATTTAATGTTCTTATGATAATGGAGATTCAGTTTTTGTAACCAAAACTGTCACTACAACCCTAGCACCTATGATTGTCTTAACCCTATTACTCTTATGCCAAACTCCAGTTCTTTTTTAAAAAATCATACTAGCAAATATATGCACCCTCCGGGTGCAAGTATTTTAGTTAAATGTTATAATAAAATATGATATTAGATTAGAAAGGCTAATGAAACTGAATAAGAATGTAGATAAAAAGATTTGGAACAGAAGGGGTATGATTGAAAAATAGAACAACTTTGAAACTAACTCTTCCATCATTTTCCGTTACTCCCGTCTTTCATTGGTAAATTTTCCTAATTAAGCCGTTTAGTTAAAATAGGAAGTAAAGAATAATATTACAGTTATTTCTTCTTGTTAAGGGATTTCTTTTAAGATTTATTGAAGAGATTTTTGCTCATATGCATTAAGATAAAACCAAACAATTAGAAATCAATAATATTAAGCATATATTTATTAAAATCAATTTTTTAAAATCAATATGCAAATTAGCCTTCCCATTCATACTGTAAACCTCTATTTTGTTGTATATATAAATACAATTGCATGTTATTAGTATGTAGATATGGTCAACAGTGTAAGTAATGTAAAACAATTTTATTAATAATTGAGGTTTAAATAAAAATAAAATCATGGAGAATATGATGTAAATAACGAAAGGAATTGTGACTTGTATAGTAATATAGTTTCGGTTACAGACAGACAAACCCACAATCTCCATTATAATAAGATATGTGCTAGAAGGCGGTGGATGGTGACCATAATGTCTGGATATGACATTAAACTGCATCTAGTGGTGAAATCCAGTTCTGGGGCGCTGGAGAGACGTTACTCCAAGGTACACTCTGACCTGGAGTGGTAGTACCCAGTCAGTAGCCCCTGACAGTAAACATGGCTTGGACTTTGTTAGGCAGTTCAGTGTGTGAAACACTGTCTGATAACTCCCGCAGCCGAACTAGTGCCAAACCTATTGGTTCACCATTCCTTTGGATCACACCAGCAAGACAGATGAGGGTGGGGCTGTCACTTAGGCAACACAGGGTCACCATACTTCTCGCCCAGGCTTTCTATGCCCTGAAGAGGAATCCCCCTACCCCCAAAAAACTCCAGAGCATGAGGAATCTATGGTCTTTTGAAATTACGTTGCAGGTATTTTTTATTGGACCACATGTCTGACATTTCTTTTCTATGAACTCGTCATATCTTCTTGATTGGGCCCATCAGCGGAAGTTGGAAAAATATGAAGACCTACGTGAACAATGCGTCAGAAACGGGTGGATAACAAATGTATTTCCCATTGAAGTCGGATACCGGGGATTTATTACCAACTCAACCTCGGCATTTTTGTCTAAACTTGGACTTTCTCCACCAGACAAGAGGAAATACTTAAAAAAAAAATTCAGGAGAAAGCTCTAACCACATCAGTGTGGATATGGCAGTCCTATATTGCGACATTAAACCGACAAAGTCTGATGGTATTGTGAGATACTGCTTGGGCGGTCTGGGTTAGTGGTAATGATGCTTCGGCCCCGAAACCATGCCTAAACCCAGAGTCATCATCTGATAAAGGCTTTGTTGGTTGCAATGCTACTGTGTAAATAGCAGTCATTGTATGAAGATATTTTTCTCGTCTCGTCTTTGTCACCGGTAATGTGACGCATTTATTCATATGTAACACAAACTCGTAGCGGCCCTTATTTAGGCTAGACCAGGGGTTCTCAAACTCAAGTCCGTAGACCCGAACAACAATTTGACTGACCTATCATGAACCCCCTCCTTATATACCCCAGTCTACTTTGCAGTTGTTTTATTGCAACCAATTATGTAATAAATTAATTCTGCACAAACGTTTATGTAAAACTGTTAATTGTAAAATAATAAGTAAAGTAATTATAACATGTAAAAAAAGAAAGAAAAAAAGTTGCAAATATTTAATACTAACTTAACTTACCAAGGAAGCACATTTCCTTATATGATTGGTAAAGCTGATGACCTTTGATAAGTTCATGAATATTGGGCTTAAACATGTGAAAATATATCACCATGAGCATGTTCTCCAGAATTCTTGTGGAATTAATTTCTTCTAATTACTAAGAAGGCTTAGTAGATTCCCCAGACCCCTTGTAGACACCCGAATACTTACAGACACTCTGAGTTGTTGTATAGACCCCTTGGGGTTTATGTAGACCACTTTGAGGAACCCCTAGCTAGACGGTCGGTTAGAGAGGCCATCTCTGATCAAACAACTAGTCAAGTCAAGCCTTAGCACTTATATTCTTGTCTCGGAGACACATGGTGTAATAATTAGTCATAGGAAACGGACTTGTCGACCCATGTTCAAATCCTGGACAAAGCTTTTTGCATTTCACATAGCGCTAATACCCCTGTGAAAGGAATGCATTAAATTACTCCCCCTCCAGCTATGGGTAAATAGTAGGGCATACTGGGCTCCTCAACCTTGTTAACCGGTCTCAGAGAAGGAAAACTTTGAATTCTAACCTATTAAACTCTGCTTAAGAAATTGGCCTTGTGTTGCATCCTGCTTACGAGAAAGGGGTTGGTGTGTGTGTGTGTATATATATATATATATATATATATATATAAAATCTCGATCCTATTGCCCTCATGACAACCCCTTACCCTCTTTATCATATATGTACTAGAAAGCAGTGGCCGAGGGTCTTAGTGTCCTGGGTATAACATTAAACTGCATCAAGTTGTGAAAGTTCTATTCTGGAGCTCTGGTGAGTGTAGTACCCTTTCATCACCATTACTCCCAGGTCCACCCTGAACCGGAGTGATGGCACCTCTTAGGGTCCTATCTATGGATTAAATAGACCAAAAAAAAGTTTAAAAAAAATTTGAATACTCAACAAAAATGAATAAAACATATTCGGCATAAAATAACCCAACAAGGATTGACATGCCGTAAAATACCACCAAATGTTCATTAACGTTGTTGGAGGGGCTTAGAATATGCTGACTGTATTTCCTGCAGGGACATAATAAAATATCAAATGACAAAACAGCCCCCCACCCCAAACAAAACAAAAAACAAAGCAACACAATATCCTTTTGCTCATGTAGTTAATCTCTCACTCAACCAAGCAAATCGTCTGTTGTTATTCTGTCTCATTGGCGTTGTGTAAAGCGTGGTAGACTGCGGTGTAGTGATTGTCTGCCCCTGTTTGGTCTGGAAGAGTTATCTTCCCTTGTTTTGAGGTTTCTACCGCCAGGGGTGCTGACTATTTAATCAGGGAAGTGCCAAGTTTGAACCCTATTCTCTCTGGGACAGCAAACAGCACACATAGGTTAGACATCACGTCTTTATCCCCAGCCGTCATATGTGACATTACTTCATGGACTCTCCATCACTTCTCTAGGACAAAGGCCTACGTCCTACTATCTTTATAATACATTTATGTATCTTCTTTTTACACCTCTTCTTCATTGTCCCATTAATATTTTTTTTTACAAAATAGGATTAGTAAAATTAGGTGTAGAAGTAATAGAACAAAAATACTATTACTATAAATTTTAAAATTTCTGAATGAAATGATTGTAAATTGTAACTTTATATTCCTGAATGAAATGATTTAATATTTCTGAATGGAATCACCCACCTTATACCAAAAAAAGGGGTGTTGAAATTTTTGTGTATATAAGGTGTGTGCTAGATGCCCACTCTTATTTATAGACTGGGCGATAGTCATGTGACCATATTCTTGGCCAATCACTGGCAGTACTCTGTTGCTGATATTATTATTTATATCGGCTGTTCTGATCTTAGCTACTCACAAATACCTTGAACCTTCATGGACGACGGAACATAGGATTATATCACTGGACCTTTGACACTACGTAGGATTCCGGAACTCAGGACTTATTCACTTACCAAAGGATTCTATAACTCAGGACTTACTTACTTACTTTAAGTCCTTTACAACTGGCCAAGGATGGCGGTCAGAAACTTAACACCATTATGTATCTCTTTTGTGTATACCTTTACTTTGTATATGCATTCTTGTTAAAAGTAGTTCTATGTGCTCATGTATTAAAGTCTGTTTGTTACACTTCACATCTTCTTTGTCGGAATATTACTTGTACTTCTATGTACCCATGTGAAGGTCACTAAGCCTTCCAGCCAATTATAATACCTCATTAAACCTAACAAGCATATCAACCCTTTTCGGTTATTTAATACCAAATCATGTTATAAGAATTATATGTAGTTTTAGTTTCAATAGCTAAAACTGCTTCTTATAATATGTTAAGAGGCTTCAAGAAACCTCCAACATAGGTGAATATATATATATATATATATATATATAATAGAATCCAACAAAGAGGTACATAATAAAATACAGACTTTATTGTCTGAGCATATGTAACAAAAACAAATACAAAACAATATATATATATATATAATATATATAATATATATAATATATATATATATATATATATATATATATATATATATTAGCTGTCAATTTTGGAGGTGCTTATGACGTAATGGCATTATTGTAAGAAAAGTACACATCGACACGAGTTCAAATCCTGATCGAAACTGTTTGCATTTCATATAGACAAATACCCTTGGGAAGGTAGGCTTCCAACTACTCTCCCCTAGCTAAGGGTAAATACCAGTATAGATTGGAATATTTTACACCTCTTCTTCATTGTCCCATTATTTATGTATCTCTTTTGTGTATACCTTTACTTTGTATATGTATTCTTGTTAAATGTAGTTCTATGTGCCCATGTATTGAAGTCTGTTTGTTACACTTCACAACTCCTTTGTCGGAGTATTTCTGGTATTTTAATGTACCCACGTTGGAGGGCCATCCACTTGGGTAAATGCATGAATGTGTGTGTATCTCTTTGCCTCTACCTGTATGTGTGAACATGTCTTAGTATATAAACATTTGTAGGTATCTGTATATGTGATCATCGCAGGAAGCGTGGTGTAATGGTTAAAGTCATGGGAAATGGACTCGTCGCCCCGAGTTCAAATCGTGGAGGTGGTAATTGCATGTCACTTAGCGCTAATACCCTTGGGAAAGGTATGAATCCTACTCTCCCTCCAGCTATGGGTAAATAGAAGGGCAGACTGGGCTCTTTAACCATGGTTAGGCAAGCGGTCTAGGAGAAGGAAAACTCTGAATTCAAACCTGTTGAACTCCGCTTAAGAAATTGACCTTGTGTCACATCCTGCAGAGGGGTTGGTAAATATATATATGTGTGATCATCGCTGTGCACCTACGTGTGTAGGACGTTTCCACATAACATTTTGGCTAATATGCTGTACTGTAACATCATAGTATGCGAATTCGAACTCCAATTGCGCTACAGCGTTCACTTTCGGACTAATACCCTTGGGAAACCCACTATTGTTCTTCTACAAGGATGGCATTGGTATTAAATAACCCATGAATGTTGATATGACATTAAACAAAGAAACCAAACTAATATTGAATTCACCAAAATTTTTTTCAGTATTAGATCCTCTGCGAAACATTTGTCCCAATACCTAGATGATTTGGTTTATCTGTTTAATGGTATATCAACACCTCATGGGTTATTTAATACAAGTTATTATAATTTAATAATAATGATTTTGTTGTTCCTGCTCTCAAACAAGACAACCCATCTATTGTATTATCCATTAAAAATGAAATTATTTCAAAACTTTGTCAGCATTAAACATTTTTTTTTTACCAATAGAAGTATTCGGCATAAAATAACCCAAGGGGTTGACATGCCTTAAAACCCAACCAAACCAAATCAAATCAAACGACAAACAGCTAGCAGTCATTCCCGCTACCAAAATTTCCTCTCCTAAACAAGAAGAATCGTTAGCAGTTAATATATCTGAATTTTTTTTTTTAGATGAGGCTTGATAATTTATATTTGGATTATTCGGACTATTGTCCTCATCTTTAGTTATATACGCGTTTTGGCTGGTGTGCCTGGCCTTCCGGTGTTTCTTGTCTGACTCAGAAGCCTTGATGTTGTAATCGGGGAACCTTCACGGAACTTCAAACCGAAACCATTATTCAATCCATGGGGGTAGACTGTTCTCATTCCGTTAGCCACGACCGGATACATGTTAAGCTGTATTAATTATTCTATGTTACTGTTGCCCTTTTGGTCAGGATTGAACCAGCTGCCCAGAGATGATTGTCAATTAGAACTGTATTAACTCAACACTCATATCCATTGCGCTAGGTGTCGAGCAGTCATTCTCTCCCCAACACAAGACAAACTGTTTAATTAATGAGGAAAAAGAAAGAATCTTCAATTTGATGTACATGCATGTTAGTAAAATAAATGGACCATATGACCTTTAGGCACCCCTTTTGCTTTGCTGATTCTTAAGTACATTTTTTTCATTTACACTGTCAACATCCGGTTGTTTGTTAGGGGTTAGTTTTATAATTTTAAAAAACCCTATAAAAATCGTCTGTTAACAAATAACCGGATGTTAACGGTGTAAATAAAAAAAAAAAGTACTTATGAATCAGCAAAGCAAAAGGGGTGCCTAAAGGTCATATGGTCCAAATAAATAAATAAAATCAAATAAGACCGGATCTCTCTGTAAATTTACTTTATTCTTATTAATTTTGATGATCAGAATCACAGCACACGTCTCAGAATCCAATCAATTTTGTATGAAAGAAGGCACTTAATTGCGTGTCTTCAATCAACAGCAAGTCGGTAAAAAAACACGCAAGGTGACGTTCCTGTGTCTACAAGTAGCGCTAATCTAAGTAATTCGTTACCATAAACACGTCAACACATCAGTGCTTTTGTGTGTGTATAGGGAATGGGGGGAGAAGAAATGAATTTAATGTCCTTTCGGTTCCAGGTTAGACAATAAGCACATATAGTGACTCCAATTATTTTTTTTTTTCTCTTTTTTATTAATATTTTTTTTAATTTAAAAAAAATGTCTCTCTCAAATCTAACTACCAATCCTAGTATTTATATTATTATCAATATAAGTGAATATTACCTCTGCACATTCAAGATATTCATGGCTAATATTATTAACTAAATTTTTCGTGCAAATTAATGTGTTTCAATATAGAAATTTTCAGGCTTTTATATTTTTTTCTTCCTTTTTTTTTATTTTCTTTTACATAAGGCAAATATCTTTTTTTTTTCTTTCTTTCTTCACTTTTTTTTTTTAGTTTTTAAGAAAAGGACGAATGGTTTGCTGTCAGCACCGATACTTAATATAAAAGTCACGTGGCCACACGCCCGCACTCTTTTATTATTTTTTAAACTATGACAACATGTTCTCAATAAAGCGAATGTCAGACGACACAATGCGCATACAGGCGTTGTTACGTTATGTAACTTTTTTTTTATATATTTAATGACGATCGCTCGATGCTATTCCACACGATTGCCATGATATTAAATGTCTTTTTTTTCTCTTTTTTTTTTTTAAAACAAAAATGTGAGCAATTTTGATCTCCTGAAAAATCAGCGTGATATATCATTAATGATCGATGTTGGGAAATTTTATCACAAAAAATTTAAGTGACTACGATATTTTTTTTTTAAACATTATCTGTATCCTTTCAACAGTGGGTAGCAATTTATAGTCAAAAAAGATGGATTCAAACAAATATCAGTTTTGTTTTCTTTTTTTCCTTCTTTCATTCACTTTTTTTTCTTTTTCATTCTTTTGTTTGTTTTTTTTTTAAATAATGAAGTCTGAAAAAGTAACAATTTAGAAAAAAACCACCAAAAAACGGACGGTTCATTTTCTCAGAAATTAATAAAAATATATAGCAAATACCTCAACTGTTTCATGATATTATTATTAACTCCAATCAGCCGCCATTTTCTAGATTTACAAAATGGCGACGTATGAGAGATCTTAGAGGGAGCAAAGAGCTTCTTTTTTTTTTTTTTTTTTAATTTAAAAAAAAAAATTGGTAGAGAATTTCTTTTCTACCCAAATTCTAACGCTCAAGAGAAACCAGGAATTAAGGGTTGCGAAGTGTCTTTTACAATTCCTGATATTAGATAATATGATAAATGGAGATGTGGAAGTGATGAGGGTGGCCGGTGATGGTAGTGGTGGTGGTAACAATAATAACTAGTATAACAATAATAACAACAACCACAACAATAATATTTCATAATTGCATATAATGCAAAAAAACCTGCTCAAAAACCTCGGTAAACGAAATCATGATAAATATTCTATATTTGCCTGCAATTTCAAAAACGCTTCAGGCATTTCTGAATAATAATTTTGGAAAAAAAAAAAATTAAAAAAAAAAAAAAAAAAAAAAAGAAAAAAAAAAGGGTTTCGATAATGCAAGGCGTATGTGAGACAACAGCAATCCTACATTTAGAAAAACGTAAAACTAAAATATATCATCCCATTTGGTGCAAACGTTGCTATTGCTACAACCCAAAAAAGGTTGTCTACTTTTTATACTTTTTTCATTTTTTTTATTTTTTTAAAAAGAAAACAAACGTATCTATAGTTCGAAATGTCTATATTGAAACACATTCAAGAAAAGAAAAAAAAAAAAATAATCAAGCTCTGGTTTTCATTCCGAAACCAATCATTTATCAGGGCTCTATGTGTTAAATCCCTGCCCTAAAGACTAATATCTAAAGCTTGCTGGCTGCTTTAGTTTTTATTTTCAAAAAAAAAAAAAATCTTTTTTCTTTTAGCAGACTACCAGCACTAAACACATTTTTCCTGAATTCTACTTCTAAAATATCATCTAAGTAATATTCTACCCCTTTTTTTCTCTTTTTTTATTTTTTAAAAATTTTCGTGGCAAATAAACTCAAATTATTCCTCACGAAAAAAAAAAAAAAAAAAAAAAAATCAGATATGGCGTCCACAAGACACCGAATCTGGAACATTCTGCAGTCGATTTGTGTCTGAAATGAAGTTAACATGCCTTAAACAGACACCATTAAAATTCTGGCAGAACAATGTTACCCGATTAATGTGACTTGATAAGTTCGGTCTATTTTAAAGAAATTAAAATCAGCGAAAAAAACCTAAATATTAAGCTTTTATCAAGAGATCATGCTAGCTGTCTCTGTTTCGCGTAATTTACGGTCGATCTCGCGGTAAAGTTCCTGTGAGATCTCGCCGGTTAACAGTTTATAAAGGAACGAGGTGTTAGTCTTCTGAACACCGTTCCAGTTTTTACTACTACCCGCTGAAGAACTTTGTCCAGCATTATCTCCGTTCATTGGGATCATTCCGCGTAGATATTTTCCAATTCGGAAACGTCTCCTCTGTCGCTGCGAATCGTCTGGCTCGGTAAAGGTGTCTTAAAAACATGTTTTTTAGGGTCGGTATTTCGAAATCTGTGATGCAGCCGAATTTTCTTTCGTGGTGTGAATGTTTGCAAAATATCGGTCAGTTTTTCGATGGAGGGAGGCAGACTGGACGAAGGTGGGTTGGCGCTGTGTTGAAGCAGAATTAGAAGAGGTAGATGGTAATGGATGTGATAAATGGCCAGTAAGAACTTTTCGGAGACAGCTGCCCTTGGAGATGACACCGGGGGTATCGGGGGTTGCAAATACGTCTTTCTTTTTTGCCCCTCTCGAAGCCTTAATCTGGTTAAAGTCCGAATGACGTTGGCTGACAACGGACGGATCAGTATGCGATTGTAATCTTACACGGCTGTTTGTACGACTCTCTTTCTCTTTCTCTTTGTCGTAAGAATACATCTGGAGCTTCTTCGAGAGGCTGCCAGCCTTGCTGCCTGATTTTAGGAAAATTTTCGGTGTGTTGTACGAATGTTCACTGGAAAATCTGCTCTGTGGCTCACGAAAGCAGTCAATCTGTTTTCGGCATGTGAGTAGGATGTTTCGCGAATACGTACTGGAGGAAGTGGAGGGTGTTGAATTCGAGCAGGAAGATGCTTGAGTTGAGGGAGTCGAGGATGAAGAGGAGGAAGAGGAGGAGGGTGTTGTTTCCGATGATTTTTGACTTTCGCTTATCATGGATATCGGATAATCCATGTCGTCAAAATAACTTGTTGATTCGAACATATCGGCTGAAGAACTTCCAAATAAAGATTGTTCTGTAGAAGACTTGTAGCCGTGGTCGAAACTGCCGGCGCCAGAAGAAGGCTCGGGAATGTCACTGCTTTCTGCAATATCTTTGGAGGATGAAACAAAATCATCAAAAAGGGGTTTCAGTTTGTTATCAAATAAATTGGGAGTTTCCCTATAACTAGACGTGCATATACTGGCGTTGGGATCACCGGAGAATAAGTCACCGTTCATAAGATCTGAATTAAAGAAAGTGTCGATGTCAAACGAGGCAATCTCTTCCGACGACGGAATATCCGATTGCAAGTAATTGGAAATGTCCGATTGCAAATCTTGCGAGTTACTCATCAACTGGTTAATGAGCGATTCAATCCGCGTGTTGTCGTCACTTTCAAAATCGTTCAACGAGCCCTCGCTAAAAGCAGAGTCCGGCGACGAAACTTCAAAATGGCTCTTGTCGAACGACGACGACATTTTGGAAATGCCCAGCGATCCGGTCAGTGAGCTGTCATCGGCGACCTGGTAACACGGGTCTGTGAGAGTGATCTTAGAGTCGGACGATCGCGACAGTAAAGATTCGATGCCCCGATCTTCGGAAATGGGGTCCTGGATGAGCGAGATGTCTGAGATAAAGCTGTCAGCGTCGGAGCTGGACGAGCGGCCATTTTGCTCCATGAAATCGTTGGGGAACACTACATTCTGTTTGAAGTTTTCGCTGAAGTAGTTGTGCTCTCGAGCAAGGTTTCGGGTAATGCTGCAATCAGTTAAAGAACCCATGCAGTCGGCAGTACGCAAGTTGTTAGATTCCTGCATCATGTCCATCAAAACGTCATTGTGAGAGCTGGTCACAAAATGTCTTAGTGACCTGTCGTTTAAAAAAAGAGAAATTTTTGCTTTTTTGATTTTCAAATTAGTGTAGAGATTGTCAGTATAAATCTGCTGTTTTTATTTTTTTGAAGAATTTAAACCCAGAAATTGCAGATATAGTTTTTTTTTAAGTTTTGTTTTTTTTTTTTGGTAATTGACTTTGGAATGATAGGACAAAATTGTTTTTTTGTTTTTTTTTAATTTAAAAAAATCTTTTTTGATTCGTTAAACGATTCGTAGAATTGTATTAAAATTGACAATTTTCGTTGAAAAAATGTATTTCAAGGATCAGTTGGTTGCTTGAAAAATATCCGTAAAATATGAATGGTGGATGTTTTTGATTGTTAACGTCGTGTTCAAATGTTGAAGGCAAATCTGAAAAGAGATAAGAAAAATATATGAATAATATATTTAAAATAACATCACAAATTATAGCAATACTTTTTAAGACTATTATCATAATTATCTGCTACAACAAAGACAAAAGTTCAATCCACACCCAATTTTTTTGTCCAAAAGGGGGTCCCTATCAATCGGATCAATTAACTCTTTACATCCTGTTGAGAAGTCCAGAGCTGCATTCCAGTAAGGATTTATTAAAAAATGGCTAAAAATGTCCTTTTCATTTAAAGTTATGTTATTTCCCTTAAATACTTCTAAATATGTTTAATATTACATTTAAACTTAAATTTTAAACTTAAAATTACTAATGGCAACAACACCGAAGAAATAGACACAGTCACACAGTATATATTTTTATGATTGGAAAATGTCCGCATAAAGATGGAAATAGAATAAATTTTAGTTTATAAAATTCTTATTTTATTATTCTTGATTATAAATAAATGTTTCTGTTAGCTTTTCTTAATGTTTTATTACATGTTATTATGCTACTGAAGAGTGACAAGTATAGATGATGCTAATGAATTAAACAAAAATATTTTGATTTAGGGACGGTTCAAACCCCATTCGGGACGGTTGGTAATTTTTGTTCGGGACAGTCATGAAAAAAGTTAGTTAGTGTCGGGGCCTGAGGTAGCCCCATTACAGTTGATATTCTAAAGCCCCAGCCAAATACAAATAGAGAGCAGTTATTTATCAAGCATAGTATCACATAGAGCACCCAGTTAGGATCAAAATCATTAACGTAGTACTGATTTGCAAAGACCAGCTTCTTAACCATAAGCAAATGTTTACTTAGGTGCCCTAGATTACCAGCACTTGTACTCGCCCTGATATAAATATTTGGTCTTATGTCATCAAATACCGTAGGGTAGTCCCTGTAGCGTAATGGTTATTCAATTAACTAATGATTTATAGGTATGTACTAAGCTTATCTTACATGTCACCCAGTTAGGATGGAATTCACTACAATACACTAGTAACGGTCTGTTAAACCAACTCGTTAACAATTAATTAGTCTACGAAGAGGACTCCTTAGGTAAATAGAGAAAAGATAATCTCACAGATATAGGTATTCATTATTCGCCACAGGTAGGATGTAAGAAAAGGTCACAAATATGGGACATCTAGTGACGATTAAACACACTATTCAGTAGTAATGGGTCGATGAGACTAGATTACTTACTATCACACCACTATGGGTCGACCAAGAAAGAGATATATGTATGTCACCATGAAAAAAAAAAAAAAAAAAAAAGAGTATGCATAGCAAGGAGTAAGTAATGTTGGTCACGTCAAGTATTTAACGTCATCTGGTATCCTATTTAGAACTGTACTCTCCAAACTCTTTAGTCTGGGGGCGGCGGCGGAGATAAGGGAGGGGGGCTATATCGTTACACTTTTACGGGACAAAAAAAAATATATATATAAATGAATGAAGTTATAATTGTAACTTTTCTTCTTCAATAATCAGCATTTGATGGGTTGGATTTTACGGCATGTCAATTCTTGTTGGGTTATTTTATGTTGTGGGCGCTGTCTCTTTCATTTTTGTTAGGTATTCAATTTTTTAAAACTAATCTTTTAAATCTTTTTTTTAATTTTTTATCTATCTAACCTACTGATGTTACCCTAACAGGTATTACCACTCTGGTGGACCCTTTTTTGTGATGAAGGGGAGGGGGCTATATCATTACACTTTTACGGGACAAAAAAAAAAAAAATATATAAATGAATGAAGTTATAATTGTAACTTTTCTTCTTCAATAATCAGCATTTGATGGGTTGGATTTTATGGCATGTCAATTCTTGTTGGGTTATTTTATGTTGTGGGTGCTGTCTCTTTCATTTTTGTTAGGCATTCAATTTTTTTAAACTCATTTTTTGAATTTTTTTTTTTTTTTCTTCAATCAATCTAACCTACAGAAGTTACCCTAACAGGTATTACCACTCAGGGTGGACCTTTTTTTGTGATGAAGGGGTATGCCACACTCCCTAGGGTTCCAGAATTGGAACCTCACCAGTAGATGCATTTTAGCATCATACCCAGGACACACTTTTACAGCATATCAAACTTTATGGGGTTATTTTATACCGAAGTCAGTTTAATAATCGTGGTCTCTAACAATTTTTATTTTTTCTTATTTCTGGCTGCCCTGTTGGGAGGGAGGTTGATATATGTTGACTGTATCCCTTGCTGCAGAGTAAGACCTCCTGCCCCCCCAAAAAAAAGTGTCCAGAGTAAGACATTAAACTGCATCTGATAGTAATTGTTAGGGTCCCATCTATCAGTCAAATACATTAGATTAAAAATTATATATTAAATTAAAAAAACAAAAAAAAAAAACGAAATAGGACAATTACAATAAAGAATACTAGCAGGACCTGTGAAAATAACTCAATATGATAATTTGATTATTACAATGTTTGATATATTCACTTAAGGGCTATTACCATATAGTTTGATATATAAAAAGTATAATAATCTTAATTTAACACTCTCACTATTTTTCTTTCTTTCCTTCTTTTCATTATGTTCGATTGAAACAGTTTTAGAGTTATTGCTTCCTTGCGCTCACCACCTCTCTCTATTTTCCCCCTACTCCTTATTTCTTGTATTTTTTTTCTGTGTAGTATGTTCTATTTCTTCCCTTTCTTTCTTTATAATAAAAAAAAATGGAATGGTCCATTATCTAACTGAGGTGAAGACACTTATAAGAAATAATTCAGCAAAAGCAATACCAGATAATCAGGATTTACATTTTTACATTTCATCTTGGATGATTTGGACGGTCTCATTTATAATTAGAGGGTGTTGCAGGATGATTACGGATTGAAGATTTAGAAACATGCGTATTGATATATAGATTTAATAGGCCAGGTGTGGCCATTGGGTTGTCTGTAATCCCCCAACCCCTCCAACATTGGCAGGATGTGACGGAGTTTAAATTCAGTTTTCCTTCTCCTATACTAAGTGTCATGCCAAACCTAATGAGCCCAGTCTGCCCTACTAGCTGTAGTTTGGAGATTCTTATTTGTGCCAAAGCAACGACAATACGTGAGGAAGAGAAACGGATACTATATCTTAATCTCAGTGTTATTATTACTAGTTTTGCAAACAGATTTATGGTTAATACAATTAAAACCTAAGATTCTGGAGAATGAGCTGATAGAAATATAAGAGAAATAAAATGATAGATTAAGTCTAATCTATTTAACTATAAAATTACAATGGGATTTTTAAACATTAAATGGCTATGGGGGGGGGGGGTCCACCACAATAAAATAGGATTAAAAAGGGGTCAATAGGTAAAAAAAAAAAGGTTGAGAACCATTGGGCTAGATAGATGGCTTTGGTATCAAAATAACCCACATAGGTTGATATGCCATTAAACAAAAAAAAAAAAAAAAAAAACCATTAGCGACATTAAGTTGCAAACCATTACCCTAAAAATGAGGTTTTTTTATCAACCAAGATAATAGTAATCTCAAAAGTTATCTATCATTACATATTACATTTGTAATTTTCTTTTCTTTTTTTGTAACTGAACTATTTGGAAAATGTGTCATTTAGCATAAACGTTTTTTTTTTTAAATGAAAATAATCCTAGATTTTCCCAGTTTTTAGAAAGTTAACAGCAATCCACAAAAGATATTGTGGAAAAATGTAGCCCTAAAGTGACAAGGCCATCTGTTCAGTATAAACCATCAGAATTCTAGGGATCCACTTCTAAAGAAAAATCTTATACTATATTTGTGCTATGTCTAGCAATGTAATAATAGAGATTCTGCGTTTGTCTATTTGTAACCAAAACTACACCACTAACGTCACAATTCCCTTAGTTATTCAATAATCATTATTTAATCTTAATTAGCATGTTATGTAGCAACAATGTCTCTCTTAAGTTCTGAGTCTGATTTGCCTCAAAACATCCAGTGTTATTAATGCGTTCAAAATCATGCAATGTTTGGTATATATTATTAAGAAATAATGGTTTACACATTATATAGAGGGGTTAATTTGCATGATGATTTTAACAAAACTAGGTTTAATAAAGTAATTGTTTATAATTTCTAATATTAGTCTTTTATTCACAAACATTAAAATCAATCCTATGTGTAATTTTATATAGATTTCAATTAAAATAAATAAAAATAAGTAATCTTTTTATATGAATTCTTATTTAGTTTTGTTAATCTTTCTAATCTAATCTAGTATTACATTAAAACTTAAAACAAAGCTCTGTACCTAGACAAGTAAAATTTTGTTTTACGGCATATCAACCACAGTGGGTCATTTAATGCCGGCAAAGTTTTGAAAGATTCTTTGAAACTCAATTTCTTTTTTGTAAACAAATTTTCTATTTAACCCATAGATGGAACCCTAACAGGTACTACCACTCCGGGTCAGAGTGGACCTGGGAGCAATGGTGATGAAGGGGTGCTCCAAATTCCCTAGATCTCCAGAACTGGAACCTCACCATCAGAGTTCAATGTCATTCCCAAGACATGAAGACCCTCAGCCACTGCCTTCTATCACATATATGATAAAAAAAGGCTTGGGTTAGTGGAGTGTTGCATGTCATTGACTGCTCAGCCACCAGGGTTCCATTCTTAAGCCTCCCGTGTTGCCACCCATGGCCAACAGGTTGCCCCACTGGAGGAGTCTTAGCCCTCTGTAGAGGTGCAGTCGCTATATTCTAAAGCCCCAGCTGACAGGGCTGGTTAAAATTTTGAGAAATCGAGTTGTGGTATTTTTATTTACCCCTGAATTCATTTGGGGGTCACTAGATACATTAGCAAATTTAATGAATTTCCATTGTTTATTTAAACCACTTGCAGGAATGATAACATTATTGATGCGTCTCATTCCCTTTAAAAAAAAAAAAGTATTATTATTCCGGTATTGAAAAATTGGAGCTAACATGCACAATGTTCCATTGTAACCTTTTTCACAATAAGAACATCGAGCTATAGGTACTGCTATCCAATGGTGAGTAATATGAGATTTAAAAAGCGTATACATATTTACCAACCCCTCCGCACGAGTAGGATGTGACACAAAGTCAATGTCTTCAGCGGAGTTTAACAGGTTTTAATAAAAAGTTTGATTTCTCCTAGACTGGTTTCCTAAGCAAGGTTAAAAGAGCCTAGTCTACCCTACTATGACAGTAACCATTACACCACAAGCACCTCCACATTTAATATACTTAAATTTAGCCGGATCCCAGGAATGGTGTAAAACATACATCTAGTAAACAAATAGAATGAATAAATGATGGAATTAATTTAAAAGTATAGAAAACATTTCTTATGTTACTGTTATTTGTGGGGTAATTTACCCCGACCCCATTGCAATGCCAGGGGTTGAATAATAAGGTTTAAAAATCACATCATGGAAGTTGCAGGTTCAATCCTAACCATAGTGAAAATAACCTAGATTAATACTATTGAAGTCAGTAAGTCTACTGTTAGTTTAAGTAACAGCAGCTAAGTACCACTTCAGCAGTGTCCAAGACAGTTGGTATATATAGAAATCAAGAATGACCCATTCATGGATTTGGGTGATTCCATTCCTTGAGTTCTGATTGGCTGCTTGATTTGAATGACATTGTGGAGTCTTATATATATATATATATATATATATATATATATATATATATATCCTGTCATTCTGCAGTAGACTTTGTGACATTCGGGTTTGTATTTAAGTTACAACTGTTTGTTGCCTTGTCTTCCCAGTTCGACGGTAATTGGAACTTTAATTATTCTTCAACACTTGTACCTGATAATGGTAAGTGGAATGAGAACTATCGACCTTAATGGATTAAATAAAGGGTTCTGTGAAGGCTCCCGAGTTTGACAAGAAACATCTGAAGAAGGCCGGAGTGCACATCGACCGAAACATTAAGTATACAACAATAAGGATTCAAACATGTGTCATTAAATAAAACAGAATCCTTATTATTTTCAAGTTCTTTATTCTTTTTTTCAAGCTTTCTAATGATTATTTTGATCTTAAAATCTTGAAAAGAATTAATTATTTCTCAGACTAACTGGTTAATGTTGGTAAGTTCGATTCTTACTCTTAATAAAGATGAGGGAAACTAGTTCAAAAGAATCAATGTATAATAGTAGGAACACCAAATCTCTGAATGAAGGTCAGAGGGTTGGTTGGATTTTACGGCATATCAACCCTTGTTGGATTATTTTATGTCAAAGACATTTTATTTTATTCAATTTTGATAGGTAGCTCTTTTTTTTTTCCTCGATTCTTTTCTCAAAATTACGACATAGTCCATTATTCATCTGAAGTGACACACTTAGGTAGGTACTAGCGTGTTGATATATATATAGATTATAAAAAACAGACCTCTGTCCCATAATAATTGTTACATTTGTATATAAACTGTATACACTAATGTGACAGCTATAACGGGATATATTTTTTTAATAATCATTACTACCTCATAATAGTTGTTACATTTATGTACAAATGTGACGACTGTTAACCTAAGAAGCATCATTCACATCTTACCATAATATTTCCGTCAATCGATCCTACAACAATTTAGTATTTTTTAAGTAGCTCTTTCCTAATGAATTATATACTTGAAGGCAGCAAACTGGATCCACCGTAACATTGTATCTATTTACCCAACCCCTCCGCTACGGACAGAATGAGAAAAGACCATATTTTTTTTTAAAAAGCTGGGGGCAACTGGTTTGGATTCACTTTTGCTTCTCCTTAGACTAGTTGCATTACTTAGCTGGGCAGATTGTGTTCTTTAGACTATTTACATATAGCTGAAGAAAGAACCGGTGGATTCATGCCTTTTCTGTGAGAATTAGCACAATGTCAAATGCAGCTTTGTCTTAGATTTGAACTTGGGTCACCAATTCCATTTCCTACAAAGATAACCGCCACGCTAGATGTGGTGGTGGTAACAAGCGTAAACAGATTATATATTTAGCTAACTGTTCCTTTTTGATGTGTAATGAAAACAGGAAAAAATAGGTTAGTTGTTAGTTAATAACACCTATTTGTTAAAAATAGTACACTGTTCAGGAGAATATATATAGAGAGATAGATAAAAATATCCAATATACAGATAAGTTGGGAATGATTCTATTTGGGACTCTCTTTATACTCCGTATATCCACAATGCATGCCCATGCAGATTCACACCTATAGATTTATACAAGGATTCTTTCAAGTCCCTAAGAGAGCTCAATGTATGATGATTAATAAATTAATTATTAGAAGTGTAAATATTGCTCTGTATATAAGAGAGAAAACCCAACAGACCATCATTTGGCAATTATGAATTAATTTCAGTGGGTAAATCTAAAAAAGAGCCCAGTCTCGTCAGATATCCATCATACAATATATATATATGAAAAAAAAATGGAAGTAAATCCGACAATATGCAATTTTATAAAAATTAAAAAAAAAAAAAAAAAAAAAATTTTTTTTATTGAAACGAACGAAGGCCCTGACGAAGGTTTGTTAAACTAACCGAAACACTGCAGTGTCGGCTTATCAAACATCACTCCTCAATAAAACTTTTTCATTTTTTTAATAAAATTATGTGTGTGTGTCCAATTGCCTATTTAACTCTTCCGTTGCCACATTAGAATTTTATCCAAGAGTTCTCAACATATTATAAACATACAACTATAATAGGGGAAAAGAGTTACTGGTCTACCACGGTTTCAATATCAATATGATGTCATTAGTTAAACTTTATATATATATATGCTCCCAATAACCTGTTAGAGCACTGTAGAGGATACATTAATTGAACTTTCACCGTTTAGTGTAAGGCATATGTTTGCCTGTTGTTTAGACTTGAGTTCTGTGGTGATTGTAAAAACATACATCAACGTAAGTATGTACCAATTAATTGTTCGCCTCTACCTCTGACTGACAGTTTCCAACGGCTGTGAGGGTAAGGAGCTTGACAGACGAAAATTTTGTCGGGTTTTGTTCCCGGATAGAAGCAGGTGTTCAAAAGTCAAGCTCTGTGGATGATATATATATATAGGGATGAAGAAAACCTAAGTGATTAGTAGATGGTGATGATAACTTTCAACACAAACCATTGGCACCAAACGATGAACGTAACGTAACCTAAGAACAATAAAAAATAAAGAAAACCGAATTCCTTTGTTTACGGCCAAAAAAGTTGGAATAGTTTCAGTTCCATTGAAGAGAAATTACAAACTTTTAGCCAGAAAGAACCATTTCTCTATTCTCCATTCGATATTTCCTAATCTGTGCCAAGTAGGGTTCAAGGACATGGTAACTGGGCAATCCACCAGCTTGTGCAGTACTAGAACTTATTTTTATCTTACCCACCCAACCTTTTTTTTTTTTAAAAAGCCACTTCAATCATATGCATATTAATACGCTATTAGCTACCTATGTGTGTTACGCACTGTACTCACTTCAGATAAATGATGGACTATATCGTTGTGATTGTAAGGGAAGGAAAATACGTGCTAGAAGTCAGAGGGGAAAAGAAAACAAATGTAGATAGAAGAAGTGAGAGATAAGAAGCGATAGCCCTTATCATCTGTTTCAATAAAAACACAAAGAAGAAAAAAGTTAGAAAAAATAATGAGAAAAAAAAGAAGAGAAAGAATTTTGCCAGATATTATCATATTATTTACATATTAAACTATTTTGCAACAAATGTTGTAATAGTCAAATTAACATACTATTACTTTACAAGTATTGGAAAATATATTAAATCCATGTTGGATGCAGCATACTTCCGACCTTGTCACATTCTATTCATGGTGAACGATTTGGGGAAATGTCTATTCAACCCATGTTCTTCAAAATGTCAGGGCTTAGAATATGCCAATCGCATCCAACTTCCCTTAAAAAGTCTTGGCACAAGACCAGAAGTATGGAGCACTCAGTATGGCCTATAAAAAGAGGGTTTACTCCAAGGTTCACCCTGATCCGGAGTGGTAGTTCCTGTTAGGGTACCATATATGGGTTAAATAGGTTTTTAAAAATGAGTATTAAAAATGTTTAAAAAAAATGAATTTGAAAAAAAAAAAATACTCAACAAGAATGAATTAAACAAAATTTCTTCTGCATGAAATAACCCAACGAGAGTTGACATGCCGTAAAATCCAATTATACTCACTACTCAGCAATAACACACACCTTTCATTTATTTCTAAGATGGGTATTATTTTGTAATCTATTCAGTCTAGTTTGTTTAAATATAAACCCTTGGGGTAAGGAACTACTTCAATAGGACTTGGATAGATAGATAGACGGATAGACTAACACACACACACAAATTATATATATATGTGTATGGTTGGCACTATTATACTTGAAAAAGCGGTAGTAATCCAACGTACAGTGTTATTAGATGAGTGCTCAATATCTGTGATAGAGCGTTGATAGATAAATAAATAAAAGTTTTAGCTTATATTTATTATCATTGGAACAATTTTACTACCATTGGTTTCTTGCTCTGCGGCAGTCTTCAGGCAACAAAAGAGTTTTTAAAAACACTTTCATTGCCTGATGATTGTCGCAGAGCACTGTAGAGGTGACATTAATTGAACTTTCACCATTTAGCGTAAGGCATTTGTTCGCCTGTTGTTTAGACTTGAGTTCTGTGGTGATTGTAAAAACATACATCAAGGTATGTACCAATTAATTGTTCGCCTTTGACTGACAGTTTCCGATGGCTGTGATGGTAAGGTGCTTGACAGACGAAAATTCCATTGGTTTCTTGCTCTGCAGTAGTCTTCTTTTTAAAAAAAAAACACTTTCGTTGCCTGAAGATTGCCGCAGAGCAAGAAACCAATGGTAGCAAAATTGTTCCAATGATAATATATATATATATATATATATATATATAATATATAATATATATATATATATATATATATATCTGAATATTCTGGGATATACTGGTAGATTATCTATCCATCCAGTATATTTAGACTAGATAGATAAAGGATGAACTCACTATTCAATTGTGTTGTAATGTGTATATCTCGAAGAGCAAGTATTGACTGTTTCACGGTATCACTCTAGGCCACTACTTATATAGGGCACATGTAGTAGTATAATGTTTAGCAAGGTAGAGTGGCATACCATCACTAGTGAGTTCGATCCTCACTGGGTGTCCCTTACATTCGGCCTTGTGCCATATCTAAGCAAAGCTTAGTAAATAACTTTATAGGCGCATCTAATTTACATCCGCAACGAGCGATGATTCAGTTGTAATGGAGCAGCGAGACTAGCTTGCTAACCATTAAACCACATAATCTTGTGAGACCAGCTAGCAAACCATTTTGCCCAACCTACGAGGTGCCCAGTTAGTGTTAAATCCTACTTAACGGACATAAATTCCACCATCGTATGTCACCCTGCCGAAAGAAAAAAATTTACTAAAAATCAAGGAATTAACCGAATTTAATGAAATTTTCAGTATTGATATATTGATGAATAAACAATATAATGCATCAGTTATTTTATTTGAAAACTCTTACATTTTTTAAGGTCGGTTAACTTTGAACCACATATCTTTGAGGCGTAACACAGATTCAGAAACATGTGGTTCAAAGTTAATTGACCTGAAAAAGAAATGTAAAAGTTATTAAATAAAATAACTGGTGCATTATATCTTTTATTCATTAATATATCAACAGTGAAAATTTCATTAAATTCGGTTAATTCTTTGATTTTTAGTATTTTTTTCTTACGGCGTGGTGACATACGATGGTGGAATTTATGTCCGTTAAGTAGGATTTAACCCCAGTTATTACGTCAGAATTTCTCGTATGTCTGGAAGAAGATAATTGGTGATATTCCTGGCGAGCAATGTTGCTGAAATTTTGGCGGCTTTACTCGACTGATCTCTCGTTATGGTCATGAATAATCGCCCTTTTTTTTTTTTTTTCTGACTGATGGTTATTGAAAGAGAAATGCGTGCGTTAAGGAAAACAAGACAAGAAGAAAATTAGCCACGTTCCAATTCTCACAGAATGGAACGTATTTAGAATGCTGTAAATAGAACTGACAATGTTCTGTGTGACCTCGACCAAAAAAAGTAAACGGGAAGCCGGTCGTAACCAGCAGGCTTTCAGGACACTTTGATCCAATTGACCCTTCTCTTGTGTCCCGGTCAGCCTTGACTGAGATAGTTATTTTCTGGCAGCCCACCATGCCAGTCAGACACAAGATCAATTAAGGGCCCACACACAAACCGAAGCTCATGCGATTGCAGTACAAAAATAAAAATGCGTCGATCCCCTCGGCATTCTTCTATTGAGGCGCCTCAGGCACTGGGCAATAACCAGTTAACCCTTCTTTTGTGTCCCGGTCCGTTGTGACTGAGGATATATATATATATATATATATATATACTAGATAAAACGTGACCCGTTCTGTCACTCATTGGACTCTGGGTAGATAATTGGGATCAGGGAAAAGTGAGTTTGCAAGGCGAATTAAAAAACAAACAAAAACAAAACAAAAAAAAAAAAAATCATTTTGTAAGATTTCTAAGAAAAGGAACGTTTGACCTAATTTAGATTTAAGAGCAAATATGTTGAAGCTACTGGCTCGTTGCCTATGAACTTAACATACAAATACGTTTCGCACAGTCCAATATCTCTCTCTCTCTCTCTACGCTCAATGAGAAACTAACATATATAACGAGGAGGTAATCAAGATATACATAGGGGGGAGTGATAGGCAGAATGTGAAGTAAGAGACGGGTTAGTTTTTGACTTAATTGGAAATTAGACTAATTTGAACGAATTGAACTTTTTTCAAACATAACTCAACCCTAAAACTAAGGTATAATTTAGTATAACGTTCGTGTCATTAAACTAAACGGTAAAAATGCCTTTAGGAGATAAACAATTATTCGCTCAGTTTTAATATATATATATATATGAATGAATTTCGTGATTTGGTCTCTTTTCGTGGCTAGGCACGAAGAGACAATCATTTTTATGAATACCAGAAGAGACAGTTCTTTAAAAAGAACTTACTCCCTGTGAAGTGTCCGTTATTCATTTCTTCCTCGGGAACCGAACGAAAGTCCTAACGTTAAAACTGTTTAGATTTTTGTTCTCCATATAATGATTCGCCATCACCGACATAGCAGTCGTCGGTGACAACGCAAACACTTATCAATTAGAGAACACCGAGTCTTCTAAGCAACAAGAACATTTTTTCCCCATTCCGAATCAAAGTGAGAGGCATTTCCCCCCATTAGCAGCCGAGGAAATGTCTGTATCGTTAATTGTTACTCAAAAAATGTTACTAAAAAAGTGCTGGTTTAGTATTCTTTTGGAAAGAAAGAAAGAATGACAGAGTTAAATCAATAGTCCAAGATAAAAGACAAAAATATATATACTGATTATCTGGTATTGCTTATCCACCGAATTATTTCTTATGAGTGTCGTCACCTCAGCTAAATAATGGACCATTCCGTTTTTATTATACAAAAGAGAAAGAAAAGGGACATGTTACACAGAAAAAAAACTATAAGAAAGAAAGAGTAGGGTAGAGTGGAGTGAGAGTGCGGAAGCGATAAAACTAATCTGTTTCAATCGAACATAATGAAAAAGAGTGAGTGAGTTAAATCAAAATTATTATACTTTTTACATATTAGAGTATTTTCAATAGCTCTTAAGTAAACATATCAAACGTTGTAATAATTAAATTATCATACTGTGGTATATCCACAGGTCCTGCTAGTATATATGATTCACGTTGATGTAAAAAAAAAACCCAAAAAAACCATTGTTTCCTTAACAAGCAACGGTGTCAAAAAAAGAAAAATCAAGAAGAGTTCTTTAAAAAAGGAGGAGAAAAAAACAAGCCATCAATCTCTTTTGTAATCTACAAATGCAGACATATTGTTTCATTGAAACCAACTGAGTGAAAAGACAAAATGAACGAAAAACTCAATGGCTTCTTAAAGTGATAACTGGATCCGTTTGGTTTAGTCAGTTTTACGGCATATCAACCTCGGTGGGTCAATTTAATGCCGACGAAGTTTTAAAATAAATTAATTCTTAATGGACACTCAATTTTTTTACAAACACATTTTTCTATTTGACCTAACAGGTACTGTCACTCTGGGTCAGAGTGAACTATGGAGCAATGGCGATGAAGGGGTGCTCACATTCCCCAAACCTCCAGAACTGGAACCTCACCATCAGATAGTTTAACATCATTCCCAGGACATAAAACCCTCAGCCACTGCCTTCTAGCACATATATGATAAAAAGGGTTGGGGCTTGCCATAAGGCCAATAGGGTTAGGGCAATAATATAGGTGCTGACCCAGAGTGGTACTACCTGTTAGGGTCACATCTATAGGTTAAATAGACAAAAAAAAACACGAGTTTAAAACAAATGTCTTTAAAAAATTGAGTACTCATCAAGAATGAATAAAACAAAAACGTCTTCGGCATAAAATGACCCAACAAAGGTTGATATGCCGTAAAACCCAGCCAAAGTGGTCCCCCATCTAAATGATTATTGTTGCTTAACTTCGAGGAGTCAATTTCAGCTGTTTGGATTTGGTCGGTCCCAAACGCAGCCCGGCATTTATTCACATTAAGTAATTACAGAGAATGCAGACCCCAAGGCTCGAATTTTTATAACTGGGGACAAAACGTCTGTCTTTTCCTTGCTAGTTCCATTTGCTGACCGATCTATACTAATACCCATTCATCTATCACCTTCCACAGCCTACTTAGGTGCGTGGTGTAATGGTTAGTCGTAGAAAATGAACTCGTCGACCTGAGTTCAAATCCTTGATAAGGCTGTTTACATTTCACCTAGTGCTAATTTAAAGAGCTTAATGTAAAATAATCAATAAATTAGATTAGATACAGAGCAATATTTAACTTTCAAAGAAAGAAAAAACTTAACAGACCGTCATTCCGTAATGTATATATTTCGACCAAAAGCTCAAAGGCTTTTTAGATTTTTTACAAAATTTTTTAAACTCCTTACAAGACTGGCCTCTTCAGACGAAAGTTCCAAAATGAAGGAATTCACCTAGAGACAGTTTCACCAGAAAAATCCGGTCAGACAGCAAGGATCAGATTTTTTTTTACTTATTATAAAGGATGAGTTTTTTCTTTTTTGTTTTGTTAATTTTTTTTTCTTATTATAAAAATATGCATATCTTATTTTGTTTTTTGAGGATGTCAGCTGAACAGGAAGCTGATTATATCATACTTTGTATCTCTTTATTAGATGTACAATTTTAATCTGATCCTTGTGATTCACTTCCGTCAATTGGCGATGAATTTTAATCGGTCTTTTACGTTCAAAAACTGAATATCTGCTTACTTTCCTTTAGTTGGGTGCATACCTTTCTCAAGGGTATTACCCTTGAGAAAGGTATGCACCCAACTACTCCCCCTCCAGCTAGGACAGACTGGATTCTTTAACCTTGGCTAGGTAACCATTCTAGGAGAAGGAAAACTCTGAATTTAAGCCGCTTAAGAAATTGACCTTGTGTTACATCCTACTCGTAATTGGTAAATATATATATAATTTCCCAGATGCTCTATGATAGTTAACCTATTTCAAATCCCCAAGCAACAAATATAACCATAAATTACTAGAATAAATTTATTGAGGTAAATGTTTACATTTACTCCAGTTTAGAATATTTTTTTATTAGAAAAGATAAAGGGAGGAGTAAGAAACATTTTGCTTTCATCTCGAAATGTTTATTATAAACGTATACTAACAATTTCTCTATACACGTGCATATATATTTACAAAGCTTAGATGTGGCACAAATCCAAAAGTGTGGGGGGCGACTAGCGAGAATCGAACCCACTAACAACGTTCTGCTAATCCAACTGGCTAACCATTACATCATGTAATATGCCCTATATATACGCACATAAGTTCCATTAAATAGGCAAAGCAACATAAATGTATTAAGATACGCTTATATATATATATATATATATATATATATGGTTTGAAAATCGTATAGGCGAGAAACTGTTAGTAACCAACCGTCTTTGGTTTCATGTTCACGCTATCCTAACTCAGCTTATATATATATATATATTACTTGTTTAACATATTTGTGACACAATTATAGGGCACCCAGTGAGAATCTACATCACTAACAATGCTCTTCTCGCTAATCATTAGACCACGTGAGGTGCCCTATCTCTCATTATATATACATACCGTATTTGACGGCATATAGGACGCACTTTTCCCCCAAAAAAATTTTGGCTCAAAGAATTGCCCTGCATCTTTATACATCGTAGGTGAAGTGAAACCAATGATAAGAATCCCATTGGACTTTACAGTCACAAGAGGCACTGTAACTTCAGGGGCACAAAAACTATATTATAGTCTTCCGAGACTGAAATGCCAAGGATAACAAATAATGTTTGTGTAATGCAAAGCTAGACTGTTTTCAATAATATATGCTTAAATACATTAAAAACTGAACCTGACTTGCTGAAATGGGGGTGCGTCTTATATGCTGTCAAATACGGTATTATATATATATGAGTTCCTTATATTTACAAAAGTGCTCAATTTCAGTGATATAACATATATAAGTTAGGTTAGCGTCGATTGGCTCCGCTATCGACCTGTGTGAGTGTATGTAACCTTCATCTGGCCACGTGGTGAAATCTTGTATAGAAAAGTAAGAGCCTTCTTGTGGGATATGAGAAGTGCTGGTCGTATATGGCAAACGGAAAGTAAGCAGATATTCTGTTCTTGAACGTAAAAGACATTAAACCGATTAAAATTCATCGCCAATTGACGGAAATGAATAGCAAGTATAAACGTAAACTATCGATTTCTCTATAGATAGACCCGTTTATATATAATATATATATATATATATATATATATATATATATATATATTTATTTTTTTTTTTTTTCAAAGAAAGAAAAAACTTAACATACCGTCATTCCGTAATGTATTTATTTCGACCAAAAGCTCAAAGGCTTTTAAACATTTTTTACAAAATTTTAAAAACTCCTTACGAGACTGGCCTCTTCAGACGAAAGTTCCAAAATGAAGGAAAATCACCAGAAAATCAGGTCAGACAGCAAGGATCAGATTAAAATTGTACATCTAATAAAGAGATACAAAGGATAAGATATAAACAGCTTCCTGTTCAGCTGACATCCTCAAAAAACAAAATAAGATATGCATATTTTATAATAAGTAAAAAAACAAAAAAAAAACTGATCCTTTAATAATAAGTAAAAAAAAAAAAAAATCTGATCCTTGCTGTCTGACCTGATTTTTCTGGTGAAACTGTCTTTAGGTGAATTCCTTCATTTTGGAACTTTCGTCTGAAGAGGCCAGTCTCGTAAGGAGTTTAAAAAATTTTGTAAAAAATCTAAAAAGCCTTTGAGCTTTTGGTCGAAATATATACATGACGGAATGACGGTATGTTAAGTTTTTTTCTTTGAAAGTTAGATATTGCTCTGTATCTAATCTAATTTATTGATTATTATACATTGAGCTCTCTTTAGGGATTTATAAAAATCCTTGTATGAATATATTTGCACCTACAAGAGCATACAGTATGATTATACGGTGAGATTTTGAGGATCCCAGGTGGAACCATCCCTTATTACCAGTCATTTGGATACCTTATACATATATAATATATATATATATATATATATATATATATATATATATTCACTATAACCAGAGCTTGCTTTTTGTGCAAAAATAATACAGGTTTTATTTATATCTGGGAAGATATTAAACAATTAGAATTTTCATTGTAAGAAAAGGGAAAGTCGTTGGTTGTGTTCGTAATTAAAACTTAAATAGATTATGTAAGACCAAAAAAATCAATGGATCTGCGAGACTAACTTTTCATTATTTCCCTTCTACCTAGACAATGCCGGGTAGCTGCTTCTAGTACAAATATAAGACATTTGCTATGTATGCATGCCCGTAGAAACAACGAAAATAATATATTATAATGATTATATCCCGGCAACGACGCGTAGCCGATTTCTAGTTGGCAAATCTGTGATTTCTAAATATTTTGGAGACCTTACCTTTGGGATTACCCTGGTAGAAGTGATGATAGGTATATGAAGATAAGTAGCACTATTCAACACGAATTGGGGGTGAGGGGGGGGGGCTGGTAGCTTTAAAACTGGGGTTTGTATTAATCCTTACGTCAGTAGCGGGTAAGTAAATGAAAGAAAAAAAAAAATGAAGGTAGCAAATTCCTAATGTTTTACAGTACTGTCACTTTTAAGCAGGTGACATTTTTTTTAAGCGACTAGTGAGAGTCTGATCACCGAGTGCACGTAAATCATATTCATATGCTAGACGCTGGCAAGCAAATTAAAGTACACGAAACCCCGTTCTACTTGGAAGCTTAGCTGGTTCCAGAAAAGCATTTGCTTGTCGTAAATGTTACGTACAATATATCCCGTCAGTCTCACGAATTTCGGTGTAGGCCTGCCAAGGTTTGTATGAAAGACTAGCAGTTGCCAATGCAGCTAGTCTCCCACATTATTGTCTAAAGCAATTTTTTTTTACCTATATTTTTTAACCTTTTAATCCTATTTTACTCTGGTGGATCCTCCCATGGCCATTCGATGTTTAACAATCCCATTGTATTTTTTATAGTTAAATATATTTTGCTTGCCTGGGTCCCCAAAAATGTTATATGGACCCCCGGTTGAGAACCATTGGTCTAAAAGAAAGAAGAGCTAGGGCTTATACAGTTTCGCATTAGTGTCATTCGTCACCAAAACGACGTTGGACTGCAAGTCCCCGTTTC
Source organism: Doryteuthis pealeii (assembly GCA_023376005.1). NCBI lineage: Eukaryota > Metazoa > Mollusca > Cephalopoda > Myopsida > Loliginidae > Doryteuthis > Doryteuthis pealeii. The sequence continues at coordinate 22,560,097 of CM042165.1, read as the reverse complement.
TAATTAAGTTTTCCTTTTCACACACATACGCATATATAAATTTATCAACCTCTCCGCTTGTGTCGCATCCTGCTCGTGTGGAGGGGTTGGTAAATATATATATATATATTATATATATATATATAAAAATAAAACCGGTTTAGTTCAGTCGGTAGAGTATCCGGCCAGGAACGACAAAAATCCGGGTTTGATACTGGCCCTCACCAACGGAGCGCATTAGTAGCACAGTTTGGATCTGTGCGATAAAGTGGAGAGCTGATGTTAGGTGTAGCGATCTATCTCAGACACGCGTTTATTGCACGTTCATATTAACACACTTGTGTAGTTATTTAGGAGGGTTTTTTTTTTGCTCACTCTCATATCAAATGTGAATAATTCTTATGGAATTTAATGCACCTAATACCGGAATGTAGCTTGCAATTCGACAATAGCCGTACACAGTAGCGAAAGAGTTAAATTTAGATTTAAAGATTTGAATCAGAAATGTATTGACCTTATTCTTTTCAACGTTTCATCCCAAAACCTTGTGATATCAGAAGAGCAGTCTGACCAATTTTGGGCATCTTCCAGCTCAAGAAATCCATAGGATCAATTGTCCGATATATTGTGGGAACAAATAAATGAAAATCAATACAAAGAATGAGATTAGTGGTCCGAACAAATTTCGCAATAATACGGATTAGCTCAGTCGGTAGAACGTTCGGCTAGGAATCACAAGGTTCCTGGTTCGATATTGGCCCTCGCCAACTCAGCATATGAGTAGCACAGGGATATGTGCGGTAAAATGAGGAGCTGACGGTACGTGTGGCGCGCCATCTCAGACGCTAAGATAATCTCCTCCTTGTTCTAGTGAAAAGGGGATGGACGAAAAAAGAAAAACACTGGAACGCATGGATACGATTTTACTACGTCCTTTTAGATTTTTTGTGCGTCAGTGACACAGGACGCGTACCTATCAGCATCTCTGTAGCTATATATCACCTCATCCGGTTGGTAGGACTTAAAATACACCAACTGCATTCCCCCTCCCCCAAATGGGGTGTCCTGTCTATAACACTAAATTGCATTCAGTGTTGAGACTCAAGCTATAGAGTGTGTAGTACTCCATCATTGCCATTATTTCCATGTCCGCTCTGATCCGGAGTGGTAATACCTGTTAGGATCTCATCCATGGACAATATATTTCTTTAAAAAAATGATTAGTATTAAAATGGAATATTTGATTATATGGTATCAGGTCACACTGGAAGCACGGATATCCATGATACTCTCGCCAGGTATCCCTATCGGTCATCGTCCCCAACCCGGAGGTCCCCTGTGCAGCACCCAGAATCCATACAGAGCTTATCTATGTAGGTTCTTACTGAATTACCCACACTGGCGTATCCATGTGCAGGTTTTCACTGAAGAACATTACTTATGAGTTCGTCCTTGCTTCTCCAGCATGTCCTATCCCTCTTAATTGTATTTATTGTTAATAAAAAGAGCTATTAAAAAACGATTGCGATCAAATAACCCATAAGGAGTTGATATGCCGTTAAATAAACCAAACCAAATGGAAGTCAATAATTACGTGTTTGTGTGTACAAAATTGTGGGAACCAATGGTCCGACCAAATTTCAGAATAATAAAGATTCTTCTCAAAATTGAGTTGGCGGATGCCGGTATCGAACCCGGAATCTTGCAATTCCTAGTTGGATGTTCTACCGACTGAGTTAAACCAGTTCTTTTTAATACTAAAGGCATGAAGCCAAATCGAACTCCAGTCACGCTATTACTTTTATTTCTGAACTAATACCCTTGGGAAATGCAAGAACCCCCATCATTTCCTCAGCTATGGGTTAAATAGTACCACTACTGTTCTTCTACAAGGATGTCTTTAGCATTAAATAACCTTTGTGTATGGATTCCAAAATAAGTGCATTAATTGTACCCGGAACCTAATATATACAGGAGGTGCCCTGGGTGTAATAGGTATCGTCGTAGTAAATAGACACGGTGACACGAGGTTAAGTACTGGACGAGGCCGGTTACATTTCATATAGCACTAATACTCTTGGGAAAAGTATGAATTAAACTACTCTCCCTCCAACTATGGGTATATAGTTGGGTGAACTGGACTCTTTAACCTTAGTACAGCAGCTGGTCTAGGAAAAGGAAAACTCCGCCGATTGATCGGAGGGGGCCTCTCCGACCACCTGTCCAGCCTAAGTAAGGGTCTAAGTGGAGTGTTGCAGGTCATGGAATGCTCATCCACCAAGACTCCATCCTTAAGCATCACGGGTCACCACCCACGGCCAACAGGTGGCCCCATTTGGGGGTGTCTTTCCCCTCTGCAGAGGTGTAATCGGTGTATTCTAACGCTCCAGCCGACAGGGCGGGGAGAGGTAGGTAAATACATATGTCACATAATTGATATATATCCTATTAAATATGTAGGGTAAGTGTAACCAATTCAAAACTAAAACACGAGAAAGATGATTGATACTTTTTAACCATGTGTTGACCTCTCTTTCGGTTCGCCAGAACGAGCCGTGTGAAAGTAGGTAGGAAATCCAGTCTTTGGCCGAGCGTTGAGCAAGATGTATCGTAATGACCGTGTTCAGTTCAATTAGCCAAATTCTAGCACACGTTTTTTGGCTTGATCTGGGATACTTCTAAAATAAAATATGAGCTAAAAATGTTTTGTATCGTTGATTTAAAACAAATTAACAAGGGACGTCCAGTATCAAGCCAGGAAGAATCCCAGATCCAGAAAGAACCAGCCAAGATCAAAGATAGAAGATGACAGAAAATCGACAGATAGCAGCGACTCCGAGACTATAAAAGATGAGTATACGACCACTGGTATACTCAGTACAAACAACAATATACGAAGATATAAAAACTATGCTATACAACACACACGTTGATATAAAGTACATTTCGGTGTTACTGCTAAATATTTGGGCGCTAATACAGACCCCACCCACTATTGCACGGATACACTCATACACATGGTGAATACCATCCTGCGATACCTTATTCGGTACCGAAGGCTTTATCGCCTTATCTACAGTCCTACTACCTTTCAAATGTTCTACCCTGACCAAATTCTGCAGTACCCTTTAGGGTGGGACACTACCCATTACTTAATAAAGTCGATCTAATCCCTTAGTTAAACAGAGATTAACTTTTTTCCGATATCTTTAACTAAGAAATTACATCGACTTAGTTAAGTATTGGATAGGGTCCAGAGGAAATCATCTGGATTGAAACCATGGTTGACCATTAATACTTTTCCTCTACTACTATTATATATTATATATATATATATATATATATCTCATGTCGCGCAATTAGCACGGATATTCATGAATATCTCTCGCAAATCTTCTATCATTCATTATACCGGGGAAGTCCCCGCGCGGCACCCAGTATCCTCGCAGAGTTGGTCAATGTAGGTCCTTGCTGGGCGGCCAACACTAGCACGTCCATGTGTTGGCTTCCACAGGAAAACATCGCTTATGAGCTCGTCCTTGCTTCTCCAGCAGGCCTTGTCCACCTGTCTCACACACATATATATATATATATATATATATATATATATATATATATATGTGTGTGTGTGTATGTTTGTGATTGAATCAATACAGGCAATATGGCGGATTTCATATAACAGTGAAATTAGCAAATTTATTGGGTGATTTTTTTTGTATCGATAAATAACCAAATTACGTAACCATAACAACCAGGCACATTTCTGGAATGTACAGGAAGCCTTGCAGTCCGTCCTTGACGGATGCTGAGTTTGAGAATCGGGGGTAGGGTGGGGGGAAATAGATTTCATTCAATTTCAATAATGAATGACTGACAACACTGGCAGTAGGCTAAATACAAATGCACTGTTGGAGACGCTCAATGTGTAACGATTATCGTCGTGGAAAATGGACTGAACGACCCGAGTTCAGATGATCGACGCGATATACAAGTTCGATCCTAATTAAGTGATGTATACTTGTAGCTTGTGCAAAATGTGAGTCATCTATCTATAAAGGGCAGTTGTATGTATGGGTGTATGTCCGGATGAAACTTCGAAAATAAAACAATTAGCGACAAAGTAAATATATATACACATTAAATATCACCAGTTTTTGCTTTTTGTGGAAAAAATTATGAAGATTTGATTTTTATATTCGAAGATATTTAGAAATTAAAATATACATAGAAATACTACTTAAAATGTCCAGCATTTGTGAATCTTAAAAGTAAACAAATCAATACATCAGGTTCCCCCCTCTACCCAGGAGACGCTGGGTAGCCGCTTCTAGTACATATATAAAGGGCAGTTGTGTGTATGTCCGGATGAAACTACGAAAATAATTATCAACAAAGTGTGTGTGTATATATATATATTATAAAAAAGAAGGTCCGCAAAATGTATCATGTTTTTAGAAAATTTTTAAAATTCTTTTTATCTTACATATGCAACACGTGTTTCAGATCTTCTGGTATCTTCTTCGGGCTTTGATAAAAAATAATAAAATTTCATATTATTGATCAAAGCCTGAAGAAGATACCAAAAGATCTGAAACACGTGTTGAATATGTAAGATAAAAAGAATAAACATTTTTTTTCTAAAAACATAATACATTTTGCGGACCTTCTTTTTTTATATAAAATATTGAATTTTCTCCGGTTCTTGCTTTTTGTGAAAAAAATCACAAAGATATCTAAAAATCAAAATATACATAATAATGGATCTGCTGGACAGCGAGGGAGCCTATCTCCTTTTCGCTAGCACTAGACCAGGGAGGTAGTGCCACACCTACCATCAGTGCACCACTTTACTACACAGAACAGATTCCCAATGTGCTACGAATATGAGTTGGCAGGGACCAGTATCGAACTCAGAACCATGCAACTCAAAGATAGATGCTCTACCGATGTACAAACTTATATATATATATAAGGTAATAAAAGTATCCAACTGGCTGGTATGTAGGGATAATTCTATTTGGGATCATCAATATCTCCTGTACATCCACAATGCATGCACATGTTGACGCACACTTATAGATTTATACACGGATTTTTAGAAATCCTTAAGAGAGCTCAATGTATAAAAACTCATAAATTAATTCTATACAGAGCAATATTTATACTTTCAAAGAAAGAAAAACTTAACAAACTGTCATTTGGCTATTATAAATTTATTTCGACCAGAACTCAATATGAGCCTAGTCTCATCAAATAGCCTACTACATATAATATTTTGTGGATAATATGGGTGCTATATTTCAAAGCAGATAGTGCTCAATATCACTGAAAGAGCGTTTATATTTGAGTTAAGGTAGCGTGGACATGGAGTCAACACCTGGTTACTGACAGTTTCTCGCCTATATCTCCACTAGCACATATATCGATTTTAAATGTCAGCTAATTTCAAAGTAGAAAACTTTAGACAAGGGATTGGCAATTAAAATAAGTCAGTACCGATGAACAAGGGGCTGGGCTAGGTCGGGTTAAGTTACGAAAAATCGACCACTAAAAAAAGGTTTTGCAGTCGCAACACTATTAAAGATTAACAGAAATAAAAAAAAACGGTAAGAGAAAGATGGAATAAAAGTGTAATTGAGCGCTCAGCTTATCTGAAAGAGGAAAGAAAACAAAAAAAAATTCTTGTGGAATGGAGTAGGAGTAAAAATGGATGCAACGGTTGGGGTGGGGCAAAACTATACACCACCTCCCTCCTCCTTCGCTACATCCTGGCACCTTGCGATGCTACTTACTCTAAATTCCGACGCAAACTGGCGTTCAGCCTTCTCTCTTCTCTCTCTCACCCCCCCCCCAGCTGGGCTTCTCGCCAGAGTCAGACTGAGAGGAGAGTGCCAATGACGACATTTGGCTTCTCTTTACGCAAATCTCAATGAGGAACGTTTTTCAGTGATGGCGGCGGCGGCACATCTCAGAGAAATGCATGCCGGGAATGAAAGCGTAATTACAGTTAGATATAAACGTCAGCTCAACTTTTTCCGGTGAGCTTATGACGTCACAGATGCTTTTTAAAACTAGCTCAAAATAAGGATAAGAAATGCCTCTCTTTCTTGGGCAGTTAATTTCTACTTAAGTGCATCCCGTTAGGTATATATATATATATATATATATATAAATAATGGTGTCTATAAAGTCCTGCAACAGATTTCAAATGTAATAACAAAGTTCGCAGTCTTGTTGAAATGCAATAATCTAGACGTACATAGAAAATAAAACTTCAAGAGTTGAACTTTCACATTTTTTTTTTTACTAAATGATTTCATCTTATGTACAACGGGAGTTAAGTTTTCAATTTTAAAACTGCAGCAAGAACACACACACACATATATATAAGATAAACCTAATGAGTCAGATAAACCTACTAAAAGTTTCGCTAAGTGCTCTTCAGGGCCAAGATCCGACTAAGGGTAAAAATCTGACTCGGATTTTTGCCCTGATGAGCTACTAAGCGAAACTGTTAGTAGGTATATCTGACTCATTAGGTTTAACTTTATTATTTGCTCTACTTAGGTATTGAGCACTCTCTACTTTTTAGCTTTAGAGTATCCTGGCGGTTTATATATTTTTTCTTTATATATATATATAATTTGTTTTCTTTTGGCCAAGTATTATAGTATTAACAGATTATTTTCAGTTGGTACGACTATCCTGGTCTTTTTTTTTCATTTTCTTTCCCCAGGTGAAGTTTGGTAGTATATTTTTACAATCAAACTATTTGCCGTTTTTTTTTCTTACCAACAAGTTTGGTATATTAAATTATATATATTCATTCATCCATCCATCCAATGTTGCTACAACGTTTTCATTAGTAGTTAATCCAAAAAGTGCTCATTATATTTCGTTACACATTAGCGATAGGATCTTAGTATTACAAACTTAAAATGCATTAAAAGACAGAAAGAAAAATTATAATTCCAGACTAATTCTTATGCTGATAAGTATATACAGAATGTATCCGCCTAATTTTTTTGTAGTTCTTCTGAAGGTGTACATTGAACACTGAAACAGTGATAGAGAGAAAAGCCCTTTTCTGTAACTATATATATATACTGCCCTCAGAGTCTTGAAGAAGGGAGATCATCACAATCCCAAATATTCACCACTACTACTAAATATAAGAAACTAAAAAAAAACCAAAAAACAAAAAAAATAACCGAGTTTTCTGATATTTATTCCCAGATGAATATATTATGATAACTACATTATTATAACTAGCAAATATATGCACCCTCCGGGTGCAAGTATTTAAGTTTTAATCTAATAAAATATCATGTTAAATTAGAAAGGCTAACGAAACTGAATAAGAATTCAGATAAAAATATTTGGAACAGAGGGGGTATAATCGGAAAATAGAACAACTTTGAAACTAACTGTTCCACCATTTTCCCTTACTCCCGTCTTTCAGTGGTAAATTTCCCTAATTTAACTATTTAGTTAAAATAGGAAGAAAAGAACAAAATTACAGTTATTTCTTTATGTTAATAGATTTCTGTTAAGATTTATCCCCGAGATTTTTGCTCATATTTATTAAGATAAAACCAAACAATTAGAAATCAATAATACTAAGCATATATTTATTAAAATCAAATTTTTTAAGATCAATATGCAAATTAGCCTTCCCATTCACACTGTAAACCGCTATTTCGTTGAATATATAAATATAATTGCATGTTATTAGTATGTAGATATTGTTAAGTCTTAATGATGTAAAACAATTTTACTAATAATTGAGGTTTAAATAAAAAATAAAATCATGGAGAATGTGATGTAAATAACAAAGGGAATTGTGACTTGTCTAGTAATATAGTTTCGGTTACAGACAGACAAACCCACAATCTCCATTATAATAAGATATAGCACATTAATGCTTCACACTAATGCCCAAACCTGATTTGTGTACTTCCAAAAAACGGATACAGATACATAAATATATCTCATATATATGAGAGAGGCAGTGGCCAATAATAATGTGAAATGAATATTTGAACTGCGTGGCGGGAATTTCACCAGAAATTATTGCGCCGTGATGATAAACCCAAAGAAGATATTCCCTAAATAGATCAATGAACGGATCGTGTATTTCTAGGAGTTTTCTTCCGAACACGTTTGAAACCGAAAACCTTCAAGTAAATAAATAAAAACAATAACAACAACAACAAAAGAAGAAAAGGAAGAAAAAAAAAACAAAAATAAAAGTGGAGAGAACGATACGGTTTCCATATTTGAGGAAAGTAGCTATTAAGAAATTCATTTAACGGAAACACATAACATCACGGCTCTGAAGTAGATGAGGGGGGGGCAAATGTGAAGAGGAGGGAGAGAGGTAAGGTAAACAGTAGTAATAATAATAATAATACCACCAAAAAGAGCAATTTTATCTCGAATGAGATACGGCGTGATCTAAATATATTTCACCTTTTACAATGAATATATTTGGTGTTTAGCTACACGAGGAGAAGCAACCGATTTCGTGTGTGCCCCACCATAGACCTTTTTGCATACACCCCCCCCCCCTACCGAAGAATGAATATTCCAACAAGGAAGATAAAAAAGAAATAACAGACTTAAGGAGAATACGTCACAATGCGAAAGATATATCGTAGATAGCCTTTCTGAAGAAAACCTTTACTGTGATTTATTTTTGCCCAACCCCTCCACACAAACAGAATGCGAAGCAAGGTCAATTTTTGAGCGAAGTTTAACAGGTTGGAATTCAGAGTTTTCCTTCTAGACCAGTTACTGTATCAAGGTTAAAGAATCCAGTCCACCCAACTATATACCCATAGTTGGAGGGTCTACATGTTCTGGGAATGACTTTAAACTATCTGATGGTGAGGTTCCAGTTCTGGAGGTTTGGGGAAAGTGGATCACCCCTTCATCACCATTGCTCACTGGTCGACTTTGACCTGGAGTGGTATTACCTGTTAGGGTCCCATCTATGGGTTAGATAGAAAAACGTGTTTATAAACAAAACTGATTATCCATTAAGAATTGTCCCAACCCTATTGCCCTTACGGCAAGCCCCAACCCTTTTCATCATATATGCGCTAGAAGGCGTTGACTGAGGGTCTTCTTGTCCTGGGTATGACGTTAAACTCTATCCGATGGTGAAGTTCCAGTTTTGGAGCTCGGGTAATATGGAGGTTAATTTGAGTTTAGTTAAACAAAATTTAAACTAAAAAAAATTGATTATCCATTAAGAATGACTTTATTTCAATTTTATCAGCATTAAATGACCCACTGAGGTTGAGGTAAAACAAACCAAACCTACCTCTCCACACGAGCAAGATGTGACACACGATCGATTTTAAGCGGAGTTTACTAGATTTAAATTCAAAGTTTTCCTTTTCCTAGACCAGTTGCTGTACCAAGGTTAAAGAATCCAGTTCACCCAACTATATACCCATAGTTGGAGGGAGAGTAGTTTAATTCATACTTTTCCCAAGAGTATTAGTGCCATATGAAATGTAACCGGCCTCGTCCAGTATTTAACCTCGTGTCACCGTGTCTATTTACTACGACGATACCTATTGCACCACGGGCATCTCCTGTATATATTAGGTTCCGGGTACAATTAATGCACTTATTTTGGAATCCATGCACAAAGGTTATTTAATGCTAAAGACATCCTTGTAGAAGAACAGTAGTGGTACTATTTAACCCATAGCTGAGGTAATGATAGGGGTTCTTGCATTTCCCAAGGGTTTTAGTTCGAAAGTAAAAGTAATACTGTACTGACCTCTTTAACCTTGGTTAGGCAACCAGTATAGGAGAAGGAAAACTGTTAAATAGTAGGCCAGATTGGGCACTTTGGTTAGGCAACCAGTCGAGAAGAAGATAAACTCTGAATTCAAACTTGTTAAACTCCACAACTCAATCAGCGCTACTACTAACTTATAGCTGGAGGGACAGTGCGTAGTGTAATGGTTAAAGTCATGGGAAATGGACTCGTCGCCCCGAGTTCAAATCCTGGATGTGGTAATTGCATTTCACTTAGCGCTAATACCCTTGGGAAAGGTATGAATTCTAATCTCCCTCCAGCTATGGATAAATAGTAGGGCAGACCGGGCTCTTTAACCTTGGTTAGGCAACTGGTCTAGGAGAAGGAAAACTCTGAATTCAAACCTGTTAAACTCCGCTTAAGAAATTGACTTTGTGTCACATCCTGCTCGTGCGGAGGGGTTGGTAAAATATATATATAGCTGGAGGGACAATAGTTGGATGAATACCTTCCATAAGGGTATTAGCGAACAGTCCTTCTCCTAGACTGGTTGCTATACCAAAGTTAAATAGTCTGCTCAACTATTTTACTCGTAGCTACAGAGAGAATAGTTAGAACTAGGAAAGGTATTAATCCAAGTGAAATGCAAACAGCTTCGTCCATGATTTGAACTCGTGTTGCCGAGTCCATTTCCTACGACGATAAATAGCTAGAGCTTTAGAATACGCCGACTGCACTTCTGTAGAGAGGTAACATCTCCCAATCCTGCTGGCTGAGCAGTCATTGACATGCAACACTCCACTTTGGCCCTTACGTAGGCGAGACAGGCAGTCGGAGATGCCCCCCTACCAATCGGATAATACCTCAAGCCCTAGCACCTATATGATTGCTCCAAACCTATTATCATAGGTGTGTTGGGGGTGGTGGCTGAGGGTCTTCATGTCCTGAGAATGACGTTAAATTCTATCTAATGGAGAAGTTTCCATTCTGGAGCTCTTGGGAATGTGGAGTACCCCTTTATTGCCATTATTCTCATGTCCACTCTGAACCGGAGTGGTAGTACCTGTTAGCGTCCCATCTATAGGTTAAATAGAAAAAATGAGTTTTTGAAAAATGTGTTTAAAAAAACTGAGTTTAAAAAATTGAGTATCCATCAAGAATGAAAAAAAACAAACCCAAAAACGTTTCGGTATGAAATAACCCAACAAGGGTTGACATGCCGTAAAATCCAACCAACCAACCAACCGGATAACAGTAATTTTAAGTCATTTGATTAATTTTTAACTATATATATAAATCAATGCGCTTATAATTAGCAAGATGTTAACAATTGAGATTTCTCCAATCTATATGTTAATACTCTTGTTCCTTTATCGTCCGACCTTTTTCCTGCAACACTCTCTAGTAAAAAAATGAGACCGTCCAAATCCTCCAAGATCAAATACAAAAATATGTCCTAATTATCTCGTGTCGTTTATCCGCCTAATTCGAATGAGTGTCGTCACCTCAGCTAAATAATGGACCATGTCATTTTCATTATAAAGAAAGAAAGACAAGAAAATGACATGCTACATAGAAAAAATGATAAAAAAGAGAGTAGAGGAAAGGTAGAGAGAGGGGTGAGTTCGCGGAAGCGATAATGCTAATCTGTTTCAATTGTAAATGATAAAAAAGGGAAAGAAAGAAAAAAAGAGCGAGAGAATTAAATCGTTTTGCATATTGAACAATTTCGCAATAGTTTTTAAGTAGACATATAAAACGTTGAAATAATTAAATTATATTACTGTGGTATATCCACAGGTTCGGCTTAGTTTTATTCATTTATTTAACAATATTTTACTCCTAAAAATTATACATTCGGCCGTAAGTTGGCAGCGGGAAATACGAAAGAAATATGATGGATTGGCGTGTTGAAGACGTCGATTTTTAAAAAGAAATTGTTTAATAAAAAATAAATAAAGCCTCAAGGGTATTTGTACTATGCGAAATGCCATTAGCCTCAGGGCACCAAGCAATAAACCCAGCTCTTACTACTTTTATGTGAGGGGAAAGGCGCTGCATGGGGGGATGCCCCCCTGGGACTCATTGTATCAGAACCTGAGGTCTTTACGGGTATATATCAAAAGTAAAAGTCGTCGTGGCCTAAAGTCGGTATCAGCCAGACAGCGAGAGAGTCTATCCCCTTTTCACTTGCGCTAGACACAGGATATTGTTTTGGCATCTGAGGTGGAGCGCCACACCTACTATTAGCTCCTCCATTTACCGCACATATTCCTGTGCTACGCTGAATTGGCGATGGCCGGTATCGAACCTGGAACATTGTGGTTCCTAATCGATCACTCTACCGACTGAGCTAATCCGGCCCTACCGTCCAAGATGAAATCCAAAAATGTAAATACTGATTATCTGGTGTTGTGCATCCACCGAATTCCTATTTTCTATGAGTGTTGTCACCAGCTAAATAATGGACCATTCCGTTGTTAATTATAAAGAAATAAAGGGAAGAAAAAGAATATGCTACACAGAAAAAATGTAAGAAAAAGAACGAGATAAGGGGTAAAGATGGGCCTGTGTAAGTGATAACGCTAATTTGTTTCAATTGAACATAATGAAAAGAAGGAAAGAAAAAAAAAAGAGTGAGTTAGTTGAATCAATATTATTCTACTTTTTACATACTGAACTATTTCGCAATAGCTATTAAGTAAACATATCGTTGTAATAATTAGATTATCATACTGTGGTATATTCACGGGTCCTGCTAGTGAACATCTATTTACAGTAATGTATGTACCTAAAATCTCTCTCTCTCCCCCTCTCCTGCCCTGACAACTGATATAATCAGCATTCTGTCTCTAATCGATTTATTCTGTAATCAATCAATACAGGTGATCAAACCATTCTTATTGATGGGGATTGTTGTTCGTTATTAATCCCCCAAGGAGGATTGACGTTCTTCAGAAGGATTACTGTGTGCCAATGCGTGAGTGGATTTAGGTAAGTTCATATTTACCAACCCCTCCACACGAGCAGGATGTGACACAAGGTCAATGTTTAGGCGGAGTTTAACAGGTTTGAATTCAGAGTTTTCTTTCTCCAAGACTGGTTGCCTAACCAAGGTTAAAGAGCCCAGTCTGCCCTGCTATTTTACCATAGCTGGAGGGAGAGTAATTGGATTCATGCCTTTTCCCAAGGGTATTAGCGCTATGTAAACAGTAGCTTTGTCCAGGATTTGAACTCAGGTCGACGAGTCCATTTCCTACGACTCTAACCATTACACCGCGCGCCTCCATTTTAGATTTAGGTAAGGAGTTGCATAGATCTAGACCGACCCTTTTAACCCCTCCTCCGCGATACAACGGCTGCCCTGTGTGCGGGGCTTAGAATACGCTGACTGTATCCTTTGCAGAAGGGTAAGATCCTCAACCTAAAAAGATGCTGCATCTGATGGTGGGGCTCCACATCACATCCATATTTTGTTTTTTTTCTTTTTGAAAAAAAAAAAAAAAAAAAATGGCGAAACCTGCAAAAAGTATTTAATTCCTCGAACCCAAAAGCCCCATATATTGGGTCAGGAAGATAAGTATCTGTTGATTATTTGTGGGCATAGTTATTTACTAAGCTTAGCTTAGATGTGATACAAGGCCAGAAGTATGGGGCGCCCAATGAGAATCGAACTCACTATCAATGGTCTGCAAATGTAGTTTGCTAACCATTACATCATGCGAGGTGCCCACGTGGGTTATAAAAAAGTAAAGTCGACGGGGCGGCCTAAAGTCGGTATCAGCCAGTCAGCGAGGGAGTCTATCCCCTTTTCAATAGCGATAGACCAAGGAGATTGTTTTAGCATCTGAGGTGGAGCGCACACGTGGGTTATAATATGAGCTAATGACCACGACTTATATTTATAGACTGTTCCAAAAACGTATTTAATTTACTATTTAAAGGCATTGAGAAATTGTCTTAAAATTACTCGCTAGAAGGACAGACCAACAGACAAGGATTATACAATTCTACTTCAATAAAGGATCGAACTTTATGCCACAAATAATCTCTACTGTAAAACTGCTTTCTACTACAGCCCTAAATTGGCCACACGAACCGTAACGCCATGACACAAGGGTGGGGCGTGGTGTAGTAGTTAATGTGCTCAACAGCAACATCGTAGTAAGCGAGTTCAAACTCCAGTCGGGCTATTAGGTTCACTTTCGAACTAATCATGGTTAAGGGAATCTACCCCAACAGATTCAGTAAAGGGTTCGGTTTGAAGTTCCGTTAAGGCTCCAGATTACGACAAGAAACAACTGAAGAAGGGCAGAGGGCACATCGGCCGAAACGTTGTATATATAACAATAAAGATAAGTACAACCGTCCGAAAAATCTAAATAATACAAAATACAGATTAGGATATATATTACACACACATATATATATATATATATATATATATATATATATTTAACCACAGTGTATGGTTAACACTATCTCACTTGATGAGTTAGCAATAAGTCAATATATACAGTATTATCAGGAGAGTGCTCAATATCTGTGATAGAGCAAAACAATCCTTTTTGTCCATATTTTTTCACTTTTTAAAAATCTTTTACTGCCTGAAAATTGCTCTGTTTAAACGAACATGAAACCAAGATGGTAGACAAGTTTTCATGCAATTGATTACATACAAAAACTTTATATATATAAACACTTGATAAGAAAGGAAAACGTTTTCGGTGAAGAAAAATGTTAGGTGCAGCTGGTACTGCCGATTAACAACGGGTGTATAATAAATATTGTAAGGCGGGAAGCTAAACAGACGGTAAGTATAAAAGCTTTTGAAAACAGAACGCTCATCCCTTACGCAAGAAAAGAACTGACAAAATATATCTGAGCTAAAAACAAAAGGATTAATTCAGATTGAGGCCAACGATTTAGTCTCTCTATCTCTCCCACTAAAGAAACAATAGACACGTATAATTAGTGATACTCCCCCCTCTTTCTCCCACACACAAATATATATATATATATATATATATATATTATATATATAGTGTCAAATTACCGCTTTAACGTATTCAAGTATGAGGTAGGGTCCTGATGAGATCGTAAAGATCGAAACCATGGTAGACCCATAACTCTTTTCTACTATAATTATTATTCTCTCTCTCTCTCATATATGGATATAGATAAATAAATAAATTAATACTTTAGTTTGTTCCAATGTAAAAAAAATATAAACTAAAATATTCATTTATTTATCTATTAACGCTCTATCACAGATATTGAGCACTCTTCTAATAACACTGTACGTTGGATTACTACCGCTTCTTCAAGTATAATAGTGTCAACCATACACACTGATATACACACGTACACTCACATTATTTATATATATATAATCTCACACACTACTGGTTAGTGGTTGAGGTAGTTATGAAATTGCTATCAATACTAGAATTTCTGATTATTTTCAAGATATATATGTTCCCTCTCTTTAATTCTTAACATCCCGTTGAGCATAAGTCCAGAGCATTCCTATAAGGATATATTAAAAAAATGGCTAAAATGACCTTTGCATCTAAAGTTACCTATTATTTCCCTTAAATCAAAGATTTCTACATAAGTTTAATATTGAATTTAAACAAAGGCTATTGTTTGGCGCTGATTAGTTAAAACTAATGTGACTTCCAGCCGGGTGGAATGAGGTGGTATAGGACTTTAAGAGTTAAAAAACTGACGCTTTACAATCTTCCTGATTATATATATATATGAGAGTAATTAATGGTTGAGATACTTAAGTAATTCCTATCGATACTAGAATTTCTGATTATTTTCAAGGCATATAGATTTCTTTTCTTTAAAAAACTGGTGCTTCACAATGTTCCTGATTTTCAATTTGGCTCTGTACCAAATGAAGATCGATTCTAATGGCATCTCAACCTAACTTGGGTTATTTTATGCCAAGAGGTTACAAAATAATGTTTATTGTAAATGTATATCTATATTTTTTTTGTAGTAGTTGACACACAGTTATATATGAAGTAACCCTACCTAATACTAATAATTATTTCATGTAATTATTTCTATTTAATAATAGTCTTCAGTTTGCACAAATATATAGTTTCAAGTACCTAATTATGATAATCCTTAGTAAACAATTATAGCTTCAAGTAACTATTATTAATACACATAATTTACAGTTATACGGCAAAGAGTATTCCTATCGTATACAAATTATTTTTTAAACAGGTCTTACGCATCTGCAGTGGGATAATCATCATGTTACGCTAGTAGCATGGGCATCTATGACAATCTCTCGCCAACCGTCCCTATCATTCATTGTCCTCTGCGCAGCATCCAGTATCCGCACAGAGCTATAAGTTTTTGCTAGACGACAGGGGATAGTGGGATAGTCAGCGTATTCCAAGTCCCGTCCACAGAGAAAAAAGTTCGATTTTTTAATAGTAAAACATTAAGTAAAGTCGACGGGGCGGCCTAAAGTCAGCGAGGGAGTTTATCCCCTTGTTTTAACATCTGAGGTGGAGCGCCACACCTACAAAACATTGTAATCATACTTAATCTGTATATTAATACTCGTGTTCCTTAATCTTCCGACCGTTATCATCTTGCAACACCCTCTGGTTAAAAATGAGATCATCCAAATTGTCCAATATAAAAGGCAAAAATGTAAAAACTGATTATCTGGTATTGCTTATCCACCGAATTATTTCTTATGTGTGTCGTCACCTAAGCTAAATAATGGACCATTCCGTTTTTATTATAAAGAAAGAAAAAGAAAAGGGACATGTTACACAGAAAAACTATAAGAAAGAAAGAGTAGGGGAAAGAGTGGAGTGAGCGTGCGGAAGCGATAAAACTTATCTGTTTCAATCGAATATAATGAAAAAGAGTGAGTGAATTAAATCAAAATTATTATACTTTTTACATATTGGAGTATTTCTCAATAGCTCTTAAGTAAACATATCAAACGTTGTAATAATTAAATTATCATACTGTGGTATATCCACAGGTCCTGCTAGTATATATGATTCACGTTGATGTAAAAAAACCAAAAAACCCATTGTTTCCTTAACAAGCAACGGTGTCAAAAGAAGAAAAACCAAGAAGAGTTCTTTAAAAAAGGAAGAGAAAAAAAACATAAACCATCAATCTCTTTTGTAATCTACAAATGCAGACATATTGTTTCATTGAAACCAACTGAGTGAAAAGACAAAATGAACGAAAAACTCAATGGCTTCTTAAAGTGATAACTGGATTTGTAACAACGTGTCACAACGCAACCCTAACAAAAAAAAAGGTACAGTCTTTCATTATATATATATATATATATATATATTTGAAAGGAAGGAAAAACTCAACACCGTTATTCCATAATAAATTTATTTCGACCAAAATTGGGGCCTTTATAAATCTAAGTTGATTTAACAAAGCACCCCAATTCAAGTCTCAGCAGATGGAAAATAATCAATAATTTCAAATTATTGATGATTTTTCCATCTGATGAGACTTAAATTGGGCAGCTATATTGAATCAACTTAGATTTATAAAGGCCCCAATTTTGGTCGAAATAAATTTATTATGGAATAACGGTGTTGATTTTTTCCTTCCTTTCTAAGATAAATATTGCTCTGTATATAATCTAAAAGGTTTATTATACATTGAGCTCTTTTTAGTGATTTAAAGATTCACTGTATTCATACATACTGGATCATACAATAATAATACAGTGTGTCTTAGATATCACACAGAATAATCCATTACTACCAAATTTTGGATACCTCACATCTATATATATATATATATACATACTAGCAGAGCTACCCGGTGCTAGTTTGAATTTAAAAATAAATCTCTTATCTATATTCATATATATACTCGACAAAATGTGACACGTTGGGTCATCCATTGAGCACTATTATTGGGAAAGGTATGAATTAAAGCCTAGATAAGATAGGTCAAACTTGGCAAGGAAAATAGTTTACGAGAGAGACCAATCTGAATTCAAACCCTTTACTAACACTAGCAAATATATGCACCCTCCGTAGGGTGCAAGTATTTAAGTTTTAATGTAATAAAATATTGTATTAGATTAGAAAGGCTAATGAAACTAAATAAGAATACAGATAAAAAGATCTGAAACAGAGGGAGTATAATAAAAGATTTGAAACAGAGGGAATATAATAAAAAATGGAACAACTGAAACTTACTCTTTCATCACTCTCGTCTTTCATTGTTATTTTTTCTAATTTAAGTATTTAGTTAAAAGAGGAAGTAAAGAATAAAATGACAGTTATTTTATCTTGTTAATGGATTTCATTTAAGATTCATTGAAGAGATTTTTGCTTATATTCATTAAAATAAAACCAAACAGTTAGAAATCAATAATACTGAGCACATATTTATTAAATTCGATTTTTTAATATTAATATGTAAATTAACCTTCCTGTTCACACTGTAAACCGCTATTTTGTTGTATATATGAATATAATTGCATGTTGTCAGTATGTAGACATAGTTAACAGTATTAATAATGTAAGACAATTTTATTAATAATTGAGGTTTAGATAAAAATAATGGAGAATGTGATGTCAATAACTAAGAGAATTGTGACTTGAGTAGTAATATAGTTTCGGTTACAGACAGAAAAACACACAATCTGCATTATAATAAGATATCATAAATCAGCATGAGACCCATTATGTCTTATAGACCCTGTGGAAGGCTTGAGCCCTGCCACGAACTGATTGGTTGGTTGTTTGGGCTTTACGGCATGTCAACCCATAGGGTCATTAAATGCCGAAGACGTTTTTGTTTCATTCATTTTTGATGGATACTCAATTTGTTTTAAACACATTTATTTTTATTTAACCCATAGATGTTACCCTAACAGGTTCTACCACTCCGGGTCAGAGTGGACCTGTGAGCAATGGTGATGAAAGGTTGCTCCACATTATCCAGAATTAGAACCTCACCATCAGATAGAGTTTAACATTCATACCAAGAGCATGAATACCTTCAGCCACCGCCTTCTAGCTCATATATAATAAAAACAAGACTGGGTTGCTATAAGGGCAATAAGGTTGTGACAATGATATAAGAGCCAGGTCTTAACGTTACCAGCTGATTTACTGGAAGGGGCCTCTCCGACCGTCTGCTTAGCTTAAGTAAAGGCCAAAGTAGAGTGGGAGAAAAGAGATGATATATATAATAAATACATATATAAAAATCAGGTAGTGTGTATGTATGTCCGGATGAAACTTCGAAAATAAAACAATTAAAGACAAAATAATATATACACATTAAATATCACCGATTCTTGCTTTTTGAGCAAAAATTATGAAAATTTGACTTATATTTGAAGATATTTAGAAATTAAAATATACATAAAGATAGCATTGAAACTATACTTAAAAATACCCAGCATTTGTCAATCTTAAAAGTAAACAAATAAATACATTAGGTCCCACCCCCTCGACCAAGGCAACGCTGAGTAGCCGCTTCTAGTCACTAATAAATGAACCCCTATTTGTGACTTGTCCGTGCTACTTTCGCGCTAAAAGAAGACCTATTTGTAACTTTTTTTAAAATCAGAAATTTCTTATTAATAACAAAAAACAAAAACATCTGTGTTGTTAGAATAAATATATTAAAATACAGATACACACACAGCGGCTGTCATCTTGATTTCTTGTGATTTATGTCAACAAGCACCTGACTCTCCACTTAAAGACCACTAAGGAACAGCAGGTACTGTAAGCAATCTGTGACCTGTGTGTCAGACTAAGGAAAGTTGAGTAAGTAACTGGTGCACCGTAAGTATGTGTGTGTGTGTAATATATAATATGCACTTGTGTTTAATATAGGTGACAGGGCATATGTAGATCTAAGATAGGATAACGCATGCGATCATCAAACCAAGAACTGTTGGTCTGAAGATAGTATAAGCGAGAAACTGACTGTCACCAAGCGCGTTGACGGTGTGTTCGCTATTCTAATATAACACAAACACACGTGTGTACGTTATATAATAGGGGAGACGCCAATCACGTCTCCAAATAGTGGAGACGCCAATCACGTCTTCAAATAGGAGACGCCAATCACGTCTTCACTTTCAAAATGAACTCTTGCCAAAATACGGCTATGTGCTTTTCTTCTATAAATACATTTCCTAACTCCCGCCATTTTAAAAACATCCATCATTGTTCAGACAAATATTTTTTCCATTCTTTTGTATTGTCCTGACGAAGGTTTAATATAAACCGAAACATTCAAACGCCGACCTCACCATTTTTCGGAATACCTTGTATTTCTATTATATAATTCATGCTCTTACTTTCAGGGCAGCATGACCACCCTTTCACTGCAATAACATTCCGATATTACAAGTTCGTTCGTTCTCTCTCTCACACACCCAACCTCGAGAGATTTCGTAATAATAGAATCATATTGCAGTACAAGAAATTATCTCATTATTCCTCAATGGAATTGGCTTAACTAAAAATAAAAGTAAAATGATATAAGGACTTTGAGTCAAAAAATAGAAATAAATAAATAAAATGAAGGAAAAATGAAAAAAAAAGAAAAAAAAAAAAAACGGCCGAAGATTTAAACAAATATAAACTGTACCAACAAAAGTTGGAACTCTTCCACAATTACCGTAAAAGTATTTTTATTTTTTTTTAATGTTTTATTTTATTTTTATTCATCGCTTTTTCTAGTTCAAGGTTCAAAGTTCAACTTCTCTCTTAAACCAGCGTGTGCATGGTTAAAATGTCCGATCGGGTCGAACTGATCGACGCTGTACAGTCGAAAACATTCATGTCTTATTTATTCACACCAAACGGTGTCATGACACACATTGACCTCTCTCCAGAAATATTTTTGCTTTGTTTCGAATTTCCTACGCGGAATCAGAGAATGTTCATTCTTACAAAAATAAAAAATAAATACATAAAATAAAAATAAATAAAAATAAAAATAAATAAAATAAATAAAAATCGACAAGAATATCAAAGTATTGACGCTTACTAAACTTGGCTTAATCTAGGATTTCAACGGCATAGCAATCCGTGTAGGGTTATTTTATGCTTAGAGGTGTGAATTTCAAAGGGATGAGTAGTTTTTTTTTTCCAAGTGAAAATCCATGGAATTTGCTGTTATAGGGTAAAACAACTACCGGCTACGAAGGGACCGCCTTTGCACAAACCTCGGGCTAAGTTGCGGGTGGCCCTCCAAAATGTTGGATTGGGGAACCCTTAGATCTGGCAAGCGATTGAGGGTCGCTTCGAACGAGGAAGGACGGAATGCTGCAGTAGGATGTTCCAAACTAATACACCGGCAGAATGCAGTATATCATCAAAAATTAAGGGCTGGGAGTTCTAAGATCTAGTAAGGGGCTGAGAGAGTTAAGGACCCTCGCAAAGGAAAGGACAGGGTGGCTGTTCCAACGGTAGAATACAGTAAATCATCATGATCATCATCAATGTTTAATTGCAAAACTAGTTGTTTTTTTTTACATTCATTTTGGATATTAATAGAAAGAGAAAAGCCCGTCCCGTTTTACAGCATTAAAGTTCGCGGAGTGGCCTATTGTGGATATCAACCGGAAAGCGAGGGAGTCCATCCCCTTTTCACTAGCGCTAGATCACGGAGATTTTTTTGTTGTTGAGGTGGAACGCCACACCAACCATCAGTTCTCCAATATCAGATCACACAACCTGTGTTACTTATGCGGTGAGTTCGCAGGGGACCGGTATCGAATTCGGAACCTTGCGGTTCCTAAGCAGGTGCTCTAGACACTAAATGACCCGTAACCCCCCCCGTTGTAATAGCAGTCCATGATGATATTGATGCTTCGATTTAGGAAGTAGTAAAGGACTAATTAGCATTTTATAGTTATCTTGGTTGCATAGAGAAATTGAACTATGAAAGAAAAAAAAAAGATTCTGACGTCACAATATTTATCTTTCGGTTGCAAATTCAACGGTAAACTACTTTATTCTCTAATTTTAAGTGCCTTACTCTAATTAACATCTCGCTACGTTGTGCTGTTTTTGCTGCAAACATAATGGAATATGAAAAAAGATACTCCTGTTAGCATAGGGATTGTATATCTGAGGAGGACCGTAGAATCGGATCGGCCAATATGTTATGACAACAAGAATATAAACAAAAGGAATGAGTTAACGTTCTAGATTTTCAACTGGCTTACGTTACAATTCTAAAAAATGTTTTCTTGTTCATTGACAGAAATCTGTATTTCCCAATTTGCTTATGTAGTAAGTAAATCGAAAAGACCTATTTCCCCCTTCAAACTTTGCTTTTGTCAACTGGGTAATGAAATTTTCAAAAACATAAGAGGGTATTTGCCTCTCATCCCACTTATGAGGGCTGGACACAAGGCCACATTTTCATGTGGCGCATAAAAATTGCGTCGATCCCGTCGGCATTTCCCCTCAAGGGGAGCGCCTCAGGCGCTGGGCAATAAACCCAGCCTGCCCCTTTAAATCAAGGGGCAGGTATTGCCTGGGGAGATAGCCCCCTGGGATCGCGCTATTAATTTTACTTTACCCGGTTCAGTGGCCGAAACACACTGGACCCCCAGCCGAGGCCGGGTAATGTAAGGTAAGTGTTAACTTCCAAAGATAGTAATAATAATAATAAGACTTAATTTGGAGGTCGATACGTGAACGTGAAAAATATCATTAAAAAAAATAAAATAAAAAAAAGAAAAAAACAAACAAACAAACTCCCTTCTAAAACATTTTTGTGCAACTTCAGTATAAATTATCGATTCATATATTTGTTTTATTCAGACCCTGTGTAGTTGCAAAAATGTGCAAATTTGTCCGTTTTTACAAAGAAAATAGGTTAACTTGTAAATTTCATTATCCAGGGCACAAAAGCAAAGTTTGAAGAGAATAATGGCCATTTTCTATACTTTTACAACATAAGCAATTAAGAAATAACAATACAATTCAAGAAGAAAGTTTGTACTACATAATGTAATAAATAACTCAACTCCAACTGAAGAGAATGAATGATTTCTTCTTTTCTTTTCTGTGCTTGGGAGTTTGTATGCACCAAGCAATGAGACGAGTCAATGAAATAAATAAATAAATAAAAATAACAGCGACAATAAAGTTTGGTATGAGAGAGACAAGGTTGAAGAGCTGAGGCTGGAGGGTGAATCTCGTGTGTGTGTGTGTGTGAGATTGAGGTGGTGGGGAGATAAAGAGAGAGGGTGAGGGTGGCGTTTGTAGATCTGAATGAAACCGGGAAACCCGGGATATTCAAATTGCACGTAAGAAGGAACGGCATGTTAAATGCTACAGGTGAAGCACAACATGACGTAATAGAAGAATCAAATGGACTTCAATAATAAAATAGAGAATTAGTTTGTTTTTAATGTTCTCTTTTTCCAGGGAAAGAGGGGGGGGGTACGATTTCTGTTGTCAGTCTAAAGAGTTAGATATATTAATGCAGTAAGAGGGTGGGGTTCCAAAATTATTAACATTCTCTCTCTTATCTTCACTCCTCTAGTGTGTGTGTGGAGAGAGAGAGAGAGAGAGAGAGAGAGAGAGAGAGAGCAATGGAAAGAGGGAAAGAGAAAAAGTTGGGAGAGAGAGGGAGCAAATGAAGAGCAAAGAAAGGGGAGAAAGGCTGAAAGCGAGTGAGGCGGGAAGGAAAAGGAAAACTACGGAGAGAGAGAGAGAGAGAGAGAAATATAATATTTTTATATAGAGTCGCCGGGGCGGACTAATGTCGGTATCAGCCAGACAGCGAGGGAGTCCGTCCCCTTTTCACTAGCACTAGACCAAGGAGATTATTTTAGCATCTGAGGTGAAGCGCCAAACCTACCACCAGCTCCTTACTTTACCGCACAGTTCCCTTTGCTACTCATACGCTGAGTTGGCGAGGGCCGGTATCGAACTAGGAACCTTGTGGTTCCTAGCCGAACGCTCTACCGACTGAGATAACCCGGCCCTTTAGTGAGAGCAAACGAAGAAGAGGAGAGAGAGATATAGAGTGCAAGGATATATATATATAGAGAGAGACACACAGAGAGACAGAGACAGAGAGAGAGAGAGAGAGAGAGAGAGAAGAGAGAGAGAGAGAGAGAGAGAAAGAGAGAGAAAGAGAGAGAGAGAGAGAGAGAGAGAGAGAAATTAATATTTCCAAGACGCATACCTAAACTGAATTTCTTTAGAATCGTTTACTCAAAACAAGGAAGACAGTTAACGACGACAATAACAAACAATACAATAAAAATATATTATATAATATAATATATATATATATATATATATATATATATATATCAACGGCGCGACATTGCGGCAAAGGTAACATTGCATCTCCCTAGCAGACGCTGAATAGGAGATATATCATAAAGTAGGCATCGATACGCACGTAGGCACACGGAAAGACAACACACCCACCCAAACACGTGCATATGCTCCAGTAGATACACACAAGTGTGCACCTGTTAAACACACATTAAATTAAGCTCTTCCATATTCATATAGAGCAGTGGTTCTCAACCTTTTTTTTTTTACCCATGGACCCCTTTTCCCTTTCTTGGTGGACCCCTTCATAACTATTATAATAATATCCTTTCAGCTAGTATATTAGGTCTGAGACCTGTCAGCTGTTCCTTTATAAACATAAAAAAACATTCCTTATACATAATATTGACCATAAGAAGACAATATTCTATTTTTCTCTAATATAAATTTTGAGCTTTCCTGACCTCCCACCAGCCCCGATTGACACAAGGACTTTTTAACGTGGGGCTTCACGCACAAACGGAAGCTCATGCAGTGACCAGTGTGTAAAAATCAAAGAAATAGTATATAATTAAGCTTTATCTTTAAATGAAAACTAATTTAATGCAAATAAAGTATTCTACAACAATTATAATGATAATTAGTAGTAATAATAATTAACAAAATTGTAGTGATAATAATTTTACCTATATCTTGTATTACAATATTATAATGTTTTTTTTCGTGGAGATCAGATCTCTTCATGCAATTGAATTCACTGCAGCATTTATTTATGTACACTGGTTAAAAATGTTGATAAACCAGTTAATACGTTACTCTATATTATAGAGTAACTTATACTCTATGTTATAGAGTAACGTATGTAAGCTTAAAATTGAATAACACGATTACACTGCCATCACTAATCTATATATTAATACTCGTGTTCCTTAATTGTACAACCGTTATCTTGCATCGCCCTCTGCTTAAAAATGAGACCGTGCAAGATGAAATGAACAAAATGTAAATCCTGATTATTTGGTGTTGTTTGTCCACCAAATTCTTATTTCTTATGAGTGTCGTCACCTCAGCTAAATAATGGACCATTCCGTTTTTATTATAAAGAAAGAAAGGGAAGAAAAAGGATATGCTACACAAAAATATAAGAAAGAAATAAAGAAAGAGAGTAGGGGAAAGATAGAAAAAGAGGGTGAGGGGTAGCGATAACGCTCAACTGTTTCAATCGAACATAGTGAAAAGAAGAAAAGAAAAAAAAGAATGAGGGGGAGTTAAATCAAGATTATTATACTTTTTACATATTGAACTATTTTGCAATAGATCTTAATTAAACATATCAAACGTTGTAATAATTTGATTATTATACTGATGCATATCCACAGGTTCCGCTAGGATTATATAATAGTAAACACAACGAGTGCGTGTTTTTTTTTTTTTAAATTTCAAGTTTTCCTTAGGGCAGTTATGTTATCTAATTAAAATGAATTACAACGGTCGGATTTAAACGAAACAACATTAAATTATCGCTAAGATAAACATAACCTAGTGGCGTGGCTTTTGGACCGGTAAGATTTAAAATAAATTCGCGCCTGTTCACTCGTTTAAAAGGGGAAGGGTCGGTTTTATTGCCCGGTGCCTGAAGCACCCCAAAAGGAGAATGCCGAAGAGATCACGCTCTTTTTACACACTGGTCACTGCATGAGCTTCGGTTTGTGCGTGAAGCCCCACGTTAAAAACTCATTGTGTCAATCGGGGCTGGTGGAAGTCAGGAAAACGCCTTTATTCAATTTCGCCAATAACGAAAACGAAAAAAAAAAAAAAAAAAAAAAATGTAACAACGATTATATGAGAGATAGATAGATAGAAATTCAAAGGAAGGTGAAGCTGCATATATATATATATATATATATTATATATATATATATATATATATCAAGGTCAATTTCTTAAACGAAGTTTAAGTTTGAATTCAGAGTTTTCCTTCTCCTAGACTGGTTGCCTAAACCAAGATTAAAGAATCCAGTCTACCCTACTATTTACCCATAGCTGGAGGGAGAATAGTTGGATTCATATAGGGTAGGAGTGCAATGTGAAATGCAAACAGCTTCGTCCAGGATTTGAACTCGTCACGTCGTGTCCATTTCCCACGACGCTAACCATTACACCATACACTGCAGTATAGTATCAAGGAAACCCATCTCCACCCTAATACACATAATACCCCGCAATTAGCAATAGGTCTTTAATCTAGCACTTTAAAAAATTGTTTCTGAAACAAGAAAAATTCATTAACAAAATTCCATCGTTCTGATGTGTAAATTTTTCCATTATTTTAATGAGACATAAGAATGTATATCTCTGTATCATAATAGTTGTTACGTTTAGTGCATAAAAAATCTATATGCAAAGGTTAACAACTATTATGTAACAGAGAGGAAGAGAAGATTGCGTGTATCACACACTACTACAGTAGCTGGTTTACTAAGCTTAGCTTAGTTGTGACACAAGTCCAGAAGTATGGGGTACACAGTGAGAATCGAACCCACTAACAATGGTTTGCTAATCTAGGCTTAATAACCGTTACACCACGTGAGGTACTCACCAAACACTACACTATAGCATCACAGAAAATATCCCGCCACCACAAAAACACACATACATATAACATCGTTAGTGTAAGTTTTTCCTTCTTTTAAAGATTCATTGATTTGGTTAGTTGAGTGAGTTTAACGGCATATCAAGTCCGTCTAGGGTTATTTTATGCCTAGAGATTAGGAAAACGCGTACATTCGTATTCACATATTTTGTGTAGTTTCAACATTAAAAAAAAAATTTTTTTTTTTTTTTGGTGGTAAATATCGAATACGACTAATTTTTTTAACAGATCTATGGAACCCTAACAGCTGTTGTAATGAAGGGGTACCCCACATTCTCCAGAACTGGAACCTCAGCATCAGATACAGTCTAGTCTCATACCCAGGACACCCCTTTATTATTGGCGGCGGAGAGGGGGTCTTACCCCTCTGCAGGGAATGTAGTCAGCGTATTTTAAGTTTTTTTCCTTAAAAATAATAACCCTGTCGGCGAGGCTTAGAATACGCTGACCCCCCCACCACCACCACCAATAAAAAAAGGATGTCCTGTGTATGACACAACTGCATCTGATTTTGAGTTTCCCCAGTCAGAATTGTTATTTTAAGGGAATTGAGATTATAAACTTATCAAGTCCTAATACTGAAATTAACTGAAAATTACTATTCGCTGCTAATTTTGCTGAGTATTTAATATTTCTATTTCAGAGTATCAGTGAGGGTGGGGGGGGGGGAGGAGAAAAAAGTCCACTTTTGCAGTGCTGGGATTAAAAAAGTGTATAACTGAATCACTACGCAACAACTTTCAATCTATACAACATCAATTAATGCTGCCATTTAATTTAGATATATATATAAATAAATTAATAACGTATTGTTTTCCTAAGAGTTTGGTTTTTATTAAAAGTATTAATCCCAGTTGAGAAATTAAAACTTCATTCCATATTCCATTAACAACTGTCCAGGAGACTTTAATAAAAATAACGCTGCTGAATTCACAGTCTACCCTCTTATGCCCGTTTGCTAAAACGGGATGTGGCATGAACTTAAAAAAAAAAATGAAAAAGAAGACACACACACACACAACAAAAGGAGTTACTTCTTAAATCCTGTTGTACTTGTATACCCGGTGAATTTCCACAATAGATATTTGGGGAAAAAACAGGATGTGAACAAAACACCAGTCGTTTTAAACGAATCAGCGATTTGACAATTCAAATTTCTTTTGAATTTAGTTGAAAGGAAGAAGGAAAGCCTACAGTAATAAAATACACGAGTAGTTTTTCTTCTTTTTCTTCCTGATAAACCGGTGCATTCAAACAGGACCGGTGCTAAGGGTCTAATGTCCCCTCCAATCTATGATACCGCATGTACATTTTCATCAAGTAGTATTCATAGAAAATATGAAATCTGCGCCCCCAGGACTCCAAGTAGGCTCCCCACTACCGGTTGGATTTTCAGAGGGGGGGGTAAGCGCTGGTCATGTCGTTAAATACTAGAACGATGTGAACAGAAAAAAAAAACAATTTCTCAATATTATTATTTGTTGTAAGGGGCGCAGAAAGTTAAATTAGGGAAAAAAAAAAAGAAGTTTTACAAGCGAAAGAAAACATTATATATGAGAGTGAAATATAAAAATAAATCCGACACTATGTAGAAAACAGAAAAAAAAAAGTATTCCGAAAAAGTCGACGTTCAAACGATTCGGTTTTTATTAAACGTTCATCAGGACGGAAAAAAAAAATTCACAACAATTTTTTTCTATTCTAATGTTCGAATGAACGTTTAATAAAAACCGAAACGTTTTAACATCGACTTCACCATCAAAAATAAATTCATCCTTTTTTGGAATAATATATATATCAACCAGAATAGTTATGAGAAAAACTGTTGTTATGGTAACAGAAGAATTACATGTATTTTAATGTAAGTAAGATCCTGATGATAAAATACATTCAGTTTATTACTATAAATGATATTTTGATTAATTAAATATTGGTGCAAATTATAGTTTCATTTTTAAAATATCTGATACTTATATGAGTGTGTGTGTGTGTATGTACACACACACACACACATATATATATATATATATTATCCACAATGGAAAAAAAGTTTATTCCAAACATTAAAACAATCATATGACAGTGATATTATTATAAACTGTAACATAACTAAAACTGCATATCACTGAATATATTTTTATATTAACGGTACATTACACATAAAACGCTATTTAGGAATAAAGCCGTTTCCAGTGCAATTTGCAACTGAGGGTCTGTATTTGTTCTCACAATGGAAATCCTCGATGTAATAGACCTTTTTTTATTTAACGGAAACTCAACCTTTTTACTAGTAGATGCGTTAACAAGCTAAGTTTTTTAAATTTATTTTTACATTAAACCTTTTAAGTTTATATAAATGTACTTGTACTAACTCTTAATACTAGTACGAGTTGCATAGTTTCTGTGTTGGTATTTTCGTAAAAAGAAAAAGTAAGTGTAAAATCGATGTATTGTATAGCATCTTCTTTCTACTAACAACACCTTCTTCGTTCTCTTTCTGGCTATCATAGACTATTTATTAATGATTAAATAAATGAAAAGGAAATAGGCACAGCTTTAATAGGAGGCGCATTAGGACCCCATAACTCTCTTTCTCTCTCACGCGCACATAGACAAACACATACCTGTTGCATCGCATTCAACTAGTAGCATAAATTATGGAAGAAGAAGAAGAGATGCATAAACAAAATATATAACATGTTTGGTTTGAGTATGAAACGAGTGAACGAACGAAAGAAGAAAGTAGTAAGGAGGAGACGAGTTTAAGCAGTGAAAAAATGAATTATAGAAGAACCCATTCATAAATAGACACAAGAAGACGATCCGCAAACACGTTGGGTTCTTATTGTAACAGCAACCCCTGGTGATATTATTAATGCTTCGATTAGGGGGGGGTGAAGGATTTTAATTTGCATTTTATAGTAATCTGTTTCCGTTAAATTAAATACTTGGTTGATTAATAAATGACGCTTGGTTCGATGTAGACCCGATCCCCACCACCCACATAAACATAATTCTGTTGTAAGTTGGACTGTAAATTGCATTATTCTTAGGGCATTTTAAATCTATTTACTCAAATACAAATGTGCAACCGTACCTCAACAAAAATAGCACATGTAAAATGAAAATTTTAGTTTATATAATAAACTAAGAAAACCTCGATACCTCAGTCGAGAGAGCATCATACTTTTAAAAACTGTTATTTGCAATAACAAACACACACAATATATATATATATATATATATATATATATATATATATATATAATGTGTGTGTGTGTGAGAGACATTAAAGTGCTAGCTGTAGATCAACGAAAAAAAAAAAAATTTAAAAGAAGTTTTTTTTTTAAACGGCCACACGCAGAAGTTGAATTGATTCTAAAAAAAATAATTTGATTGTAAGTTGGACTGGAGATTGCTTTATTCTTATTCTCTAAGTGCATTTTAATGTATTGCTCTATTACAAATCTAGTTAGGATGTGCTATTCTCGGTGTGTTGCGGTCACAAACACAAACACAAGTAAATTAAAAACTTTGGTTATATATAAAGTGTGTATGTATGTATGTACGAACAAAAACTGCAATCCTAGCGGTAGTTTTAACAACAACAAAAAAAAAAAAAAAAAAAGAGTTTTTGTTTTTGTAATGCACTGTTTATGCATATATAATATAAATTAAACAGCCACGCGCATAAGTCATACTAATTTAAAATCAAAATAAAACCTAATAAATGAAAAAAATAAATAAATAAAAACAAAAAATAAAAAAAAAAACAAAACAAAACATTTGATTTTTAAAGCGAAAGATACTTTTTTCTTTCTTTCTAGCGGCTTTTTTTTTTTTTAAAATATATATCCTCGACAGGTAACAACATCCTCCGGTAACACTTATAAAATATAATTTTTCCTTTAGTCTGCAAATTTACTAAAGAAGTGACATGATGAACAAAATTATTACAGGTGAAACACGTGTATGCATTTGTAATATATTCCCATAATAAACAACCTACCTTATTTTTTTAAAAAAGTAATATCCCAAGTGTATACGATCCAACTCAGGTAAAGAGTATGATTCTTAAAGTTGTGTATGTCTACCTGTGTTGTCTGAAGGCTTTAATGTTTTATATTGACATTCACACACGTAAGTATTCCTCACTTACGTACAAAGCCATTCACTTACGTATGCCTGTACCTGCCAACCCACCTGCCTTACCTACCTACCTACCTAACTAACTCTCTCTCACTCGCTCTCTCTATTAATAGATAGTCATGATATGATATTCATAAAAGGAAACCTCGGGTAAAAAAAAAATACATAAAAACTGGGGGGTTGCACAGTTAAATACTGACTCTATTTACCTAATATTACTTTTACTAAGGTAAACTTTTTTTTTAATATGAGCATATAACGGACTTTTTTTTTTAATAAAATGCAGGTAAGCTTTGATACGATAGGTAAACAAATAAGTCGACAGGTAAAAAATCCAAGTAGACAGGTAAACGAATATATAAATAAACACAGGTAAATGCATAGGTAGGTCGATTAGAAACATTCAGTTCATTTGGATTGACATTAAATTAATAATTTGATAATTAGGGTATTAAGGATTTTATAAGCGAAGGGAAACTGAAACGACTTTAGTGCGCGTGCGCGAGATAGAGAAAGAGAGATGTGGTGTATATATCTATGTAATATTTAGTTAGTCAATCAAACCGGTTAAAAAAATTACAAGCAAAAGAGGCGAGCTCCTTACTCGTGAAAAAAGAGTTACTAGTTTTTTCTGTTGGGATTGGGGTAAGTGGAGACAAGAAGGAGATAATGAATGAATGAATTAATGAAGGCGAAATAATGAATGAATGAAAGAGGAAAGGAAAAGAAAGAGGGGGGAAAAGGAAGGAAGGAAGAAACAGAGAAAAAAAAGGAAGATGAAAGGAAGAAAGGAAGGAAAGAGGAAAGGAAGGAAAAAGGAAAAGAAGGAAAGAGGAAAGAAGGAAAGAGGAAAAGAAGGAAAGAGAACAAAAGGAGAAAAAGTAGCGGAGAAGAGAAAAAGGAAGGAAGGAAGAAAAAAGATGACGTGAAAAAGAGGAGGGAGAGGCGGAGAGACAGACAGACAGCAGGAAGGAAGGAAGGGACAGGAGAGAGAGAGAGAGAGAGAGAGAGAGGGAAGGAAACAGAGAGAAAGAGAGAGGGGGAATGAAGTAACAGGAGAGAGAATGAGAGAAAGGAAGAGAGAGGGAGGGAGAGAAGAAGGAGAGAGGGAGGGAGGAGAGGGAAGAAGGAGGAGGGAGAGGGAAGGAACGGGAGAGGAGAGAGAGGGAAGGAAAGAGAAAGAAGAACAGGAGAGGAAGGAAATGAAGAAGAAAGAAAGCAAAGAAGAGGGTGAAGGAATGAAGGAAGGGGGGAAAGGAAGGGGGTAGGGGGTAGGAAAAGGAAAATCCGCTGCTAAAAGATCAGATTATCAAGTCATTCATTTACAGTTAAAATAGAACAGGATCCTCTTAAAAAAAAAAAAGAAAAAAAAAAAAACGATTCACCGTTAAACTGATGGAATTTCTTGTCACCTCCAACACCCCACCCACTCCTGCTTTTATCTACAGTGTTTTCCGACGGAGCACTATGAAATCAGGGCATTGTAATTGATCAGTGCTTGTCTCAGCAAGTGTTACTCAAGAACAGTTTGAAAGATCGTGAAAAATAAAGTTGTCTGATATATATATATATATATATATATATATATATATATATATAAAGTAAAGTCGACGGGGCGGCATAGAGTCGGTATCAGCCAGTCAGCGAGGGAGTCTATCCCCTTTTCAATAACCAAGGAGATTGTTTTAGCATCTGAGGTGGGCGCCACACCTACCATCAGCTCCTTACTTTACCGCACAGATCACTGTGCTACTCATACGCTGAGTTGGCGGGGACCGGTATCGAACTCGGAACCTTGTGGTTTCTAGCCGAACGCTCTACCGACTGAGCTAACCGGCCCCTATATAATGGAAATATTCTTTTGCTTTATTTAAATCATTTCACTTCACTAAATTACATTATTCAACTTTTGCTCACTTTAATCTACTCACAGCGGCTCTCTCACCACTACGATCCTACCGTAAACAGCTGGCAGTGGCTCTCACACGTGTCACTTGTTTACACTGAAAAGAAAAAAAGATCATTACGTGGACAGCCTTGTCATCTTTTCCCCCTCCCATGAACCAACGATGAGACCGGTACTTGATCCTTTTACAATATCCCACCATACAGGGAAAAACGTGTGTGCGTGGGTGGGGGGGAGTGTATTTGGTTGGCAAAGAGTTAATTAGTAGAAAAAATATTCGCATTAAATTTCTCGTGATGTATTTTGAGTACGTCCTGTTTATGGACCTACTTCGCACGAGAACAATACACGTATTATAAAACCCCAGTTTCGAGATACTGAACAGGGTCTGGCAGAAAGCCACACCAGTAGAATTTTTCCAGGTAGATACCAAATAATTAAGGGGGGGGGGGAAGGAATCTTACCCCCAATCCAGGTAGATTATATTCAGTGATGAGGCTGAAAGTATTTCACATAGCGTTAATACCAGTAGGAAAGGTATGGATCCAACTACCCCCCCTCTAGCTATGAGTAAATAGTAGTAGACTGGGCTCTTTGACCCTGATTAGGCAACCAGTTTAGGAGAAGGAAAACTGAATTGAAACCTGTTAAACCCTGCTTAATAATTTGACCTTGTGTAACATCCTGTTCGTGTGGAGGGATTGGCGTGTGTGTGTGTGTGTGTGTGTGTTACATGGTTTCAATAGCACTTAAACATCGTTGATACTCTTGGGAAAGGTATGCATCCAACTATTCTCTCCAGCTATAGGTAAATAGTAGGGCAGACTGGACTCTTTAACCATGGCTAGGTAACCAGTCTAAGAGAAGGAAAACTCTGAATTAAAATCTGTTAAACTATGCTTAAGAAATTGGCCTTATGTCACACCCTGCTCGTGTGGTGGGGTTGGTATATAATATATATATATATATATATATATATATATATATATATATATGTTTCAAGCAGCTAATAATTGTCCATAGTACATAATTATAGCTTCAAGTAACTATTACAAATAATCTAATTACGTGGCGCAACACAATCTATGCACAATCTCATTCATATATATATACTTTCAATAGCCTAGTCTCATCTGACAGTCAACTACATGTAGTTAGCTGTTTGATGAGACTAGGCTCATTTATTAAGTTCTGGTCGAAATAAATTTATAATAGCCAAATGACGGTTTGTTATGCTTTTCTTTCTTATTGAATAATCTCCCACTACCAACCCCTGCTAACACCAACAACTGACCACCACCTCCCCTTATTCACGACCTCCTAATTCACCAGTATGAAAATGTTCACCGTTGAAGCAAGAACGCAATCCAACGTCCTGAAGAAGGACTAACAGACCGAAACGTTACAACGTCGACATCCCTACCTACAATAAACATACATTTTCTACAACATTCCGTGCTTGTCTACCTTTCTCTCCCTATATATATATATATATATATATATATATATATATATTGGCAGCATTTTTTCTTTATACAAGTTTTGTTGAACTGTACAGACAATTCTTGTCGGACGAGTTTTTGGTTGATCCTTTCTAATTTTCGGTCCATCTTTTTAGTGTCGGGGTGGAACTGGTGATATATATATATATATATATATATATATATATATATATATATATGAGTGCTGTGCTCGAATGTAAATGCATAGATTATGTTGCGTCATTTTCCTAGGTACAAGTTAAACTTGTGACACACAAGGCTATGCTTTTGTAAATATAATTAACTTTCCCGGTTTTCAACCCCCCCCATTACCCCTTATTCTCCAGCTGGGTCAAGAAATTCACCTCAGTTCATAAAGATATTTATTGTCTTAAGTGGTCTCACTTGATATGTATCTGATTCACTGGATTGGTTTACTACTTGCCTTTGTTTAGTTTGGTTTATTGTTTATTTGTACGGTTTTTAGTTACTCGCCTTTTTTTCCTTTTTAAGTATTTCTGTTAAATAAATTAACAGTTGTCTAACAGTTTCGATTAATTCGTCTACTTGCTAACCAGAGTACATTAATGCCACACCAGTGTCTGTTTAATAACTACCATGTTTCCCCGAAAATAAGACACGGCTTATATTAATTTACAACTCGAAATATAACACTATGACTTATTTTCGGGCGGTGTCTTATTCTATATATATATATATATATATATACCAACCCCTCCGTAGAATATAGGTTAATTTCTTAAGCGGGGTACAATAGGTTTGCTGCCCTGTCGGCTGGGGCGTTAGAATGCACCGACTGCACCTCTGCAGAGGGTAAGACTCCCCCAATGGGGCCACCTGTTGGCCGTGGGTGGCAACCCGTGATGCTTAAGGATAGAGCCCAGGTGGATGAGCAGTTCATGACTTTCAATACTCCACTTTGGCCCTATCTTGGGCTAGACGGGCGGTCGGAGAGGCCCCCTCCGATCAATCGGCTGGTCACGTCAAGCCCTAGCACCTATATGATTTTCCCAACCCTATTGCCCTTGTGGCAAGCCCCAACCCCTTTTTATCATATGGGTGCTAGAAGGCGGTGGCTGAGGGTCTACATGTTCTGGGAATGACGTTAAACTCTATCTGATGGTGAGGTTCCAGTTTTGGAGGTTTGGGGAATGTGGAGCACCCCTTCATCACCATTGCTCCCTGGTCCCATCTATGGGTTAAATAGAAAAATGTATTTATAAAAAAAATTGTATTATTCATTAAGAATTGATTTATTTCAAAACTTTATCGGCATTAAATGACCCACTGAGATTGATACGCCGTAAAACAAAACAAACGACTTATTTTTGGGCGGTGTCTTATTCTTCATATATATATATATATATATATCTACCAACCCCTCCGCAGAATATAGGTCAATTTCTTAAGCGGGGTACAATAGGTTTGAATTCAGAGATTTCCTTCTCCTAGACTGGTTACCTAGCCATGGTTAAAGAGCCGAGTCTGCCTTACTATTTACCCATAGGTGGAGGGGAGAGTAGCTGGATGCATACCTTTCCCAAAGGTATTACTGCTATTTGACTCGGTCGGTAGAGCATCCCCCGAGGAACCACAAGATTACGTATTCGATACTGGTCCCCACCAACTCTACCACACAGACCCAAGCTGTACTACTTATGCGAAAAGTGTGTGCTGATGGTAGATATGGCACTCCATCTCAGACGCAAAAACAATATTCCTGGTTTAGCGCTAGCGTAAATGGATTAGACTACCTCGTTGTAGGGCTGAGACCGACAATAAGCCACGCTGCTGACAGTGGTCTGAAAGTCTTGTCACCGCTATATATTGTTTTAACTTTCATAATCTATAATACTAGCAAGAATATGCACCCTCCGGACGTAAGTTTTAATGTAGTGAAATATATTAAATTAGAAAGACTAACTAAATTATATAAGAACGCATATAAAAAGATTAAACTTATTTTAATTATATTTTAATTGGTTTCTATATAAAATCATTCATAGGATTGATTTTAATACGTTGGAGAATAAAACAATATTAGAGATCAATAACACCAAGTAATTATTAATTCAACCCAGTTTTGTTAAAACCCGTAGGCAAATTAACCACACCATATATTATGTAAATATTTCTTAGTGAAAGCAACATTGCAGGATTTTAAACGCACTAATAACAACCGTTTTGAGGTTTTGAGAAATTACATAGACATCGTTAATAAATAAGATCTAGTCTAGGTATTAATGATTTTGACTATAAATTAAATACACATTGATAAACTTACACAACTGCTGAGGATATTGTGACGTAAGCTGTGACGTAGTTTCGGTTACAGACAAACAACGAATCTCCATTATAATAATAAAGATATAGATTGTTGCTAAAGTATGTTCATCAGCCAACTTTGAAAATCACCATACAAAATCCTAGCTACGTGTGTGTGTGTGTGTGGGGGGGGGGGCTCTGAAAAGTTTGCGGCCCGACCAAGAAGCGATTTATCTGAAGATATGAAACTTACATACTATTCATCACTTCAGCACATCTGACACGTAGTTTCTCAAATATCTTTACCGCCCTATTGGCTGCGGCTGTAGAATACACCGACTGCACCTCTGCAGAGAGGTAAGACTCCGCCCCCAATGGGACCATCTGTTGGCCGTGGAATCCTGGTGGCTGAGCAGTCCATGACGTGCAACACTCCACTTTGACCCTTACCAAGACGGTCGATCGTGGAGGCCCCCTCTGATCAATCGGCTGGTCAGGTCAAGCTCTAGCGATCGCGGAAGCCCCCTCTAAACAACCGGCTGTTCAGGTCAAGCCCTAGCGATCGTGGAGGCCCCCTCTGATCAATCGGCTGGTCAGATCTAGAGGTCTAGCGATCGTGGAGGCCCCTTCTGATCAATCGGCTGGTCAGGTCTAGCTCTAGCGATCGTGGAGGCCCCTTCTGATCAATCGGCTGGTCAGGTCTAGCTCTAGCGATCGTGGAGCCCCTTCTGATCATCGGCTGGTCAGGTCTAGCTCTAGCGATCGTGGAGGCCCTTCTGATCAATCGGCTGGTCAGGTCTAGCTCTAGCGATCGTGGAGGCCCCCTCTGATCAATCGGCTGGTCAGGTCTAGCTCTAGCGATCGTGGAGGCCCCTCTGACCAACTGGCTGGTCAGGTCAAGCTCTAGCACCTATATAATTGTCCCGACCCTATTGCCCTTATGACACCTCCCCAACCCTTTTTATCATGTGCTAGAAGGTGGTGACTGAGGGTTTTAAAGTCCTGGGTATGGCGTTAAACTGCATCTAATAGTGAAGTTTCAATTCTGGAACTCTGGGGAATGCAGCGTACCTCTTTATTGCCATTACTCAAGGTCTACCCTGACCTGGAATGGTAGTACCTGTTAGGGTCCTATCTATGGGTTAAATAGATCGAGAAAAAATGAGTATTAAAAATGTGTTAAAATTGAAATCGAATACTCAACATGATTGAATAAAACAAAATGACTTCGGCATAAACTTACTCAACAAGGGTCATCATGCCGTAAAATCCAACCATCCAAATATCTTTAACGACTGGTTGGGAGAGGTTATTCACTGAGAATTGTGCAAAATATTAAAATGTAACCACACTAACAAATACTAATAGTTGTATTTTCGAGGTTTCATCCGCACAAACTAGAATCCCCCCAAGAAAATGAAACCCATAGTTCTCTGGGATTTTGAGATACAAACAGGTCGCCAAATCCCGGCCAGAAGACCAGACCGAGTGTTAATTTACAAGAAAAAAGAAAGATCTAGCAGAGTACATGAAAAAAAATCCCACCAGATGCAGTTTAGGGTCCCCTTTTATTTGGAGGATGTATTACCCTCTCTTCTGTGGATGCAGTCATTGTATACTAAGCTGGCCAACAGGGCGCGAATATCAGCTAAGAATGATGAGTTTGATTCTCACTGAGCGTCACACACTTCCGGCCTTGTGCTAAACTAAGCTATCTAGGTCACAATGGAGGCCTATTCAAATAAAGTAAAAGTCGTCGGAGAGGCCTAAAGTCGGTATCAGCCAGTCAGCGAGGGAGTTTACAGCCTTTTCACTAGCGCTAGACCAAAGAGATTGTTTTGGCATCTGAGGTGGAGTGCCACATCTACCATCAGCTTCTCACTACGCTGAAATTGGCGAGGGCCGGTATCGAACCCGGAACAGTGTGGTTCCTAGTCGAACGCTCTACCAACTGAGCTAAACCGGTCCCTTATTTAAATATTCCTATTTAAATATTCTCATTAAATAACAGTTTAGGAAGATTACAGTGCGTTGATAATTCAAATATGCGTGGGAAGAGGGTGTACTTGATTTGAAATTAGCACTTGAAAATCGGCCTCTTTTTATTTATTATTATTATTATTATTATTTAGATTTGCTTAACGACTATTGGCAATGAGGCGAAATACCCAAATATTTCAGCCACAAAATAAATCTCGGATATTATTTTTTATCTTCATGGAAGGTATCTCGTGGTCATCGCCTACGCCATTTTCCCTTATTATTATTATGGCGCGCTTTAGTAACTCGGTTTGAGCGCATGCGCACATAAGGCAAGAGGCAGATGATAGCAAGAAAGGCGGCGAAAGACAGGTACAGTTACATTTATCTATATAATAACAATGGAGGCGCGTGGCGTAACGGTTAGAGTCGTAGGAAATGGACTCGGCGACCCGATTTCGAATCTTGGGAAAGGTATGCATCTAACAATTCTCTCTCCGGTTATGGATAAATAGGACACACTCGGCTCATTAACCTTGGTTAGGCAACCAGTCTAGGAGAAGGAAAGTCAAAAACCTGAGAAGTGTTGTTCAGAAAATCTATGACACACTGGTGCTTTATTCTTCTGCTATCAGGTCATCTAAAAAGTGTGGCTGTTTTTACACAAACCTTCACGACTATAAATAAAATCAACAATGTAAGCATTCTAGCGGTTTACATCAAGTATTTCCGTGATAGTATTCAGCCAAAGTGGAGAACTCGAACTTACATAATATATATATATATATATATATATATATATATATATTATGTAAGAAATGGAAAGGGAATTGAATCCGACAATATGAGGAAAAAATGAGTAAAGAAAAGAAATGTAGATGGATAAAAATGAATTTAATCGATATCACTTTAATCGATATCACTTACGCATGTGTTTCGGTCAGTTTATCAAAATGTATACGGATTACGCTATTATTATTATTAAAATAATCAGATGGAGTTGAAATAATAATAATAATAATAATAATAATAGGAAAAATGTAAAAATATTCCGTACACAGAGACATTTTTTACGACCTTCATCAGAGTGAATTTTTATTGTTTTTATTTTGATAAACTGACCGAAACACATGTGTAAGTGATATCGATTAAATTCATTTTTATCCATCTACATTTCTTTTCTTTCTCTATATATATATTATATATATATATATATATATATATATACGGAGAGAGAGAGAGAGAGAGAGAGAGAGAGAGAGAGAGAGAAAAAAGATACGCTTATGTTAATAAGTAAAATAAAGTCGTCGGGGAGGGCTAATGTCGGTATCAGACAGACAGCGAGGGAGTCTATCCCCTTTTCACTAGCGCTAGACCAAGGAGATTATTTTAACATCTGAGGTGGAGCACCACACCTACCATCAGCTCCTCGCTTTACCGCACATCCCTGTGCTACTCATACGCTGGCGAGTTGGCGAGGGCCGGTATAGAACCAAGAACCTTGTGATTACTAGCCGAACACTCTACCGACTGAATATCAAACTATTATAAAGAACCCTATCTGCTCTATTTCCCATAGCTGTGGGGAGAACAGATGTATCTATATCTTTCCCAAGGGTATTAGTGTGAACTCATGTGACTGATGCGAAGGATGTGACATAAGGTCAATTTCTTAAGCGAAGTTAAACAGGTTTGAATTCAGAGTTTTCCTTCTCCTAGACTGGTTACCTAGCCAAGGTTAGAGAGCACACTGTCCTATTATTTACCCATAATTGGAGGGAGAGTAGTTGGATGCATACCTTTCCCAAGGGTATTAGCGCTATGTGAAATGCAAACAGCCTCGTCCAGGATTTGAACTCGGTTCGCCGATTCCATTTCCTACGACGCTGAGCGCAAGAATGTTTTCGTGTGCGTTTTTTAAATTTTTTATTCATTCTCATTTCTTGTTTATTAGGTATTTACCAAGCTTAGCATCGTCTAGTACAAAATGTGGGAGTACTAATGAGTATCGGACTTACTTAATAATGGCCAGCTAAACTAGCTCAATTACCATTAACTCCACAGGGCACCAAGTAAGGATCACACTCACTACACAGTAATTATTGTCTACCAGACTAGCTTGTTAACGCTTACCCCCAGAGCGAAGCACCCTTTATTTTTGTTTGTATAACTTTTATACTAGATGCTATGTTTTTTTTTGCTTGTTTAATTGTTTATGTGCCATCGCAATTTTTGCGACTAACTCTGAGCGATGGTTAGCCCGTCTGGCAGATTAATTGGTGTACTCGCTAGTAGGTATTTACCCAACCCGTTCGTAACGGGTAGGATGTGACACAAGGTCGCAAGAATAGGGCATCCGGCCAGGATCGAACTGGATCTGCGAGACAATAAAGAAAAAAACAAAACATCTCCAAAACAGCAGGTTATTAAAAAAAATGTATATATATATATATATATAAATGTATATATTGGTTTGGAGGTTGATTTTGAAGGCTATCACAATGCAGGTGTAAAAAAAAAAAAAAAGAAAAAGTAGATCACTGGAAATGAAGTCGTCTTCAGTTCCAGTGATCTTCTGAAAAAGAGATTTTATCTCGAAAATTCAAGAATAAAATACAGGTTAACACACAACACCATTGTTACCTTATTCTTTACACCTGCATTGTGATAGCCTTCAAAATCAAGCCCCAAACCAATATATACACGATGCTTCAAGCAAATTATAAAACTCTCTCTCTCTCTCTCTATATATATATATATATATATATATATATATATATATAGAGAGAGAGAGAGAGAGAGAGAGAGAGAGAGAGAGAAAGTCGTCGGGGCGGCCTAATCTCGGTATCAGCGAGGGAGTTTATCCCTTTTTCACTAGCGCTAGACCAAGGAGATTATTTTAGCATCTGGGGTGGACCGCCACACCTACCATTAGCTCCCACTTTATCGCACAGATCCCTGGGCTACCCATACGCTGAATTGGCGATTCATATATATATATATATGAGTTGGATCACCCATTGAGCTCTGGATAGATATTTGGGAAAAGTGAATTTGCAAAGCGAATTAAATCAAATAAATAAATAGATAAATACGAACGGAGAATTAAAAAAAATAACACAAAAAAAAAAAAACAAACAAACAAAACATTAAAATCATTTTGTAAAATAAAAATAAAAAATAAAAAAAGGGAATGTTTGACTTAATTTAAATTTATTAAGAGCCAAGATGTTGGCCCGGCTGGCTGTTTATGAAACGTAGCATACAAATACGTTTCATAATTCTCCAATATCTATCTCTCCACGCTCACCGAGAATATATTAGTCGTCGGGGTGGCCCAAAGTCGGTACCAACCTGACAGCGAGGGTGTCTATCCACTATTCACAAGCGCTAGACCAAAGAGTTTTTGCGTCTGAGGTGGAGCGCCACACATATCATCTGCTCCTCGCTTTACCGCACAGAACCCTGTGCTACTCATGCGCTGAGTTGACGACTGCCGGTATCAAACCCCTGAACCTTGTGGTTCCTAGGCAGACGTTGTACCGACTGAGCTAAACCAGCCTTTATAAAACCAGTAATTGATCTGCAGGAATAGCTTGCTAAACATTACACCACTATAGGACACCCCCAATCCCCGCAAAAAAAAAAAAAAAAAAAAATTTAAAAATTGCTTCACGAATTTGAGCGTCATCTTGTGCAGTTTCAATTTTAGTATATGTACTTGCCAGTATCTTACCAGTCTTTGCGTGTGATTAACACTCATTGTCAACCTTGACAAGCTATTTTCTGACGATAGAATTAATCGCCTTTACATATTTATAATAAAAAAATTACTATAGCTATTCATAATGGATTGCTCAAAAGATGAGGGATTTACCGGGGGCTTTTTTGTTGGGATTTACCTAAAGGAACCAGATGTCTTGAGTGAAAGAATGCTAAGTGGAACAGCTGTCGTAAAGGCTATTGTTTGCGACAGTCAATTAGCACTAATTATTATGATAAATGTGGTTTTTGTTGTTTTGTTTTTCTTTTGTTGTTGTTGTTGTTAACGTGGTATGTGCCATTCCTTTTTCGTCAGGCGTTGTAATATTAGTTCATTATTGATTATTATTTCAAAATGTTAACCGACATCGAAATATAATAATAATAATAATAATAATAATAAAAAATAAAATGGAATTCTTTAATTTTTTATAAAAAAAAGGAAAAACACAATAAGCGTAATGACGTAAACTAAGGCATCGATTTACACAAACGCCTCCACACATCCGCAATTAATAAAATAAATGAATAAACAACAACAACAACAACAAAAAAGAACCTT
Source organism: Doryteuthis pealeii (assembly GCA_023376005.1). Lineage (NCBI taxonomy): Eukaryota > Metazoa > Mollusca > Cephalopoda > Myopsida > Loliginidae > Doryteuthis > Doryteuthis pealeii. The sequence continues at coordinate 22,517,258 of CM042165.1, read as the reverse complement.
TGATTTTTTTTGAATGAGCAATTAATTTAAAAAAAACATTTTTTATACAATATTCTGGGATCACTGATAGTGTGCCGACGAAAAGTCTATATCCATTCATAAAAATTAGATCACTTCCACGATACTTATTTATATATAAAAAAAAATGTATGGAGCTACTATAGTAATTGATCTGCAACTCCATATATATATATATATATATATATATATATATATTGGCTGTCAACTCGTGCACGAGTTTGACCAATATATAATATATATATATATATATATATATATATATATGAGAAGTAAATAAACAAACAATGTGTTTCGACATGGCTTTTATTTAGCCGACAACCTTTGGGAGAATATGTGCTTAATTGAAGTCGTACCTAATTTTGAAAATTAATTAATTAGGCGGGCATACCTATTCAAATGTAAGGCTAATATACATACAGAGATTGATTTTTCTCGATTTGTTTAGCCTTACATTTGAATAGGTATGCCCGCCAAATTCATTAATTATTAATTAATTAATTTTCAAAATTAGGCACGACTTCAATTAAGCAGATATTTCCAATATATATATATATATATATATATATATATATATATATATATATATATAAAGGTAGTCTGTTATAGCGAGTTCAATCCTAACTGTGTTCCTTACTGAAGGCGCTTGTAATATAATGGTTATCGTCGCAGGAAAATGGACACGGCGACCCAAGTTCAAATCCTGGACGAGACTGATTGCATTTCACATAGCGCTAATACCAATGGGTAAATAGTAAGGCAGATTATGCTCTTTATAGACGTGGCCTTGTACCGCAACTAATCTAGCCCCCCCCTATATATGTATAGATATTTTTTTACTCTTAACTCTCTCTCTCTCTCTCTCTCTCTCTATATATATATATATATAAAAGGAATGAAAAAAAGAAAGACGATAACGTATATAAGTTCGGATAGCGTACGCATACTCAACGGTGTTTGGCGACTGTCAGTTTCTCGCTATTGCGATTATTGCATAGGGAGAAATTGACAGTCACCCAGCATCGTTGGCTATGAGTACGTTATACTAAGATATGTATGAACTATCACTGATGTTGAGAAGTTTTATTTATAGATATATGCTATATTTATAAATGACCCACAAACTAAACTAGAATCAAATTCTTGACCATTTCCATGATACATCATACAATAGCTTATCTAAAGAAAAAATACGAACACAATTCACTTGATTTGAAAATCGCATAGGCGAGAACTGTCAGTTAATAAGCACTGTTGATTTCATGTCTTCGCTACCCTAACACACACACACACATATATATATACACACACATATATATATACACACTCAAGTATACATACGCGTATATATGTATATACACGTATATATATGTATACACACACACACATATATACATATGTGGAGAACGGTAAACAAACACGGGGTGTTATGGAAACTAGATGTTTTCACAACATCCCGTGTTTGTCTACCTTTCTCCACATACTGTCGGATTAACCTCCTCACATTTCTCCCACACATATATAAACACGCGCATATATATGTCTACACACACACACACACATATATATATACGTGTGTGTGTGTGTATATATATATATATACACACACATATATACGTGTGTGTGTGTGTATATATATATACACACACATATATACGTATTATATATATATATATACACGCGTTATATATATACATAATACACACGCGTATATATATATGCGTTTATATACACACATATATACACGCGTATATTATATACACATATATATATACACGCGTTATATATATATATATATACACGCGTTATATATACACACACACACACATATATATATACACGCTTATATATATATATATATATATATATATATATATATACACCAACGTATATATATATATATAAGCAGGTGCTAAAAAAAGTAGTTCATGTCCTGACCAAGAAACGAATAATCCACATGGGTCATGTTGCCTGTTAAACTGTAAATATGATTGCCTAATTCTGGCAAAATATTTATAGACAACACAAACACAAATGTGAAGATTAAGTTAAATATACAATGTGGCATTCTGGGAAATATGATGGACTAAATACAGAAACACATCAGTTTTTGTTTGGGATAAACTGCTACTGTTGATAACTACTGCACACAATATTATTATTATTATTATCTATGTGGAGAAAAGTTTTAAAGAAAATTATCTACTATTACCTATATATTAATACGCTTGTTCCTTGATCTTCCGACCATTATCATCTTGTAACACTCCCTGGTTAGACATGGGACTATCCAAATCGTCCAAGATAAAATGCAAAAATGTAAATCCTGATTATCTGGTATCGTTTATCCGCCGAATTATTTTTTATGAGTGTCGTCACCTCAGCTAAATAATGGACCATTCCATTTTTATTATAAGGAAAGAAAGAGTACGGGGAGATATTTTAAATGTCAAATTTATGACATTTTTTAAAGCAAAATTTAGAATACAAACTTTTGATTTTTTCATTGAATTAAAAAAAAAAAAAAAAAAAAAAAAAAAAAGCCGTAGTCATAACTTGTTTTTGGTTAGGTTAAATTTCAATTGATCGATAGTGCGAAAATGTAAACATTGTTTTCATTCATGATTTTCATTATTTCCATAAGCTGAATTTTTTAAAAAAATCAGTTTTTAAAAAAATGTTTCTTCTTTTGAATGGTCCAATGATTTTGAAGATAATATTAACCTTTATTCAAGTTTCATTGTGTTAAATATAGGAGGAGGGGTAAATTTGACACGGCAGATTGGACATCCCTAGTGTCTTATATATAACCAAGAAATAAACGTTTTCCTAATATATGGTGTGGCTTATTTGCATACTGGTTTTAACAAAACCGGGTTTAATAAATGATTACTTGGTGTTATTGATCTCTAATATTATTGTTTTATTCTTAGATATATTAAATCAAACCTATGAATGATTTATATATAAACCAATTAAAATATAATTAAAATAAATAATCTTTTAATGTGTTCTTGAGTAATTTTGTTAGTCTTTCTAATTTAATATATTTCATTACATTAAAACTTAAATACTTACAACCAGAGGGTGCATATTATTGCTAGTATATACAATGTAAGTAGTATCTCTCCGTGCGTATGACTGATGAATACCCAGCAGTAGAGTTAAAGAAATGACGGTAATTCATGAGGAAGTGCGTCCCGGTCTCCTGCATCAAAAATTGCTACCCGGTGACTATCCAAATAACAACCCCATCTCGTCGTAATTCTTGTTTATTCATCGTAATTTGTCATAATTCTTGTTTAGATATGAAGATGGATATATAGTTTGGAATAGACTGAGATAGATAGATAAACAAACAAAATAATATAGATAGATATGAACAAATGAAGATAGATATTTTCGACAAGTAAATGTATTTGAGGTGGGGGGGGGTCGCATCTTTTTTGTCGTAATTCTTGTTTATTTAAACTAAAACAAGACATTAAACAAACTTGAATAAAAAAAATCTTAGTATTTAAAGTAATATAGATAAATATGAACAAATGAAGATGGATAGTTTTGAATAGACCGAGCTGGGTCGTTATTTTAATAGTCACCGGGTAGCAATGAGGCAGGAGACCGGGACGTACTCCCCATAAATTACCGAAATGACTCGCTTGGTTGATTACAGAGAAATAGTTTACCAGAGTGAAAGCTTGTGTACGTGTTTACCCAACCCTCCGCCATGAGTAGGATGTGACACAAGGTCAATTTTCAAAAGG
>CM042165.1:22498476-22508476 GCA_023376005.1 Doryteuthis pealeii | reverse complement strand
GAGCCTTTCAGCAGTTGGCTCTCTGTCGGGGACACAACGGTTCGAGTACCACAGACACCCTATTCTGATCTAAATTAAAATCGTTTTGCCGCTGGTTACTATACCTATTTCATTTGACTTTACAATAACAAACACTACAGAAATCACTAAAGTGAAACAATGTTTATTAGAGAATAATGACGCAATAATCATTAATTATCAATTACGTTATCAATTAATACTAGTACAAAATAAAAAACACCCTACGGGCGATGTAAAAATAGATTTTTGAAACATATTGCCTGAAGGGTGGAAGTAAAAAATTCAATGTCAGCGAGTTTGTACCCTAAGTAAGTAAAATCATCAAATTCATTAAAGGATTAAAAAATAAAACAATTTGAAATGTAAACTTTAAATATGTATTAAAATAAAACAAACTATATATAGATATATAATACCAGTCATGTATTTATTAAAACTAGTTTTAAAAAACAATGAGGACTGTCTAATGTTGCATGTTCAAATTTTGAGTGTATTTATTCTATGTTATGACGATTTTGGGTAATGTGACGAAAGCAGTGACGTAATTTTTGTTACAGACAAAAACCGGAAGCGAATCTCCATTATTAATAGAAGATACACCAAATTCACAACTACCGCCATTAAATTTATTGTAAAACATGAATCATTATGGAGCGGTCGTTTTTAATAGAAATTTGGTATCCGTTTGTCTGTAACCAAAACTACGCCACTGCTTACATTACAATACCCTCAGGAATTGCTTAAGGTTATCAATGAGTATTTCATTTATAGTCAAAATCATTAATACATAGAATAAATGTTATTAGTGTGTTTCATCATAATCGTGTAGCGCCAGTAGCACGGATATCCATGACAATCTCTTGCCAACCGTCCCTATCATTCATTGCCCCTGGGATGTCCTCTGTGCAGCATCCAGCCCCTGTGTAGATCTGGATAATGTGCGTCTTTGCTGGACGGCCCACATGGATGTGCCCATGTGATGGCTTCCACAGAAAAACGTCACTCATGAGTTCATCCTTGCTTCTCCAACAGTGCCCAGCGTGTCTTGTTCGCCTCACACGGATGGTTTGTGTATCATGGGGCAGGTGGCCGTCCTACAAGGTGTCTTATATATCACCAAGAAGTAAAGGTTTACATAATATACAAGGTGTGTCAAAAAAGTTGGTAAATACAGCTTCAATCTCGATACTTTTATGAAACACCTTGTATGATGTGGTTAATTTGCATACTGGTTTTAACAAAACCGGGTTTAATAAACAATTACTTGGTGTCATTGATTTCTAAAATTACAACGTCACTTGGTAAGTGTCAATTTCTCACCTAGGCGATTTTTAAGAGGATGTTCGCCACATAAAGATTATTTGGTTCAATGCTTTTTTGCAATTGGAACTAAGCATAATGCCCCAAAAAAGATCATGGGAAGGGTGGGTAGAAGCATAGTGACTGAGACATTATGGTGGTCACAGTGAGGAAGGCGATGGATAAATGTAGTTATTAGTGCTAGCAAGAATATGCACCATCCAGTCGTAAGTATTTCAGTTTTAAGGTAATTAAATATATTAAATTAGGAAGACAAACGAAATTAAAAAGATTATATTTTTATTGGTTTCTACGAGGGTGAGTCAAAAAGTAATACCATTTACTTATACTTATTTACTGGCCCATCTAATCAAATTAATACATTTTATTTTTTACAACTGAAAAAAAAAAAAGAAAAAAAAATTAGAGAGAAAAAAAAAATTAAACCTATGTATATGAATTTTTCTATGTGACCGTTTTTATTTTGAATTCAACATGGCTACTTTGTTGCAATGTTTCACCGGAAGATAAACAGACAATATTGGATACATATACAAGCGTAGGGATTCAAACATTCGTTCTCAACAGATATTAAAAAAAAGAAATTACAGTTATTCGCCCATTTCATTCATAACATAAAGAAAGGAGGAGAAAGAAAAAAAATATATAATCACAAAAAAAACTTAACCACGTACATTTCTGATATTCATCTCTGAAGATAAAGTTTCTACTTTGAAATCGATAAGACAAAAATAACATCTTTTTGTTTTTATTTTTTTATACGCATTGTAATTGCCTTCAAATCATTAATATATTAATACCATTTTGTTTAGGACAGGTATAATTACCAACACAGGAACATATTATACATCTAAATGAAGCTGGTTTTCTGTGGATCACACCCCAACTTCTCCACATTGCTATTGTTAAGTAAGGATGTGATCCACAGATGACCAGCTTCATTTAGATGTATAATACATGTTCCCGTGTTGGTAATTATACCTGTTCTGAACAAAATGGCATTACTTTTTGATATCCCGCGTATTTAAAATCAGTCACAGGATTGATTTTGATACGTTGGAGTATGCACTCCTTTATATTTAAACAAGTACAACAACCACAGTGTGAAACATGTCAAACGCCTTGCACTGTGTAAAACAGTTCTTCATAGAATGTGGAGCTTTTGCTCTCATCAGAAATCGTTTTTAATGCAAATAATATGAGATCTATTTGAAAATGTCAACATAGATGACATTCTATCTTTTTTAAGAGAAATAAAATTATACCAAAAATATAAATACAAACCTGATCAATACCATGGAAAAAGTAACCCCTTAACACAATACTTGACAATGCTAACATATCGTTAAAACAAAAGTGTAAATATAGTTATCTATAAAGCTTAGCTTAGATTGGCACAAGGCCAGAAGTAAGTGGCACCCAATGATTTGGTTTTGTTTGGTTTGTTTTACGGCGTATCCACCACAGTGGGTCATTTAATGCCGGCAAAGTTTTGAAATGAATTCCTTCTTAATGGATACTCATTTTTTTTTTATAACCACATTTTTCTATTTAACCCATAGATAAGATCCTAACAAGTACGACCACTCCGGGTCAAAGTGGACCAGGAAGCAATGGTGATGAAGGGGTGCTCCACATTCCCCAGAACAGGAACATCACCATCAAATAGAGTTTAACATCATTCTCAGGACATGAAAACCCTCAGCCACCGCATTCTAGCACCCATATGATAAAAAGGGTTAGGGCTTGCCATAACGGCAATAGGGTTGGAGCAATCATATAGGTGCTAAGGCTTGGCGTGACCAGCCGATTGATTGAAGTGGAGTGTTGCATGAAGTGGAGTGTTGCATGTCATGGACTGCTTAACTATCTGTTCACTCATTAAGTATCACGCGTCACCACCCACAACCAACAGGTGGACCCATTGGGGGAGTCTTGTCTCTCTGCAGAGGTGCAGTCGGTGTATTCTAACGCCCCAGCCAACAGGGCGGGCACTCAATGAGAATCGAACTCACTAACAATGGTCTGCGAATAAACCTTGCTAACCATTACACTACGTGGGGTGTCCCAAAAAGTGTACATACAGATATGTAACATATATTGTTTCCTAACCTCTAGGCATGAAATAACTAGTGTGTGTGTAATATATATATATATATATATTAGCTCAGTCAATAGAGCGTTCGGCTAGAAACCACATGGTTTCTAGTTCGATACCGGCCCTCGCCAACTCAGCGTATGAGTAGCACAGGGATCTGTGCGGTAAAGTAAGGAGTTGATGGTAGGTGTGTCGCTCCACCTCAGACGCAAAAATAATCTCCTTGTCTAGCGCTAGTGAAAAGGGGATAGACTCCCTCACTCATTGGTTGATGCCGACTTTAGGCCACCCCGACGACTTTTACTTCATGTATATATGTGTGTGTGAGAATGGGAAATAAATCCGACAATATGAGGAAAAAATGAGTAAAGAAAAGAAATGTAGATGGATAAAAATGAATTTTATCGATATCACTTACACATGTGTTTCGGTCTGTTTATCAAAATGTATACGGATTTACGTTATTATTATTATTATTAAAATAATAAAATAATCAGATGGAGTTGAAATGATAATAATAATAATAATAGGAAAAATGTATAAAATGTTCCGTACACAGATATATATATATATATATATATATATGTATGTATATATATATATATATATTAGTTGGTATGCCGTTACAAGCCATCAACCAACCAACTAGTCTTTAAAAAAGGCGGTGAGTGTCTCTGGTAATAAATTAACTGAAATCCAACGGTGATCAGTTGTCAGTTGTGTTCCTTTAAAATACAAGATGAAGGAAAATCCGACCATCAACACTCAAAATAAAATCTTAACAACTAAGGAGGATCATCCAGAAAATACTCTTAATAATCAAAACAACAACACATAAGAGTACTCGAAAGCTTCTTCGTCAAGTTTCAGTTAATTTATATATATATATATATATATAAAAGAAAGACTTTGGATACGCCCTAATAACTACACAGCGTAGGTGTACATAAAGACATACAAACATACATACATGTATTTATTTCACCAGCCCTTCCACCAAATACAGGATGCGACACAGGGAACAGCTGGTTTGAATTATGAGTTTATATTCTTTTCGAGCTGTACTAAAGTTCAAGAGCCCGGTCTATTTACCCATAGCTGGTACACTCTCTCACACACATTTTATTAATGTATATATATATATATATATATATATATATTATATATAAAATGTGATATACCAAACTTGTTGTAAATCCTCGCGGTGAAAAAAAAAACCAGCAAATAGTTTGATTGTAAAAATATACTACCAAACATCACCCGGGGAGAAAAACAAATTTTGAAAAAAAGAAAAGACCAAAATAATCGTACCAACCAAAAATAATCTATTGGTACAATATTTGGCCAAAAGAAAAAACAATTTATATGTATATATATATAAGATATATATATTCATACAAAACCGCCAGGAAACTAAAGCTAATAAGTAAAAAGTGCTCAATACCTAAGTAGAGCAAATAATAAAGATAAACCTAATGAGTCAGATAAACCTACTAAAAGTTTCGCTTAATGCTTAAGTCGGATCTTAGCCCTGGAGAGAGAGAGAGAGAGAGGTGTAATGGTTAGAGTCGTAGGAAATGGCATGGTCGACCAGAACGAGGCTGTTTGCATTTCACATAGCGCTAATACACTTAGGAAAGGGATGTATCCAACTACACTCTACAGCTATGGGTAAATACCAGGGCAGACTCGGCTGTTAAACTGTGGCACGGTAACCAGTCTAGGAGAAGGAAAACTCCGCTTAAGAAATTGAACTTGTGTCGCATCCTGCTCACGCGGAGGGGTTTATATATAAGTTAGGATAGAGTCAACGGCGTTAAGTAATTGTCATTCACCTATGCGATCATCAGACCAAAGGCTCCGGCATGGCAACTTCGCTTAAAAATTGACCTTGTGTCACACATCCTGCTGGGTAAATAGATACATAAAAATCATCGAAAGAAAAGAATTCCTGGCGTGATCTGCACGGCTGATTTCCGTCAAGGGAAGACAAAATAACCCAGTTGGAATTTTAACTGTTGGCTGATTTCATTTCCCGTAATGTTAAATGTTAAACCAGCTTCATAGTCACATATCAGTCAAGTCAAGATCACAGCATCGCTTACCGCAAGATCATAGAAGTTGCGATTAGTCTGCCCAGTAATTGGATGGGTGACCGTTTAGAAAAAAAGCAGGTACCCTAAGCAAATCTGAGACCTAAGTTAAGTAGCGATTAGGCTGGCTAGTATTTAGTTAGGTGCCCATTTACAAAAGGAATTAAACAAAAATGGTATCATTTGAGATTGACAGAGTTCTTCAGAAAAAATAATTCCGTTTGGTTTGGTTTGTTTTGTTTTACGGCATATCAACCTCAGTGGGTCATTTAATGCCGATAAAGTTTTGAAATAAATCAATTCTTAATGGATAATACAATTTTTTATAAATACATTTTTCTATTTAACCCATAGATGGGACCCTAACAGGTACTACCACTCCGGGTCAGAGTAGACCAGGGAGCAATGGTGATGAAGGGGTGCTCCACATTCCCCAAACCTCCAAAACTGGAACCTCACCATCAGATCGAGTTTAACGTCATTCCCAGGACATGTAGACCCGCAGCCACCGCCTTCTGGCACCCATAAATTCCGTTTGGGTTGATTTCTTTATTTAATGGCATATCAACCTGGGTGGTTGGATTTTTACGGCATGTCAACCTTTGTTGGGTCATTTTATGCTGAAGACGTTTTTGTTTTATTGGGTTATGTTTGTTGGGTACTCAATTTTTTAAAGTAATTTTTTGAATACGTTTTGTGCAAACTCGTTTTTTTTCTTCTATTTAACCCGTAGATTAAACCCTAACAGGTACTTAGGAGTAATGATGATGAAGGGGTACTCCACATTCTTTAGAGCTACCATTAAGACTCTCAGCTACGACCTTCTAGCACATATGATAAAAAGGGTTAGGGTTTGCTAAAAGGGCAATCGGGTTGGGACACTGATATAGGTGCCAGGGCTGGACGTGACCAGCTGATTGATCGGTGGAGGGGGCTATCCGCCCGCCTGTCTAGCCTAAGTACGGGCAAAGAGGGGCATTGCATGTCATGGATTGCTCAGTCACCAGTAACATTGGTGGGTTATTTAATGCCAAAGACATCCTTGTAGAAGACCAGTAGTGGTACTATTTAACCCATAGCTTGGGGGAGGGGTTAAGAGTTCATAACGATAGAAAGGGTTATTTACTAAGCTTGGCTTAAAACTCTTAACATCCTGCTGAGAATTTCAGAGCCCCATTCCTATAAAGATTTATTTTTAAAAATGGCTAAAAATGATCCTTTTCATTTAAAGTTAACTCGAGATATTTCACTTAAATTAAAGACTTCTAAATATGTTTAATATTACATGTAAACAAAGGCTATCGTTTGGGGTGGATTAGGAAAACAAATGAGACTTCTGGTTGGGCGGAATAAGGTGGTATAGGACATTAAGAGTTAATATGTCAAGAAGTCTGAAAGTGAATGTAATGGCTTGAATAGAGTTCGAACTCGCTTACTACGATGTCGCAGTCTAGCACGTTAGCCATTACGCCAGAAGGACACCCCCTATATCGTAAAGTATTCTAATAACTAGACAAATTCTCGTTCAAATCATCTCAGATTTTAACTTCATGATGATAGTAAAGCAAGTAAAGTCGACGGAGTGACCTATTGTTGGTATCAGCCGGACAGCGAGGGAGTCTATCCTCTTTTCCCTATCGCTAGATCAGGGAGATTGTTTCTGCATCTGAAGTAGAGCGCCTCATCAGCTCCCTACTTTACCGCACAGATCCAAGCAGTGCTACTCCTAAGCTGAGTTGGCGAGAGCTGGTATTGAACCCAGAACCTTGTGGTTCTGAGTCAGATGCCCTACCGACTGGCGTACAACTATTTACTAAACTCAGCTGTTAGGCATCAAGACACAAATGAGAACTGAACCCGGTTTATTTCGAGTTGCATAGTATTTGTAGATATACACGTAAAAAATATGAACTTTATAAGTGTGTTGATAAAGAGAGCGATAGAAAGGGTTATTTACTATGATTGATTTAATATGACAAGAAAAGAAAAAAAAGAAGAATGAGAGAAAAAGAAAAAGAAGAAGAAGAATGTAAATCAAGGAAGAGGAGGAGAAAAGAAGAAAGATAATATAAAACAACGAAGAGGGGGGGAGAAGAAGAATGTAAATCACTGAAGAGGAAAAAAAAGAAAGAAAAGACAAAAAACAAAACAAAATGGACGAATGCGACAATGCCTTCCTCAAAAAGAGGCTGCGACGACTTCTATGACAACAATGACGTCAAACGCAGCCGATCCGTCTGCTTTTCCGTTCTAAGTGCCATATTAACAAACTTTTCCTATAACAACTTCACTGAAAAGAAAGAAAGAAAGAAACGAAAGAGAATCTTTCTCTCTAATTAAAAATTTGAAAAAAAAAATAAATAAATAAATAAAAAGATGCATTCGTGTTACAGATATTGATAATGCAATCGATTTTATTAATTGATTTTTCTAAAAACTCTTTTCGAGATTATCCTACCGTTTTTTCCCAGTTTCCTGATTATTATTAATAATAATAATAATAATAATGTTCCAAATATTTTTCCAGCTCTCTGGCCAGGTTTAAGTATTTGTCTATCTTTTCGTTTTCTTTCACCTTCACATTGAAATCCACACAGACAGCAAAATCCACGAGATGACACGTTATTATTATCATTATTATTGAGTTTTTCACAGCAACGTGAGACACATGAGAAGACCTGTTGTCACTCAGACTTCAGTGAAAAACCATCAGCTAACGCTGGTGTGAAAAACTAATAATAATAATAATAATAATAATAATGTGTCACTTCGTGGATTTTCTCGCCTCGGCGGATTTCAGAGTGAAAGAAAACGAAAAAATAGACAAATACTTGGACCTGGCCAGAGAGCTGAAAAAAAAAAAAAAAAAAAAAAAAGGGAACATGGTAAATATCGTGCCAATTGCAATTGGGGCCCTTGAAACGGTTTCCAAGGGTTTGGAAAAGAGTTTGGAAGAATTGGAAATCCGAAGAAGAATCGATGCCATCCAAACAACAGCACTGTTAGAATAAGCAAGAATATTCAAGAAGATGAGATCTGAGGAGACTTGCTGTCACTCAGCCTCCAGTGAACCACCAGATCAAACGGGTGAGAAAAACAATAGATAATAATAATAATAATGTGAATATGATACCAATTTTAGTTGATGCAGTTGGAACGGTCCCCAAAAGCTTAGAAAAGAAAGATATTGGAAATCCGAGGATGAATCGAGACCATCCAAACAGCATTTTTGAAATCGGATAGAATAATTAGAAGAGTCTTGGAGAACTGGGGAGACTTGTCACTCAGACTCCAGTGAAAAACTATCAGCTTACGCTGGTGTGAAAAACTCACAAAGAGTGAAATAATAATAATAATCTTATAATGGAGATTTTGTGTCTGTCTGTAACCGAAACTACGTCAATATACCCTCAGGAATTGCGTAAGTTTATCAATAAATATTCAATTCATAGTCAAAATCGTTAACACATTGAATAAATCTTAATATGAGAATCCGAGTTAAAATTGCCTCAAAACAGCCCATGTTATTAGTGCGTTTAATTTACATACTGGTTTTAACAAAACCGAGTTTAATAAATAATTACTTAGTGTTATTGATCTCTAATATTATCCAACGTATTAAAATCAATCCTATGAATGATTTTATCTAGAAACTAATTATAATTTTAAATAAGTGTAATCTTTTTATATGCGTTCTTATTTAATTTCGTAGTCTTTCTATACACTTATTTACTATTTTATAAAGCTTTGTTAATCTGGCTCACAGCCTCATGTTGTGTGGTACATGACATTGTACAGGCTGTTCTGAAGTGGTCACCCATTTAGTAAGAACAGGTTCATTGTTGCTTACTTCAGTAATCTGCTAAGGAACTCTGGACAATTTAGCATGATTGAAGTGGATGAACCACTGTTTTCAAACAGATTTTTAGGTAAACAAACGTAGTACCCAACACAATCATCTACGGCAGGAATGTGATACTAGCAATTTTTTCAGTGAAGTATAACCTTAGAAGTTGATTATTATAGTTTAACTGTGGATATTAAATTCAAATATTAGATTAATTATGATAAATTTATGAAAAGTTAGTTACATTAATTTTTATAAGATAGGGTAATAAACAATAGATCACCGGAGACAAACCAATTTAACAGACAGTTTTAAATTCTCAGATTTATCTTAAGTTTATTTCGTCGTTGCCCTACCATGGTTCGTCACACCTGCATTTCTTCATAGTTGGTCGTAGGGAGAAAGATATTGATTCATGCCTTTTCAATGTCATTATTTGCCGTAAGTAAAGCATGTACCGGCCTTTTCTCAATAAGATTACTTCGTGCTTAGGGGAAGGCATGAAAGTTTACTTCTTCATCTCCTAGATATAAATAGAGGCAGATTGGGTAATGTAGCTTTAATTACGTCACAGTCCTAAGGAGAATGAAAAACTGAATGGAAATCAGGCTGTAATTTGCT
>CM042165.1:22464897-22498376 GCA_023376005.1 Doryteuthis pealeii | reverse complement strand
CCGGTAGTCGAACCGAACCTTGTGGTTACTTGGCTAAACGCTCAACTGACTGAGCTAAGCGACCATATATAGTTATTTATTTACAAGCCTTAGCTTTTGCACAAGACCAGAAATAAGGGGCGCCCAGTGAGAATCGAACTCACTAACAATGGTTTGCAAATCTAGCTTGCTAACCGTTACACCACGTGAGGAGCCCAGCCGGCCATATAGATATCAAGTATTCGTATCTAATAGGAATATTTTTTCAAAGAGATCTATTTGACCCATAGATGGAAATCACAGCAGGTACTACCACAACTACCACCACTCCGGTCAGAGCGACCCAAAAGAGCAATGTAAATGAAGAGGGTGATTCCACGCTGCCCAGGGCTTTAAAAAGAGCGAACGCTTTACAGCCAACAAAAGTCATAGACGCGATAATCTAGATAAAAAGCAACGTGCCTTATGAGCATGGATCTCGATAACCCACTCTCTCTCACCCTCTCTCAGCCAACACTCCATGGTTCTCGATAACACCACCTCTCTCTCTCTCTCCGCCAACACTCCATGATTGGTTCACTCTGAATTCCAGCACATTGTTTTCTACAACCCAGAAGAAGAAAAAAAATCGGAGAAAGTTGGGCAGGTCAGCTAGGAAAGAGAGAGTATATATATGTATATATGTGTGTGTGTGTGTGTGTGTAGGAATATGAAGTTGTTACTCCGATTTCATTTAAACACATGACGAGGAGAGGGTGAGATTCCCCGAGTGGAGGAAAGAAAGGTGTTGGCAGTGTAGATGAATCCCAAATGCCAAACCCATGGATTTGGCACATTTGTTCGCTTGTCTAACTCCTACCTGTGGCAGCTGCTGAATATCAGTTTTAAGAAGAAAGAGAAAGAGAAAGAGAAAGAAAGAAAAGATGAAGATGAGAAGATCCGACTGGGGCAAATGGGAGGAATGCGGCCACATTACAGAATAGATATAAACACATATATAATATATAGGTGTATGAAGAGAAATGTACACATATGTATGTGCATATATACGCACACATATGCATGTATATATAAACACACATACATATGTACACATATACATGTGCATATACACGCACACATATGCATGTATATATAAACACACATACATATGTACACATATACATGTGCATATATACGCACACATATGCATGTATATATAAACACACATACATATGTACACATATGCATGTATATATATATATATATATATATATATATATATACACACACACGTAATATATATAATATATATACATGTGTGTGTGTATATATATATATATAATATATATACATGCATGTGTGTGTGTATATATATATATATACATACACACGTGCATGTATCACACACACATGCATATATATATATACATATATATACACACACACACATGATATATATAAATACATATATACACACACACACACGCATCACACAACATAAATATATATACACATATATTATACACACATGCATCACACACACACACACATATTATTATATACACATATATATATACACACATGCATCACACACACACACAATATATAATATATATACACATATATATATATACACACATGCATTCACACACACACACATATAATATATATATACACATATATTATATACACACATGCATCACACACACACACATATATACTTATATACACTATATATATACACACACATGCATCACACACACACACATATATATATATACACACACACACATGCATGCATCACACCACACACACACACACTTATATATATATATATATATATACACACACATGCCATATTACACACACACACACACACACACACATATATATATATACACACACACATGCATCACACACACACACATAATATATATACACACACACATGCATCACACACACACACACACACATATATATATATACACACACACATCACACATCACACACACACATATATATATATACACACACATCACACATGCATCACACACACACAAATATATATATATATACACACACATGCATCACACACACACACACACATATATAATATACTATACACACAACACATCACACACACACACCACATATATATATATACACACACACACACATATGTATATATATATACATACACACATATGCATGTATGTATACACATATAACAGCTGGAAATGTTATTAGAGGTGATGTCCTGTTGAGGTGAAACGACTAGCAGGTAGACTCGTATATTTGCATAAATACGCACACGTGCATCCATACAGCGGGATATAATCGTCGATCAGGAGCCGTTAAGCAATTGACTGGGTCGCATCAACTACTATTTACTCCAGGCATGACAAACCCCTAGAGTATACCCATAGGGCCGCATGGATTACATATGTATGTCATGAGGGCCACACATGACAACTAAGTCCTCAAACCCTTCTACATTAACAGAACAAAGTGATGATTGCTATCTTTATCAACTAAAAGCCAATGAATATCTTTAAAAAAAAAAAAAGAAAACAAAATTGTTAAAAAGAAAGGTAATAAGAATATTACTAACAGAGTTCAAATATTAAAAAGTACAAGGGTCACTGTCAATTATAGCCATGTGCTGACTGAAAGCCTGAGAAGGCAAGGGGAAAGACTCACTCCCTTTTACTGAGTTAGTCTCCTCTTTCCACAACTCAAAGGAATGGGTGAGAGACAATGCGTTGATAACAGACTGTTTCCTAACAACACATTGCCCTAATGAATACAAACGACTGTTTTTTTAGGGTAAAAAAACTTTAAAAAACCTGAGGTACTGTAAGAGCGCAGTCTGCGTGTGGGCCGTACCTGTACTTGCCGAGGGCCGCATGCAGAACGCGACCAGCGTGCTTTACACCCTTTTCTGATCTCAACTAAACCCGGTTGCCGCTGTATCAAATCCATTTTGGCTTTACAATAATAACTAAAACTACAGAAATCAAATGAGTGGGTATATTTTGTTAAGGTGACACCACTAGCAGGTAGACTCATATGCCTGCAAAAATACGCGCAGGACCAGCCGAGGAGATATAAACGGGGACCAGGAGCCGTTAAGCAATTATCTCTGTCGCGGATACATCGATTCAAGTACTACTGGTATCCTATTCTGATCTCAACAAAACCAGTTTGTCGCTGGTTACTATATACTAACTCCATTTGACTTTACAATAACTAACATCACAGAAACCACTAAACAAAGATGAGGACAAGAGTCCGAAAAATCTAAGTAATACAAATTATTATTAGACTCATCTAGAAAAAAAAAAAAAAAAAAAAAAAAATCTAAAAAAAATCAAATAAACTACTTTATTTTATAACTGTAGAGTGGCTGGAAATGTTATGGGAGGGGACGTTTTGTTGAGGTGATATCACTAGCAGGTAGACTCGTATAGTTGCATAAATACGCGTATGTACGGCTATCTTTCTTTCTTTTGGAAGTCCGTCGCAGACGACGATGACATCACTCCATATCTTCATTTGTGGAACCAAATGTATAGCTGTACAGGTAAAGTTCACTTCATACCACCTGTACAGCTACACAGGTGGATATATATATATTTACCAACTCTTCCGTACGAGCAGGATACGACACAAGGTCAATTTCTTAAGCGGAGTTCAACAGGTTTGAATTCAGAGTTTTCCTTCTCCTAGACTGGTTGCTTAGCCATGGTTAAAGAATCCAGTCTGCCCTGCTATTTACCCATAGCTGGAAGGAGTGTGTGATTCATACCTTTCCCAAGGGTATTAGCTAAGTGAAATGCAATTACCACGCCCAGGATTTGAACTATGGGCGACGAGTCCATTTCCCATGACATTAACCATTACACCATGCGCTTATACAGGTGGATATAAATGGTGATAAGGAGCCTTTCAGCAGTTGGCTCTCTGTCGGGGACACAACGGCTCGAGTACCACAGACACCCTATTCTGATCTAAATTAAAATCGTTTCGCCGCTGGTTACTGTACCTATTTCATTTGACTTTACAATAACAAACACTACAGAAATCACTAAAGTGAAACAATGTTTATTAGAGAATAATGACGCAATAATCATTAATTATCAATTACATTATTAATTAATACTAGTACAAAATAAAAAAAAACAACCTCCGGGCGATGTAAAAATAGATTTTTGAAACATATTGCCTGAGAGGTGGGAGTAAAAAATTCAATGTCAGCGTGTTTGTACCCTAAGTAAGTAAAATCATCAAATTCATTAAAGGATTAAAAAATAAAACAATTTGAAATGGAAACTTTAAAAATGTATTAAAATAAAACAAACTATATATAGATATATAATACCAGTCATGTATTTATTAAAACTTGTTTTAAAAAACAATGAAGACTGTCTAATGTTGCATGTTCAAATTTTGAGTGTATTTATTCTATGTTATGACGATTTTGGGTAATGTGACGAAAGCAGTGACGTAATTTTTGTTACAGACAAAAACCGGAAGCGAATCTCCATTATTAATAGAAGATACACCAAATTCACAACTACCGCCATTAAATTTATTGTAAAACATGAATCATTATGGAGCGGTCGTTTTTAATAGAAATTTGGTATCCGTTTGTCTGTAACCAAAACTACGCCACTGCTTACATTACAATACCCTCAGGAATTGCTTAAGGTTATCAATGAGTATTTCATTTATAGTCAAAATCATTAATACATAGAATAAATGTTATTAGTGTGTTTCATCATAATCGTGTAGCGCCAGTAGCACGGATATCCATGACAATCTCTTGCCAACCGTCCCTATTATTCATTGCCCCTGGGATGTCCTCTGTGCAGCATCCAGCCCCTGTGTAGATCTGGATAATGTGCGTCTTTGCTGGACGGCCCACATGGATGTGCCCATGTGATGGCTTCCACAGAAAAACGTCACTCATGAGTTCATCCTTGCTTCTCCAACAGTGCCCAGCGTGTCTTGTTCGCCTCACACGGATGGTTTGTGTAACATGGGGCAGGTGGCCGTCCTACAAGGTGTCTTATATATCACCAAGAAGTAAAGGTTTACATAATATACAAGGTGTGTCAAAAAAGTTGGTAAATACAGCTTCAATCTCGATACTTTTATGAAACACCTTGTATGATGTGGTTAATTTGCATACTGGTTTTAACAAAACCGGGTTTAATAAACAATTACTTGGTGTCATTGATTTCTAAAATTACAACGTCGTTTGGTAAGTGTCAATTTCTCACCTAGGCGATTTTTAAGAGGATGTTCGCCACATAATGATTATTTGGTTCAATGCTTTTTTGCAGTTGGAACTAAGCATAATGCCCCAAAAAAGATCATGGGAAGGGTGGGTAGAAGCATAGTGACTGAGACATTATGGTGGTCACAGTGGGGAAGGCGATGGATAAATGTAGTTATTAGTGCTAGCAAGAATATTGCGCCATCCAGTCGTAAGTATTTCAGTTTTAAGGTAATTAAATATATTAAATTAGAAAGACTAACGAAATTAAAAAAGATTATATTTTTATTGGTTTCTACGAGGGTGAGTCAAAAAGTAATACCATTTACTTATACTTATTTACTGGTCCATCTAATCAAATTAATACATTTTATTTTTTACAACTGAAAAAAAAAAAAAAAAAAAAATTAGAGAGAAAAAAAAAATTAAACCTATGTATATGAATTTTTCTATGTGACCGTTTTTATTTTGAATTCAACATGGCTACTTTGTTGCAATGTTTCACCGGAAGATAAACAGACAATATTGGATACATATACAAGCGTAGGGATTCAAACATTCGTTCTCAACAGATATTAAAAAAAAGAAATTACAGTTATTCGCCCATTTCATTCATAACATAAAGAAAAAAGAAAGGAGGAGAAAGAAAAAAAATATATAATCACAAAAAAAACTTAACCACGTACATTTCTGATATTCATCTCTGAAGATAAAGTTTCTACTTTGAAATCGATAAGACAAAAATAACATCTTTTTGTTTTTATTTTTTTATACGCATTGTAATTGCCTTCAAATCATTAATATATTAATACCATTTTGTTTAGGACAGGTATAATTACCAACACAGGAACACATTATACATCTAAATGAAGCTGGTCTTCTGTGGATCACACCCCTACTTCTCCACATTGCTATTGTTAAGTAAGGATGTGATCCACAGATGACCAGCTTCATTTAGATGTATAATACATGTTCCCGTGTTGGTAATTATACCTGTTCTGAACAAAATGGCATTACTTTTTGATATCCCGCGTATTTAAAACCAGTCACAGGATTGATTTTGATACGTTGGAGTATGCACTCCTTTATATTTAAACAAGTACAACAACCACAGTGTGAAACATGTCAAACGCCTTGCACTGTGTAAAACAGTTCTTCATAGAAATCGTTTTTAATGCAAATAATATGAGATCTATTTGAAAATGTCAACATAGGTGACATTCTATCTTTTTTAAGAGAAATAAAATTATACCAAAATATAAATACAAACCTGATCAATACCATGGAAAAAGTAACCCCTTAACACAATACTTGACAATGCTAACATATCGTTAAAACAAAAGTGTAAATATAGTTATCTATAAAGCTTAGCTTAGATTGGCACAAGGCCAGAAGTAAGGGGCACCCAATGATTTGGTTTTGTTTGATTTGTTTTACGGCATATCCACCACAGTGGGTCATTTAATGCCGGCAAAGTTTTGAAATGAATTCCTTCTTAATGGATACTCAATTTTTTTTTTATAGACACATTTTTCTATTTAACCCATAGATATGACCCTAACAAGTACGCCCACTCCGGATCAGAGTGGACCAGGAAGCAATGGTGATGAAGGGGTGCTCCACATTCCTCAGAACAGGAACATCACCATCAAATAGAGTTTAACATCATTCTCAGGACATGAAAACCCTCAGCCATCGACTTCTAGCACCCATATGATAAAAAGAGTGGGGGCTTGCCATAAGGGCAATAGGTTGGAGCAATCATATAGGTGCTAGGGCTTGGCATGACCAGCCGATTGATTGAAGTGGAGTGTTGCATGTCATGGACTGCTCAACCATCTGAGTTCACTCATTAAGCATCACGCGTCACCACCCACAACCAACAGGTGGAACCATTGGGGGAGTCTTGCCTCTCTGCAGAGGTGCAGTCGGTGTATTCTAACGCCCCAGACGACAGGGCGGGCACTCCATGAGAATCGAACTCACTAACAATGGTCTGCGAATAAACCTTGCTAACCATTACACTACGTGAGGTGCCCAAAAAAGTGTACATACAGATATGCAACATATATTGTTTCCTAACCTCTAGCAATGAAATAACTAGTGTGTGTGTAATATCTTATTATAATGGAGATTGTGTGTTTTTCTGTCTGTAACCGAAACTATATTACTATTCAAGTCACAATTCTCTTAGTTATTTATGTCACTTTCTACAGGATTTTATTTTTATTTAAACCTCAATTATCAATAAAATTGTTTTACATTATTAATACTGTTGGTAATATCTACATACTAACAACATGCAATTGAATTTATATATACTACAAAAAGCAGTTTACAGTGTGAATGGGAATGTTAATTTGCATATTGATATAAAAAATCTGATTTTAATAAATATGTGCTTAGTATTATTGATTTCTAATTGTTTGGTTTTATCTTAATGAATATTAGCGAACATCTCGAGGATAAATCTTAAAAGAAATCCATTAACAAGAAGAAATAACTGTAATTTTATTCTTTACTTCCTATTTTAACTAAATAGTTAAATTAGGAAAATTTAGCAATGAAAGACGGGAGTGAGGGAAGAGTAAGTTTCAGTTGTTCTATTTTTAGATTATACACCCTCAGTTTCAAATCTTTTTATTTGCATTCTTATTTAGTTTCATTAGCATTTATAATTTGATACAATATTTTATTACATTAAAACTTAAATACTTGCACCCGGAGGGTGCATATATTTGCTAGTATATATATATATATATATATATATATTAGCTCAGTCGATAGAGCGTTCGGCTAGAAACCACAAGGTTCCTAGTTCGATACCGACCCTCGCCAACTCAGCGTATGAGTAGCACAGGGATTTGTGCGGTAAAGTAAGGAGTTGATGGTAGGTGTGGCGCTCCACCTCAGACGCAAAAACAATCTCCTTGGTCTAGCGCTAGTAAATAGACTCCCTCGCTCATTGGTTGATGCCGACTTTAGGCCACCCCGACGACTTTTACTTTATATATATATATATGTGTGTGAGAATGGGAAATGAATCCGACAATATGAGGAAAAAATGAGTAAAGAAAAGAAATGTAGATGGATAAAAATGAATTTTATCGATATCACTTACACATGTGTTTCGGTCTGTTTATCAAAATGTATACGGATTTACGTTATTATTATTATTATTAAATAATAAAATAATCAGATGGAGTTGAAATGATGATGATAATAATAATAGGAAAAATGTATAAAATGTTCCGTACACAGATATAATATATATATATATATATATATATATATATATATATATATTAGTTGGTATGCCGTTACAAGCCATCAACCAACCAACTAGTCTTTAAAAAAGGCGGTGAGTGTCTCTGGTAATAAATTAACTGAAATCCAACGGTGATCAGTTGTCAGTTGTGTTCCTTTAAAATACAAGATGAAGGAAAATCCGACCATCAACACTCAAAAAATCTTAACAACTAAGGAGGATCATCCAGAAGATACTCTTAATAATCAAAACAACAACACATAAGAGTACTCGAAAGCTTCTTCGTCAAGTTTCAGTTAATTTTATATATATATATATATATATATATATATATAAAAGAAAGACTTTGGATACGCCCTAATAACTACACAGCGTAGGTGTACATAAAGACATACAAACATACATACATGTATTTATTTCACCAGCCCTTCCACCACATACAGGATGCGACACAACGAACAGCTGGTTTGAATTATGAGTTTATCTTTTCGAGCTGTTGTACTAAAGTTCAAGAGCCCGGTCTATTTACCCATAGCTGGTACACACACATTATATATATATATATATATATATATATATATATATAATGTAATATACCAAACTTGTTGGTAAAATCCTCGCGGTGAGAAAAAAAAAAACCCAGCAAATAGTTTGATTGTAAAAATATACTATCAAACATTACCGGGGAGAAAAAAAAATTTGGAAGAAAAGAAAAGACCAAGATAATCGTACCAACCAAAAATAATCTATTGGTACAATATTTGGCCAAAAGAAAAAACAATTTATATGTATATATATATAAGATATATATATATACATACAAAACCGCCAGGAAACTAAAGATAATAAGTAAAAAGTGCTCAATACCTAAGTAGAGCAAATAATAAAGATAAACCTAATGAGTCAGATAAACCTACAAAAAGTTTCGCTTAATGCTCTTCAGGGCTAAGATCCGATCTTAAGTAAATAATGCTGAAGAGCATTAAACGAAACTTTTAGTAGGTTTATCTGACTCATTAGGTTTATCTTTATATGAGAGAGAGAGAGAGAGAGAGAGAGAGAGAGAGAGAGAGAGAGAGAGAGAGAGAGAGAGAGAGCGACCGAGCGCGTGGTGTAATGGTTAGAGTCGTAGGAAATGGCATGGTCGACCAGAGTTCAAATCCTGAACAAGGCTGTTTGCATTTCACATAGCTCTAATACTCTTAGGAAAGGGATGTATCCAACTACACTCTACAGCTATGGGTAAATACCAGGGCAGACTCGGCTGTTAAACTGTGGCTCGGTAACCAGTCTAGGAGAAGGAAAACTCCGCTTAAGAAATTGAACTTGTGTCGCATCCTGCTCATGCGGAGGGGTTTATATATAAGTTAGGATAGAGTCAACGGCGTTAAGTAATTGTCATTCACCTATGCGATCATCAGACCAAAGGCTCCGGCATGGCAACTTCGCTTAAAAATTGACCTTGTGTCACACATCCTGCTGGGTAAATAGATACATAAAAATCATCGAAAGAAAAGAATTCCTGGCGTGATCTGCACGGCTGATTTCCGTCAAGGGAAGACAAAATAACCCAGTTGGAATTTTAACTGTTGGCTGATTTCATTTCCCGTAATGTTAAATGTTAAACCAGCTTCATAGTCACATATCAGTCAAGTCAAGATCACAGCATCGCTTACCGCAAGATCATAGAAGTTGCGATTAGTCTGCCCAGTAATTGGATGGGTGACCGTTTAGAAAAAAAGCAGGTACCGTAAGCAAATCTGAGACCTAAGTTAAGTAGCGATTAGGCTGGCTAGTATTTAGTTAGGTGCCCATTTACAAAAGGAATTAAACAAAAATGGTATCATTTGAGATTGACAGAGTTCTTCAGAAAAAATAATTCCGTTTGGTTTGGTTTGTTTTACGGCATATCAACCTCAGTGGGTCATTTAATGCCGATAAAGTTTTGAAATAAATCAATTCTTAATGGATAATACAATTTCTTTTATAAATACATTTTTCTATTTAACCCATAGATGGGACCCTAACAGGTACTACCACTCTGGGTCAGAGTAGACCAGGGAGCAATGGTGATGAAGGGGTGCTCCACATTCCCCAAACCTCCAAAACTGGAACCTCACCATCAGATAGAGTTTAACGTCATTCCCAGGACATGTAGACCCTCAGCCACCGCCTTCTGGCACCCATAAATTCCGTTTGGGTTGGTTTCTTTATTTAATGGCATATCAACCTGGGTGGTTGGATTTTACGGCATGTCAACCCTTGTTGGGTCATTTTATGCTGAAGACGTTTTTGTTTTATTGGGTTATGTTTGTTGGGTACTCAATTTTTTAAGTCATTTTTTTAATACGTTTTGTACAAACTCGTTTTTTCTATTTAACCCGTAGATGAAACTCTAACAGGTACATAGGAGTAATGCTGATGAAGGGGTACTCCACATTCTCTAGAGCTCCATTAAGACTCTCAACTACCACCTTCTAGCACATATGATAAAGGGTTAGGGTTTGCAATAAGGGCAATCGGGTTGGGACACTGATATAGGTGCTAGGGCTGAACGTGACCAGCTGATCGGCAGAGGGGGCTATCCGCCCGCCCGTCTAGCCTAAGTACGGGCAAAGAGGGGTATTGCATGTCATGGATTGCTCAGTCACCAGTAACATTGGTGGGTTATTTAATGCCAAAGCCATCCTTGTAGAAGACCAGTAGTGGTACTATTTAATCTATAGCTAGAGGTGGGGTGGTGAGGAGTTCATAACGATAGAAAGGGTTATTTACTAAGCTTGGCTTAAAACTCTTAACATCCTGCTGAGAATTTCAGAGCCCCATTCCTATAAAGATTTATTTTTAAAAATGGCTAAAAATGATCCTTTTCATTTAAAGTTAACTCAAGATAGTTCCCTTAAATTCAATACTTCTAAATATGTTTAATATTACATTTAAACAAAGGCTATCGTTTGGGGTGGATTAGGAAAACAGATGAGACTTCTGGTTGGGCGGAATAAGGTGGTATAGGACATTAAGAGTTAATATGTCAAGAAGTCTGAAAGTGAATGTAATGGCTTGAATAGAGTTCGAACTCGCTTACTACGATGTCGCAGTCCAGCACGTTAGCCATTACGCCAGAAGGACACCCCTATATCGAAAAGTATTCTAATAACTAGACAAATTCTCGTTCAAATCATCTCAAATTTTAACTTCATGATGATAGTAAAGTAAGTAAAGACGACGGAGTGACCTATTGTTGGTATCAGCCGGATAGCGAGGGAGTCTATCCTCTTTTCCCTATCGCTAGACCAGGGAGATTGTTTCTGCATCTGAAGTAGAGCGCCACATCAGCTCCCTACTTTACCGCACAGATCCAAGCCGTGCTACTCCTAAGCTGAGTTGGCGAGAGCTGGTATTGAACCCAGAACCTTGTGGTTCTGAGTCAGATGCCCTACTGACTGGCGTACAACTATTTACTAAACTCAGCTGTTAGGCATCAAGACACCAATGAGAACTGAACCCGGTTTATTTCGAGTTGCATAATATTTGTAGATATACACGTAAAAAATATGAACTTTATAAGTGTGTTGATAAAGAGAGCAATAGAAAGGGTTATTTACTATGATTGATTTAATATGACAAGAAAAGAAAAAAAAGAAGAATGAGAGAAAAAGAAAAAGAAGAAGAAGAATGTAAATCAAGGAAGAGGATGAGAAAAGAAGAAAGAGAATATAAAACAACGAAGAGAGGGGGAGAAGAAGAATGTAAATCACTGAAGAGGAAAAAAAGAAAGAAAGAAAAGACAAAAAACAAAACAAAATAGACGAATGCGACAATGCCTTCCTCAAAAAGAGGCTGCGACGACTTCTATGACAACAATGACGTCAAACGCAGCCGATCCGTCTGCTTTTCCGTTCTAAGTGCCATATTAACAAACTTTTCCTATAACAACTTCACTGAAAAGAAAGAAAGAAAGAAACGAAAGAGAATCTTTCTCTCTAATTAAAAATTTGAAAAAAATAAAAATAAAAAGATTGATGCATTCGTGTTACAGATATTGATAATGCAATCGATTTTATTAATTGATTTTTCTAAAAACTCTTTTCGAGATTATCCTAACGTTTTTTCCCAGTTTCCTGATTATTATTAATAATAATAATAATAATGTTTCAAATTTTTTTTCCAGCTCTCTGGCCAGGTCTAAGTATTTGTCTATCTTTTCGTTTTCTTTCACCTTCACATTGAAATCCACCGGGACAGAAAAATCCACGAGATGACACGTTATTATTATCATTATTATTGAGTTTTTCACACCAGCGCGAGACACATGAGGAGACCTGTTGTCACTCAGACTTCAGTGAAAGACCATCAGCTAACGCTGGTGTGAAAAACTACTACTACTACTAATAATAATGTGTCACCTCGTGGATTTTCTCGCCCCGGCGGATTTCAGAGTGAAAGAAAACGAAAAAATAGACAAATACTTGGACCTGGCCAGAGAGCTGAAAAAAAAAAAGAAAGAAAAAAGAAAAAAGGAACGTGATAAATATCGTGCCAATTGTAATTGGAGCCCTTGAAACGGTTCCCAAGGGTTAGGAAAAGAGTTTGGAAGAATTGGAAATCCGAAGAAGAATCGATGTCATCCAAACAACAGTATTGTTAAGATCAGCTAGAATATTCAAGAAGAGGAGATCTGAGGAGACTTGCTGTCACTCAGCCTCCAGTGAACCACCAGATCAAACGGGTGAGAAAACAATAGATAATAATAATAATGATGATAATGTGAATATGATTTTAGTTGATGCAGTTGGAACGGTCTCCAAAAGCTTAGAAAAGAAAGGTACTGGAAATCCAAGGAAGAATTGAGACCATCCAAACAGCATTTTTGAAATCGGATAGAATAATTAGAAGAGTCCTGGAGAACTGGGGAGACTTGTCACTCAGACTCCAGTGAAAGACTATCAGCTTACGCTGGTGTGAAAAACTCACAAAGAGTGAAATAATAATAATAATAATCTAATAATGGAGATTTGGTGTCTGTCTGTAACCGAAACTACGTCAATATATCCTCAGGAATTGCGTAAGTTTATCAATAAATATTCAATTCATAGTCAAAATCGTTAATACATTGAATAAATCTTAATATGAGAATCCGAGTTAAAATTGCCTCAAAACAGCCCATGTTATTAGTGCGTTTAATTTACATACTGGTTTTAACAAAACCGAGTTTAATAAATAATTACTTAGTGTTATTGATCTCTAATATTATCCAACGTATTAAAATCAATCCTATGAATGATTTTATCTAGAAACTAATTATAATTTTAAATAAGTGTAATCATTTTATATGCGTTCTTATTTAATTTCGTTAGTCTTTCTAATCTAATATATTTCATTATATTAAAACTTAATACCGGAGGGTGCATGTTTTTGCTTGTAAAATAATAATAATAATAAACGAAACAAGATTATTGTAATGATCAGATGCTTGAATACTTTTGTTGCTTAGTGTATTAGACATTTTTAGCGTGTAAGGTAAAAATATGGAGAGAAAATATTTTGAAGGACGTTGACTTTAGTTATTTTATCAATATGTAGAGACAAGAGTGAAGAGCTCTTCAAAGTTGGTCATGGATAGTAAATCTTAAGTTATAACTAAACCAAAAAGGCACAACAACAGACACAAACATTGTAGAGTGCAGTACAGTCAGAAATGACGCAGTGCGGCTATTAAAAAAAAAAAAAAAAAAAAAAAATAACAGCACTTACTGAAAGTACATTGATCAAAGAATATTACACAGAAAAATGGCGACCCTCGTAGATCAGGGCTTCTCAAAACATTTTGATACACACACCTTGTAAACAAAATTAATTTCCATTCACTCTCCAACCAAAATAAATTAATTGAATACTAGCAGGACCTGTGGATATACCACAGTACGATGATTCAATTATTACAACTTTTAATATGTTTACTTAAGTAAAGTAAAAAGTAAAGTCGTCGGGGCGGCCTAATGTCGGTATCAGCCATGCAGCGAGGGAGTCTATCCTCTTTTCACTTGCGCTAGACAAAGGAGGTTATTTTAGCGTCTGAGGTGGAGCGCCACACCTACAACCAGCTACTTACTTTACCGCACAGATCACTGTGCTACTCATACGCTGAGTTGGTGAGGGCGGGCTTTGGGAGTAACAAACCTAGGCCTGACCCTTTTAGGCGAGCGGGTAGGTACTGCCCGTAGGGGTGGCCTGAAAGCTCTTCCTTTTAACACCCACTAAGGAATCGCAAGGTTCCGGGTCCGATACGTGTCCACGCAAACTCAGCGCATGAATAGCACAGATTGGGTAATCTGATCTGCGCAAAGTGGGGAGCTGAGGGTAGATGTTGCGCTCCATTTCAGCAAGACAATCTCCCAGGTCTAGCGCTAGCGAAAAGGGGATAGACTCACTCGCTGCCCGGCTGATGCCGACAATAGGCCACTCCACCAACAAAAACAACTTTGTCGGCAAGGAGCTTCGAATTCGCAGACTGTATCCCATGCAGTGGAGAAGGACCACCCATAAAAGGGGGAGCTCCTCTGTTGTAAGGGTTAACGTGCAGTACAAGCAACGTAGTAAGCGAATTCGAACACCAGTGGCGCTATCACGTTCACTTTCCGACTAATATACTACGGAAAAGTTATGAAGCCTCTAATTCATCCACCTATAGGTTAATTAGTAGCAGTACTATTGGTAATCTTCAACTTCTTCCTCGTAAATTCCTACTATGAAATAAACTGAACTCTCATTTTATGTCCGTGTTTTTGCAATAAATGTTTTAAATAAAGAAATTATATATTAGTATTATCTGCGTTATTCGGACTATTGTCCCCATCTTCATTGTTATTTGTACAACGTTTCGGCCGATATACGCTCCGGCCTTCTTCAGGTATTTCTTGAAGATGGGGACAATAGTCCGAATAACGCAGATAATACTAATCTTCAAGCCTTATCTCAAACATTCAGAGAAATAGAAATTATATATGTTTGCAATAAATGTTTTTAAATAAAAGAAAATATATTTAGTATTGTAAAATAATGGGTGTAAGAAAAATAAAACATTTATTGCAAAAACACGGACATAAAATGAAGGTTCAGTTTATTTTATGGTAGGAATTTTCGAGGAACAAGTTAAGGATTACCTACTATTCTTCTATATTAAATAACCGACGAATGTTGATGTGCCATTAAACAAAGAAATCAAACTAATAAAAAAAGAGGAGTACGGAGTATGAAACTAAATTGCATCGTTTTTTCTTTCTGTCGTCATGATGTTACCCCCAAAACAGTTTGCGTGGGCGTTACCTCATTTTTAATGTGGTAACGATTGTGCGTTTTTTGTAGTCCCTTAAATGGAAAAGATGTTATGGACGATCTATCTTTCCCGCTTATTATTCCACGTAGCAGTCTTTTCCGATTGTCTCTATATATTTTCCTAACAACATCGAAATTTCCCCTGTAAAAATACCAACCGTCTCTATCATTCATTGTCCCTGGCAATTCCTTCGAGCAGCATCCGGTATCCGCACAGAGTTGGTTAATGTAAGTCTTTGCTAGGCGGTCCGCACTGGCGTTTCCATGTGCTGGCTTCAACATCGCTTATGGATTCGTCCTTACTTCTCCAGCAGTGTCCAGCATGTCTTGTTCGTCTCAATCGGATGGTTTGTGTGATAGGTGGCAAGTGGCCGTACAGCTGCTTTCTTGTGGGATGATTTTTCCACTATCTGTTTAAGATCGCACACAGCTCCCATCTAGCTTATTCTCTAGACGTTTCGTTAGAGTCCAGGTAGTGCAGCCATACAGTAGCACTGATACAACTGCGGCCTGGAAGAATTGTCGCTTTAGACTATCAGTAAGACCAGATTTCCACATGATTGGGCCAATTGCAAAAAATCTTGGTAATCCTTAACTTTTTCCTCGTAAATTCCTACCATAAAATAAACTCATTTTATGTCCGTGTTTTTGCAATAAATGTTTTAGTTTTCTTGCACCCGTTATTTTACAATACTAAATATATTTTCTTTATTCTTTATTCTTTAACAAATAAAGAAAATATATTTAGTATTGTAAAATAAGGGGTGCAAGAAAAATAAAACATTTATTGCAAAAACACGGACATAAAATGAGGGTTCAGTTTATTTTTAATCTGTTTTTAGCAGATCATGCCTTTCCTATGCGTGCATTAACATCGCTTTCCGTGGATAAGATATTACTACCTAAGTACGTGGATTGTTCTCCCGGCAGTCTCGATACTTTGTGATGACACTTCGTACATGCACATCCGTTTCTTGGTTATTTTTTTTTTCATTCTTTAATTCAAATTAATTATAATCAAACAAGTATTTCGCTTTCTTGATTTAAATTGAAAGCCATTACTGTATAGAAATGTTCTGTTAAGATGTTATACTTCCAGCTAGAACAAAAACAAAATGGCCGAACAATGAATGCAAATTGTTCTTTTTTTTTTTTATCGAGAATCGACGAATGAACAAAAATAACATGACAACGTCAGACGTTGTTTTTGTGATTCTTTCAAGGAAGCTGAATAGAAATTACGAACACAAACAGCATCTTGATTACGCGTCTAGTGGCAAAATGAAAATATTCTATTTCCGAGCACTTTTACCCAAACAATATCGTTTTCATGAACAGCGTCTGGCTGTAGAAAAAAAATGCATAAATTGGTTCCCAACGTTTCACTGTTAATAAGCATATATATATATATATATATATATATATATATATATATATATATATAGCCACAGTATATGGTTAAAATTATTTCACTTGATGAGACAGTAGCAAGCCAATATATACAGTATTATTAAGAGAGCGCTCAATATCTGTGATAGAGCAATATTGATAATGAATAAATATTGCTTGAATATATCTAATTACATGAAAATAATAAGCATATATATATATATATAATATATATATATATATATATATGAAAGTACGTAAATAAACATTGTGTTTATTTGATATGGCTTTTAGCCGACAATCTTTGGAGGATATGTGCTTAATTGAAGTCATACCTAATTTTTGAAAATTAATTAGTTAATAATTAATGAATTTAGGCGGGCATATATGTTCAAATGTAAGGCTATATATATATATATATATATATAGCCACAGTATATGGTTAAACTATCTCACTTGATGAGACAGTAGCAAGCCTGTAACTATACCACAGTATGAAAATTTAATTATTACATTTGATATGTTTACTTAATAGCTTTTGCAAATTTGTTCAATATGTAAAAAGTATAATAATCTTGATTTGATCTGCTAGTTTAATGATAAATTCAAGATCTTCACTGTTGCAGTTTTTGTATTATAAGGCGTGCTGGAATCCTCCACTTAAACCTATAGACTCAGCGCGATCACGTGGATTAAACTCGAATACGTGGTTAATTAACTATTTAATCGCCAATATGGACAGCCGTTCAGTTGCACGTTATTCAACATTGACGAACGGACCTGCAACTAAAGGATCATACCCCAAACTAACGGGACACCAAGAAATAACCAAAGATCATACCCCAAACTAAGGGACACCAAGAAATAACCAAAGGATCATACCCAACACTGAGGGACACCAAAGAACAACCAAAGGATCATACCCAACACTGAGGGACACCAAGGAGCAACCAAAGGACTGAGGGAACCAAGGAGCAACCAAAGGATCATACCCAACACTGAAGGACACCAAAAGAACAACCAAAGGATATACCCAACACTGAAGGACACCAAAGAACAACCAAAGGATCATACCCAACTGAAGGACACCAAGGAGCAGCCAAAGGTTTATACCCAACACTGAAGGACACCAAAGAAAACCAAAAGAAGTCATACCCAACACTGAGGGACACCAAGGAGCAACCAAAGGTTTCTTCACTAGGATCGCGCTCTGTTTAACAAAAGGGATCTCCGCTGGGGAGTGCTCTCGGTTGAAGCTAAGATGGCCACAAAAATCGTAACAGGTCCTACTAGTTTAATAATAAATTCAAGATGTTCGCAACAAACAGAGAATTTTGTGACGACTTCGAAAACCGTCGGAGGGCTGATAAGATATTAATCCTACTTGGAAGATAATGAACAATTTAACATTTAAATGTTTAAGAAAATCGGTCAAGAAAAATTACCTTTTAAAAAGGCCAATATTCTAACCACAGTAAAGCATGCAGAGTGTTCTATTGTCAGTATAAGCCGAACAGCGTCTATACCACACTAGCACTAGACCAGGGGGATTGCATATTTAACCCCCGCACATGTAGGATGCGATACAAGTTAATTTCTTAAGCGGAGTTTAACAGGTTTGAATTCAGAGTTTTACTTCTCCTAGACTAGTTACCTAACCAAGGTTAAAGAGCCCAGTCTGCCCTACTATTTACCCATAGCTGGAGAGAGAATAGTTAGATTCATACCTTTCCCAAGGGTATCAGTGCTATGTGAAATGCAAACAACCTCGTGCAAGATTTGAACCCGCCGTGTCCATTTCATACGACGGTAACCATTACACCAGGCACCTTCCAATTGTTTTTTTTTTTTTGCTGAGGTGGGGCGCCACACCTATCTTCATCTCCCAGATCCATAACCTCCCAGATCAGATTAGCTAAGCAGTGCTATTTATACAACGAGTTGGTGGGGGTGCAGTATTGAACAGGCCAATTTTGAATGGCGATTGACTGCACACAAACAGTGACGCTTGCTGGGGCTGTTGTTGTCTCTCCTTCCTTCTGGCTCTCTTTGCTGCGGCGGCTACTTTCGTCTGTTTCACACCTTTTCGTGGCTTTTTTTGACAAGGAAGCGCCAAGCCGCTCAGGTTTCTGCACCAACCTCCCATGTGTTGGTGTTGATGTGGCATGTCTTCATCTCTTTTTTTGCAGACGTTTTTGAAGCGTTAAGTACATAAAACTTAGAGAACAAAGATATTTGCTGTCCATTTCACAACTAAATAATAATTGTGTGGGATCTACATTCGTGGGTTGTCCCAGGGGTTAGTGGCGGGGGGATTGTTTTTTAACGCCTTATATGGAGATCAGTTTTCAAGATTCTGGATGAAAAACTATCCTAAACCCATCGACATGTTGATCTCTTCACAAATGACAGAGATAAGAGAGAGGTCAATTTCGTGTGAATGGCCTTTACTAATCACTAAAACACCTGCAGTTGTCTACTAGACTCGCGTGGGCAATACTCACCAACGGATTATCACCGAATACCCTTTTGTGAAAGTTCAGAGCCATTCAACTTATCAGTAAATTGCACTGGAGATCACTAAGTTATATCATCATCATCATCATGTCGCGCATGTAGCACGGATATCCATGACAATCTCTCACCAACCTTCCCTATCATTCATTGTCCCAGTGAGGTCCTCTGCACAGCAGCCAGCATCCTCGCATAGTTGGTCAATGTAGGTCCTTGGTGGGCGCCCCACGTTAGCATGTCCATGTGTTGGCTCCCACAGAAGAATGTCGCTTATGAGCTCGTCCTTGCTTCTCCAGCAGTGTCCTGCATGCCTATTCCGTCTCACTAGGATGGTTTATGAGATGGGGGGTACAGCTGTTTCCTCGTGGGATGCTGTTTCCACGATTTGTTCAAGACTGCACGCAGCATTCTTGTGCAGCTCCCATCTAGCTTATTCTCAAGGCACTTCGTTAATTCACATACCTAGGTAGTAATATCTCATCACAGAAAGCGATGTTAACATGGTCGGCCACAAACAAATTATCAGTCATGTGGAAATCCGATCTCACTGACAAGCTAAAACGACAATTCTTCCAGGCTGTGGTTATATCAGTACTGCTGTATGGCTGCACCACTTGAACCCTCAGTTATATAAAAACATTTTGATATTTGTGAAAAAAAAAAAATTGGAAATAAAAAAAGTTGGGGAAAAAATTTTTTAAAATTAAAAAATAGAAAAAAAAAATGGAAAAAAGGTTTAAGACAGGAGTTGATAAAATTCTGGTTGATTTTAATGGCATATCAACCCGTCTGGGGTTATTTCAAGTTAAGAAGTACTATTTTGTGTATCTATATTTACACTTTTGTAGTTAACAGTTTTAACGACGTGTTAGCATCATTGGGGATCATGTTGAGGGATTAGTTTTTGTATGGTATTGATCAGGTTCGTGTTTATATTTTTATTTATGGTATATTTTTATTTCCCTAAAAAAGAACAATGTTGTTGACTTTTTCAAATAGACCTTTCATATTATTTACATTACCCCCCCCCCCCAAAAAAAAAACGGTTTCTGATGTGAGCAAAAATCCCACATTCTATAAGTGTTTAACAGTGTAAATTGTGCAAGGTGTTAAAATTTTAGAAGCATTTAAAAAAAAAATCGTTTTGCAAATAAATGTGTGTGATGGGGGGTGGGGTCGGAAGATGAAGTGTGATTTGATTGGCGGGGGGGGGCGGGGAGTTGGGATGCTGGTAACATTTCAGACGCTGATGATTAAGTCCGTTAGGCTGAAATATCAATAAAGCCACTTAATTGGTTTGCACATCAATGATATAATCGATAACGCGAAAAATCGATCAAATCCCGTTCGCTAATCTAGATTAGGCGATTTAATAGAGTTTTTTTTCAGGATTAAGATGTTTTTTGTCATTTAAGAGTAAATGTCTAGCAAATCTGATTGTTTGGAGTCAGAAATAATAGATAGCAAGGGAGAGGGAGAGAGGGTAAAAGAGAAAGAGTGAGAGGGTAAAAGAGAGTGAGAGAGGGTAAAAGAGAGAGAGAGAGAGAGAGGGGGGGGGCAAAAGAGAAAGATAGAAAAGAGGCTACAGTATATAAATAAATAAAAACATAGGAATCAAATGTTTTATGTTCCGTAAGTGTAAATCCTACAAAATACTGAATCTATAAATAATGTACACGTTTTTATGGAACAGTTGGTACCGTCGAGGATTTAATTCGGGCAAATTTTTGGATGAAAAGGTGATCAGTGAAAATATCAGTTTACTTTCCTATTTTTAATCTCTCTTGAATATATATATATATATATGTTAAACCTAATAAGTCAGATATACCTACTAACAGTTTCGCTCGCTAAAAAGTAAAGAGAGCTCAATACCTAAGTAGAGCAAATAAATAAATATATATAATATATATATATATATATATATATATATTGTGATACTGATAGTCTTAGGATTTAGTGTGTTCTGAGACGCACATATTTGCTTTGAAGGAGTCCCCGGGAAAATTTATGGGTCCAAATAAAGCCATCTAACTCCTAACTTGTAACCTATCCTGTGTAATTCGTTTCTAAGAAACTATTGAAATGTATTTACAGCTAGCTTGAAATGGAGGGGGAAGAAAAAATCCCTGGGACTCATGGATACGATCTTACTGCGTCCCTTTAGATTTTTATGTGTCAGGGACCCAGGACCCGTACCTATCAGCATCTCTCTCTCTCATTATATGAGAGAGAGAGAGAGAGAGAGAGAGAGAGAGAGAGAGAGAGAGAGAGAGAGAGAGATTAATGATTTGTTTATACTATATGCTGTAAAATGAAACAACCAAACAAAACCGAGTTAACTCGCTCTGAAAACCCCATGAATTTCTCTTTAATTTTATCTGCGTTATTCGGACTATTGTCCCCATCTTCATTGTTATTTGTACAACGTTTCGGCCGATATACCCTCCGGCCTTCTTCAGGTATTTCTTGTCGGACTCGGGAACCTTCTCGGACTCGGGAATATCGACCGAAACGTTGTACAAATAACAATGAAGATGGGGACAATAGTCCGAATAACGCAGATAATACTAATCTTCAAGCCTCATTTCTCTTTAATTGTATGCAATGAAAACTGAATCTGCTGTGTACAAATGGTATAATGATCTACTGGAACAATAAGTTTACTGAGCAAGAACTGAAATCTTTGGTTAGCAGAAGCAAGTCTCTAACAGAGTCGGTTGGAGAAAGAGGAACAGTGGTACAACGACGCAATCCGGGGATTCTAGGCGGACCGATGACGAAGGCAGACGGACATGTAAAGAAAGTAGCCTCCATTTCTCTACTTCCGTTGTCTCAGCCATACCAGTGTCCACACTGCACGAGGATTTGCGTTTTTCACCGCATTTCTTTGCAAGCAAAGAAACAGCTCCCATTCATATGGATTTCATTTTTTGGTTTTTATTTTCATTCAATCGTTGGTTGGTTTGGTTTTACGGCATGTCAACCCTTGCTGGGTCATTTTATGCCAAAGACGTTTTGGTTTATTCATTCTTCATGGGTACTCAATTTTTTCAGACTCAATTTTTAAACACATTATTTAGAACTCACTTTGTTCTATTTAACCCATAGATGGGACCATAACAAGTACTGCCACTACAGGGTAGAGTGGACCTGGGAGTAATGGTGATAAATGGATACTCCACATTTCCCGAGCTCCAGAACTGGAACTTCACCATCAGAGTTTAACATCATACCCAGAACGATAAGACCCTCAGCCACCGCCTTGTAGCACATATATGATAAAAAGGGTCGAGAGTTGCTCTAAAGGCAATAGGGTCATGACTAGCGTATAGATGCTAGTGCGGAGGAGTTGGTGTGTGTGTATGTATATATATATATATATATATAACGCATATACATACGTGCATACATATACATACGTACATATATATAAATATACAAAATGTATACATGCATGCACAGACGTGTCATGTTATACTGTTGTGACCGGGGTTTGCAATCTTATAACCACTGATTATTAATTTTTATATATGTCTATGTATGATTATATGTGGATATGCGTAATATATGGATTTTATGTATATATATATATATATATATATATATATATATATATATATATGCTTTAAAAAGACCGAATATTTTGTTCATTCTCAATTACAAGGAGAAGAAAAAAGAAAACAATGGAGGTAGGAAAGAGAAAAAAGAGAAACAAGTGCGCTAGCTGGATAGTTTCGTTCCTCGCTCAACAGAGCTAAATATCGAGGATAATAAAGTTAACTAAGAACGATTAAGACATCACGTAAATTGGACAAGTAAGAAAAAATCAATTAAAAGAAGAATGTACTTCCTTTCTTTTGACTAGGGGGTTATAATACTTAGACCTAGAAAGTCCCCCTTTGTTTGCAAAGGGTCGGCTTGATGGTCAGACTATGTAAGGTCTTTAAAATGTTCAAATGGTAAAAGGAGTGTGACTTGCTGACGATGGAGAATCAATCGACACTGAATTGATTAGTGCAACTAAGACTATTTAGACCGACATTTCCATTTCTAATAGTAGTAGGAACGTGGTGTTTAATTCGAGCATATATATCTTATTATAATGGAGATTGTGTGTTTTTCTGTCTGTAACCGAAACTATATTACTAATCGAGTCACAATTCACATAGTTATTTACATCATATTCTCCATGATTTTATTTATATATAAACCTCAATTATCAATAAAATTGTTTTACATTATTATACTGTTGACCATATCTACATGATATTTTCCACGTACCCCACTTGTACGGGTCAGGCACAAGGCCCTATTTATGTGGGACCACCCACAAGCCGAAACTCATGGGGTGGCGGGTGAAAAATTGCGTCGATCCCGTCGGCATTCCCCTCAAGGGGGGTGCCTCAGGCACTGGGCAATAAACCCAGCCCTGCCCCTTTAAATCGAGGGGACAGGTGTTACCTGGGGGGATGGCCACCTGGGATCGACGCCGTTAATTATAGCAATGGTCCAGAGGCCGAAGCCACTGTTGACCATATCTACATACTAATAACATGCAATTGTATTTATATATACAAAAAATAGCGGTTTACAGTGTGAATGGAACGGCTAATTTGCATATTGATATTAAAAATTTGATTTTAATAAATATGTGCTCAGTATAATTGATTTCTAATTGTTTGGTTTTATCTTAATGAATATGAGCAAAAATTTCACCAATAAATCTTAAAAGAAATCCATTAACAATATTAACAGTAATTCTATTCTTTACTTCCTAATTTAACTAAATAGTTAAATTATGAAAATTTACCAATGAAAGACGGGAGTGAAGAAAAAGCAAGTTTTAGTTGTTCCACTTCTGTTTCAAGTCTTTTTATCGGCATCTTATTTAGTTTCATTAGCCTTTTTAAGTTAACATAATATTTTATTACATTAAAACTTAAATACCTGCACCCGGAGGGTGCATATATTTGCTAGTATATATATATGCTCGAATTAAACACCACGTCCCTACTACTATTAGAAATGGAAATGTCGGTCTAAATAAAGAAATCTATATAAAATCCGACAATGTAAATGTGTATAAAATTGATGGTTTAGATAAACCGAAATGCTGTAGCGTCGGCTTCAAGAATGTCAATTTTCAACACATTCTGTTGTTTTTTTCACAAACTTTTATAATTTATATATATATAAGTTAAAGGAAAGGAAATGAATCCGACAGTATGAGTATGAAAAGGTGGAATGAAAACATCACACAATGCTGTTATATTATAAATTGTTTTCTCTTTAACAGCATTGTGTGGTGTTTTCATTCCACCTTTTCATACTTTATATATATATATATATATATATATATATATATATATATATAAAGAGAGTGATAGAGAGATAACTGTATAAAAAACAAATGATGTTTCAGATAATGGTAATTTATTTTTTGCAATATACAAAAGAAAGAACGAAAAGAAGATATGCCAGGTAAAATAAACTAGCATCAAGAAAATGTCCCAGTCGAGATTTAAGATAGAATCGTACTTGGCGAGACTAGTGGAACCGTAGCCAAATTATATATATATATATATATATATATATATATATACACATTTATTAGTGAAGGACAAGAAAAGGTACAGTAGACAGTAAAAAAGGGAGGAAATGCACTTTTCTATAAATACAATTGACGTACTTTTTTTTGTTGATGTATGTGAGATGCTTCCGTACCTGGGAGTTACGTCAGCAGCAGAAACATTGCCTGTCAAAATCTGTCGTCATTCGAATTACGTAGGTACAAGTGCACGTTGTGAGTTGATATCATAGGGGATGCCTATGTACATATTTTTTTCACCTTCACATAGCACCAGAGGAATGTTACCGTATTTATGTTAGCAACAAATAATGGCAGGAATCTAGCGATATAACGAAGGAGAGGTTTAGCCATGGGAAAGCTGTTAGAGAGCTCGTTTGCTAAATCATTTCAATTGTACTTTATTTCAGACTTATTCTTCCACGTTTGTGGCCTTGGACTACATAATAAACCGACATTTTTCACACACACACACACACACACACACACACACAATAGAAGCGGCTACCCGGTGTCGCCTGGGTAGAAATGGGGGACAAAAAGTAAGTCTTGCAGTTACCATTCAAATTTTATTTTTCAATTATCTTTACGAATATAAATCAAATCTTTATTTTTGCTCAAAAAGCAAGGTCTGGTGATAGTGAATGTGTGATAAAAAAATTCTTATTACCTTCCATATACCAACAAATGCCCTGAAGATGATCTAATTAATAGATCGAAGTACTGCAGCGTCGGCCGATAAACTCACCACTTAACTCATTCAAACCTGTTTTTTCAATTTTTCAATATATTTACTTTGCCGTTAATTGTTTAATTTTCGTAGTTTCAGCTGGAAATACACATAACTGCCATATATGCACGCACACACACACATATATATATATATATATATATATATATATATATATATATATAAAAAGAGAGAGAGAGAGAGAGAGAGAGAGAGAGAGAGAGAGGGAGGGGGATTTGAGAATTGCATAGGCGAGAAACTGTCAGTAACCAAGCGCCGTTGACTTCATGTCTACGCTACCCTAATTCATATGTACATGCTCTATCCACAATATTGAGCACTATTTACTTAGTAATATAGTACACTATATCACCATCAACACACACACACACACACACACACGGCTGTAGCCTATTGTCGGTATCAGCCAGACAACAAGGAAGTATATCCCCTTCCCACAAGCGCTGGACCAGAGTGATTATTTGTGTCTGAGGTCGAACGACACACCTACCATTAGCTCCGCACTTTACCACACAGATCTAAGCTGTGCTACTCATGCGCAGGGTTGGCTATTGCCAGTATCGAACCCGGAACCTTGTAGTTCCTAGTGAGATGCCCGAGCAACCGAGTTGTCGGTGTGCGTGTGTTGCTGGAAAGAAAGACATGCTAGAGAAAAACAAAGTTCTAAATACTTTAGAGAAACCCGACCCGGTGAGTGAGGTAAAGTAACTCGCGTGGTCCCCTAAAAAAGGAGAAAGGCCGCGTCTATTGCCCGGCACCCGAGGCGCCCCAAAAAGGGGATTGCCGACGGGACTACGAACCTTTTTTTTTTTCACTAACCCCAGCATGGGCTTCGGTTTGTGCATGGCTACCCACGTTAAAAAGACATTGTGTTAATTCGGCCTGGTGGGTAGTCAGGAAAATAAATACAGATAAACATTCCCTCCCCACACTCACTATCTGGTTTGTTTAATTTCCTATCATCAACACGGTTAATTTTGGACATAATTCGATTCGTGTTAATGCACTTAATTCTTGGAACACTGTTCAGTCTTTATTGTTGATGAAGAAAAGGAGGAAAAGGTGAAGCTTGTTTCGGTAAATTATTTTGTCCTTAAAAAACTTTTGAAAAAGCATTTTATTGCCTCTTATATATATTTACCAACCCCTCCGCACGAGCAGGATGC
Organism: Doryteuthis pealeii; assembly: GCA_023376005.1. NCBI lineage: Eukaryota > Metazoa > Mollusca > Cephalopoda > Myopsida > Loliginidae > Doryteuthis > Doryteuthis pealeii. Next base: position 22,471,121 of record CM042165.1, on the reverse strand, counting down.
GACACAAAGTCAATTTCTTAAACGGAGTTTAACAGGTTTGAATTCAGAGTTTTCCTTCTCCTAGACCGGTTGCCTAACCAAGGTTAAAGAGCCCAGTCTGCCCTACTATTTATCCATAGCTAGAGGGGGAGTAGGATTCATACCTTTCCCAAGGGTATTAGTGCAAAGTGAAATGCAATTACCACATCCAGGATTTGAACTCGGGGCGACGAGTCCATTTCCCATGACTTTAACCATTACACCACGTGCCTCTTATAAACAACAGATTTGCATTTAGATTCTCACACGGCTAATTTGTCTCATGATATATATCTATAAGTTTGTGTTGTCTAGTGTGTCTTGTATCGTTTCATGTGAGCGTCCAAGGGTGGTCATGTCCATGGGCTTAGCTTCACGCTATTAGGCATGACCTCCCTTCAATAGTAGTTTAACAAAAATATAGTTTTTCTTTTACTTATTCTTTATAACTTGTACCTACTATTGATAAATAAATTTCTTCTTCTTCTATCACAACTAACCACACGTAGCTACAGTTAGCACCCACCAGCCTAAAGAGTGCATTAACGTGAAGCTCAGAGTTACGGGTATGTAGTACGGGATCCATTTGTAACATCGTTTTCTTTTTTAATCAGCTCTGCGATTTTTAGGTATAGAGCAAGCTTTTTCATAATTGGTTGTTACTTTCAACTTATTGTGGGGTATCGACTTTTCTTATAATCAGTATTTTATAGAACCTACATTTATGTAATTGGGCACTCGATGAAAAATTACTTTTCAAAACGGATTGTTCCTCTTGACGTTATCGAGGTGGTAGTAGTGGGGGGGGGGCTCATTCTTTAATCTTCCGAGCGTTATCATTTTGCAACATCCTCTGGTTAAAAATAAGACTGTCGAAATCGTCCAAGATCAAATGTAAAAACATGTTAATTCTGATTATCTGGTGTTGCTTATCTGCCGAATTCGTATTTCTTATGAGTGTTGTCACCTCAGCTAAGGGACCATTCTGTTTTTATTATAAAGAAGGGAAGAGAAGAAAAGGGCATGCTACACTAAAAAATAGAATAAGAAAAAAAAAGAGCAGGTGAAAGATATATATATATATATATATATATATATATATACATACATACACAAACATTATGTATACGTTTATGTATAAATGAACATACGTGCGCGCGCACACACATACACATTATATATGCGCGTATATATATATATATATATGTGCATGTATGTATATATAAGTGTGTGTATGTGTATGTTTGTGTGTGGTTCTGCAAAAGAAGAAAAGATAGATAGTGAGTTCGATTTTACTGGGTGCCTCATTTTTCTGGCCTTATGCCACATCTAAGTTAAGCTTAGTAAAATAACTATATAAAACTAACAATGGTTTGCGAATCTATCTTGCTATCCATTTCACCACGCGAGGTGCCCTAGAAAATTCTTTATAATTTAGGAAAATCTCTTCCGCCCCCTCGCTAGAAAGGGTCTTCCGAAAGAGGAGAGAGAGAGGGAAAACTCTTTCGCTCGCACTCTCACATCACCTCCCCCCTCTCTCTCTGCATATAAAATTAGCAGTGAAAGTAAGAATTAAAAAAAAAATACTCCATTAAATTTAATGCTGCGGAAGCTAATCACTTCTTGCTGATTAAAAATAATTTAAAAACAAAAACAAAACACACACACATGAATTCGGTTTGTTCCTCAAAAAGATTATTTCCACCAGTGTCCCACATTTTAGACCCTTTCATCAAATCTCACTCCCCCACAACACCCTTCCTCTACCCCCAACAAAACCACCCAACCCCTCTCCATTCAGATTAACGTAAATGATTGTCAATGGTTGACAATCTCTTAACAGGAAGAACGTCTCATTCCGACAATTTTTGCTTTTTTTTAATTTATTTATTTCATTGCATAAGGTATGCACTTGGCGTAATAACCTACGACAAGGCTTACCTACTCCCCCCACCCACCCCCTCTCTTCTTTATTGCCTGCATGTGTTCGCCAAAGATCCAGTTACAAGGTTACCCAATAGTCACGTGGTGCCGGCTCTGACGTAAGTACAATAATATGCAAAAAAGAGCAGGTCAGATTTACGTAAAACGATGAGTTTGACGTCGGGAACTGATAACGGTGTACATTCTAGAATTGAATATTGCTAGAAAAATCTACTAACTTCGCTGGCAACTTCTGCTTCTTCCTTTTTTTCTTTCTTTCTTCTTTCTTTTGTCGCCATATTTTTAATCATTTCTCTTTCTTTCTTCTTCTTCTTCTTCTTCTCCTTCCTTTGCAATATATTTTTTTCTTTTTTTTTCTCTGTCATTCTCTTTCATTTTGCAAAAAAAAAAAAAAAAAAAAAAAAAAAATTCTTCTTCCTGTATTTTCAAAACATTGCACTCGAACAGCTGAAGGATCCTCTCCACCCCCCCACTCTCATTCTTCTTCTATTCTTTCTTTCTCTCTCTCTTCGAGAAAACCAAAATACCCAGGTAATGTTTATGTTGGCTTTTATCACCTAAAAATATATCAAATGCCTGGGGAGGGGGTTGCTAGATTATTTTTGATACTATTTTTCCTATAACCCGACCCTCACAAGAAATATGATTGACATTGATTTTAACAACATGTCAACCCGTCGAGGTTTATTTTAGATCTAGAAGTTGGGAAATCGCATATATATATATAGATATAGTAAAGTCGTCGGGCGGCCTATTGTCGGTATCATCCAGACAGCGAGGGAGTCTATCCCATTTTCAATAGCGCTAGACCAAGGAGATTATTTTAGCGTCTGAGGTGGGGCGCCACACCTACCATCAGCTCCTTACTTTACCGCACAGATCCCTGTGCTACGCAAAACGCTGACTTCGCGAGGGCCGGTATCGAACTAGGAACCTTATATATACTAGCTAATATATGCACCCTCCGGGTGCAAGTATTTTAGTTAAATTTTATAATAAAATATGATATTAAATTAGAAAGGCTAATGAAACTGAATAAGAATGTAGATAAAAAGATTGTGAACAGAGGGGGTATGATTGAAAAATAGAATAACTTTGAAACTAACTCTTCCATCATTTTCCGTTACTACCGTCTTTCATTGGTAAATTTTCCTAATTAAACTGTTTAGTTAAAATAGGAAGTAAAGAATATTTACAGTTATTTCTTCTTGTTAAGGGATTTCTTTTAAGATTTATTGAAGAGATTTTTGTTCATATTCAAAAAGATAAAACCAAACGATTAGAAATCAATAATACTAAGCATATATTTATTAAAATCAAAATTGTTAAGATCAATATGCAAATTAGCCTTCCTATTCATACTGTAAACCACTATTTTGTTGTATATATAAATACAATTGCATGTTATTAGTATGTAGATATGGTCAACAGTGTAAGTAATATAAAACAATTTTATTAATAATTGAGGTTTAAATAAAAATAAAATCATGGAGAATATGATGTAAATAACTAAAGGAATTGTGACTTGTATAGTAATATAGTTTCGGTTACAGACAGACAAATCCACAATCTCCATTACAATAAGATATTCACCAAACCCCCCGCACGAGCAGGATGACACAAGGACAATTTCTTAAGTAGAGTTTAACTGGTTTGAATTCAGTTTTCCTTCTCCTAGACTGGTTATCTAGCCATGGTTAAAGAGACCCATCTGCTTTTCATATAGATTGAGGGAGAATAGTCGGATACATACCTTTTCCCAAGAGTATTAGCGCTATGTGAAATGCAAACAGCGTCGTCCAGAATTTGAACATTGCTCGACGAGTCCATTTCCTACGAGTTTCCAATGACTGGACAATTGCAGATATATTAACATCTTTCGTGAAGTTGTTCCTCAAAGATTTTTTTCGGTGTGTGTGTATGGTGTGTGGGGGATTGCACACGATCCTATCAAATACAAATGATTTTTAAACAGATCTATTTGATGGGGTCCTAAACAGATACTACCACTCTAGATCAGAATGGATTTGATAGTAAAGGCAATAAAGGGATACTCCACACTCCCCAGAACTCCAAATGTGCAGCTCATCACCAGATGCAATTTACTGCCATTCCCAGGACATACACATCCCTCTGCAGGGAATATAGTCAACGTATTCTAAGACCCTGCATATGTCTTCAGTATGACAATCTGTTGTAACCCCCGTTTCAGAAATAACAGAGAAATAACAGGGAGGAACATAACGAGTATTAAGGATAGAGAAAAAAAAGTTTACTAAGCAAAGATACAAGGTGAACAGAGCAATTAACAATTGCTAGGTACAATTAACAAGTCCCCCGACTCGGAGTGGTATTACCTGTTAGGGTCCCATCTATGGATTAAATAGGGCAAAATGAGTGTGTATGTGTGTGGGGGGGAGGATTGCACACGATACTATCAAATACAAAGGATTTTTAAAGATCTATTTGATGGGGCCCTAACAGATACCACCACTCTAGATCAGAATGGATTTGATAGTAAAGGCAATAAAGGGATACTCCACACTCCCCAGAACTCCAGATGTGCAGCTGGTCACCAGATGCAATTTAGTGCCATGTCCAGGACAATATAGTCAACGTATTCTAAGATCCTGCATATGTCTTCAGTATGACAATCTGTTGTAACCCTCGTTTCAGAATTAACAGAGAAATAACAGGGAGGAACATAACGAGTATTAAGGATAGAGAAAAAAAGTTTACTAAGCAAAGATGCAAGGTGAACAGAGCAATTAACACTTGCTAGGAACAATCCTCTGATCCGGAGTGGTATTACCTGTTAGGGTCACATCTATGGGTTAAATAGGGAAAAATGAGTCCAAAAAATGTGGTTAAAAATCTGAGTACCCATCAAGAATGAATAAAACAAAGCGTCTTCGGCCTAAAATGACCCAATGGGTTGACATACTGTAAAACCCAACCAACCAAGCAAGTCCCGTGAGATCCCATTTTCTCTCTTATGAGGTTTCGTCAAACATTTTCGATTGGTCATTTTAGGCCGGAGACGTTTTTGTTTTATTCGTATACTCATTGGCATTTCAGTCTCGGAAGACTATAATAAAGTTTTTATGTGCCCCTGAAGTTACAACGCCTCCTGTGATTGTGAATTCCGATGTTTGAAAAACATTCTTGACCACAGATTTCGCATTTGAAGGCTGTCCCTGAAGATGTTGATGTGCCGACGCTTTGTTGCCGCTGCTTTCTTCTAGACCTCTTAGCTTCATGGTGTTGTGTCAGGATAACTTCTGACATGAACAGTCCTCTACGGAGATTCTGCCGCCACCGAGAGCGGTCCTGAGCCAAATTTTCCCAGCTAGAATGGGCAATGCAAAAGCATCTGAGATCATTCTTTCATACATACTTGAATCGCAGCTGGGGGCGACCAATCTGTCTTTTACCAGACGTAAGCTCTCCATAGAGGATGTCTTTCGGGATTCGTTCATCATCAATCCGACGTACATGACCCAACCATCGGAGACGACGTTTTCTCAGTAGAGAGCACAAGCTAGGGAGTTGAGCTCTCTCTAGAACTGCTGTGTTAGTGATCTTGTCCCTCCAGGTGATGCCCAGTATACGTCTAATGAAGCGAAGGTAGAAGTTATTTAGCCGCCGCTCTTGGTGGGAGTATAAGGTCCATGTTTCACTTCCATACATGAGGGTGCTGATAACACATGCCCTATACATTTGTACCTTTGTACGGATAGTGAGCTTGCTGTTTCCCACACTCTTGCTGTGAGCTTTCCAAGATTTTTTTTTTTATTTTTTAGAAGTTACTTTAATCCATTTCTATTCATATAAATAATCCAAATTATCTAAAAATTAAAATAAAAAAAAATTCAGAGAAAGAGATCTTTTCTATTTTAAAATTGAAGTCTTAGACGGGATATTCAGAAAACACCATGGGGGTCACAGTTTGCCCATGAATGGGTTAAAACCTAAAATATCAAAATTGTGTTTTCTTTAAAGTTTCAGGTGAATTATACAATCATCAGATGGAAAGAGGAGAAAAAGAAAGTGGGTTAGTCAAGCGTATTTAAGGTATGAGGATTTTGTTACCTGATATTTGTACACGTCATACATACACACATAGAAAAAAGTTATTGATTTAATGATTTTTGAGATCTGAACCATCGTTATATACTGGTAAAATATATCTTTACCTCACAATCAGGCGGTAAGTGACACAGAAGAAATTTGTTAATATGTGTGCACTTGAAAATCAATTC
>CM042165.1:22419897-22462397 GCA_023376005.1 Doryteuthis pealeii | reverse complement strand
ATTAAACTCTTTTTATTAATCAATTACTCACGAAACTACTAATGTACTTTATTAACCTTTGACCTTTTGGTGTAATCTTTTTTTGGAATTGCCTGTTGAAACCGTACCACCAACACCTTGTCAGGTACGTTTAGTTTAGGTTTTAACTAATCCAGCTCACAAAAATTTCCCAGCTGTTAAAAAAAAAAAAAAAAAAAAAAAAAAAATGTGTGTGAGAGAATCCTTGACCCAATACTTAGGGGAAAAAAAGGGGGTGGGGGTGGAGATATTCCAAACATTTAATTTTTAAACTTCATCATTCATCCTCCAACTATGCCAACATTTCTTGATTTACCTTTAATTATATAAACACTAGCATCGTCGTTCTTCTCATAAAACGGTCGGATTTATTTACCTATAAATAAGCAGTTAATTCTCTTTCCTTTCTCTCTCTCTCTCTCTAAAACATTCAAGACGTCAGTCTTCTTCCTTCTCTTTATCACTCGGCACTCTAAAAGAGATTCAAAACTGGAGCTTACCATTTTAGAGTTATACACACATATTTAGCCAACCCCTCCACACGAACAGGATGTGACACAAGGTCAAATTCTTAAGTGGAATTTAACAAGTTTGAATTTAAAATCCATTAAGACTTTTTTTTTTTTTTTATTGTAGTTCCTATGAAGTTGCGTCGGCCATGTTGTTTTTCATAGGTCAAAAGAATTTTAATAGTTTTATTGAATTTAAACTTTTCCCCCTGATATTTAAATGGCATGTGAAAATGATTTAAGTCTCATTTGTCATGTGTACTATCAAACATTTCCATTGCAAATACATGTACAGTATGTGATGTACACTTGTTAAGATACTTATTCAATATTATTCTCCCATCTTACTAGTCACACCATAGTCCTCTGAAACATATATATATATATATATATATATATATATATGAAAGGTAAAATGGATTTGAATCCGACAATATGTGTAGAAAGTTTTGTAGAAAAAACTTTAAACATCTTGTTTTTTCTACAAAACTTTCTACACACACACACACACACACACATATATATATATATGAGAAGTAAACAAACAGACAATGTGTTTTAGAAATGGCTTTTTTAGCCGACAATTTTTGGGAGAATATGTGCATAATTGAAGTCGTGCCTAATTTTGAAAATTAATTAATTAATAATTAATGAATTAGGTGGGCATACCTATTCAAATGTAAGGCTAAACAAATCGAGAAAAATCAATCTCTGTATGTACATTTCGGCCTACTAGGCCTCATCAGCAGAGCTATAGACAGGAAGACTGCTTTGTGTGTGATTCGAACCCTGACTGTCACTTCTCATACTGTCGTGTAGTGAAAGTAACCATAAGTGGAATATAACCTACTTCTAAACAAAACATCTGGGAAAAAGCCAGCTGGTGTAACGGTTAGAGTCCCCGCCTGTCCACCAGGATTCCGTCCTTAAGCATCACGAATCCCAAGAGCTTAAAAATGGGAACTTCACATTTAATGCAGTTTACCATCATACCCAAGGTGCAAAGACCCTTAGTCACCACCTTCTAGCACATATGATGAAAATGGTTAGGGTTTACCATAATAGAGTTGGGACAATCATATAGGTGCTAGGGCTTGATGTGACCAGCTGATTCATTAAAGGGGGTCTCCTGTTCAGCCTAAATAATTGGAGTGTTGCATGTCATTGACTGCTCAGCCACCAGGATTCCATACTTAAGCATTACGGATTGCCACCCACAATCAACAGGTAGACCTTTTGGAGGGATTTTTACCCCTCTGCAGAGGTGCAGTCGGTGTATCCTTTTGCCCCAGTGGACGGGTTGGTAAATATAAAAATTTTAAAAAATTTATAATTATTACACTAAAGCATCAGGTGGCCTAAAGTCGGTATCAGCCAGACAGCGAGGGAATCTATCCCCTTTTCATTAGTGCTAGACCAAGGAGATTAGTTTTGCATCTGAGGTAGAGCGCCACACCGACCATCAGCTTATTTTACCACACTAATCCCTGTGCTACTCATATGCTGAGTTCACGAAAGCCGGTGTCGAACCAGGAACCTTGTGGTTCCTAGGCGGATGCTCTACCGACTGAGCTAACACCGGCCCTTCACTAGACTACTTACTATCATTTTTTTAAAAAAATGCTCTCTACAATTAAATGTCGGGTGGAAAAAAATTGATCCGTAACGGTGTGGGGTGGTGTTGGTTAGTGTGCAGGTTTTTAATGATCGATCTTAAGATTATATTTTAATTTCATTAATGAGAACATGCCTAACAGTTTCTTCTTAGACGAGAAAGAAGTAATAAATATTTTAAAGCTATGAATTAAAAATGCTGAGGGAATAAATTAATTTAAAATAGAATTTTTTTTTTTTAAATTAAAAATCAATAAATGAAATTCAAAACAAGATGAATCATTTCTGTGATTGTTCCTAATTGCACTATTAAATGCACTTGTTACTACTGGCAACAAAAATTAAAATAAAAATCAATATTATTGCACCTATTGGCTTCCATAGTATCTTGAATCCAGAAACAGTGGGCCACTTACTTATAGCATTCATCTCTTAAAAATAAACTAGGAACCGAATTATGGGCGGCAATCTAAGCATAAAAAAAAAGACAACAAAAAGTCTGTAGAATCTATCATTAAGTTAAATGCTCGGCAATGAAAGCTTTTCAAAGACAAAATGGAGAAAAGGTGTTGCAAAGGAAAGATGAGCCACTTCTTCAGTCTAATTTGCCGCTGTTTACACTGAGGGTCAAAAAATAGATCAGTTAATAATAACGTGTTGAAAAGATTCACAATAGATGAAGAGAGACACATTTAGCGTAATGGTTATTATCATAGGAAATGGAATTGACAACAGGAATTCAAATCTTAAGTATGCATTTCATTTTGTGCTAATGCCCTTGAGAAAAGCCCGGATCCATCTCCTTTCCTCAGCTATGGATAAATACTAAGGTTTGTTAGTTGGTTTTTATTACATGTCAAACCTTGTTGGGTTATTTTATTGTTGTACCGGTCGTTCCTACAGTGGAGAATATACACCGGTTCTCACTATAAATAGTGAGACACTGAGTGAAAAGGTTGTACTGTTACCGTTAACGGCAAGCTAGCCGTTCCTGTACCATTATTGTAAATACACTTGTCTTATTTTACCCTATCTCGACTTGACTTCTTTTTTACAGTTGGATTAACATCACAACATTTATGCCGAAGATGTTTTTGTTTTATTCATTCTTGATGGGTACACAATTTTTTTTTCAAACTCAAATTTAAAAAAAACATTTTTTTAAGCGTATCTGAAGCTTGCTTGTAACTCAAATTCTAGTTCACAACACAAAGCAAACTCATTTTTTTCTAGTTAACCCATAGATGGGACCCTAACAGGTACTACCACTCCGGGTCAGAGTGGACTTGAGAGCAAAGGTGATAAAGGGGTACTTCACATTTTCGAGAGCTCCAGAATTGGAATTTCACCATCAGATAGAGTTTAACACTATAAATTTCAATTCTTCCTTCCATTCTTTCTTTCTCCCACTCTCGTTTCATTTCTTCCAACATCTTTGTAGAATTTATCCCCCAGATATCATAGAAACAATATAATACTCACTGTCGCAGTGGGATTCTAACTACCGTCGAGTCATCAGACGAGAACAACATGCAAGCTGTAACTTAAATACAGTCCTTGCATACTGCTGGCATAGTGCAAAATGATGTCTGAAGAGTGGGTACTTATCCATATCTTTACTCACCCTGAAAACTATCAGCCAATCAAAACCGAGGAAGTGAACTTGCCAGAGTTCATAATGGAATAATCCAAAGCTGTATATAAACATTAAGAACCTCAACCACCACCACCTTCTAGCATCCATATGATAAAAGGGTTGGGCTTGCCATAAGGGCAATAGGGTTGGGGTAATCATATAGGTGCTAGGGCTTGACATGACCAGCCAATTGATTGAAGGAGGCCTCTCCGACCGTCCATCTGGCCCGAGTATGGGCCAAAGTGGAGTGCTGCATGTCATGGACTGCTTAACCACCAGGATATCATCCTTAAGCATCGTGGGCTGCCACCCATGGCCAACAGGTGGACCTAATGGAGTGGAGGATGTTACCCCTTTGCAGAGGTGCAATTGGTGTATTTTAAAGCCCTGGACAACTGGGATTCTGGCTGGTGTGTTGGGTTAATACACTGGCTCACAAAATACAGAAACATTTTAAAAATTCATAATTTTCTCGTTTTTATCTAATAATGGCGGAAACTTTGTACCAGTGAAAATGGTTATCTATTTTTTGCAAAGAGTTAAGAATATATCTATTTTTTTAAAAAGACTAAATGATTAATTTTTTTTTCATGTGTCAGTCTTTTATGGACCACTCTGTACACACACAAGAATTTTAGCTATATATACTAGCAAGCTAGCTAGATGGGAGCTGCACCAGAATGCTTCGAGCAGTCCTGAATAAGTTGTGGAAGCAGCACCCCACAAAAAAGCAACTGTATGGCCACCTGCCCCCCATCTCACAAACCATACGAGTAAGACGTGCTAGACATGCAGGACAGTGCTGGAAAAGCAAGGACGAGCTCGTAAGTGATGTACTACTGTGGAAGCCAGCACATGGGCACGCTAATATGGGCCTCCCAGCCAGGACCTACATTGACCTACTATGTATGGATGCTGCGCGGAGGAGCTCCCAGAGTCGATGAATGATAGGGAAGGTTGGCGAGAGATTGTCATGGATATCCGCGCAAACTGCGCGACAAGATGATGATGATGATACTAGCAAGAATATGTGCCCTCCACTGGGAATAAGTATTTAATTTGGTTTGGTTTGTTTTGTTTTACGGCATATCAACCTCTGTGGGTCATTTAATGCCGATAAAGTTTTGAAATAAATCAATTCTTTATGGATAATACAATTTTTTTATAAATACATTTTTCTATTTAATCCATAGATGGGACCCTAACAGGTACTACCACTCCGGGTCAGAGTGGACCAGGGAGCAATGGTGATGAAGGGGTGCTCCACATTCCCCAAACCTCCAAAACTGGAACCTCACCATCAGATAGAGTTTAACGTCATTCCCAGGACATGTAGACCCGCAGCCACTGCCTTCTAGCACCCATATGATATAAAGGGGTTGGGGCTTGCCATAAGGGCAATAGGGTTGGGAAAATGCATAAGTATTTAAGTTCTAATATAATGAAATATATTAAATTAGAAAGACTAAAACAATGCTTATGAAAAGTTTACACTTTATTCTAATTATATTTTAATTGGTTTCTACATAAAATCATTCATAGAAATGATTTTAATACATTGGAGAATAAAACAATATTAGAGATCAATTCCACTAAGTAATTATTTATTAAACCTAGTTTTATTAAAACCAGTATGCAAATTAACCACACCATATATTATGTAAACCTTTACTTCTTAGTGATCTATAAGACACATTGCAGGATTTTACACACACTAATAAAATGGGCTTATTTTGAGGCAAATCTAACTCAGATTTTCATTGTGACATCATTAATAAATAAGATTTATTCTGTGTATTAATAATTTTGACTATAAATTAAATACATATTGATAAACTTAGGCAATTCTTGAGGGTATTGTGACATAAACAGTGACAGAAAAACTTAAACCATCATTTGGCTATTATAAATTTATTTCGATCAGAGACTCAATATGAGTCTAAGTCTCATTAAATAGTATTAGAGAGTAAATACTATCGTATGAGACTAGACTCATATTGAGTCTCTGGTCGAACAAAATTTATCATACCCAAATGACGGTTTGTTAAGTTTTTCTTTCTTTGAAAGAAATATATAAGAAAAGAGATAGATAAGTATCTAGGTAGGTGGTTTATGGATATCATCCTTCCATTTGACACACACCTTATAGTCATATATAGGTAAATGTATACATTTTAAATACAAAATACTCTTTTGTTGGTAACCATCAAATGTTTAGCACGAATACTGTACTAGATGAACAATATGGTAACTAGCTTGTATGCCACAGATTAACTAAATGACAACGAAAGCTTTTGTTTTCGGTGCCATTTAAAAGGTTAGATTAGGAAAAACAAAATGGGACACATAAGAGAACAGGTTTTCTTTTATTATCATTATTATTATTATTATTATTATTATTGTCATTATAATTCTTAATCATAAAATATGTTAATTAATTGTTTAATTTCCCTTTGTTTAAAACTCCAGGTGTCATCTACGTTTGAATCAAAAAAGAAAAACACAGATAAGATGTCACCCTGAGCTTAGACAAGAAACCATTTCTTTAAGAATTCATTTTACAATTTTTGCAATTATCATTTATAGCTGCGCTCACCTTCAAGGTTTTTTTTTTTCATCTGACTTTAGGAAATGAATAAAGTGACCTTTTCAGATTTACCTTTATATACTAAAGTGAGCTGGCCTTATATATGTAACATTATAATATTTATAATATATATAACATAATAACATATATAGAACATTATATATATTATTCATCAAATGATTAACAGAAAAAGTAATAAAATTAATTCCAAACCAGACAAGTATATATAAAATGTAGCTACCTATGATTTTTTAGTACTTCTGAAGAAGGTGTAACTTGAACACAGAAACCGTGGTAGAGAGAAAAACTTTTTTCTACATTATATATACTAGCAAATATATGCACCCTCCGGGTGCAAGTATTTAAGTTTTAATGTAATAAAATATTGTATTAAATTAGAAAGGCTAATGAAACTAAATAAGAATACAGATAAAAAGATTTGAAACAGAGGGAGTATAATAAAAAATGGAACAACTGAAACTTACTCTTCCATCACTCTCGTCTTTCATTGTTATTTTTTCTAATTTAAGTATATAGATGAAGAAGAGAAGTAAAGAATAAAATGACAGTTATTTTTTCTTGTTAATGGATTTCATTTAAGATTCATTGAAGAGATTTTTGCTTATATTCATTAAGATAAAACCAAACAGTTAGAAATCAATAATACTAAGTACATATTTATTAAATTCGATTTTTTATGCAAATTAGCCTTCCCGTTCACACTGTAAACCGCTATTTTGTTGTATATATAAATATAATTGTATGTTGTCAGTATGTAGACATAGTTAACAGTATTAATAATGTCAGACAATTTTATTAATAATTGAGGTTTAGATAAAAAATAAAATCATGGAGAATGTGATGTCAATAACTAAGAGAATTGTGACTTGAGTAGGAATATAGTTTTGGTTACAGACATACAAACCCACAATCTCCATTATAATAAGATATATATATATATATATATATATATATATATATATATATATATATATACACACACACACACAGAAAAAGGCCATTTCCTGAATTTCACTAAAACCACCCATGCGAGTACATATGACTTCTCAAGCCAAGTTCATCCTTGCAAAACCTGTCTCATAAGCAATAAAATAGTTAAATATTATTAAATTATCAAACTTATATGTAATACACATTTATTTTGTTTTAGCTAGATTAAGGCAATATATCATAGAAACCTGGCCTTTATTTTATAGTTTTAAAATCAGAATTGGCTGCAGATTCAATTATTTTTCTAGTGCATTTTTATCATATATGATTTGAGATTTTATAAAAATTGAAGAAAAAAAATACAGTGATACCTTGACTTACAAGTTTAATTCATTCTGCTTGTAACTCAATTTCCTTGTATATCAAATCAATCTTCCCTATTGAAATAAACTGAAATGCCATTAATCCATTCCGAACACCCTATTTTTGTTTTTTTGTTACAATTTTCTAAATAAGAAAAATAGCAGTGTATTATATAAAAACATAATAGAATGTAATGAATTACGTGCTGTAATATATTTTAATGTTAAATTTTTCTTATAGGTAATATTTTTCTTTGGCATAATAAATTTGGATACTTGAATGTTTTTAGTGAACTTATTAACATAAGCGTATCTGAAGCTAGCTTGTAACTCAAATTCTAGTTCACAACATAAAGCAAAAAAAAAAAAATCAGTGATAGGTTGTAAATCGGAAAACTTTAAAGTTGGGGTACTATGAGTCAAGGTAAATGACGCTATACTATCTTTATTTCATGGGTTTTGGTAGAGCAACTAAGAGAAAATCAGTTCTTACTCTAATCAACATTTTAATAGAGAAAGCAATTGAGAAACTGGGAGTGAAATTACTCACAGTGTTTAGGCATAATGCCATCTTTTTTGCTGGGACGTCATATTCTGAATTTTCTAAAGAAAAAAAAAAGGTGTCTTCTCCACTTATGAACGATTATATGCTTGACCAATGAAAATGAATGGATTGGAAGAAAAAAATGTAAGATCAAAAACATTGAGGAAGGCAGACAGATGGCCGGAGGAAGGCAGAGTGAACAGATGGCCGGGGCTAGGCAGAGGGGAGCTAGGCAGAGCAAAAACGAACAGATGGCCGGAGCTAGGCAGAGCAAAAACGAACAGATGGCCGGAGCTAGGCAGAGCAAAAACGAACAGATGGCCGGAGCTAGGCAGAGCAAAAACGAACAGATGGTCGGAGCTAGGCAGAGCAAAAACGAACAGATGGCCGGAGCTAGGCAGAGCAAAAACGAACAGATGGCCGGAGCTAGGCAGAGCAAAAACGAACAGATGGCAGGAGCTAGGCAGGGCAAAAACGAACAGATGGCAGGTGCTAGGCAGAGCAAAAACGAACAGATGGCAGGAGCTAGGCAGAGCTATATGAACAAATGGCTGGAGCTAGGCAGAACTATATGAACAGCTGGGCAGAGCAAAAACGAACAGATGGTCGGAGCTAGGTAGAGCAAAAACGAGCAGATGGTCGGAGCTAGGCAGAGCAAAAACGAACAGATGATCGGAGCTAGGCAGAGCAAAAAACGAACAGATGATCGGAGCTAGGCAGAGCAAAAACGAACAGATGGACGGAGCTAGACAGAGCAAAAACGAACAGATGGCCGGAGCTAGGCAGAGCTATATGAACAAATGGCTGGAGCTAAGCAGAGCTATATGAACAGATGGCCGGAGCTAGGCAGAGCAAAAACGTAGAGCAAAAACGAACAGATGGCCGGAGGAAGGTAGAGCAAAAACGAACAGATGGCCAGAGAAGGCAGAGCTATATGAACAGATGGCGGAGCTAGGCAGAGCAAAAACGAACAGATGGCCGGAGGAAGGCAGAGCAAAAACGAACAGATGGCCGGAGGAAGGCAGAGCTATATGAACAGATGGTCGGAGGAAAGCAGAGCACAAAATGAACAGATGGCTGGAAGAAGGCAGAGCTAAACAAACAGCAGACAATTTGGGCCCAGATGATTGTTTAGCCTAGTAATTTTCCACCCCTTTTCAGTATGCTATCAAGCATGGCTGATTGATAATTGCAGTGTTTAGAGCAATTTGGGGTCAATGTTTGGGGTCATGCATACGGAATATCAATTAAGAAATTTAGCTGATTATTTTTTAGGTCAACATTGCGAACCATTGGTGGACATTTTTTTTTGTACAATAAATGTAAACAACAATTTTTTGCAAAGATAAAGGAAATAGGCAGAATTTTGAACAGATATTAAAGATGTTACTTAATGAATGGGTTAGCCTATTCATTTTTTAATGTAGTGTAAAAGAATCTAAATTTAATGGTTAGTGTTAAAACCATGGAAAAACACAGTAAGTGTCACACAGTATGATAGGCATGCATTGAACCCTTGTTGACCTGCAGTGGGATACTTATGAATTTGTCTTTGCTTCTTTAGCATTATCTAGCATTCATCAATATTGTTATATACACAATGTTTTGGCCGATATACCCTCCGGTCTCCTTCAGGTGTTTCTTTTTAAACTCTAGAGCCTTCATGGAACTTTGAACCAAATTCTTTATTCAATCCACTCGGGTAGACTCTTCTCATTCTACTAAACATAACCGGGTACAAGTGTTAAGCTATGTTAAGTGTTCTGTTATTATTGCCCTTAATCAGGATTGAACCTGCAACCTATAGATTTTCACTTAGAACTGTATTAACTCAACCTCTATATCTGTTGCACCAGGTGTCCAACTGGACACTTTTACCCAGTCATGGTTAGCCGACTGAGAACAGTCTACCCCAGTGGATCGAATACAGGGTTTGGTTTGAAGTTCTGTGAAGGCTTCCGAGTTTTACAAGAAACACCCGAAGAAGGTTGGAGGGCACATCGGCCGAAACATTGTGTATATAACAATAAAAATAAGGTCAACAGTCTGAAAAATCTAAATAATACAAAATTATCAAGCCTCATCTAAAAAATAACAAGAAATACTTGAAGAAGGTTGGAGAGCACATCGGACGAAACGTTGTGTATATAACAATAAAGATAAGCTCAGTAAGTTAAAAGTAAAGTTGGAGGTGTGGTCTATTGTCAGTATCAGCTGGACAGCGAGGGAGTCTATCCTCTTTTCGCTAGCACTAGACCAGGGAGATTGTTTTTGCCGAGGTGAAGCGACACACCTAGCATCAGCTCCCCACAGATCAGATTACCTAATTTGTGCTACTCATATGCCGAGGTTGGTGGGGACTGGCATTGAACCAGAAACCATGCGATTTCTGGGGAGTGAGGGGTGCTCTACTGACTGAGCTAAACCAGCCCCCAAAGATGAGACCAACAGTCCGAAAAATCCAAATAATACAAAATTCAGACAAATAGAAGCCTTTTGTTTAGAAATAAGAGAAGTCTATTTACTATTGTTATGTCTCTGTATAAATATATTTGTATATACAAAGTTTATAGGTAAGTGGATAAGGAGAAGGGGGAGAGGTGAAGGGGTGGGGGTAGGTGGAGTAGCTGAGCAGTTAGAGAGAAGGGAGAAAGAATAACTGGTTTGTGGGACACTGGCTGCTGAAGTGTGAATGGCTCCGCGGGGAAGGTGGGGTGTGGGTTGTGCTTTTGGTGTCCTGGTTTGAAGTCAGGTTTCTTCTCATTAGAATATCATGATAATTACTTAAGATCAGAACAGAGTTTAAACTTTGAAGCTTTTACTATTACTAACAGTATCCAGTTAAGAGTTTACATAGGATAGCTTTAACTTTGTGTTAATGCTATCCTAACTGATCTCTGACACAGAGTTAACGTTATACTAACTCTGATCTACATGTGCTCTATTAATGATATTGAGCACCCTTTATTTATAGACTAGAAGCGACTACCCAGCGACACCTTGGTAGAGTGGAGTAATACTGGTGTATTGATTTGTAGAATTTCAATGCTATTTCTATGTATATTTTGATTTTTAAATATGAATGGCTGGGGGGAAGGTGGGTGGGGAAAGTTTTTGCTGTCCTGGTTTGAAGTTGGAATAATTAAGATCAGAGCAGAGTTTAAATTTTGAAGCATAGACACAGAGTTAACGTTATACAAACTCTGATCTGAATGTGCTCTATCATAATATTGAGCACCCTTTATTTATAAACTAGGTTTGGTTTACGGCATATCAACCTCAGTGGGCCATTTAATGCCGATAAAGTTTCAAAATAAATTCATATTTAATGGATACTCATTTTTTTTTAATAAATACATTTTTGTATTTAACCCATAGATGGGACCCTAACAGGTACTACCACTCCAGGTCAGAGTGGACCAAGGAGCAATGGTGATGAAGGGGTGATCCACATTCCCAAAACCTCCAGAACTGGAACCCCACCATCAGATAGAGTTTAACGTCATTCCCAGGACATTATAGACTAGAAGCGACTACTCAGTGACACCTTGGTAGAGTGGAGTAACACTTGTGTATTGATTTGTTTACTTTTGAGATTTACAAATGTTGGATATTTCTAAGTAGAATTTCAATGCTATTTCTATGTATATTTTGATTTTTAACTATGAATGGCTGGGGGAAGGTGGGCAGTGAAAGCTTTTGCTGTCCTGGTTTGAAGTCGAAATAATTAAGATCAGAGCAGAGTTTAAATTTTGAAGCATAGACACAGAGTTAATGTTATACTAACTCTGATCTAGATGTGCTCTATTAATGATATTGAGCACCCTTTATTTATAGACTAGAAGTGACTACCCAGCGACACCTTGGTAGAGTGGAGTAACCCTGGTGAATTGATTTATTTACTTTTGAGATTTACAAATTCAGAACATTTTTAAGTAGAATTTCAATGCTATTTCTATGTATATTTTAATGTTTAAATATCTTCAAATAAAAATCAAATCTTTATAATTTTTGCACAAAAAGCAAGAACTGGTGATATTTAATGTGAATATATATTTACTTTGTCGTTAATTGTTTTATTTTTGTAGTTTCATCTGGACATACATACACACCAACTGCCCTTTATAAATGTATACATATAAAAGCAAGTAAAGTTGGCAGAGTGACCTATTGTCAGTGTCAGGCAAACAGCGAGGGAGTCTATCCCTTTTTTGCTAGTGCTAGACCAGGGAGAGATTTTACTGAAGTGGAATACCAAACCTACTATTAGTTCCTCACTTTACCACACAGATCTGATTACTCAATCTGTGCTACTCATGTGCTGAGTTAGCGAGTCTGGTAACAAACCAGGAACCTTGCGATTCCAAGGCCAATGTTTTACCAACTGAGCTATATATATATATATATATATATATAATCCAAAAGTCCAGAGAAGAAATCTTCCTTATGACATAGGAGTTTTTTTGTTTTTTTTTAAAGCAACTTGTCGAAGTTTGAGAGCTCAATGTGTGCTCTTATTGTTAGAGTCACAGAGCAAATTTATAATTAAAGAAATAAAAGACTTAGAGATTTTGCATTATAGACTATTTCGGGGAGCTTAGACAAAGTGTCTAATTCTCCCGACTCATCAGATGAGTTTAATCTGAGAAAATTTAAAAGAAAGAGGAAACTTAAGGGCCCTTTCGATGGGTACTTTTTCAAAAGTAACAGCCAGTGAATTGATTAAAATCAATAAGTATATATTTGAATAAAGGGGTGTATGAAGAAGAAGAAAGAAAAAAAAGGGGGGAGGGTGATCAGAGAAGGTGATATTGGAGTTCTAAGAAGAAGGGTGTATTTTGTTACACTGTCTTTTTTTTTGTCTGGTGACTGGACACTAGTCACAGCCTTCCTGTGATGTGAGTATAATATTTATTCTACAAAAAAGAAAGGGTAAGAGAAAAAAATTACATAAGTAAATTCATTCATCCCCTTTGCAGGGGATACAGTCAGCATATTCTACCTCCTCACTAACAGGATGGTTTATTGCACAACTTTCACACTTTTAACAAATCATTATCAGTGATGCGGATAGATTTTTAATTTAGTGCATCTTAGGATGCACATATTTGCTTTGAAGGAGTCCCCAGGAAAAGTTATGGTTCCCAAGTAAAGCTGTCTAGCTCCTACCTTGTAAGCTATCCTGTGTAATTCATTTCTAAGAAACTATTGAAATGTATTTACAGTTAGCTTGAAATGGTGAGGGAAGAAAAAAGAAAAACACTAGGACACATGGATATGATTTTACTGCATCCTTTTAGATTTTTGTGCGTCAGAGATGCAGGACACATATCTATCAGCATCTCTGCATTATACATCACAATGATGGCTGCATCTTACAGAGATGCGAATATGTTCTCCGTACCCCTTTACATCGCTTGAAATGGCCTCTGTCTCACTTTGACGTCCATGGCATCAAAAATGACTCTCGAGACCAACTTTCAATTTCATAAGTTTTCAGACAAATAAGACAGGTCAACTTTGTATTCCTGACTGTGTTGATTGAATGTATATGCCCCACAAACCTCTTGTGTAAAATATATATACACTGTATAAAGAATTATTAAAAAAGGCGACTATTTTCCATTTTGTCCAAAAACTACCAGATGAAATTACACAAAATTTTCACAGAATAATGGCAACAGTTATATACACGCGCCATGTAAAAACTATAAGGTTCAGCACAAGTGTAAACAAACTGCACCCATTTGCAAGAGTAACATAATATGTATCAGATTATCAATGCATGACTTCATTATTGTGCAATTATGGGTCGCAAATGTGACTTGACCGCTACTGAGAAGTCTAGTATCAAAAGGTAAATAAACACTAGTAATGTAAATAAATTGGCAGTTTGGCCTATATTCAGTATCAGCTGGACAGCAAGTGAGTCTATTCCCTTTACAATGTAGAGGCAATACATTAGTCACCATCACAGTGGGATTCAATTACTATCAAATTGGCAGACAAAGCAGCAAGCAAGCTGTACCTTAATACATTAGTCAAATATATAGGCCATACAATTTTCATCTTTATATATATATATATTAGTTTTTTTTTTTTTTTTACATAGTTAGGGTCTTTCCATGTGTCGTTTAACCAAGCTGACCATAAGAAGAGCTCAATGTGCCTAATACCAGTGAGTAAAAGGACAGAGCAAGATATTTAGTAAATGAAAAAAAAACTCTAAACTTGCTTCATTACAATAATTTATTTCAACCGTATACGTAAGAGTCATGTTCTTGTGATTACCTGAAGATGCCGTATTAATACGGTTGAAATAAATTATTGTAATGAAGCAAGTTTAGAGTTTTTTTTCATTTACTAATAATATATATATATATATATATATATATATATTTTTTTTTTTAATGTTTTTTTTAAGTTGGGCATTATTACAAAGCATCCAAAAATAAATGAATGAACTCGATGTTATGGAGTATTGGATTCACTTATTTTTTTATAAATTTTCGGGTTCATTAGATACCCTTTTTCAAATGAATGTTGCTCGCTCAACGGATCTTTTGTCTTTGTTGTTATTGACAGTGGCAGCGGCTGTAAAATATTTATAATAACGGAGTATTCCGATGTCAGTTTTCAGTCCCCTCACGTGAGTTTGTCATTTTAGAATCCATTTAGTTTCTGCTTTAGTTTCACATATAACTGTTGCCATACATACATACATATATATATATATATATATATATATATATATATATATATATATATGGCAACAGTTATATGTGCATTCCGTGTTTCAGGAGCTCACTATTTCCACCTAAATTCTACAAAGTTTAATTGAAAATAAAACATATTTAGTGACCTTTATTTTATAAAAAATCTCGCCCAACCACTGAGGATTGTGAAATGAAGGTACAGTCGATGCATTTTAAAACTCCAGTTGACAGGGCACTTTTGCTTGTTGGTTTTATGGCATATCAACTATGGTGGGTCATTTAATGCCGGCAAAGTTTTGAAAGATTCGTAGTTTCAAAGAAAATTTTCTAAACTCAGTTTTGTTTTTGTAAACAAATTTTCTATTTAACCCATAGATGGGACCCTAACAGGTACTACCACTCCGAGTTAGAACCTGGAAGCAATGGTGATAAAGAGGTGCTCTACATTCCCCAGACCTCCAGAACTGGAACCTCACCATCAGATAGAGTTTAATGTCATACCCCAGACACCACCTTCTGGCACCTATATGATAAAAAGGGTTGGAGCTTGCCATAAGGGCAATAGGGTTGGGATAATTAGATAAGTTCTAGGGCTTGATGTGACCAGCCGATTGATTAAAGGGGGCCTCTCTGACCACCTGTCTAGCCTAAGTAAGGGCCAGAGTTGGGTGTTGCATGTCATGGACTGCTCAGCAACCATCGTTAAGCATCAAGCGTCACCACCAATAGTGAACATTTAGCCCCATTCAGGGGGTCTTACCCCTCTGCAGAGGTGCAGTCGGTGTATTCTAAAGCCCCAGCCAACAGGGCTCTTTTGTCAAGTGTAACAGAATTTGTTGTTTTTATGCCTATTGAAGTGAGTTAATATACTGTTAGTTTGAATAACAACAACTAAGCACCATTGAACTGGTGCCCAAAGCAGCTGGTACTTATGGCACTCAGGAATACTCCATCCATGCATTTGGATAGGCTGCTTGGTTTCAGTGGTATCATGGTCAATAAATAACCTACCATTATGCAGTAGACTTGCCAAGAGCGATGACTGATAGGGATGAGTGGTGAGAGAGAGAGAGAAAGTCATGGGAATATGTGCTTTTAGTGTAATATGATGAGGATTATAATAATTATAGGGTTTGAAATAACTATTCCTGTTGGAATGAGTTAGTATACTATTGGTTTAAACACTCAGGAATACTCCTTTCATAAATTTGGATGATTCCATTCCTTGAGTCCTGATTGGCTGCTTGGTTTCTGTGATGTAATGGTACTTGATAAATAACCTACCATTCTGCAGTAAGCTTGCGACAATACAAGATCTGTATAGAGTTACAGCTTGCTTGTTGCCTTGTCTGCCAACTTGACGGTAGTTGGAATATTGCTTCTACAGTGAGTATGATGTTTATTCTAGAATTTCTGGCCCTTGATATTGGACAAGTCTGCAATGCTCTCCTTTTAATGCCAATCCATCAGAATAAAAATAAATGGAAAAATTTATTTTTTTCTGAAAGGAGGTGACAGGAAAATGGTTGATTCATTTCTGTTGACATTTTCCAGAGAAACAAAAATAGATGATCCATTTCGGATGAAAAATGGATTTGTAGAGAAGAGAATATAGAAATGACATCTAATGAATATGAATTGGTTGTTTGAGATTGACAGTGAAAGATTAAGGAAACTGAATGGATTAGAGAGATGAATAAATTGAGGAAAGAGGAAGAGGTTGATAGAGAGAGAGAGAGCAGGAAGAGAAAGAATGAAAGACAAGGAAAAGAAATAGATAACAAAGGAGGAAAATAGAGAGAAAGAGAAGTAGAGAGAAGGAATGAAAGAGGGGGAAAGAGAGAGAATGAAAGAAGGAGAAAGAGAATGAAGGAAGGAAGAGAGAGAGAGTGAGTGAATGAAGAGAAAGAAAGAGAATGAAGGGAGGAGGAGTGAGAGAGAATGAAGGTGGAGGAGTGAAGAGAGAATGAAGGAAGAGGAGAGAGAGAATGAAGGAGGAGGAGTGAGAGAGAATGAAGGGAGAGGAGTGAGAGAGAATGAAGGAGGGGAGTGAGAGAGAATGAAGGGAGAAGGAGTAAGAGAGAATGAAGAGAGAAGGAGTGAGAGAGAATGAGGGAGGAGGAGTGAGAGAGAATGAAGGGGAGGAGTAAGAGAGAATGAAGGGGGAGAGGAATAAGAGAGAATGAAGGAGGAGGAATAAGAGAGAATGAAGGGGGAGAGGAATAAGAGAGAATGAAGGAGGAGGAGGAAAGAGAAAGGAATGAATGAAGAAGGAGGAGTAGTAGTAGTAGTAAGAGAGAGAGAGATAGAAAGATATATAGACATATCAATAGATAGTGATTTTCCATATTTCTGCATCCTTCAGCATTAAGCTTATTTCTGCAAATACACATGCAGCGCTTGGCCTTTATGTTGCCAGTTTAAGAATGAAACTATTCAGATTAACAAGGATTAAATTGATTTCTCTCTCTCTGCACATTGTCAGAGAGAGAGAGGGAGAGAGAGAGAATGTCTATTCACCCAAATCCAATTAAGTTTATAGCTTTAAGCATTTTCAGAGAAAATAAGGAAGTTACATTAGATAATTAAGTTGTAACAACTATCAAAAAGGTTAAGTATATAATCATTTGCTTATCCTTTTGAAAACAGATTACTTTCATTTTCTAAAATGTCTAAGTACGCGCTTGGTCAGTCAGTTTGTAAACCAGTCTTTTATTTTAAAGGTGAGATTTTACGGCATGTCAATCCATTGGGTCATTTTATGCCAAAAACGTTTTGTTTTATTCATTCTAGATGGGTAGTCAATTTTAAAAAAATCTTTTGTAGAACTTGTTTTTGTTTAATTTAACCCATAGATGGGACCCTAACAGGTAATACCACTCCAGGTCAGAGTCGACCTGGGAGTAATAATATATAACTAAGTAATAACATCAACATAGTCAATTTTCGTGTAGGGTCCTGATGAGATCATTTAGATTGAAAGCATGGTAAACCCATAATTCTTAGCCACTACTATTGCCTCTGCAATAGAAAAGTTAAAGTGGCATTTAGATATATATATAATCTTCACCTGATGATTGCATCACATGAAACCAATATGGTTGTGAATGTTCCTTTGTCACCTAATAAATAGATATGTAAAACCTTTATATATTTATCTTATTATATAACAGCTCTATTTTATATTGAGCATTCTACCAATAATACTGCCTTTGATACACCATTCCAGCAAAAGCTGAAACAGTGACCATCTCACACTATAGTGTATATATATATATATATATATATATATATATATATATATATATATATATATATCAATGTGTATGGTTAGCACTATCACACTTGAAAGGCAGTAGTAAGCAAACTTATTGTATTAATTAGGAGAGTGCTCAATATCGGTGATAGAGCTTAATAAACAGATAAATAATAAATATATATTTATTTAGATAAATAATAAATACATATTTTTAGTATATATTTATTTGCATGGAAACAAGTCTGCTACTATTGATCTCATGCTATTCAAACTTAAATGTTTAAGCAGAGCAATCATTGGGCATCAAAAGTTTTTTAAAAATGATAAAAATATGATCAAATCTATTGGGCAAGATACCAATGATGTTTCCATACAAATAAATATATACTGAAAAAAAAAAAAAAAAAATAAATAAATAAATAAATAAAATAAATAATATATATATATATATATATATATATATATATACACTTTAAATATATGCTCCTACATTTGGGGTGCTGGTGGTCGTCATCAGTGATGTAATCCGCAGGGTTCATTGGGAAGTTTCGGGTCTTCCAACATCAGACTTCCCTCGCGCTTCTGACCCTATCAGAGGTGATCAAACTCTGGTACAACCACCAACAATAGCAGACAAGAAATTTTCTTTTTTTTTGGACGGTTGTAGAATATATATATATATATATATATATACTACACACACAAGTCATCACATTATTTACTTGCCATAGATGCATGCATGGTGTAACTATTATCATCATAGGAATTGAATTTGACAACCCGAGTTCAAATCCTAGTCAAGCCTGTTTATGTTTCACGCTAATCCCATTTCACAAGGCATGAATCCTTCTCTTCTAACCCCACACCCCACACAGTTGGACTAATTAATTGCATGATCCCAGAGGGCCATCTCCCCAAGCTACACTTGACCCCTCAATTTAAAGGGGCAGGGCTAGGTTTATTGCCCGGTACCCGAGCTGCCCCAAAGGGGGGAATACCAAAGAGATCCATGCATTTTTTGAAAAAGTCATCGCATGTTTGTGTGTGGATTTCCACATTAAAAAAGATCTTGTGTCACATCCTTGGGAGGTTGAGGTATATACACCCATGTCCCACCCAAGTAAAATAGTTAAGCAGACCGGTCTCGTCAGCTTTGGTAAGGCAACCAGCCAAGGAGAAGGAAAAACGCTGCATTCATAACCCAAGGAATCCAATTTTGAGAATCCGTTACAGTCTAGTTCACCCTTCTTCTGTTCCTACACAAACTTTCACCGCTAAACAAAATCCCCTCTGTTAACTGTCGAGCACTTCACATCTTTAACTGAACTGTTGAGCACTCATACATCATCCGTGACAGGTGAGCCTTTATTTTGCATATAATGCCGTTACATTTTATCAGTATTTATTAGCTTGGTGCAAAAATAGATGCAGCTTTTTTTTTGTTATATTAACGATTGATACGTTTGTTTTGTCATGTAATAGATCATTTCAAAGTATGAATTTCATTCGCCTGATTTATGCTAATTGTGTTTTCACTGTTTATTTTTGACTGCCATATTACAGAAGGAAAAGAGCAAGTTGGTTGGTTGGATTTTACAGCAGTTCAAACCTTGCTGGGTTATTTTATGCCAAAGATATTTTGTTTTCATTCTTGTTGGGTATTCTAATTTTTTTAAAACACATTTTTTGACTCGTTTTTTTCTGTTTAACCTATAAATGAGACCCTAACAGGTACAACCACTGCAAGTCAGGGTGGACTTGAGAGTGATGGTGATAGAGGGGTACTCCAAACTCCCTAGAGCTCCAGAACTGGAACTTCATTAGATGCAGTTTAACATCATACCCAGAACACTAAGACCCTTATCCACCACCCTTAGTAAGGGTCTCAGTGGAGTGTGGTAGGTCATGCACTGCTCATCCACCAAGACTCCATCCTTAAGCATCACAGGTCGTCACCCACAGCCAACAGGTAGGCCCATTTGGGGGGAGTCTTACCAGCTGACAGGGCGGACAACTCAACATTTGGTTTCAACATATCATAAATAAACACAAGAGACTTAGAGATGATGAGGGTTGCAGACATTATTCCAGGATTAACAATAACCATTAAAGAACCATTACAAGCAAATACATACAAAACAAGTCAAGTGTTTTCTTGTAACGTCACATGTATATAATAGAAATAATAGAACAACTTGACCATATAATATGTATTTAATTACAAAAAGAAATTAGATACATTAACTCTTAACATCCTGTTGAAAATTTTCTACGTCCAGAGCCCCATTCCTATAAGGATTTATCAAAAAATGGCTAAAAATGGCCTTTTCATTTAAAGTTACCTGTTATTTCCCTTAAATCAAAGACTTTTAAATATGTTTAATATTACATTTAAACAAAGGTTATCATTTGGAATAGATTAGAAAAATGAATGTGATTTCCGGCCGGGTGGAATGAGGCGGTATAGGACATTAAGAGTTAAGGATTAGTTTGGTTTGTTTTACAGCATATCAACCTTGGTGGGTCATTTAATGCTGTCTAAGTTTTGGATACGTAACAATAGTTTGTTAGAAAACACATGTATATATGTATAGATTTTAACTATTGTTTAATTACTAATATTTTTTAGTACAATCCCACTTTTAGGAAATGTAAAATCCTGGATGGTCTTATTTTTGTGAAAAGTTTTTTCAAATTACTTGCTTGGTAGTATTTTGTAAGCACTAGATTAAAGTCTACACTCTTTAGTAGTATATGTTTCACTGTAAATCTCTCTTGGTATGTAGTGTATATTGGCGATTCTGTGCTGTCTAGTAAATGATGTAGGTGTGGCTTATGTGAAGTTGGGTCAGCACAACCTAAGGAACAAAAATAAAGATAAACAAAAGATTATTACTTAATTATAACTAGAAGCTACTACCCAGCATTGCCTGGGTAGAGGGTGGGGAAGAGAAACCCTGGTGTATTGATTAGTTTACTTTTGAGATTTAGAAATATTGGACATTTTTAAGTAGAATTTCAATGCTATTTCTATGTATATTTTAACTTTTAAATATCTTCGAATATAAATAAAATCTTCATAACTTTTATACAAAAAGCAAGATCCGGTGGTATTTTATGTGTGTGTGTGTATATATATATATATATATATATATATATATATATTTGTCATTAATTGTTTTATTTTGTAATTTCCTGCAAACATACATAAATTTTGAAGAAACTGCATGCGCGCACGCATGAACGGGCCAACGAATCACCATGGAAAAACCCGAACATTTTCAAACATCCGGCGTTCCTTCAACTTAATAAACAACAAACGTTTACGCCAGCGCCGTAAGATAAGTACTAAAAAAACACAAGTACTTCTAAAACCTCTGAAGATGGGATTTATCCCGAAAATATTTAGGAAAAAAAAGGTAAATAAACATCATTTTCAACACCTATTCCATTGCATTGTCAATTGACTTCTAATTTCTATTTTATACATACACAATTTTTTGATATAAGCACAATTCACAATTTATAGTTTATTCAAGGGCAGATTACCTTTGGAGAAATATCATCTTGTACTGTCACATCTTCTTATAATGGAGATTGTGTGTTATTCAGTCTGTAACCGAAACTATATTCCTACTGAAGTCACAATTCCCTTAATTATTGACATCACATTCTCCATGATTTTATTTTTATCTAAACCTCAATTATTAATAAAATTGTCTTACATTATTAATACTGTTAACTATGTCTACATACTAACAACATGCAATTATATTTATATATACAACAAAATAGCGCTTTACAATGTGAACGGGAAGGCTAATTTGCATATCAATATTAAAAAATCGAATTTAATAAATATGTGCTTAGTATTATTGATTTCTAACTGTTTGGTTTTATTTTAATGAATATAAGCAAAAATCTCTTCAATGAATCTTAAATGAAATCCATTAACAAGATAAAATAACTGTCATTTTATTCTTTACTTCCTCTTATAACTAAATACTTAAATTAGAAAAAATAACAATGAAAGACAAGAGTGATGGAAGAGTAAGTTTCAGTTGTTCCATTTTTTATTATACTCCCTCTGTTTCAAATCTTTTATTATACTCCCTCTGTTTCAAATCTTTTTATCTGTATTCTTATTTAGTTTCATTAGCCTTTCTAATTTAATATAATATTTCATTACATTAAAACTTAAATACTTGCACCCTACGGAGGGTGCATATATTTGCTAGTGTAGATAATGTAAATAATAGAAGAATAACATAACTATATAATATGTGTTTAATTACAAAATGAAATTAGATACATTAAGAAATAGATATAATGATAAACAAAAGATTATTACTTATCAGTAATACATGTTCTTCTAAAAAATTTTTTAAAAATCAGTTACTTGAAACACTATGCAATGTATAATTGTAAGTCCTTAGTTTGACTTTGGCAATAAAGGGGTACTCCACACACCCCAGAGCAACAGAATTTGAACTTCACCATCAGATAGAGTTTAATGTCAAGCCCAAGACACTAAGATCCTCAACTACCACCTTTTAGAACTTATATAATAAAAAAGGTAGGGAGCTTGCCATGGACCTGGTTGTAGGGATAATGAAGGGGTACTCCACCCTCCAGATCTGGAACCTTACCATGAGATGCAGTTTAACATCCTACCCAGGTGGCCGTAGTGTAATGGTTAGAGTCATAGGAAATGGACTCATCAAGCCCAGTTCAAATCCTGGATACATAGCGCTAATTCCCTTGGGAAAAGTATGAATCCAATTACTCTCCCTCCAGCTATGGGTAAATAGTAGGGCAGACTGGGCTCTTTAACCTTGGTTAGGCAACCAGTCTAGGAGAAGGAAAACTGAATTCAAACCTGTTACTACTAGATTAGGCTCAATTCTAATTAGTGATCTTAACACCGCACCAAAAAAAACAACAAAAAACCCCCACAGGTGACAGTTTGAAATGTGGGAGGTATTTCAGCCATACCCTATTATTCAATCAAAACACAGGGATTTTAACAACCAAGATGAAGATAACAGTTTGAATAAATCAATGCATAATAACCTTTGTATCTCTTACAACATTACAAAATTATAATACACAAATGGGTGGCGGCAAAGAAAACAAAAACATTGTTAGGTTGAGAATTATCAAGTCACGCAAACAAATAAGTTGACTCTTGATAATCTGAAACTTATCACAAGTAGAATTTCTCTTATCTTGAAATGAATAAACATGTCTACGTGCTTCATATTTAGATCAGACGATAATTAACGCTTACTGCAATCAACTTGTAAAAAAACAGTAGAGGAATAGATAAGTATTCTTTATTTTTTTGGTTAACATCATTCTGGATCTCTGAATTTTTGAGATGATAATTAGTATTATTTGGATTATTCAGACTATTGTCCTTGTCTTTATTGTTATCTGTACAATGTTTTGGCAGATGTGCTCTCCGGCCTTCTTCAGGTATTTCTCGGACTTGAGAACCTTCTCAAACTCTGGAACCTTCTTGACATAATCGGGAGCCATCACGGAACTTTGAACCCAACCTTTTATTCAATCCATAGATGTACCCCAGCGTTAGTGGAATGAGAACAGGGAACCCCTGTGGATTGAATAAAGGGTTGGGTTCAAAGTTTTGTGATGGTTCCCGATTACGAAAAGAAGGTTCCAGAGTCCGACAAGAAATACCCGAAGAAGGCC
This sequence comes from Doryteuthis pealeii, assembly GCA_023376005.1. Classification (NCBI taxonomy): domain Eukaryota; kingdom Metazoa; phylum Mollusca; class Cephalopoda; order Myopsida; family Loliginidae; genus Doryteuthis; species Doryteuthis pealeii. The sequence goes on along the minus strand of CM042165.1, from coordinate 22,438,486 downwards.
AGAGGGCACATTGGCCGAAACATTGTACAGATAACAATAAAGATGAGGACAATAGTCTGAATAATCAAAATAATACTAATACTAATTATTCTGGATATAAATCAATATTTGGTTTGTTTTTTTTTTTAAAAGAAAAAGTGTCCGTCTTGGAGCCACAAGGTTCCAGGTTTTCTTTCTTTGAATTCAACTTGCTGATTTTTCAGTGGAATCAACCATTCGATGAAGTGATTATTTCTATATAATGATATTCTTTGAATCAAACCAATTCTAACAAAAATAAAACTTCACTCTTATTTTATTTTCATACACCAAACCAATATAAACACAATGCTTCAAGCAAATTACAAAACACTTTTAAATTAAGATAATTTATAATAAATTATTTCAATTTTTTAAATGCATATTATCATGTCATTTTTTCTATTAATTTTAACTTTACTAATTAAATTATTTTAGATTTAAATAAAGATAGACAGCTCATTCAAGTGTGGCATATGGAAATCTAATAGATTGCAATAGAATTATCACAATGATTAATTAGAATAATTTTATTTATTTTATTATTGTCTAAAAGATCTACAATGGTTAAATTACAAAAATCTTATTATAATGGAGATTGTGTGTTTATCTGTCTGTAACCGAAACTATATTACTATACAAGTCACAATTCCTTTAGTTATTTACATCACATTCTCCATGATTTTATTTTTATCTAAACCTCAATTATTAATAAAATTGTCTTACATGATTAATACTGTTAACTATGTCTACATACTGACAACATGCAATTATATTTATATATACAACAAAATAGCGCTTTACAGTTTGAACGGGAAGGCTAATTTGCATATTAATATTAAAAAATCGAATTTAATAAATATGTGCTTAGTATTATTGATTTCTAACTGTTTGTTTTTATTTTAATGAATATAAGCAAAAATCTCTTCAATGAAATCCATTAACAAGATAAAATAACTGTCATTTTATTCTTTACTTCCTCTTTAACTAAATACTTAAATTAGAAAAAATAACAATGAAAGACGAGAGTGATGGAAGAGTAAGTTTCAGTTGTACTATTTTTTATTATCTCCCTCTGTTTAAATCTTTTATTATACTCCCTCTGTTTCAAATCTTTTTATCTGTATTCTTATTTAGTTTCATTAGCCTTTCTAATTTAAAACAATATTTTATTACATTAAAACTTAAATACTTGCACCCGGAGGGTGCATATATTTGCTAGTACTAATAGTAAAAAGTACTCATTTGGTTACGCATCCACTAACTTAGCACTTAGACTTACACAAGTCAACCCGTCAAGAAGAAAAACTCTGGATAAAACCTATTAAACTCGGGTGAAGAAATTGACCTTGTGTCATACACTACTCATGCAGTGAGTTTGGTAAATATGTATATAAAATAACTGATTGAAAAAAGCAACAGAATTTTTAATATACGAATGGGTTTGGTTAAGATGGACACAGGCATCTGAAAAGTGCACACATTTATAGAGTCGGTAGAGTGTTCGGCTAGAAACCACAAGGTTCCTAGTTTCGATACTAGTCCTCGCCAACTCAGCGTATGAGTAGCACAGGGATCTGTGCAGTAAAGTAAGGAGCTGGTGGTAGGTGTGGCGCTCCACCTCAGATGCTAAAAACAATCTCCTTGGTCTAGCGCTATTGAAAAGGGGATAGACTCCCTCGCTGATACTGACTTTAGGCCGCCCCGTCGACTTTACTTTTTATTTTCTATTTTGCAGGTCATAATGTTTCCCTTCTGGATTCTTATTTTTAAATATCTTGGATGAAAACTATCAATGGTTATAAAAAAATAAATAAATTACTTTTTTATTTTTTTTTTATTTTATTTTTTTTTTAATCACGAAAGAATAGTGAAATTACAGATTCAAATCGGCTAATGTTCAAGAATTCTGGAAGCCAAGTACTGACAATTATTATATAAATCTCCTTAAACAAGTATTAATTACACAATTAATCCAAACAGAATGGGTAAGTCAGCTGTATTTCTTGAATATTAGCCCATTTGAATCCTTAGTTTCACTATTCTCTTGAGCTTAAAAAAACCCAGCGCATTCATTTTTTTATGAAGGGGTACTCCATACTCCAGATCTGGAACCTTACCATGAGATGCAGTTTAACATCCTACCCAGGTGGCCATAGTGTAATGGTTAGAGTCGTAGGAAATGGACTCGTCAACCCTAGTTCAAATCCTGGACACATAGCGCTAATTCCCTTGGGAAAAGTATGAATCCAACTACTCTCCCTCCAGCTATGGGTAAATAGTAGGGCAGACTGGGCTCTTTAACCTTGGTTAGGCAACCAGTCTAGAAGAAGGAAAACTGAACTGTGATCAAATACATGAAGAATGCGTAAATCTCTTACAATCTAAAAAAATCTTGGACGGATATTGGTATACCTTAATTCATACTACCCAAACTGAAAAATAATAAAATAAATAAAAAAAATTCACTTTTGAGATGTGTCTCTTGATTGTTTTGTTTTACAGCATATCAACCTTGGAGGGTTATCTCTTAATGTCCTATACCACCTCATTCCACCCGTCTGGAAGTCACATTTGTTTTCCTAATCCACCCCAAATGATAGCCTTTGTTTAAATTTAATAAACATATTTAGAAGTCTTTATTTTTAAGGGAAATAACAGGTAACTTTAGATGAAAAGGCCATTTTTTAGCCATTTTGTGATAAATCCTTATAGGCTTAAAAAATTCTCAACAGGATGTTAAGAGTTAATGCTGACATTCTTAACTGATACTCAATTCTTTTTTTATAAACATATTTTTCTATTTAACTCATAGATGGGACCCTAACAGGTACTACCACTTTGGGTCAGAGTGGACCTGGGAACAATGGTAATTGGTTGACATTTCCCAGAGCTCCAGAATTGGAACCACCATTGATGCAGTTTAACGTCATACTCAGGACATTAAGAACCCAGCCACTGCCTTCTAGCCCCTATATAAGGGCTGGGGGGTTTACCATATAACATCATATGATGCTAGGACTTGACGTGAGCAGCCAATTCGGAGTTCTCATTATATGAATATATAAGATGAGAACATCAGTAAGAAGTCAGTAAGTCTATGTTGGTTTGAATAACAGCAGCTAACTAAGTACAACTTAAGCAGTGTCCAAGACAATAATATGAATGATCCCATGAATTTGGGTGATTCCATTCCATGATGATGAGTGTCATTCTGCAGTAGACTTTGGACTATTCGGGTTTGTCTTAAGTTACAACCATTTTTGCCTTGTCTTCCCAGTTCAGTGGTAATTGGAACTTTAATTCTTCAATAAAGATGAGAACACCAGTCCAAAAAATCTAAATAATATAAAATTTTGTGTTAGTTCAAATACTTATGAACAGTACTTTCTCGACGCTAATGCTCACAGCTACGAAAAATATTGGTCATTAATTTTTTTTTTCCTAACTGAGACAAAAGCTTTATTATACTGTTTAATCTAATAGTCGATTTTTCTTTGTCTTTGTAGGATGGTGCCAAATCTGTCGCATAATAATGAAAGGGTTAATTAAATATAAAATAGAAAGAATTGTATTAAAAGAAAATTTTTTTAAATAAATAAAAGATTGAAAAAAAAATAAATAAAAAAAATAAAAAAGTATGAGATTTCAAAGAAACGTTCTTGTTTATATTGAATAACGATCAAAATTATCGTCTTTTTAGCAAAAGGATTTTACAAGAATAAAAATAATAAATAAAAATGTCCACTTTTCTCAATGACTCCTGGCCATAAAAATAAAAAAAAAAAAAAAAAAAATCAACAAAAAAGCGCAAAGTAAAAACAAGAAAAAAAAAAAAAAAAAAAAAAAAAATTTGTATTATTTGGACTATTGTCTTCATCGTTATTGTTATCTGTACAACATTTCAGCCAATGTGCCCTCCGACCTTCTTCAGGTATTTCTTGTCAGACTCAAGAGCTTTCTCAAACTCGGGAACCTTCTTGTCATAATCGGGAGCCCTCACAGAACTTTGAACCCAACCCTTTATTCAATCCATGGAGGTATCCTGTTCTCATTCTGCTAACCATAGCTGGGTACAAGTGTTAAGGGTGTTAATTATTATTCTATGTAAATGTCACCCTTGACCAGGATTGAACCTGCAGAGATAATTGTCACTTGTCTTAACTCAACACCTATATCCACTATGCTATGTGTCTAATTGTATCACAAAAAAGAAATAAAAAATAAAAATGTCCACGTTTCTCAATGACTCTTAACCATTAAAAAAAAAAAATGTAATTACTAATATTTCGTTTCTGAATGAACGAGAAGTTTTGCCAAATTCAAAAACTGATTTATACCGGGCCAGTTCATTCACAACGACTATTATTCGAATTGAATTAGAATTAAACAAAAAACCTAATTGAGATAATAATTAGTTTGAATTAGCCACTGTTTCAGTATTCTTTTATGTGTGCTAATTAAAACTCCCCCCCCCCCGCTTTACCTGTAACAGCAGGTGTAATTAATGAACACAGAAAAAGTTTGCCTTTAACTAGCTGATTAAAACACAGACCAATAACTTGGACTAATTTTCCAAAATATTCAGAATCCAATAGACGACTATTTTGCTGTTTCTTCTTATAAGAGGCACTGGTTGTACATTGGTTATTGTCTTAGGAAATGGACATGGTGGCCAGGGTTCAAATCCTGGATGAGGCTGTTTGCATTTCACATAGTGCTAATATCCTTGGGAAATATGTAATGGTTATTATTAGCAATGCATTAGAAAGTTTTTAAAAAATTATAGAAATGCATTGGAAAGAGTCCCGCCTCCATTAGCAATGCATTGAAAAGGGCATTTTCCCCATTACCAATGCATTGGAAAAGGGCTTTCCCCCCATTATTAGCAATGCATTGAAAAGAGGGTTTCTTAGAGCAATGCATTGGAAAGGGTTTCTTTTTATATAGCAATACACTGGAAAGGGCTTTTTCCCCCATTATAAGCAATGCATTGGAAAAGGGGTTTTATTATAGTAATCCATTGGGAAGGGTTTTTTTATTATAACAATGCATTCCATAGAGGCATGGTTGTGTAATGGTTATCATCATATGAAATGGACTCATCAACCCGATTTCAAATCCTGAACGAAGCTGGTTGCATTTTACATAGCGCTAATACTCTTGGGAAAGGTATGCATCCACCTACTCTCCCTCCAGCTATAAGCAAATAGTAAGGCAGACTGGGCTCTTTGACTAGGTAACCAGTTTAAGAGAAGGAAAACTGAATTCAAACCTGTTAAACTCCGTTTAAGAAATTGAACGTGTCGCATCCTGCTCGTGTGGAGGGACTGGTAAATGTCTTATTATAATGGAGATTCGATGTCTTTCTGTCAGTAACTGAAATTACGTCAGTGCTTATAACACAATACCCTCAGGAATTGTGTATGTTTATATGTGTATTTAATTTACAGTCAAAATCTTTAATACATAGAATAAATATTTATTAACCGAGGTCTCTTAATCCGGCAATGTGTCTTATATATGCTAAGAAAATAAGTTTAACATAATATATGGTGTGGTTAATTTGCATACTGGTTTTAACAAAACCAGGTTTGATAAATAATAACTTGGTGTTATTGATCTCTAATATTATTGTTTTATTCTCCAACGTATTAAAATCAATCCTATGAATGATTTTATATAGCAAAGTAAGTAAAGTCATCGGGGTGGCCTAATATCGGTATCAGCCAGACAGCGAAGGAGTCTATCCCCTTTTCACTTGCGCTAGACCGAGGAGATTATTTTAGCATCTGAGGGGGAGCGCCACACCTACCATCAGCTCCTCACTTTACCGCACAGATCCCTGTGCTACTCATATGCTGAGTTGGCGAGGCCGGTATTGAACTAGGAACCTTGTGGTTTCTAGCCGAACGCTCTACCGACTGAGCTACATTTTATATACGTTCTTATTTAACTTCATTAGTCTTTCTAATTTAGTATATTGCATTACATTAAAACTTAAATACTTACACCCAGAAGGTGTATTTTCTTGCTAGTATATATAAGAAAAGGAAGAAGTAGAAATGTGGTGAAAGAAAGGAGAAACTACAGATTTTAAAAAAGTAGAAAAATCGGAGGGGAAAAAAAAAAAGGCGGAAAATTATCATTGTTAACCACATTTTTTAATCGCAACAAAAGAATTTTCAGAGAACAAAAGATAAAAAGTGAGAAATAATGAGAAACATGATAGCGACACTACAATTATTTTTTTGAAGTGAATGGACTTGAAAATTTTTTTTTTTTTTTTTTTTTTTGAAAAACTTCCAGTTTTAATAATTACAACACAAAAACAGATTTAAATATGAAAGGAGTTCAACTTGGATTTTTGAAAAAACAGAAAAAAAAAAAGAAAAAAACAGTTTACAAAAGTTTCCATTCCCTCCTCCCCCAATGGTGGGGTGGGTGGTGTCATTCACTTAAAACTGGGAAAACTCAGGATGAAGTAACTTTTTATGCTTACGGTCAAGTCAAGTTAAAAACACCAGTGCCTGCTAGATCACCAAAGTTAAGTGGCAATGAACCTGTTATGAAGTTAGCCTGTTCAATATTTAGATGGGTGACACAAAGCTTAGTAAATAACAAGAAAGGATGAAGTTAAGCAGTGATGAGCCTGTTCAATATTAGATGGGTGACCACTTAAGCAAAGCTTAGTAAATAACAAGAAGGATGAAGTTAAGCAGTGATGAGCCTGTTCAATATTTAGATGGGTGACCACTTAAGCAAAGCTTAGTAAATAACAAGAAAGGATGAAGTTAAGCAGTGATGAGCCTCTTCAATATTTAGATGGGTGACCACTTAAGCAAAGCTTAGTAAATAACAAGAAAGATGAAGTTAAGCAGTGATGAGCCTCTTCAATATTTAGATGGGTGACCACTTAAGCAAAGCTTAGTAAATAACAAGAAAGGATGAAGTTAAGCAGTGATGAGCCTCTTCAATATTTAGATGGGTGACCACTTAAGCAAAGCTTAGTAAATAACAAGAAAGGATGAAGTTAAGCAGTGATGAGCCTCTTCAATATTTAGATGGGTGACCACTTAAGCAAAGCTTAGTAAATAACAAGAAAGGATGAAGTTAAGCAGTGATGAGCCTCTTCAATATTTAGATGGGTGACCACTTAAGCAAAGCTTAGTAAATAACAAGAAAGGATGAAGTTAAGCAGTGATGAGCCTGTTCAATATTTAGATGGGTGACCACTTAAGCAAAGCTTAGTAAATAACAAGAAAGGATGAAGTTAAGCAGTGATGAGCCTGTTCAATATTTAGATGGGTAACCACTTAAGCAAAGCTTAGTAAATAACAAGAAAGGATGAAGTTAAGCAGTGATGAGCCTGTTCAATATTTAGATGGGTGACCACTTAAGCAAAGCTTAGTAAATAACAAGAAAGGATGAAGTTAAGCAGTGATGAGCCCTTCAATATTTAGATGGGTGACCACTTAAGCAAAGCTTAGTAAATAACAGAAAGGACGAAGTTAAGCAGTGATGAGCCTCTTCAATATTTAGATGGGTGACCACTTAAGCAAAGCTTAGTAAATAACAAGAAAGGATGAAGTTAAGCAGTGATGAGCCTCTTCAATATTTAGATGGGTGACCACTTAAGCAAAGCTTAGTAAATAACAAGAAAGGATGAAATAAGCAGTGATGAGCCAGTGATGAGCCTGTTCAATATTTTAGATGGGTGACACTTAAGCAAGCTTAGTAAATAACAAGAAAGGATGAATTAAGCAGTGATGAGCTCTGTTCAATATTTAGATGGGTGACCATTTAGCAAAGCTTAGTAAATAACAAGAAAGGATGAAGTTAAGCAGTGATGAGCCTGTTCAATATTTAGAATGGGTGACATTAAGCAAAGCTTAGTAATAACAGAAAGGATGAAGTTAGCAGTGCTGAAGCCTCTTCAATATTTTTAGTGGGTGACACCATCTAAATATTGAAAGGCTCATCACTGCTTAACTTCATCCTTTCTTGTTATTTACTAAGCTTTGCTTAAATGGTCACCCATCTAAATATTGAACAGGCTCATCACTGCTTAATTTCATCCTTTCTTGTTATTTACTAAGCTTTGCTTAAGTGGTCACCCATCTAAATATTGAACAGGCTCATCACTGCTTAATTCATCCTTTCTTGTTATTTACTAAGCTTTGCTTAAGTGGTCACCCATCTAAATATTGAAGAGGCTCATCACTGCTTAACTTCATCCTTTCTTGTTATTTACTAAGCTTTGCTTAAGTGGTCACCCATCTAAATATTGAAGAGGCTCATCACTGCTTAACTTCATCCTTTCTTGTTATTTACTAAGCTTTGCTTAAGTGGTCACCCATCTAATATTGAAGAGGCTCATCACTGCTTAACTTCATCCTTTCTTGTTATTTACTAAGCTTTGCTTAAGTGGTCACCCATCTAAATATTGAACAGGCTCATCACTGCTTAACTTCATCCTTTCTTGTTATTTACTAAGCTTTGCTTAAGTGGTCACCCATCTAAATATTGAGGCTCATCACTGCTTAACTTCATCCTTTCTTGTTATTTACTAAGCTTTGCTTAAGTGGTCACCCATCTAAATATTGAACAGGCTCATCACTGCTTAACTTCATCCTTTCTTGTTATTTACTAAGCTTTGCTAAGTGGTCACCCTCTAAATATTGAAGAGGCTCATCACTGCTTAACTTCATCCTTTCTTGTTATTTACTAAGCTTTGCTTAAGTGGTCACCATCTAAATATTGAAGAGGCTCATCACTGCTTAACTTCATCCTTTCTTGTTATTTACTAAGCTTTGCTTAAGTGGTCACCCATCTAAATATTGAAGAGGCTCATCACTGCTTAACTTCATCCTTTCTTGTTATTTACTAAGCTTTGCTTAAGTGGTCACCCATCTAAATATTGAAGAGGCTCATCACTGCTTAACTTCATCCTTTTGTTATTTACTAAGCTTTGCTTAAGTGGTCACCCATCTAAATATGAAGAGGCTCATCACTTAACTTCATCCTTTCTTGTTAAAGCTTTGCTTAAGTGGTCTGAAGAGGCTCATCACTGCTTAACTTCATCCTTTCTTGTTATTTACTAAGCTTTGCTTAAGTGGTCACCCATCTAAATATTGAACAGGCTCATCACTGCTTAACTTCATCCTTTCTTGTTTTTTACTAAGCTTTGCTTAAATGGTCACCCATCTAAATATTGAACAGGCTCATCACTGCTTAACTTCATCCTTTCTTGTTATTTACCAAGCTTTGTTTAAATATGGCACACAGGCCTCGTGTTGCTTAAGTGGTCACCCATCTAAATATTGAACAGGTTCATTGCCACTTAACTTTGGTGATCTAGCAGGCACTGGTGTTTTTAACTTGACTTGACCGTAAGCATAAAAGTTACTTCATCCTGAGTTTTCCCAGTTTTAAGTGAATGACACCACCCACCCCCACCATTGGGAGGAGGGAATGGAAACTTTTGTAAACTGTTTTTTTTTTTTTTTTTCTGTTTTTTCAAAAATCCAAGTTGAACCTCCTTTCATATTTAAATCTGTTTTTTGTGTGTAATTATTAAAACTGGAAGTTTTCAAAAAAAAAAAAAAAAAAAATTTTTCAAGTCCATTCACTTCAAAAAAATAATGTAGTGTCGCTATCATGTTTCTCATTATTTCTCACTTTTTATCTTTGTTCTCTGAAAATTCTTTTGTTGCGATTAAAAAATGTGGTTAACAATGATAATTTTCCGCCTTTTTTTTTTTCCCCTCCGATTTTTCTACTTTTTTAAAATCTGTAGTTTCTTCTTTCTTTCACCACATTTCTACTTCTTCCTTTTCTTATATACTAGCAAAAATACACTTTCTGGGTGTAAGTATTTAAGTTTTAATGTAATGCAATATACTAAATTAGAAAGACTAATGAAGTTAAATAAGAACGTATATAAAATGTAGCTCAGTCGGTAGAGCGTTCGGCTAGAAACCACAAGGTTCCTAGTTCGATACTAGTCCTCGCCAACTCAGCGTATGAGTAGCACAGGGATCTGTGCGGTAAAGTGAGGAGCTGATGGTAGGTGTGGCGCTCCACCTCAGATGCTAAAATAATCTCCTCGGTCTAGCACAAGTGAAAAGGGGATAGACTCCCTCGCTGTCTGGCTGATACCGATATTAGGCCGCCCCGATGACTTTACTTACTTTACTATATAAAATCATTCATAGGATTGATTTTAATACATTGGAGAATAAAACAATAATATTAGAGATCAATAACACCAAGTTATTATTTATTAAACCTGGTTTTGTTAAAACCAGTATGCAAATTAACCACACCATATATTATGTTAAACTTTATTTCTTAGATATATAAGACACATTGCCAGGATTAGAGACCTCGTTAATAAATAACATTTATTCTATGTATTAAAGATTTTGACTGTAAATTAAATACACATAAACATACACAATTCCTGAGGGTATTGTGTTATAAGCACTGACGTAATTTCAGTTACTGACAGAAAGACATCGAATCTCCATTATAATAAGACATTTACCAGTCCCTCCACACGAGCAGGATGCGACACGTTCAATTTCTTAAACGGAGTTTAACAGGTTTGAATTCAGTTTTCCTTCTCTTAAACTGGTTACCTAGTCAAAGAGCCCAGTCTGCCTTACTATTTGCTTATAGCTGGAGGGAGAGTAGGTGGATGCATACCTTTCCCAAGAGTATTAGCGCTATGTAAAATGCAACCAGCTTCGTTCAGGATTTGAAATCGGGTTGATGAGTCCATTTCATATGATGATAACCATTACACAACCATGCCTCTATGGAATGCATTGTTATAATAAAAAAACCTTCAATGCACCTTTCCAATGGATTACTATAATAAAAACCCTTTTCCAATGCATTGCTTATAATGGGGGAAAAAGCCCTTTCCAGTGTATTGCTATAATAAAAAGAAACCCTTTCCAATGCATTGCTCTAAGAAAACCCTCTTTTCAATGCATTGCTAATAATGGGGGGAAAGCCCTTTTCCAATGCATTGGTAATGGGGAAAATGCCCTTTTCAATGCATTGCTAATGGAGGCGGGGACTCTTTCCAATGCATTTCTATAATTTTTTTAAAAACTTTCTAATGCATTGCTAATAATAACCATTACATATTTCCCAAGGATATTAGCACTATGTGAAATGCAAACAGCCTCATCCAGGATTTGAACCCTGGCCACCGTGTCCATTTCCTAAGACAATAACCAATGTACAACCAGTGCCTCTTATAAGAAGAAACAGCAAAATAGTGATCGTCTATTGGATTCTGAATATTTTGGAAAATTAGTCCAAGTTATTGGTCTGTGTTTTTAATCAGCTAGTTAAAGGCAAACTTTTTCTGTGTTCATTAATTACACCTGCTGTTACAGGTAAAGCGGGGGGGGGGGAGATTTTAATTAGCACACATAAAAGAATACTGAAACAGTGGCTAATTCAAACTAATTATTATCTCAATTAGGTTTTTTGTTTAATTCTAATTCAATTCGAATAATAGTCGTTGTGAATGAACTGGCCCGGTATAATCAGTTTTTGAATTTGGCAAAACTTCTCGGTTCATTCAGAAACGAAATACAGGAATATTGTAATTACAATTTTTTTTTTTTAATGGTTAAGAGTCATTGAGAAACGTGGACATTTTTTATTTTTTATTTCTTTGAATTTTGTGATACAATTAGACACATAGCATAGTGGATATAGGTGTTGAGTTAAGACAAGTGACAATTATCTCGAGCCTGCAGGTTCAATCCTGGTCAAGGGTGACATTTACATAGAATAATAATTAACACCCTTAACACTTGTACCAGCTATGGTTAGCAGAATGAGAACAGGATACCTCCATGGATTGAATAAGGGTTGGGTTCAAAGTTCTGTGAGGGCTCCCGATTATGACAAGAAGGTTCCGAGTTTGAGAAAGCTCTTGAGTCTGACAAGAAATACCTGAAGAAGGTCGGAGGGCACATTGGCTGAAATGTTGTACAGATAACAATAACGATGAAGACAATAGTCCAAATAATACAAATTTTTTTTTTTTTTTTTTTTTTTTTTTTTCTTGTTTTTACTTTGCGCTTTTTGTTGTTTTTTTTCAATTTTTTTTTTTTTTATGGCCAGGAGTCATTGAGAAAAGTGGACATTTTTATTTATTTATTTTTATTCTTGTAAATCCTTTTTGCTAAAAAGACGATAATTTTGATCGTTATTCAATATAACAAGAACGTTTCTTTGAAATCTCATACTTTTTTATTTTTTTATTTATTTTTTTTTCAATCTTTTATTTATTTTAAAAAATTTTCTTTTAATACAATTCTTTCTATTTTATATTTAATTAACCCTTTCATTATTATGCGACAGATTTGGCACCATCCTACAAAGACAAAGAAAAATCGACTATTAGATTAAACAGTATAATAAAGCTTTTGTCTCAGTTAGGAAAAAAAAAATTAATGACCAATATTTTTCGTAGCTGTGAGCATTAGCGTCGAGAAAGTACTGTTCATAAGTATTTGAACTAACACAAAATTTTATATTATTTAGATTTTTTGGACTGGTGTTCTCATCTTTATTGAAGAATAATTAAAGTTCCAATTACCACTGAACTGGGAAGACAAGGCAACAAATGGTTGTAACTTAAGACAAACCCGAATAGTCCCAAAGTCTACTGCAGAATGACAAGGTATTTATAAGACTCCACAATGTCATTCAAATCAAGCAGTCAAGCAGCCAATCAGAACTCATGGAATGGAATCACCCAAATTCATGAATGGATCATTCATATATATACCAACTGTCTTGGACACTGCTTAAGTTGTACTTAGTTAGCTGCTGTTATTCAAACCAACAGTAGACTTACTGACTTCTTACTGATGTTCTCATCTTTATATATTCATATAATGAGAACAACAGTCCGAATTGGCTGCTCACGTCAAGTCCTAGCATCAATATGATTGTCCCAACCCTATTGCCCTCATGGTAAACCCCCCAGCCCTTATCATATAGGGGCTAGAAGGCAGTGGCTGAGGTTCTTAATGTCCTGAGTATGACGTTAAACTGCATCCAATGGTGGTTCCAATTCTGGAGCTCTGGGAAATGTCAACCACCCCTTCATTACCATTGTTCCCAGGTCCACTCTGACCCAAAGTGGTAGTACCTGTTAGGGTCCCATCTATGAGTTAAATAGAAAAATATGTTTATAAAAAAAGAATTGAGTATCAGTTAAGAATGTCAGCATTAACTCTTAACATCCTGTTGAGAATTTTTTAAGCCTATAAGGATTTACACAAAATGGCTAAAAAATGGCCTTTTCATCTAAAGTTACCTGTTATTTCCCTTAAAAATAAAGACTTCTAAATATGTTTATTAAATTTAAACAAGGCTATCATTTGGGGTGGATTAGGAAAACAAATGTGACTTCCAGACGGGTGGAATGAGGTGGTATAGGACATTAAGAGATACCCTCCAAGGTTGATATGCTGTAAAACAAAACAATCAAGAGACACATCTCAAAAGTGAATTTTTTTATTTATTTTATTATTTTTCAGTTTGGGTAGTGAATTAAGGTATACCAATATCCGTCCAAGATTTTTTTAGATTGTAAGAGATTTACGCATTCTTCATGTATTTGATCAAGTTCAGTTTCCTTCTTCTAGACTGGTTGCCTAACAAGGTTAAAGACCCAGTCTGCCCACTATTTACCCATAGCTGGAGGAGAGTAGTTGGATTCATACTTTTCCCAAGGGAATTAGCGCTATGTGTCCAGGATTTGAACTATTGACGAGTCCATTTCCTACGACTCTAACCATTACACTATGGCCACCTGGTAGGATGTTAAACTGCATCTCATTAAGGTTCCATCTGGAGTATGGAGTACCCCTTCAAAAAAATGAATGCGCTGGGTTTTTAAGCTCAAGAGAATAGTGAAACTAAGGATTCAAATGGGCTAATATTCAAGAAATACAGCTGACTTACCCATTCTGTTTGGATTAATTGTGTAATTAATACTTGTTTAAGGAGATTTATATAATAATTGTCAGTACTTGGCTTCCAGAATTCTTGAACATTAGCCGATTTGAATCTGTAATTTCACTATTCTTTCGTGATTAAAAAAAAAATAAAAAAAAAAATAAAAAAGTACATTTATTTATTTTTTTATAACCATTGATAGTTTTCCATCCAAGATATTTAAAATAAGAATCCAGAAGGGAAACATTATGACCTGCAAAATAGAAAATAAAAAGTAAAGTCGACGGGGCGGCCTAAAGTCAGTATCAGCGAGGGAGTCTATCCCTTTTCAATAGCGCTAGACCAAGGAGATTGTTTTTTAGCATCTGAGGTGGAGCGCCACACCTACCACCAGCTCCTTACTTTACTGCACAGATCCCTGTGCTACTCATACGCTGAGTTGGCGAGGACTAGTATCGAACTAGGAACCTTGTGGTTTCTAGCCGAACGCTCTACCGACTCTATAAATGTGCGCACTTTTCAGATGCCTGTGTCCATCTTACCCAAACCCATTCGTATATTAAAAATTCTGTTGCTTTTTTCAATCAGTCATTTTATATACATATTTACCAAACTCACTGCATGAGTAGTGTATGACACAAGGTCAATTTCTTCACCCGAGTTTAATAGGTTTTATCCAGAGTTTTTCTTCTTGACGGGTTGACTTGTGTAAGTCTAAGTGCTAAGTTAGTGGATGGGTAACCAAACGAGTACTTTTTACTATTAGTACTAGCAAATATATGCACCCTCCGGGTGCAAGTATTTAAGTTTTAATGTAATAAAATATTGTTTTAAATTAGAAAGGCTAATGAAACTAAATAAGAATACAGATAAAAAGATTTGAAACAGAGGGAGTATAATAAAAGATTTGAAACAGAGGGAGAATAAAAAATAGTACAACTGAAACTTACTCTTCCATCACTCTCGTCTTTCATTGTTATTTTTTCTAATTTAAGTATTTAGTTAAAAGAGGAAGTAAAGAATAAAATGACAGTTATTTTATCTTGTTAATGGATTTCATTGAAGAGATTTTTGCTTATATTCATTAAAATAAAAACAAACAGTTAGAAATCAATAATACTAAGCACATATTTATTAAATTCGATTTTTTAATATTAATATGCAAATTAGCCTTCCCGTTCAAACTGTAAAGCGCTATTTTGTTGTATATATAAATATAATTGCATGTTGTCAGTATGTAGACATAGTTAACAGTATTAATCATGTAAGACAATTTTATTAATAATTGAGGTTTAGATAAAAATAAAATCATGGAGAATGTGATGTAAATAACTAAAGGAATTGTGACTTGTATAGTAATATAGTTCGGTTACAGACAGATAAACACACAATCTCCATTATAATAAGATTTTTGTAATTTAACCATTGTAGATCTTTTAGACAATAATAAAATAAATAAAATTATTCTAATTAATCATTGTGATAATTCTATTGCAATCTATTAGATTTCCATATGCCACACTTGAATGAGCTGTCTATCTTTATTTAAATCTAAAATAATTTAATTAGTAAAGTTAAAATTAATAGAAAAAAATGACATGATAATATGCATTTAAAAAATTGAAATAATTTATTATAAATTATCTTAATTTAAAAGTGTTTTGTAATTTGCTTGAAGCATTGTGTTTATATTGGTTTGGTGTATGAAAATAAAATAAGAGTGAAGTTTATTTGTTAGAATTGGTTTGATTCAAAGAAATCATTATATAGAAATAATCACTTCATCGAATGGTTGATTCCACTGAAAAATCAGCAAGTTGAATTCAAAGAAAGAAAACCTGGAACCTTGTGGCTCCAAGACGGACACTTTTTCTTTAAAAAAAAAAAAAAACAACCAAATATTGATTTATATCCAGAATAATTAGTATTAGTATTATTTTGATTATTCAGACTATTGTCCTCATCTTTATTGTTATCTGTACAATGTTTCGGCCAATGTGCCCTCTGGCCTTCTTCGGGTATTTCTTGTCAGACTCTGGAACCTTCTTTTCGTAATCGGGAACCATCACAAAACTTTGAACCCAGCCCTTTATTCAATCCACAGGGGTATCCTGTTCTCATTCCACTAACCATAGCTGGGGTACATCTATGGATTGAATAAAAGGTTGGGTTCAAAGTTCCGTGATGGCTCCCGATTATGTCAAGAAGGTTCCAGAGTTTGAGAAGGTTCTCAAGTCCGAGAAGAAATATCTGAAGAAGGCCGGAGAGCACATCTGCCAAAACATTGTACAGATAACAATAAAGACAAGGACAATAGTCTGAATAATCCAAATAATACTAATTATCATCTCAAAAATTCAGAGATCCAGAATGATGTTAACCAAAAAAATAAAGAATACTTATCTATTCCTCTACTGTTTTTTTACAAGTTGATTGCAGTAAGCGTTAATTATCGTCTGATCTAAATATGAAGCACGTAGACATGTTTATTCATTTCAAGATAAGAGAAATTCTACTTGTGATAAGTTTCAGATTATCAAGAGTCAACTTATTTGTTTGCGTGACTTGATAATTCTCAACCTAACAATGTTTTTGTTTTCTTTGCCGCACCCATTTTGTGTATTATAATTTTGTAATGTGTAAGAGATACAAAGGTTATTATGCATTGATTTATTCAAACTGTTATCTTCATCTTGGTTGTTAAAATCCCTGTGTTTTGATTGAATAATGGGTATGGCTGAAATACCTCCCACATTTCAAACTGTCACCTGTGGGGGTTTTTTGTTGTTTTTTTGTGCGGTGTTAAGATCACTAATTAGAATTGAGCCTAATCTAGTAGTAACAGGTTTGAATTCAGTTTTCCTTCTCCTAGACTGGTTGCCTAACCAAGGTTAAAGAGCCCAGTCTGCCCTACTATTTACCCATAGCTGGAGGGAGAGTAATTGGATTCATACTTTTCCCAAGGGAATTAGCGCTATGTATCCAGGATTTGAACTGGGGTTGTGAGTCCATTTCCTATGACTCTAACCATTACACTACGGCCACCTGGGTAGGATGTTAAACTGCATCTCATGGTAAGGTTTCCAGATCTGGAGGTGGGAGTACCCCTTCATTATCCCTACAACCAGGTCCATGGCAAGCTCCCTACCTTTTTTATTATATAAGTTCTAAAGGTGGTAGTTGAGGATCTTAGTGTCTTGGGTCTTGACATTAAACTCTATCTGATGGTGAAGTTCAAATTCTGTTTGCTCTGGGGTGTGTGGAGTACCCCTTTATTGCCAAAGTCAAACTAAGGACTTACAATTATACATTGCATAGTGTTTCAAGTAACTGATTTTTAAAAAATTTTTTTAGAAGAACATGTATTACTGATAAGTAATAATCTTTTGTTTATCATTATATCTATTTTCTTGATGTATCTAATTTCATTTGTAATTAACACATATTATATATAGTTATGTTATTCTTCTATTATTTACATTATCTACACTAGCAAATATATGCACCCTCCGTAGGGTGCAAGTATTTAAGTTTTAATGTAATGAAATATTATATTAAATTAGAAAGGCTAATGAAACTAAATAAGAATACGATAAAAATTGAAACAGAGGGAGTATAATAAAGATTTGAAACAGAGGGAGTATAATAAAAATGGAACAACTGAAACCTTACTTTCCAATCCTCTTGGTCTTTCATTGTTATTTTTACAACCGCTCTTAGATACTTTTAACTATATATATATATATATATATATATACTATATATATATATATATATATATATATATTAGACAAAACGTGAACCCATTGGGTCAACCATTCAGCTCTGGATAGAACAATTGAGATTAGTGAAAAGGGAGTTAGCAAAGCGAATAATTTTTTTTAGATAGTCTATTATGCCTTCAATCTTCTATGTTACTTTTTCCTAATATAATTTTGATATGTGACTCTAAAATAAGAGGACACGTTGAGCTCTGTAAATTACAACTATTGAAAAGCTACAACGTCGTAAGGGAGATTTCTTGTCTTGTCAAAATGGTTGTAAAGTTTGGATCAATTTTTAATCTTTTTTATTATAAAAATCGATCCCCACTCGGTTTTTAGATTGCATGGTTAATCGCACCTGGTGGAGTTTGTAACTTTTTTTTGC
This sequence comes from Doryteuthis pealeii, assembly GCA_023376005.1. Lineage (NCBI taxonomy): Eukaryota > Metazoa > Mollusca > Cephalopoda > Myopsida > Loliginidae > Doryteuthis > Doryteuthis pealeii. The sequence goes on along the minus strand of CM042165.1, from coordinate 22,420,318 downwards.
TTGAAAGTTTGTACCATATCTAAGCTAGGTAAGTAACTATGAAATGACTGCAGACGACAAAACGCTAGTTTTTCGTGCTTCTCTGAAGGAGTCTCGCAAAACTCTTCCAACTTGACTCGGCGCTCTATAAATAAGATATTTTTGCCTTACTAGACCGGATAAATAGAATGAAATAGATCATTCAAGTCTGGTTTGACATGAGGTTTTTTTTTCGCGCCATATAATTGGCACGTGGACACTTCACGTGATGTAGTGGTTAGCAAGCGAAATTAGCAGACAATTAATAGCGAGTTCGATTCTCACTGATGTCCCATACTTTTGGGTTTTGTCGTAGTTAGCTTAGTAAATACTCTTGACATTCTATTACTTACCTTAAACCCCCTTTTTGGTTTTATTTGATTATTAAATATTTTTTTTAAAG
>CM042165.1:22378502-22411002 GCA_023376005.1 Doryteuthis pealeii | reverse complement strand
GCAGGCTAAGGAGACCTCTACCCAGACGGCTTATGCTAAGGTACCGCCAGCCAAGCTTCCCCAACTTCACTTTGAGATGACCCCTCAACAATTCAGGAAATTCCGAATTGATTGGGAAGTGTTCAGGAAGATGACAGATATGCCGACATCTCAGACCAGCATCCAGTTGTACTATTTGTGCGGACGAGTCTGTCCAGAATGCTATAATCAACACCCACCCCAAATTCTTCACAATGGTGAGTATCATTGTTTCTACACTCGCCATGTCCATTCCTATGATGCTAACAGTTACACCTTTGGTTTTGGTTTGTTTTGTTTTACGGCATATCAACCTCAGTGGGTCATTAATGCCGATAAAGTTTTGAAATAAATCAATTCTTAATGGATAATACAATTTTGTTTATAAATACATTTTTCTATTTAACCCATAGATGGGACCCTAACAGGTACTACCACTCCGGGTCAGAGTAGACCAGGGAGCAATGGTGATAAAGGGGTGCTCCACATTCCCGAAACATCCAAAACTGGAACCTCACCATCAGATAGAGTTTAACGTAATTCCCAGGACATGTAGACCCGCAGCCACCGCCTTCTAGCACCCATATGATAAAAAGGTGTTGGGGCTTGCCATAAGGGTTACACCTTTGGAAGGACATCCTCTATGCAGAACTTTCATCTATCAAGAGAGAGTTTGGTCGCCCCCCCCCCAGCTGTTATTTAAGGATGTCTGCAAGTATTGTCTCAAGTCCTTTAACATCAACCCTACCGGCCGGGAAAATTTGGCCAAGACCGTCTTTGGTGGTGGCAGGCTGTCTGTAGTGGGCTATTCATGTCTGAAGTCACCCTGGTGCAACACCATGAAGAAAAGAGTTCCGAAAAGAAAGCAACAGAGAACAAGCACTTATGAAGACCAAACAATTTGATTTCAAAATTATTTCAAATATCAAATAATAGATAAAGATATTAAATAAGTAAATATTAAACAAGTAAATATTAGATAAGTAAATATAGATAAGTAAATATTAAATAATAAAAAATATTAGCTCAACAAATCTAAATATATCTAACAGAAAATTATTGTTTTTAGACATAAGGATTTTTAGTAGCAAGGAAAAAAATAAGTATTATATAACTAACAACAAATTCATGACAGTGTATTCACAAATTCATTATGCCAAATAAAACAAAAAATTATTTTGGTTAGAAGTTGAACCTATAATCAGATCAAACTGGCTATCATTTACATGTAATACAAGTCTAAAATATAGTAAATTAGTCGTTTATACCAACCCTTATATGGAAAAGGATCAAAATTTAAATTAATTTATTCAAGAGTGGCCTTCACATGCTACATTTTGGGTCGAAACTGTTTTACAAACATTGGCCTTCACAGTCACAGAAGGCGCTGCACTAGAACTAGGACATAAGAAATCTATGGTCTTCCAAGACTGCGATACTGATGAGGATGATGATGAACCATTACACCACGCACATCCAACAATTGTTTATTTCTTTACTTACACATGCAGAAGCAGCAAGAGTTAAAAGCTCAAAATCATTTTTTTTTTTTTAATTTTTTGACAGTTTGTTTTCAAACTAAATATTACTGCTGCAGTTAAAATTCCAAAGAATTTATACTCTAGAAAAAAAAAAAAAAAAAAAAAAAAAAATAGAGAAAAAAAAAGCAGCAAGCAGCAAAATCTTTTTAAAACCAATTTTTCACCTCGAGAATAAGCAGACATTTATTACACGAGATATGTTTTTGAAACTTGAAGCTTACCTAATTTCTAGGCCTAACTTTGTTCCGAGTTTTGTTTACAAATTTGGAGAGACGTCTTATGATTTTGTTTATCACAAAAAAAACAAAAAAAAAACTCCCATTTTATCCGAAATAAATTTATTTCAGCTACTTTTTAATGGACCATTAAAATATCAGACTTGAAGAGGTAAAGGTAGTCTAAATAAATATATTTCTGATAAATTAAGCTTTTCATATATATTTATTCAGAACATGCTTTTTCTCGGAATGTTTGAGATGAGGCTTGAAGATTAGTATGATCTGCGTTATTCGGAGTATTGTCCCCATCTTCATTGTTATTTGTACAATGTTTCGGCTGATATGCCCTCTGGCCTTCTTCAGGTATTTTTTGTCGGACTCGGGAACCTTCTTTCGAACTCGGGAACTTTCTTGTTGTAATCGGGAGCCATCACGGAACTTTGAACCTAACCCTTTATTTAGTCTACGGGGGTATCCTGTTCTCATTCCGCTAACCATAGCTGGGGTAGGAGTTGTGTTAATTATTTTTCTATGTTACTGCCTCTACTCAGGATTGAACTCAGGATCCAGAAATAACTGTCACTTAGAACTGTCTTAACCTAACTACCTTATCCACTAGGCCATGTGTCCAATACATGCTTTGTATATGTTTTAATGGTACAAAATCTGAGACATTTCCAGTCAATTTCCAGGGCTGTGTCCTTGCGCCTACACTGTTTGGAATCTTTTTATCTATGTTTCTCCAGTATGCCTTCAGGAATTTACAAGATTATGAGACTATATTACTGTTCCTCAAGTTTCATGCATATTACACAATCCTCAGATGGGCAAATAGTAAAAAGTGGTAGGTCAAGCATTTACAAACGCTTGACCAACAACTTTTTACTATTCACTCACCTGAGGATTGTGTAATACGCATGAAACTTGAGGAACTATAATATAGTCCCATTATATATCTGTGAATAAAAAGGCCTTAAATACCAGGGGTATCGTGATTATGGACCATTTCCACTCGTGGATATCTGAGACCCACCGAGTGGAAATGGTCCATAATCACGATACCCCTGGTATTTAAGGCCTTTCAATTCACAAATAAATTTGCTCTGTTTATAAAAATTAAACATTAAGCTCTCATATGGAACCTGAACTCTACAAAAACTACAGGTAGAGAATAGGACCAGCTTGGAATCACCTTTATACCAAGAAACTTGGTACCCCACCAATGAAAGTATATATATATATATATATATATATATATATATATATATATATATATATATATCACAGATCTTTGCCAATCCACGAAGCAAACAAATTTACTTCTGGATTAATTAAAATCGATTTAAAAAGTGCTCAATAAAAAGAGCTAAATTTTAAAAGTGAATGTTATAAAATATTCCGACTGTAGTTTCTTGCAGTAGCAAATCTTCAGGGAATTTTATAGTGTGTGTGTGTGTGTGTGTATGTATATATAATATATATATATATATATATATATATATATATATATACACACACACACTATTTTTTGTTAGTTTATTTTGAAGCTGTAATGAAAATCCCAAAGAATTTATACTCTAGAAAAAAAGAAAAACAAAATCTTAATTTTCATACATAACTTCTATGCTTACAAGAAAGTAAGCCAAGTCAGTAATAGTTTGGCCTACAATCTTAACAGTTTCTGTACAGTCGAGAAGACAAAGGCTTTGTTCTATCTTAAAATGAGATAGTTTACTTTGACAAAAAGGTAGGAGAGAGAGAGAGAGAGGGGTGGTGGTGGGGGTGGAGAACCAGACCCTCAGAAGAAATTGCAGCAGTGAAAGATTCAAGCAGAAATTCCCACGGTGTTATTTACCCGGTGCTAATAGTTCAGCAGCTTTTCCAAAAATCTTGAATGCTGTGTGATCGACTGTTTCACTCAAGAAAATTTCCTTGCAAAAAATGCTAGTTTGTGCTGCCACGTGCTTGTTGGGTAAGTTCCAAAATTGCACAGCTATCGGTTTATTGCTTATTCCAGCATATTTGCACTCGGCCAAGTTTCATTGCAATTTTACTCTTGGAAAATCACAACTTGATACCAGCTGAACAAGCACCGTGAAGAAAATAACAATCACTAATGAAGAAACTATATATATATATATATATATATATATATATATATATAGTCTCCCATGTCTATAACCTTGCTGATGAGACCTAATAGGTCGAAATGTACATTCAGGGATTGACATTTTCTCGATTTGTTTAGCCTTACATTTGAACATATATGCCTGCTTGAATTCATTAATTATTGACTAATTCATTTTTAAAATTAGCTATGACTTTATTAAGCACATATCCTCCAAAAATTGTCGGCTTAAAGCCATATAAAAATAAACACATTTGTTTGTTTACTTAACCTCATATATATATATATATATATATATATATATATATATATTTGGTAAAGAAAAAGGCTTAAAATCGGCCACTTTGCGGTTATAGATCTATTTCTACCCACAGGCATCTGTTTATAGCTATGAGTTTCATCAGACTGCCAACTTTATTGAAAATGGTAAACAGAATATACATTTTTTCTGGGCAAACCAGAAAAGGTTTCGGTATCAGATCTTTTCATCGCCTTAGGGGATGGCGTTTATGACTGGGAATTAATTAAGCAGGTGGTGGTGATGGTGTCAGAGTGGTTTTTACCGCTCAATAAATCCCTAATCAGAGGGCTGATACCAAGACCTTTTAATGTTTATATATGACTTGATTCGACATTAGATAACCCAAAAGAGTTGATATGCCATAAAATAAAACAACCAATCATACTCTCTTATCTTCTATCTCCCTCTCTCTTCTTGTTTACCCATTGTCTCTATTACAGTCAAGTTACATTGAAAGGGGCCGGGTTAGCTCAGTCGGTAGAGCGTTCAGCTAGAAACCACAAGGTTCCTAGTTCGATACCGGTCCTCGCCAACTCAGCGTATGAGTAGCACAGGGATCTGTGCGGTAAAGTAAGGAGCTGATGGTAAGTGTGGCGCTCCACCTCAGACTCTAAAATAATCTCCTTGGTCTAGCATTAGTGAAAGGGGGATAGACTCCCTCGCTGATTGCCTGATACCGACTTTAGGCCACCCCGATGACTTACTTTACTTTACATTGAAATCACACATTCCTAAGAGATCACTGAAGTTAAGCAGTGATGAGCCTGTTCAGAACTTAATTGGGTGACCACTTAAGCTGTTGCTTAGGTGGTCACCCAATTAAGTTCTTTGTTTATCAAAATGACTTGTATCGGCATTAAATGACCTGAAAAGTGTTGATATGTCAAAACAAAACAACCAACTTTTTATCATGTGGGTGCTGGAAGGCAGTGACTGAGGGTTATCGACTAGTTTATGAATACACATGAAATTATTTCTTCTAATTTATTGATACACATGAAATTAATGATAAATCTAATATAATATGGATTTCTTTTAAGATTTATTGAAGAGATGTTTAATCATATTCATTAAAATAAAATGAAACAATAAGAAATCAATAATACTAAGCATATATTTATTAAAATCAAATTTTTAATATCAATATGCAAATTAGCCTTCCCATTCACACTGTAAACCACTATTTTGTTGTATATAGTAAGTAAAGTCGTCGGGGCGGCCTAATGTCGGTATCAGCCTATCAGCAAGGGAGTCTATCCCCTTTTCAATAGCGCTAGACCAAGGAGATAATTTTAGCATCTGAGGTGGAGCGCCACATCTACCATCAGCTCCTTTACTGCACAGATCTGTGCTACTCATACGCTGAGTTGGCGAAGGCGGGTATCGAACCTGGGACCTTGTGGTTTCTAGCCGAACGCACTACCGACTGAGCTAACCCAGCCCTTCTGAATTGCATATCATTAGTATGTAGATATAGTCAATAGTATTAATAATGTAAAACAATTTTATCAATAATTGATTTTTAATTAAAAATAAAATCATGGAGAATGTGACATAAATAATTAAGGGAATTGTGACTAGAGTAGTAATATAGTTTCAGCTACAGACAGAGAAATTAGCTGAGAAATACATAAAACTTACATTTTAGCAACAGCTGGTACTGTAAGCAACCTAAGTTCTGTATCAAAATGACTTGATTCAGCATTAAATGACCCAAAAAGGGTTGATATGCCGCAAAACAAAACCAGCCAACCAGCCATCATTCTTTTTGTTGTCATTAACTTAATAAGACTAGAAATAAGAAGCACCCAGTGAGAATCAAACTCACTAAAAATGGCTTGTTAGACAAGCTTGTTAAACATTACATCATGTGCTAGTTAATAAAAGCTGTCATTATATAATGTTTATCTCAGACTATCATCTCTTCAGTCCCATGAAAGAGAGTTTGAGAGGCAAACATTATTCCAGTGATGAGGAAGTGAAATCTATAGTGAAGAAGTGGCTCAAAGAACAGTCAACAGAATTTGACGTTGCAGGGATACATTTAAAAAGGTGGAACATTGCTATTGAGAGAAATGGTGATTATGTGGAGAAGTAGGGATGTGATCCACAGATGACCAGTTTCATTTTGATATATGATACATGTTCCTGTGTTGGTAATTATACCTGTCCTACACAAAATGGCATTACTTTTTGACTCACCCTCGTATATATTTGTCCATGGAAAGAAAAGGCTGAACGAGTTATTAAAAATAGAAGTTTCTTCATATATTTTTATGACAATGACAGAGATTTCATTTCCAACCGATAGATTTATTTAAAAGGGGCTTTCAGAATCACAAATAATTAAAACACACAAGGTCGGACATGTTGGCGAGATTCTCTAGAAAGGTAAGGGGGTTTGTAGTTGGGGCTGTCCAATACAGAATTAGATGTGAATTGTTTAGCTTTGGTGTTAGTGAGGAGACTTTTCAAATTGGGGGAAAGTAGGCCTTTCTAAAATTGGTACCTGCTTGTTTGGCTAGACACCAGAAATAGTCGTTGCCAACGGGAGATGATTTTCTGAAGGCTGTAGGGACAAAAGAAGTTTTACTTTGTTCAGGGAACACTAGCTTTTAGTTGGCACAGCATTTTTATTGGCAAATAAGCCTCCAATGTTCTTAACCATTCAACACTGACTACCTAAGTCTAGCCTATTACAATATAAATCTTCTAATTAATGGATCATCGGGACATCTTCAATGACACGTGGTAGCTGTTCATCAAGTGTTATACTGTTATAATGGCTGGTTGGTTGGGTTTTACGGCATGTCAACCCATTGAGTCCTTTTATGCCAAAGATGTTTTGTTTCATACATTCTTGATGGGTACTCAATTTTTTTGACTCACCCTAGTATTTAAAAAAAAAAAGAAGACTTTATTACATTGAGATCTTCCTCTGGGTCTAATAAAAATGCATACCAAATTAGGTAGCTCTACATCAAAACCGTTTGGCTGTCACACATCTATGAGATTTATATTTGAAATATGTCTCCTCATTTGGATATTGACTTAATATGACACAACACAATAGGAATGGGTGCTCAAATGAGGCCAGCACATGATGCAATCATTTCAAACTGCTAAAATATATAATAATAATGATGAAATTTAAATAATAATTTGGTTCTGTTCAACCGATAGAAGGATACTAACAGGTACTACCACTCTAGGTCAAATGTGGACCTGAGAATAATTGTGATGAAGGGGTACTCCACATTTCTCAGAGCTGGAATTTCACCATCAGATATAGTTTAACTCTTGACATCCTGTTGAGAATTTTCTAAGTCTAGAGCCCAATTCCTATAACTATTTATCAAAAATGGTTAAAAATGGCCATTTCATTAAAAGTTACTGTTATTTCCTTAAATTAAAAACTTCTAAATATGTTTAATATTACATTTAAACAAAGGCTATCATTTGGTGTAAATTAGAAAAATGAATGTGACTTCTGGCCAGGTGGAATGAGGTGGCATAGGACGTTAATAGTTAATGTCATATCCAGGATAATAAGAATCTCAGCTACCACCTTCTAGCCCGTATGATAAAAAGGGTTTGGTTTGTTTTACGGCATATCAACCTCGGTGGGTCATTTAACGCCGACAAAGTTTTTAAATAAATTCATTCTTAATGAACAATCAAATTTTGTTTATAAACATGTTTTTCTATTTAACCCATTGATGGGACCCTAACAAGTACTACCACTCCAGGTCAGAGTGGACCAAGGAGCAATGGTAATGAAGGGGTGCTCCACATTCCCCAAACCTCCAAAACTGGAACCTCACCATCAGATAGAGTTTAATGTCATTCCCAGGACATGTAGACCCTAAGCCACCGCCTTCTAGCACCCATATGATAAAAAGGGCTGGGGCAATCATATAGGTGCTAGGGCTTGACGTGATCAGCTGATTGATTAGAGGGGGCCTCTCCAACCACCCGTCTAGCCTAAGTAAGGGTCTAAGTGAAGTGTTGCAGGTCATGGACTGCTCATCCACCAAGACTCCATCCTTAAGCATCACAGTGCCACATGGCCCATTTGGGGGGGGGTCTTGCCATAAGGGCAAAGAGGATTCTGCCACTGTAGTAGTTTGAAAACAGTAACATTCAGTGCCTCCTCATTTGAAACCGTTCTGTCCTTTCCTTTGTTAGGGTCCCTCAGCTCTCTCAGTTACCCTATAGGAAAATATCACTTAGGACCTCATCGTTACTTTTCCAGCAGTGCCCAGTATGTCTTGTTCATCTTACCAGGATTGTTTGTGTGATAGGATTGGATTTTACGACATGTCAACTCTTGTTGGGCTATTTTATGCCAAAGACGCTTTGTTATGATTCTATACTCCCAAGAGCTAAAAAAAAAAAACCCAAAAACAAAGCTTCACCACAATGTAGGAATAGCTGCCTACAGTCTATGAGGAAAAAGTTCACAGAATGTAAAGACGAAATAGAAAGCACATGTACTTTTAACCTTATTTATTCACATATAAACTCAACAACAGTCAATATAACAAAGTACTTAGGGGCAGTACTTACAGTTCATATATCTCCCTCGTTGAGGGGGTGTCAGGTTGGGTCTACAGTTGTTACTACCTCACTGAGGGGAGAGTTCCTTCAGTCACAAGAGACTGAGACAAGAGCTCGTTTCGCCGAGGCTCACACATTGGTACCAAAACCGTAAAGAGGGTTCTTTCCCCAACCTGACAAGGGACGTTACCTTTTCTACTTCCTGTCCCGAAGGCACAGGAGAGTTCTAGTCCCTACAACCAGATACAATTTAGAGTCATAACCAGAACACTAACATGTGCTACTAGTTTTGGCCAGGGTGAACCTGGGATTAATATTAATGAAGGAATGATACCAATCTCTAAAGAGATCCAAAACTGAAGCCTCACCACCCCCCATACCCAGAACACAACCAATAAGACGAGGAAAAAAAAATTAACTAATGAAAGGGATGCACATGTTAAAACAGAAACAAAATAAAGTTAAAAAAAAGGGGCAAAAACAGGTTGAAAGTCAGCTCCTGGATTCAAAACTGCCCAAGAGCTCGGGGGTGGGGGGTGTAATTCATCCCTCTCACCAAAAAGCTAGTAAGATGATCAATCACCAATTAAAATCAAATTAAGATTATCATGTTTATAATCATTGTGCTAAAGTTATTTCAAGACTGTTGCAATAAAACTGGCTGGCCTATCATTTCATATTCAGTGGCAAAACAGAAAAAAAAAAAAAGAAAATTGAATTTGAACAAGATTCCAAACATGTACGATATGGACTAATAATAATTAATACATTACCAAATTATCTTAGCATGTTAAACACACAAAGCTGTAAATATACAATATATATATATATATATATATATAAGGAATAATATATTCTCCCTCCAGCTATGGGTAAAATAGTAGGGCAGACTGGGCTCTTTAACCTTGGGTAGGTAACCAGTCTGGGAGATGGAAAACTCTGAATTCAAAATTCCTGAGGTCAGTCGTTGATTGGGTTTGTGTCATTCCTTATACACCAATTTTTTCCTATCGACTTTGCCAAAAAGTGTGGAATTGTCCAACACTCATGCGTCGAAAATTGACGAGAGTCCATTAAAATATATATATATATATATATATATATATATATATATATTGGAGGCACATGGGGTAAAGGTTAGTCATAAGAAATGGACTTGTCAACCCGGATTCAAATTTTGGACGAGGCTGTTTGCAATTCACATAGCACTAATACCCTTAGGAAAGGTATGCATCCAACTACTCTCCCTCCAGCTATGGATAAATAGTTTGGCAGACTGGGCTCTTTAAACATGGCTAGGTAACCAATCTAGGAGAAGGAAAACTGAATTCAAACCTGTTAAACTCCACCTAAGAAATCAACCGTGTGTTGTATGTTGTTTGTGCAGAGGGGTTGGTATATATATATATATATATATATATATTCATCCAAACACTTTGCATGACTAGGGTGTAATACAGGGTTGGCTTCTTAAGCAGAGTTTAACCGGTTGGAATTCAGAGTTTTCCTTCTCTTAGACTGGTTGCCTAACCTAAAGAGCCCAGTCTGCCATGAGGCATAGATAAAAAAAAAAAAAGTTTATCAAAAATGTGTTTGAAAAAAAAAAAAAAAAAGTTTGGAAAAAAAATTGGATACCCAACAAGAATTAATAAAAAAACGTCTTCAGCATAAAATAACCCAAAGGGTTGACATGCTGTAAGATCTAACTAACCAACCAGCCATAGAAATGCTTAGACATGCTCATACACACACACACATATATATATATATATATATATATATGCATAAATGGGCTGGGTTAGCTCAGTTGGTAGAGCGTTCGGCTAGAAACCACAAGGTTCCTAGTTCGATATCGGTCCTCGCCAACTCAGCGTATGAGTAGCACAGGGATCTGTGCGGTAAAGTAAGGAGCTGATGGTAGGCGTGGCGCTCCACCTCAGATGCTAAAAAAACAATCTCCTTGGTCTAGTGTATATATATATATATATATATTATATATATATATATAAAAAGAGAGAGAGAGAGAGAGAGAGAGAGAGAAGACAAAGACACGCACAAACAGAGGCATACAAACACTCACGCATACAGATGCATACATACACATGCTTAGAGAGAGAGAGGCATAGAAATGTTCACACATACAGATACATACACAAGAGAGATGCTGAGAGAGAGAGAGACACACCACACACACATGTGTGGAGATGCATACACACAGAGGCAGAAATGCGTACACAGATACACAGGTGTTCTTTTAATAATTACTTAAATATTTCTGTTTTTTGTTTTGTACTTTAGCTTTTCTAATATAATTATCATTTTGTCTTCAAATCAATATTTGTGAGGAGTTGTTTGGCCAGACATTGGTCGATGCCAATGACCAAAACAATTTTTGGACACAAAACACAAAACTTATCGGATTAGAAATAAAAAAAAATCTTCTATTTTTATCTCACAAGACAAAATGGAACAATAATGGTGCCATTCAAATATTCAGTTTATGGATTAAATTTAAATTGAAATTCACTTCTTTAAAATTACCCCCCCCCCCAAAAAAAACAAAAAAACTATGTCTCTGAATTTTTTTTAGATTGGGCTTGATAATTAGTATTATTTGGTTTGGTTTGGTTTGTTTTACGGCATATCAACCTCGGTGGGTCATTTAATGCCGACAAAGTTGTGAAATAAATTCATTCTTAATGCATAATACAATTTTGTTTATAAACTCATGTTTTTCTATTTAACCCATAAATGGGACCCTAACAGGTACTACCACTCCGGGTCAAATTGGACCAGTGAGCAATGGTAATGAAAGGGTGCTCCACATTCTCCAAAACTGGAACCTCACCATCAGATAAATTTTAATGTCATTCCCAGGACAGGTAGACCCTCAGTCACCGCCTTCTAGTATCCGTATGATAAAAAGGGGTTAAGGGTTGCCATAAGGACAATAGGGTTGGGAAAATCATATAGGTGCCAGGGCTTGACGTGACCAGCCGATTGATCGGAGGGGCCTCTCCGACCGCCCGTCTAGCCCAAGATAGGACCAAAGTGGAGTATTGCAAGTCATGAACTGCTCATCCACCTGGGTTCTATCCTTAAGCATCATGGTGACCCCATTGGGGGAGTCTTACCCCTCTGCAGAGGTGCAGTCGGTGCATTCTAACGCCCCAGCCGACAGGGCAGAGTATTATTTGGATTATTCGGACTATTGTCCTCATATGAAACTTATTGTTATCTGTACAACGTTTCAGCCACTGTGCCCTCCGGCTTTCTTCAGGTATTTCTTGTTGTAATCAGGAGTCATCACAGAACTTTGAACCCAACCCTTTTATTCACTCCATGGGGGGTATCCTGTTCTCACTCCACTAACCATAGCTGGGGTACAGGTGTTAAGCTGTGTTAATTATTATTCTATGTTACTGTCACCCTTGACCAGAATTGAACCTGCAGCCCAGAAATAACTGTCACTTAGAACTGTCTTAACCAATGCCTATATCCACTATGCTATGCGTCCAATTGGATGAGGACAATAGTCCGAATAATCCAAATAATACTAATTATCGAGCCTCATCTAAAAAATTCAGGGGAAAGCGTATTAATCTATCTATCTATACATATATAAAGGGCAGTGGTGTATATGTGTATGTCCAGAGGAAACTTCGAAAATCAAACAATTAAGACAAAGTAAAAAAAAAATATATATTATATATATATATATATATATATATTTTACTTTATATACTCTTTTTTACTTATATACACATTCACTATCACCAGGGCTTGGTTTTCGAGCAAAAATATTTTATCTATATTTGGGAAGATATATAAAAATTAAACTTTGTATAGTAACAGAAGATAATTGAAATATGATGTTGATTGATTGAATTAATTGCCTCATTTATATTGTATTTTTTTTTTTAATTGTAATTTATTGAATTAAAATTTCTTACTATATTGTTATATATTTACGTGGGGATTTTATGGGGCATCCAGTGAGGATCTAACTTGTGATAACTAATAATGGATCTGCGAGACTAACCTTTAAAAAATCCCCCCCCTCTACCCAGGTGACACCAGGTAGCCACTTCTAGTATATAGACAAATACAGCTTCACTAACAGTTTTGATATTTTTTGGACACATCTTTTAAGACATCTATCAATGTGGATTGAAAAGTTCATATGATGACAATATATATATATATATATATATATATATATATACACACACATATGCATACATACAAACACATATACACATATATGCATTTCTTCCCATATATATATATATATATTTCTTTTTATCTACATTTATCAAAATGCTCATTACACTTCTTGATTCCATAAATATACATGGACCTGCTCACAAGACGCTGTTCAGATATATCTATCTATTTATCTATCTACATATCTGTATTAGCTTATTCAGATCTATCTATCGACCAATAGATCTGTTTAGTCATGTCTATCTATCTCTTTCTCATATATATATATATATATATATATATATATATATATATATATATATATATATATATATATGCTGTTGATGGATTTTTTGACCAATGAGATCCAAGCATTTTTTTCTTCTAATGGATTTAAATTCATATTACGATTAAAAACATGTCATTTATCTATTTATTTTTTTTCTCTAATGGAAACTTATTTTTCTCTAATTATTGGTGATAGAAATCTTTAAAAAAAAAATATTATGATTTATTTATGAGAAGGTCAAAGATATTAACGTTAGTTCACATTGGCTGTACCGCTAACAAGAAGGTTCATATGCATTTCCTCATCCCACACAACATGTATGAAAATACCCCCCCCTCTTTTCTATACAATCTGCTAAGCTTATAAAAATATTTGTATTACAACACATATACATACGCTCACATAGTTCAGATACATATTTTAACAATTTTTTAATCTGTAAAAAATATTTGATTCAGCCCTTCTGCAAGGAGAGCAACATTTTGTTGTTGTCAACAGTATACAGGCAGAGCTCGCTTACGATCAAGTCAGGCTGAAAGCACCTGTTCCCACTAGATCACCAAAGTTAAGCAACAATGAGCCAGTTCAATACTTAGTTGGATGACCACATAAGCAACAGCAGGTTAAAGAATATTGATAAAGATTAGCCACTTTGATTTTGAAAAACAAAACAGCGTGTAAAATTTAACCCCCCCCCCAAAAAAAAAAAAAAAACCCAGTAATTTTTGTTTTCAACTGTTTGACCGAAAATACGATTTTAACTCGCTGTAAAAAATAATTCAATTGATGAAAACCGATAACAGTTACATATTTAGAAAGATTACTCTATTCTCTTTCCAACCATATAAATCTTTTTAAGACTGGTTAAGAAATAGTCGAGAAATTGCAAATTGAACTGATTAAGGTCGCAAATTTGAAAATGTCAGCGTTTTTCAGCTAAATGCTTGTAATGCTAGGTACAGTAAGCAACCTGAATCAAAAATGACTTGATTCTGTATTAACTATTAACAATTTTCTAAGTCCTGAGCCCCATTCCTCTAAGGTTTTATTAAAAAAATGGCTAAAAATGTCCTTTTTAATTAAATTTACCTGTTATTTCCTATAAATCAAAGACTTCTAAATATATTTAATATTACATTTAACTCTTAACATCCTATACTGCCCCATTCCACCCGTCCGGAAGTCACATTCATTTTCCTAATCTACCCCAAATGATATCCTTTGTTTAAATGTAATATTAAACATATTTAGATGTCTTTGATTTAAGGGAAATAAGAGTAACTTTAAATGAAAAGGCCATTTTTAGCCATTTATTGATAAATCCTTATAGGAATGGGGCTCTGGACTTGGAAAATTCTCAACAGGATGTCAAGAGTTAAACAAAGGCTATCGTTTGGGGTGGATTATGAAAACAAATGTGACTTCCGGACGGGTAGAATGAGGTGGTATAGGATGTTAAGAGTTAAATGACCTGAAGTTGTGTTGCATAATCTATGTGGTTGCATAAGATTATTGTCAATCCCCTGTATCTCTAAAGGGATGGCCCTTTTCATATCACGGGTGGGACTTTCCATGGAATAGTACAGAAAGCCCGCGAAATACGTGAAGTCACGTGGGACCTAGTTGGGTCCTCAGTTTCAGTTTAGACGTCGGGCAGAGAAGATGTCCTGCCTTAACTGGAACTCACTGCATACGCGCGCTAGTCAGATGTTTAGTTAACTAAATAAAAGCTTAAGAAAATAACAGTTTTGTGGTTGGTGAATGTCTTGGTAACAAGACTGATCTAGAAGAACAAATGAGTTAAGTGCGACCAACCACTGAGACGGGGTCCAGATGTTAGAAGAGACGCCTAGAAGAGACCTAGAAGAACTTAAGATATCAAAGACGCCAGAAGAAGAATAGAAGTAGAAAGAAAGTAAAAGAAAAGGGTATACAACAGTTGGTTGATTGGGTTTTATGGCATGTCAACCCTTGTTGGGTCATGTTATGCCAAAGACATTTTTGTTTTATTCATTATTGATGGCACTCAATTTTTAAAAACTATTTTAGATATATTTTTTTTAACATGTTTTTCTATTTCACCCATAGATGGTACGCTAACTGGTACTACCACTCCTTGTCAGAGTGGACCTGGGTGTAACGATGATGAAGGGGTACTCTACATTCCAAAAAAAAAAAAAAAAAAAAACTCCCTTGTCTAGTGCTAGCAAACAGGGCATAGACTCCATCACTGTCTGGCTGATATCAACAATAGGTGACTCCACCAACTTTTACTTAAACATTGACCTTGTGCCACACTCCGCTTGTGCAAAGATGTTGGTAAATATATACTTTCATATATCTTGTTTGGTTTGGTTTGTTTTGTTTAACGGCATATCAACCGCAGTGGGTCATTTAATGCCGACAAAGCTTTGAAATAATTTAATTCTTAACGGATAATGAGTTTTGTTTATAAACTCAGGTTTTTTCTATTTAACCCATAGATGGGACCCTAACAGGTACTACCACTCATGGACTGCTCATCCACCAGGGTTCTATCCTTAAGCATCACAGGTCATCACCCACAGCCAACAGGTAGCCTCATTGGAGGAGTCTTACCCCTCTGCAGTCAGTGCATTCTAACGCCCCAGCTGACGGGGTGTTTATATATCTTGGGCACCTTGCTTGTGTAATGGTTAACAAACTAATTTTAGTGTTTGATTTTAACTAGGTGCTCCATACTTCTGGCCTTGTGCCAAACTTTAGGGGAAAAATAATTATAGAAGAATGTCTTATGCACATTAGTGTTTTATATGTCACTAAAAATATTCATTTTCTTGGGAGTTGATGACAGTGACAAGGAAATTAGACAAAATGAGTTCTAATTAAAATCGGTAATTTGCATATCGTGCATAAGGGACAAAAAAAAAGTTGTTTTTTTTTTTTACAAAATAAATTAAAAAAAAAAAAAAAAAAAAAAAATTTACAAAGTTAAACAAAGTCGTTATTGTTAATTTATAACAATAAAGATGAGGACAATAGTCCAAATAATCCAATAATATTAAGTCTTAGCCATTACGATGTATTTGCTGTTATTTCAGCCACTGAAAAAACAAAAACAAACTAATTACCCGGTAAAGCTTTCAGCTAGAAATCTCAAGGTTCCTAGTTCGATAAACTAGCGAATGAGTAGCACAGGGATCAAGGAGCTGATGGTAGGTGTGGTACTCCACCTCAGATGCAAAAACAATCTCCTTGTCTAGCACTAGTGAAAAGGGGATAGACTCTCTCGCTGACTGGCTGATACCGAATACAGCATGCACCCCATTTCAGCATGCCATTTTTAGTGTATTTAAGCATATATTGTTGTGTGCTCTCCTGTTAACCTTGATTATAACAATACCAGCAATAAAATAAGGATGCATGGAGTTTAGGGCAGGTAAAAGTACTGAGTGTAAGCTGAGTTAGTGAGCATCATAGAGAAGATTGGGCTAGGCCTACGGGAGGTCTCAAACTTCACCTATGATGTATAAGACGAAGGGGCAATTTTTGAACCAAAATTTTAGAAAAAAAGTCATCCTATATGCTGTCAAATACAGTAATTTGAAAAGAAGAGTTTAATCAATTCTTCACAAAATTTATATCATTAAATAATTGAAAATGATATTTGCCTGTATTTTATAGATGAAGTTTGGCATTACTTGGTATTATTACGACACATGGTGCAACGGATATAAGGGTTGAGTTAGTACAGTTCTACATGACAATTATCTATAGGTTGCAGGTTCAATCCTGACCACAGGCAATAATATCATAATAATATATATATTTACCAAACCCCTCCGCACAAGTAGGATGTGACATAAGGTCAATTTCTTAAGCCGAGTTTAACAGATTTGAATTCAGAGTTTTCATTCTCCTAGACTGATTGTCATACCAAGTTTAAAGAGCCTAGTCTACTATTTACCCATAGCTGGAGGGAAAATAGTTGGAACCATACCTTTCCCAAGAGCATTAGCGCTATGTGAAATGCAAACAAACTGAGCTCTTTAACCTTGATTAAGCAACCAGCCTAGGAGAAGGAAAACTCAGAATTCAAACCTGTTAAACACCGCTTAAGAAATTGACCTTGTGTTGCATCCTACCCATTTGGAGGGGTTGGTAAATATATATATGAGTATAGATAAAAGGATATGAAAACAACACAATATGCTGTTAAAGTGAAAACATTTTATATCATATTCATAGCTAATATACATATACACAATTATCTAGTTTGGTTTATTTAATGGCATTTTAAGTGTATTGCTCTAATATAAATCTTGCTACCTTGTGCCATTTTTTCCTTGCTTACAGACAGACAGACAGACATATATATATATATATATATATATATATATATATATATATGAGTTTGGTTCTTTGAACTTAATAATATATAGATTAGGAATTTTCTTTGCTTAGACTCCAAATAATTTATGTCTGAAAATTTATAAATGGTTGAACTTTTCAAAAGTTTTCATCAAAAATGAATAAAATTAGAACAGCAAAAACAGTTATGACATTTGAAGTTGTTCATAAATAAATTTACTGATATCTTAGACAAACAAACACACAATATTTTAGACAACATATGTACACATATCTCAAGACAACAAACACACATGATATTTTAGAAAACAAACACATATGATATCCCAGGCAGATAAAACAAACAACACATGATATTCAGACAGACAAGCAGACACCATCTGACATCGTAGACACACAACCAAACATACACATGACATCGTAGACACACAACCAACAAACACACATACGAGATCGTAGACACACAACCAACATACATACGAGATCGTAGACACACAACAAACATACATACGAGATCGTAGACACAGCACAACCAACATACACATGACATCGTAGACACACAACCAAACACATGACAAGACACACAACCAAACAACACATACACCATGACATACCGTAGACACACAACCAAACATACACATGTAGACACACAACCAAACATACACATGACATCGGTAGACACACAACCAAACATACACATGACATCGTAGACACACAACCAAACATACACATGACACCATAGACACACAACCAAACATACACATGACATCGTAGACACACACCAAACATACACATGACATCGTAGAACAAACATACACATGACATCGAGAACACAAACAAACATACACATGACATCGTAGACACACAACCAAACATACACATGAATCGTAGACACACAACAACCAATTTACATGAGATTGCAGACAAACAAACACACATAATATCGAACAACAAACAAACAAACACATATGATATCTTAGACAACAAATGCATCTTTCTTTTGTCACAAAGATAATGGGTCCCAGCATGCTTTTCAAAGAAATTCAATAGAATTCTCCACTTAAACTAGACAGAACAGGTTAAAGGGGAATATCTTGTCATGTGGGGATCTTTAGCTTTTCAAATTGCTTTGTGTTCCATATGACAGTCTAGTTAAAAAAATTAAAAAATCTTTTTACTATAATAAAAAAAAAAAAAAAGAAAAAAAAAAAAAGAAAAAAAAAAGAAATGAGCTTTTGTCTAATGAAAGTAATTGAAAATTATTTCTACCAATTTATTAATACACTTGAAGTTGATGAAAATATATTTCTACCAATCTTAGTTAATACACCTGAATAGTTATGAAAATTATTTCTACCAATTTAATTAATACACTTGAAGTTGATGAAAATTATTTCTACCAATTTATTAATACACTTGAAGGCTGATGAAAATTATTTCTACCAATTTATTAATACACCTGAAGTTGATGAAAATTATATTCTACCAATTTATTAATCCACCTGAAGTTGATGAAAATTTATTCTTAAACAAATCATATATATTAAAAAAACAAAAAAAACATTTGGCACAAATAACCCACAAGGGTTTACTTTGCCATTAAAACAACTAACATTACCAAGGAGACTCCGGCACTTATAAATTATTTTTCTCTATGCAAACTGTCATTATCCCTGCTAAATTTCATATTGAGCCAATTGTTCTCATGTGATGATTAACGTATATTTTATAAAAATGAATATCCTTCCAACAATCTCTTAGATTTCTGAAAAAAATGTCTACGAGAAACATAAAGCATTTAGTGTTTTAGATTTATCATAAATTCGGAACAAGTTTGATTAAAATTCGGTCAATAGCAATTTCAAATATACCGATGAGAGCGAACACGCCAAGCGAGTGCGAAAACGTAGCTTGTTTGGCAGATGGTAGTAAGCTCCCTTACCTATCGCAGATTCCTCTCGGACAGGTCGCTTTAAACCAGATTTGAAAGTGTTGATGGTAATAATATTGAACAGAATTTGAATTTCCTCCTCATTTGTTAAAGTGACAAGTCAGTTGTTGATGGCAGTCTCAAGGTTTACTTCTAGTCTACAGGGAAAACGACTGTGCTTTACCTACTATTGCCGGTAACTTAGTGAATGAGTGAGTTTGGTTTGGGGTGGGTTGCCGACTACAGGCTTATGTGTTACATTGTTAGGCAGTGAATGTGCTTTTTTTTTTGCTTTTTATCNCTATAGGGTTTAGGGGCAGGTCAGTTCAACTCCAAGAGATCGTAGCATGAAGACTTGGTAGTGTGATCATATAGAGAAAGATTGGGCTATGGCACTTATTTAGGTCTCTAAATTCTTAAAGCCTTATGATGTATATAGAGAAGGGTCAATTTTTTTGAACCAAATATTGGTTAGATAAACGTAACATCAAATAATTATTGCTGTCAAATTGGAGTAATTTGAAAAGAGAGAGTTAGATATTCTTCAAAATTTATAGTCATTAAATAATTGAAAATGATCATTCTTGCCTGTGGTTTTATAGTATTTGACAGTTTGGCATTAGTAGGGTGTATCCATATGGTACTTGAGCGCACGGGACATTTTCTCTTGCCACGGTTCTTTATAACTGAAACGTGAGGGACCAACTTAGGTACCACGTGAGGTTCACGTATTTCGATGGTGCAACGGAATATAAGGGTTGAGTTAGTACAGTTCTACATGACAATTTTATAGGTTGAGGTTCGAATCTGACACGGCATAATATCATAATGAATGATATATAGCTCCTTGTTACTATTCATGTGTAAAGTATCCCACCGTATATGAAGACTAGGTCCGCAGGAACGTAGCGATCCTTTTAGAGATACATGTGAATATGGAGGGTAATTTTCTGTGGAGGATAATCTCTAGGTTTAACAGATTTGATTTCAGAGTTTTTCATATTTTACGATGATTTGTCATATTCAAAAACAACCCACACGGGAGGGATGATATAAGAGAGAGAGACGAAGTCTAGTATATTACCCATAGCTGTAGGGAAATAGTTGGAACCTTAATAACTTTACAAGAGCATGTACGTATGTTTTGTAATGGCAACATACATGAGCATTATTAAAAACCTTGATTAGGCAACAGCCTAGGAGAAGGAAAACTCAGATAGTCATACTTGATCTTTCAACACTCTGTTAAGAATGACTTGTGTGCATCTACACATTTGTGGGAGGGGTTGGTTAATATAGTGAATATGCTGCTATTTTATATCAGATAATAGATTATAGAACAAAAGGACAATATGGTGCTGTGTAAAGAAGTCGCAATATTTTCTACTCAATCATATGTGATAGATAATATTTAGTTAGCAGAACTATACACAAATGTATTCTAGCTTTGGTTTAAGATAGATTTAAATTACGTGAAAGTTCACGCGCTGCGGAACTAAGTTGGGTCCTCGAGTCGTTCAGTATAATCTCAGCAGGAGATTGTCCCTGTGCCTAAACATGGCCACCACTACCTAGTAACGCGTCGCGGCTTAGGTCAGTTATTGTATAGCGTTATAAATAAAAGCTAAGAAAATAAAGTTATGTGGGTTGCGTGAATGTCTTGGTAACAAGACTGATCTAGAAGAACAAATGAGTAAGGTGGGACCAACATGGGAGAGGGTCCGATGTTAAAAGAGACGTAAGAGAGACCTAGAAGAACTTAAAGATATCAAAGACGCCAGAAGGAAGATAGAAGTAGAAAGAAAGTAAAAGAAAAGGGTAATCAACAGTTGGTTGATTGGGTTTTATGGCATGTCACCTTGTTGGGTCATGTTATGCAAGACATTTTTGTTTTATTCATTATTGATGGCACTCAATTTTTAAAAAACTATTTTTAGATATATTTTTTTTAACATGTTTTTATTTCACCCATAGATGGTAACGCTAACTGGTACTACATCCTTGTCAGAGGTGGACCTGGGTGTAACGATGATGGAGGGTACTCTACATTCCAAAAAAAAAAAAAAAAAACTCCCTTGTCTCAAGTGCTAGCAAACAGGCATAGACTCCATCACTGTCTGGCTGATATCAAATAGGCGACTCCCAACTTTACTTAAACAATTGACCTTGTGCCACACTCCGCTTGTGCAAAGATGTTGGTAAATATATACTTTTCTATATCTTGTTTGGTTTGGTTTGTTTTGTTTAACGGCATATCAACCGCAGTGGGTCATTTAACTGCGACAAAGCTTTGAATTTAATTCTTAACGGATAATGAGTTTTGTTTATAAACTCAGGTTTTTTCTATTTAACCCATAGATGGGACCCTAACCAGGTACTACCACTCATGGACTGCTCATCCACCAGGGTTTATCTTAAGCATCAAGGTCATCACCCACAGCCAACAGGTTAGCCTCATTGGAGGAGTTTTACCCCTCTGCAGTCAGTGCATTCTAACCCCAGCTGACGGGGTGTTTATATATCTTGGGCACCTTGCCTTGTGTAATGGTTAACAAACTAATTTTAGTGTTTGATTTTAACTAGGTGCTCCATACTTCTGCCTTGTGCCCAAACTTTAGGGAAAAAATAATTATAGAAGAATGTCTTATGCACATTAGTGTTTTTATATGTCACTAAAAATATTCATTTTCTTGTGGAGTTGATACAGTGACAAGGAAATTAGACAAATGAGTTCTAATTAAAATCGGTAATTTGCATATCGTGCATAAGGGACAAAAAAAAAAGTTTGTTTTTTTTTTACATAAATAATTAAAAAAAAAAAAAAAAAAAAAATCTTTACAAAGTTAAACAAAGTCGTTATTGTTAATTTATAACAATAAAGATGAGGACAATAGTCCAAATAATCCAAATAATATTAAGTCTTAGCCATTACGATGTATTTGCTGTTATTTTTCAGCCACTGAAAAAACAAAAACAAACTAATTACCCGGTAAAGCTTTCAGCTAGAAATCTCAAGGTTCCTAGTTCGATACCGGCCCTCGCCAACTCAGCGAATGAGTAGCACAGGGATCTGTGTGGTGAAGTAAGGAGCTGATGGTAGGTGTGGTACTCCACCTCAGATGCAAAAACAATCTCCTTGGTCTAGCACTAGTGAAAAGGGGATAGACTCTCTCGCTGACTGGCTGATACCGACTCTAGGCCGCCCCGTCGACTTTACTTACTTTTTACTTACTTACAGCATATAAGATGCACCCCCATTTCAGCATGCCATTTTTAGTGTATTTAAGCATATATTGTTGTGTGCTCTCCTGTTAACCTTGATTATAACAATACCAGCAATAAAATAAGGATGCATGGAGTTTAGGGCAGGTAAAAGTACTGAGTGTAAGCTGAGTTAGTGAGCATCATAGAGAAGATTGGGCTAGGCCTACGGGAGGTCTCAAACTTCACCTATGATGTATAAGACGAAGGGCAATTTTTTGAACCAAAATTTTAGAAAAAAAGTCATCCTATATGCTGTCAAATACAGTAATTTGAAAAGAAGAGTTTAATCAATTCTTCACAAAATTTATATCATTAAATAATTGAAAATGATATTTGCCTGTATTTTATAGATGAAGTTTGGCATTACTTGGTATTATTACGACACATGGTGCAACGGATATAAGGGTTGAGTTAGTACAGTTCTACATGACAATTATCTATAGGTTGCAGGTTCAATCCTGACCACAGGCAATAATATCATAATAATATATATATTTACCAAACCCTCCGCACAAGTAGGATGTGACATAAGGTCAATTTCTTAAGCCGAGTTTAACAGATTTGAATTCAGAGTTTTTCATTCTCCTAGACTGATTGTCATACCAAGTTTAAAGAGCCTAGTCTACTATTTACCCATAGCTGGAGGAAAATAGTTGGAACCATACCTTTCCCAAGAGCATTAGCGCTATGTGAAATGCAAACAAACTGAGCTCTTTAACCTTGATTAAGCAACCAGCCTAGGAGAAGGAAAACTCAGAATTAAACCTGTTAAACACACCGCTTAAGAAATTGACCTTGTGTTGCATCCTACCCATTTGGAGGGGTTGGTAAATATATATATGAGTATAGATAAAAGGATATGAAAACAACACAAATATGCTGTTAAAGTGAAAACATTTTATATCATATTCATAGCTAATATACATATACACAATTATCTAGTTTGGTTTATTTTAATGGCATTTTAAGTGTATTGCTCTAATATAAATCTTGCTACCTTGTGCCATTTTTTCCTTGCTTACAGACAGACACAGACAGACCAGACACATATATATATATATATATATATATATATATATATATATATATGAGTTTGGTTTCTTTGAACTTAATAATATATAGATTAGGAATTTTCTTTGCTTAGACTCCAAATAATTTATGTCTGAAAATTTATAAATGGTTGAACTTTTCAAAAGTTTTCATCAAAAATGAATAAAATTAGAACAGCAAAAACAGTTATGACATTTGAAGTTGTTCATAAATAAATTTACTGATATCTTAGACAAACAAACACACAATATTTTAGACAACATATGTACACATATCTCAAGACAACAAACACACATGATATTTTAGAAAAACAAACACATATGATATCCCAGGCAGATAAACAAACACACATGATATCTCAGACAGACAAGCAGACACATCTGACATCGTAGACACACAACCAAACATACACATGACATCGTAGACCAAACACACATACGAGATCATACGAGATCGTAGACCACAACCAAACATACATAGAGATCGTAGACACACAACCAAACATACATGACACGTAGACACACAACCAAACATACACATGACACCGTAGACACACAACCAAACATACACAGACACCGTAGACACACAACAAACATACACATGACCGTTAGACACACAACCAAACATACACATGACATCGTAGACAACACAACCAAACATACACATGACATCGTAGACACACAACCAAACATACACATGACATCGTAGACACACAACCAAACATACACTGACATCGTAGACACACAACCAAACATACACATGACATCGTATGATACACAACCAAACATACACATGACATCGTAGACACACAACCAAACATACACATGACATCGTAGACACAACCAACATACACAACACAACCAATTTACATGAGATTGCAGACAAACAAACACACATAATATCGCAAACAAACAAACAAACAACACATATGATATCTTAGACAACAAATGCATCTTTCTTTTGTCACAAGATAATGGGTCCCAGCATGCTTTTCAAAGAATTCAATAGAATTCTCCACTTAAACTAGACAGAACAGGTTAAAGGGGAATATCTTGTCATGTGGGGATCTTTAGCTTTTCAAATTGCTTTGTGTTCCATATGACAGTCTAGTTAAAAAAAATTAAAAAAATCTTTTTACTATAAAAAAAAAAAAAAGAAAAAAAAAAGAAAAAAAAAAGAAAGAAAAAAGCAAAAAAAAAAGCACATTCACTGCCTAACAATGTAACACATAAGCCGTAGTCGCAACTCACCCCCCAAACCCAAACTCACTCATTCACTAAGTTACCGCAATAGTAGGTAAAGCACAGTCGTTTTCCCTGTAGACTAGAAGTAACCTTGAGACTCCATCAACAACTGACTTGTCACTTTAACAAATGAGGAGGAAATTCAAATTCTGTCTCAATATATTACCATCAACACTTTCAAATCTGGTTTAAGCGACTGTCCGAGAGAATCTCGATAGTAAGGAGCTTACTACCTCTGCCAACAAAGCTACGTTTCCACTCGGCTTGGCGTGTTCGCTCTCTCGGTATATTGAAAATTGCTATTGACCGAATTTTAATCAAATCTTGTTCCGAATTTATGATAAATCTAAACACTAAATGCTTTTATGTTTCTCGTAGACATTTTTTCAGAAAATCTAAGAGATTGTTGGCAAGGATATTCATTTTTATAAAATACGTTAATCACATGAGAACAATTGGCTCAAATATGAAATTTAGCAGGGATAATGACAGTTTGCCATAGAGAAAAATAATTTATAAGTGCCGGGAGATCTCTTGGTAAATGGTTAGTTGTTTTAATGGCATATAAACCCTTGTGGGTTATTTTGTGCCAAATGTTTTTTTTGTTTTTTTAAATATATATGATTTTGTTTAAGAAATAATTTTCATCAACTTCAGGTGGATTAATAAATTGGTAGAAATAATTTTCATCAACTTCAGGTGTATTAATAAATTGGTAGAAATAATTTTTCATCAGTTCAAGTGTATTAATAAATTGGTAGAAATAATTTTCATCAACTTCAAGTGTATTATAAATTGGTAGAAATAATTTTCATCAACTTCAGGTGTATTAATAAATTGGTAGAAATAATTTTCATCAACTTCAAGTGTATTAATAAATTGGTAGAAATAATTTTCATTAACTTTCATTAAGAAAGAAAGTAAGGGAGAGATAGAGAGAGGAGGTGAGCGTGCAGAAGCAATAATGCTAATCTGTTTCACTAGAACATAAGAAAAAGATGAAAAGAAGGAAAGAAAGAAAAAGAGAGAGTTAAATCAAGATTACTATACTTTTTACATATCAAACTATTTTGCAATAGCTCTTAAGTAAACATATCAAACATCGTAATAATTAAATTATCATACTGTGGTATATCCACAGGTCTTAGCAACGATGTTGACATTAAGAGTTGCTTTTCTGACCGTAGAATGATTGTTATAACGTGTATTTTCAGTTTATATTATAACTTGCAGGGCCTGTGGATATACTACAGTATGATAATTTAATTATTACAAGGTTTGATATTGAAGAATAATTAAAGTTCCAATTACCGTCGAACTGGGAAGACAAGGCGACAAACGGTTGTAACTTAAATACAAACCTGAATAGTCACAAAGTCTACTGCAGAATGACAGGATATATATGACTCCACAATGTCATTCAAATCAAACAGTCAAGCATCCAATCAGAACTCAAGGAATGGAATTACCCAAATTCATGAATGGGTCATTCTTGATTTCTATATATACCAACTGTCTTGGACACTGCCTAAGTTGTACTTAGCTGCTGTTATTCAAACCAACAGTAGACTTACTGACTTCAATAGATATATTTACTTAAGAGCTATTGTGGAATAGTTCAATATGTAAAAAAGTATAATAATCTTTATTTAACTCTGGATCACTCTTTCCTTCTTCATATCTTATCATTATGTTCGATTGAAACAGATTAGCATTATCACTTCCGCACACTCACCTCCTCTCTCTATCTTTCCCCTACTCTCTTTTTCTTTACTTTTTCATCTTATATTTTTTTCTGTGTAGTGTGTCCTTTTTCTTTCCTTTCTAATAAAAAATGGAATGGTCCATTGTTTAGCTGAGGTTACAAAACTCATAAGAAATATTTTTTTTGGCATTTCATCATTGACAATCTTGACAGTCTCATTTTTGACTAGAGGGTGTTGCAAGATGATAATGGTCAGAAGATTAAGGAACAAGAGTATCAATATAGAGATTATACCACGAGGGACTTCTAAAAAAATAAGCTGGGGTAAGCAAATGACAGTATTATGATCTTGAAGATGAAATTAAAAGATAATTAACATTAATTAAAGATTTAATTAAATGCATCACATGACCTCTGAAATGTCAGCTGAATTTTTGTTTTGTTTTGAGCATTAGTATTTACAATTAAGCAATGAAAGCGCTAATTGTTGAGCTTTCATTACTAAAAGTATTACATGGATTATATTGCATTAACCCTTTAGCGGGCAGAGCAAGATTTTTTCAACAATGGCACTTGGGCAGAGCAACATTTTTCTCATTTTATTGATAGCTCAATGTAAGGTTTTTTTCTTCCTATTGTCTGCTCATTGACCAATTCAATGATAATGTATATAAACATTGCTAGCAGACCCCACTGTAGTGTAGGATTGTGTAGAGGTGGTTTTCAATAAATATAAGATTAAGAATATCAGTCATCCACAGACACGTGTTTCAACGTTTATGTCTCATCAGTGTGGCTTGACTTTTTTAACAGCTACCTCTAGCCAGGAGCGAAACCAGACAGAATTTTGGTCTGTCAAGCTCCTTACCCTCACGGCGGTCAGAGACTGTCAGTCAGAGGCAAACAATACATACAGGATGTATGTTTTTACAATCACCAGAGAACTCAAGTCTGTAAACAACAGGCGAGTAAATGCCTTATGCTAAACGTCTTCTACCAGGAAATTTGGGAGCATATATATTAGTTTGTGTATATATATTTATTGCATGGATGTGATTCTGTGACCCTGGGATTTATGCCTTTCTTTTTGGCATTCATAAGGCATATATATGTGGATGATATCAAGTGTTTCCTTGATAGGATTCAACCAAAATTGAGAACTCAAACATACATAAATATAGTGTATATATATTTACTTATACAGAGTATTAGAAATAAATGAATAAATGGATATGTTGGTGGATATGTAATTTATTTTAGATTTCTTTGCCTTGTCAGTTGAGCTTTACTAATTTGAAAAAAAGTGAAAAAAAAACAAAAAAACAAAAGTGAAAAAAAAAAAAAAAAAAAAAAAAGTGAAAAAAAAAAAAACAAAAAAAAACAAAAGTGAAAAAAAAAATAAAAATGAAAAAAAAAAGAAGTGAAAAAGTGAAAAAAAAAAATGAAAAAAAAAAGTGAAAAAAAAAAAAAAAAAAAAGTGAGAAAAAAATAAAAGTGAAAAAAAACCCAAAAAACAACAAACAAAATCAGTGAAATGGGAAGATCACCATTGAGACCGAGTATCAGGTCTTCGAATTAGTGATGGTCAGACTGACGAGGCAATGAAATGCCGAAATAAATTTATATCTACATCAAGGTATCCATATATATATATATATATATATATATATATATATATATATATATATATACATATATTCCTTATGTTTGCATCCAAAGTTGTATGCCTTCTTTATGTGTTTTTTTCAAACTGACAGGATATCAAGAAAGTTTTCCTTTTTTATGAATAATTGCCCCATTGATGGTTTAAATAAAACTGAAATGCTATAGCTTCAGCTTCAAAAATGTCAATTTGAAATGTATTTCATGTTTTTTTTTCTCAAACTTATATATATATATATATATATATATATGAGGAAGAATGAATAAAGAAAAGAAAGAAAAACAAAATTTCACTCTGATGAAGGTCGTATCTTCTGTGTGCGGAATATTTTCACATTCTTCTATTATTATTATTTCATTTGTTTATTTAATGATAATAATAGTTTAAACCGTGTACACAGAGATGAACTGACCGAAACACATGTGTAAGTGATATTGATTAAATTCATCTTTTATTATCCATACTGTTCTTTCTTTTCTTTATTCATTCTTCCTCATATTGTCAGATTCATTTCCAATTCCATTTTTACACACATATACATATATATATATATATGCAGACACACACACACACACACTGCATTAATTTTAAAGTATTCTTCAAACAGATTAAGAGACTGATTTCTGATAATGCATCTAAAATTATTTATTCTGAAAAATGTAGTAAATAGGTTTCTCTCTAACTCATACCATGAGGAAAACACAGTTTCAAATTGCACAGAAAATAACATTAAATATCAAATCCCATCAGTAAGTTATCTGGTGCAATCCGTTAACAGAGTCTTAAAGTAAGGAAACTCACCAGAGAGAAAGGTTGGTGAGTGGGGAGGGGAAATATGTGTCCCTTCCTTAAAAAGGGAATTATAATCTAAGATGGAGGACAGAATTAACTCTTTCCCCCTCCATCTATAAAGGGCAGTTGTGTCTATGTCTATGTTCGGAGGAAACTTCGAAAATAAAACAATTAACAACAAAGTAAATATATATATACACATTAAATATCACCAGGGCTTGAATTAAATGATAACAGCATAGAATTTTTTTTTGCATTTAATATTGTAAATAGTAGACATTCATTTTTTTTTTTTTTTAGAGTGGCTTGATCAATGCAAGATCTTTTTTTTTTTACATGGGGTTTTAATGGGGCATCCTGTGAGGGCCCAACTCACGATTCAGTTATAAATTATTACTGAATTGTGAGTTGGATACCCCATAGACCTGCGAGACTAACATTAAAAAAAATCCCCCTCTAACCAGGTCGATGTTGGGTAGCCGCTTCTAGTATAAAGTAAAAGTAAGTAAAGTAGGGGGAGTAGTCTATTGTCGGTATCAGCCGCACAGTGTGGATGTCTATCCTTGTAACAGTACGGTTTACTACAAAAAAAAAAAAAATGAAGCTGCTACGATAATCTCGTAAATTCACACCAACACACAAAACCTTCAGTACACACAAGAAGTAAAGACTACAACAGGGTGTCAAGTCCTTCGACGTCACACATGCGAAGCCTGTAGGAGAACTGCTACCCCACATCCACTCGTCTGTTTTTAAAATGTCTCACTGCTATCTCATGCAAATAAGCCTATAGCATAAAAATGGCAGTTTTGCTAAACGGCTCTCAGAGAGTAGATCAACACGCGAGACAGCGAACGCATTTAACTTCTGTAAGTCACTGTCACTTCTATTACAATCCTTTTATTGCTAGTGCTAGACCAGAGAGATTATTTTATGTGTTTGAAGTGGAGCACCACAATTATCGTCAGCTCCCCACTTTACCGCACCGAACTGTGCTACTCCTACATGTAGTAGATGAGGGCCAGTATCATGGATTCTTCATGTCATATAATAGTTAGTGAGTAAGACTAGCAGACCATAGCTAAGTTTATTAAAGGACTACAGAATATATTTATTTTTCATCAATCATATCTGTATATGTGTAGGTACTACTTGCAATTAGTGATTTCATGGCTTTCCATTATCTAATTTAATGCTTAAAGACGGAATCCTGGTGGCTGAACAATCCATGACATGCAACACCCCACTTTAGACCTTACTTAGGGCAGACTAGCAATCAAAGAAGTCCCCTATGATCAATTAGTTAGTCACATCAAGCCCTAGCACCTATATGATTGTCCCAACCCTATTGTCCCTATGGCAAACCCCAACCCTTATTATCATATACATGCTAGAAGACAGTGGCTGAGGGTCTTAATGTCCTGGAGCTCGAGGAATGTGGAGTACCACTTCATTGCCATTACTCCCAGGTCCACTCTGATCAGAGGTGGTAGTACCATTAAGGTCCCAACTATGGTATAAAGAGATAAAAAATGAGTTTTTGAAAAATGTTTTTAAAAATTGAGTTTAAAAAGAATTGAAAAATGACCAGTCTCCAATGTATGCCATTAAAAAAATGACCAGTCTCCAATGTATGCATTAAAAAAATGACAGTCTCCAATGTATGCATTAAAAAATGACCAGTCTCCAATGTAGGCCATTAAAAAAAGAGACCAGTCTCCAATGTATGCCATTAAAAAAGACAGTCCCAATGTATGCCATTAAAAAAATAACCAGTCACCAATGTATGCCATTAAAAAAAAAGATCTGTCTCCAATGTATGCCATTAAAAAAAAAGATCAGTCTCCAATGTATGCCATTAAAAAAAGAAGACCAGTCTCCAATGTACGCCATTAAAAAATGTCTCCAATGACGCCATAAAAAAATGACCCGTCTCCAATGTACGCCATTAAAAAATGACCAGTCTCCAATGTACGCCATTAAAAAATGACCGTCTCCAATGTACTCCACCAAAAGATTGATGTCTGATGTACCCCATTAAACAATCAATCTCTCCTACAGACACCGTTATTACATAACAGGTTTTAATAATCTTCTTTGTTTGAATAGGAAATCTCAAATATCTAACAATAATATCCGTTATTTTAGGATGGTTCCTTTTTAAGCTGACATTAATCAGGTTTTTAGTACATAAAATAAAACTCAATTAAATTCTGGTCTGATGATCAAAAATAGAAATACAATATAATAGTGATCAAATAAGATAACACGGCAACTGAAAAAAGTTACCTTTGATAAAAACAGAGTTAATTTGGCTTCTACTATCTTCATGATAAAAGTATATATATATATATATATATATATATATATATATATATATATATATATATATATATATATATATACACACACACAACACTAATATAAATACACACACGCACACTAATATAAATACACACATACACACACGCACACTAATATAAATACACACACGCACACTAATATAAATACACACATACACACGCACACTAATATAAATACACATACACACACGCACACTAATATAAATACACACATACACACACTAATATAAATACACAATACACGCACACTAATATAAATACACACATACACACACTAATATAAATAACATACTAATAAATACACACATACACACACTAATAATAAATACACACATACTAATATAAATACACACATACACACACTAATATAAATATACACATACATACACACACTAAATAAATACACACATACACACACTAATATAATACACACATACACACACTAATATAAATACACACATACACACACTAATATAAATACACACATACACACACTAATATATACATATATATGTGAATGTACATACACACTAATATAAATACACAATCTACATATATACACATACACACTATATCTATGTGTAAATGTATATTTTACATATATATACATACACTATTTATATAAATATATAATATATACATACATATATATAAATATATATATATATATATATATATATATATATATATATATATATATATATATATATATATATATATATATAGTGTGTGTGTGTGTGTGAGATATCCACGAAGAGATCAATATTTAATAGTTACCTCTGCATTTGGCAAAGTGGGAAATTGGCTTAGAAATCGTAAGATTTAAAACTCAGATCAGATCAGCTGGTCACATGACCTAATGCGGATCTGATCCGAGG
>CM042165.1:22251002-22373502 GCA_023376005.1 Doryteuthis pealeii | reverse complement strand
TTATATTTATATATACAACAAAATAGCGGTTTACAGTGTGAATGGGAAGGCTAATTTGCATATTGAAATTAAAAATGTGATTTTAATAAATATGTGCTTAGTATTATTGATTTCTAACTGTTTGGTTTTATTCTAATGAATATAAGCAAAAATCTCTTCAATGAATCTTAAATGAAATCCATTAACAAGAAAAAATAACTGTTTTATTCTTTACTTCCTCTTTTAACTAAATACTTAAATTAGAAAAAATAACAATGAAAGACAAAAGTGATGGAAGAGTAAGTTTCAGTTGTTCTATTTTTCCATTATACCCCCTCTGTTTCAAATCTTTTTATCTGCATTTTTATTTAGTTTCATTAGCCTTTCTAATTTAATACGATATTTTATTACATTAAAACTTAAATACTTGCACCCGGAGGGTGCATATATTTGCTAGTAAGAAGAATTTACAAATGGAAGAAGAAAATATTGAGAAAAAGAAAAAATAGAAAAGAAGAAGAAAAATCATCATCATAAACAGCTACAACATCAACAACAATTCATGTTCAAATTATTTCAAGATTTAACAGCACTTGTTAAAACAAATGTTTAATTTTCTACTGAATGATATTTCTATCAAAAAAGCATTAATCTCAATACTTTTTGAACACATGTATGAACAGCAGGTTAACAATGTGCAAAAATTATGCAATCATTTTACTCATTACCACCTTTGACATATGGATGTGCAATACGGTAAATGATAAAAGTACTAGTTTTTAAAAAATAGTAAAAGAAATTTTAAAATAAAAAACACCAAATAAAACTTGAAGAATCACAAAAGGTCAATGCCAGGAATAACTCTCAAAGATAAAAAGAATAAAAAAGAATAAAAAAAGAAGAAGAAAAAAAAAAGAATAAAGAATAAAAAAGAATAAAAAAGAATAAAAAAGAAAAAGAAGAAAAAAGAAGAAAAAAGAAAAAGAAGAAAAAAGAAAAAAAAAAAAGAAAAAAAAAAGAAAAAAAAGAAAAAAGAAAAAAAAAAGAAAAAAAAGAAAAAAAAAAAAAAGAAAAAAGAAAGAAAAAAAAAAAAAAAGAAAAAAAAAAAAAAGAAAAAAAAAAAAGAAAATAGGAAGAAAAAAAGAAAAAAAAAACAACAAAAAAAAAAACAAACAAAAATAAATAAATTTGTATGTTATTTATGAGATGAGGCTTGATATGATTAATAATAATATTTCAGACTGCTGTCCTCATCTCTATTATGTATAACCACAACATTCAGGCCACTGTAATCTTGGACTCTGTTTTAGCTGTTTTTTATTTATTATTTTAATTACCTTAACTCTTAACATCCTGTTGAGAAATTTCTAAGTCCAGAACCTAATTCTTATAAGGATTTATCAAAAAAATGGCTTTTTCATTTAAAGTTACCTTTAGTTAAAGAGGCAGGGCTGGGTTTATTGCACAGCACCTGAGGCACCCCCCTTGAAGGGGAATGCCGAGGGGATCGACGCAATTTTTTTTCTTTCCCACCCATGAGCTACGGCTTGTGGGTGAGCCCACATTAAAACGAGGTCTTGTGCCCAGTCCATACAAGTGGGGTATGAGACACACTCTCTTCCTGGAAGGGTAAGCGGGTGTCTTTTATGTCCATTCACTTATCCACAATGCATCTGTACTATCCAATAAGACAACACTTTTCCCCACCTCCGGCTTCCCCATTTGAGTGTAAGCTAGTGAACACTACCTGACTGCACATTTTCACTTATACTGCAAGCGATACAGGTTAGCGCCCGCTTTGCCCCACAAGATAATTATGTGCAGCAAGAGAGAAAAAATTATTTAAAACAAAACAAAACTTGAAGAATCAGAGAGCTTAATAGAAATAACTCTCAGAGATTTAAAAAAAAGAAAAAAAAAAAAGAAAAAAATGAAAGAAAGAAAAAAAAAAAAAAAAAAAAAAAAATGAAAGAAATCGACACATATCAGAAAACAGACCAAAGTAAGCGATAACAAAGAAGTTATTCAACATCTCAACCCCCACCCCCATCCCCGTTCCAGCACTTCTGCACAGAATCGGAGGGTTAGCTACCCAGCGGTCAGGTCAGTATCCAAGTACAGAATCTTTTCCTCCCGAGCCACGTTCTTTTCTTGGAGCATTACATGGGCTGGGGTGAAGAGAAAAAAAAAAAAAAAAAAATGAAGTAAGACTGGAGAACCCAACCCAGCATCTCTCCATTGCACTATATACGGGGGTGGATAAGAGTAGTCGGACACCTTCATTATATGGGTCATGGTGGACCGAGTGATTTTTGGCCAGGTTCATAAACATGCATATGAAACCTCATGTTATGTTAACCTGGAGTCGAATTTTCTGTCATATTGAACACCCCACAAATAATACCACAAAAAAACTAGGTGCAGAGGTGCAGCTGGTGTATTCTAAAGCCGCAGCTGACAGGGTTAATAGGATATGTGGGTGGTGTTGGATTTTGTGTAAAGTATTCAACTCTGTTACAAGATGAATGCCAATACTAAAACTAAGTTTGGTAGGTGGCTTATATGGAGCTTTGGATTGTTCCATTATGAACTCGGGCAAGTTCATTTCCTGAGTTCTGATTGGCTGTTGGATTTCAGGGTGAGTAAGAACATGGATAAGTACCCACTCTTCAGCCATCACTTTGCATTATGCCAGCAGCATGCAAGGACTGTATTTAAGTTACAGCTTGTCTGTTGTTTTCGTCTACTAACTCAACGGTAGTTAGAACGCCACTGCGACGGTGAGTATCATATTGTTTCTATATCTGAATGATAACTTCTACAGGTGGGAGGTAGGCAACAAGAGAGAAATGAGAACAGTAAGGTCATTACGAAGAAAGACTTAGAATATTCTTATTCAATGAAACAAAATCTATAGATAGATAATTGTGAGAAAAAGTTTAGGAATACAGTGAATAAAAACACAAACAATTACATTCAGTTAATATTTCACCTCTGAGGATTTAAGTGACTCCTTTAGAAATAGCAGTCTGTTTCAAAACGATAAAAATTATGAAGTAGCCTCGTAAATTCACAGAGCTGAAATATTAACTGAATGTAATTGTTTGTGTTTTTATGCACTGTATTCCTAAACTTTTACTCACATTTTGACAGATTTGGTGGCACCTCCTCCCTCTGCTTCATACCTTTCAACTCCCCCTCCCTTTCTACTTTTTTTTACTGTGTTATATATATATATATATATATATAGATAGATCATCATCATGTCGCACTGTGTTATATATATATATATATATATATATATATATATATAGATAGATAGATAGATAGATAGATAGATAATCATCATGTCACGCTTTCAGCACAGATATCCATGACAATCTCTCTCCATCCGTCCCTATCGCTCATCATTTTCGGGAGGTCCTCCATCCTGCATCCGCACAGAGCTGATCAACGTACATTTTTGCTGTTCGGCCCACACTGGCTTGTCCATGTGCTGGCTTCCACAGGAGAACGTCGCTTATGAGTTCGTCCTTGCTTCTCCAGCAATGTCCCGCATGTCTTGTCTGTCTTACTCAGATAGTTTGGGTGATATGTGGTAGGTGGCCGTACAGCTGTTTTCTCGTAGGGTGCTGTTTCCACGTCTTGTTTAGGATCACCCGCAGCATTCTTGTGCAGCTCCCATCGAGTTTATTCTCTAGTCGCTTAGTTAGGGTCCATGTGGTGCAGCTATACAGCAGTACTGACATGACAACGGCCTGGAAGAACTGTCTCTTTAACTTGTCTGTGAGATTGGACCTCCATATGATCGATAGCGGCCCATGAGCAGTGTTTCAAAACAATAAAATGATAATTGATTTACCGCGCGTCCCATGTATGTGGATCAGGCACAAAAAATGTGTGGATCCCATTGGCATTCTACCTCAGGCACTGGGCAATAAATCCAACCCTGCCCCTTTAAATCAAGGGAAGGCAGGTGTTGCCTGAGGGGATGACCCCTGGGATTAGGCAGTTATTTATTACTTTACCGGTCCAGAGGCTGGGCAGGGGCCCTAAAGGCAAATGATAATTGACTATAATTGTTTGTGTTTTTATTCACTGTGTTCCTCAACTTTAATTCACATTTTGTCGGATTTTTTCCAAATCTGTTATTTCCTCAGTGATATAAATAATTACTAAAATGGTTTATAATTATCTATCGGCCCAATTCGACAAAAGATCATTTCTTTTTTTAAAGTGGAGAACATACGAGGAGGGCAGTATCAAAAATAGTTCAGTTGTTGGAATTCCCCTTTATAAGTGCCTCGGGTGTCAGGCAATGAACCTGGGAGGATGATACTCTCAAGTTAAGCTGTTTATTTTAATCGCTATGTGCTAGATAAGTGTTCCTGAAGATCAGCAGTTTATATATATATCTTATTATAATGGAGATTGTGTGTGTTTGTAACCGAAACTATATCACTACTCAAGTCACAATTCCCTTGATTATTTACGTCACATTCTCCATGAGTTTATCTAAACCTCAATTATTTAAAAAAATGTTTTACATTATTAATACTGTTGACCAAATCTACAGATTAATAACATGTAATTGTGTTTATATATACAACAAAAGACGGAGTGATGGAACAGTAAGTTTCAGTTGTTCTATGAACAACTGAAACTTACTCTTCCATTACTCCAGTCTTTCATTGCTAAATTTTCCTAATTTAACCATTTAGTTAAAGTACGAAGTAAAGAATAAAATTACAGTTATTTCTTCTTGTTAACGGGTTTATTTTAATATTATCCCTGAGATTTTTGCTCATATTCATTAAGATAAAACGAAACAATTAGAAATCAATAATTCTAAGCACTTATTAATTAAAGTCAATTTTTTAGTATCAATATGCAAATTAGCCTTTCCATTCACATTGTAAACCGCTATATTTTTTGTATATATAGATACAATTGCATGTTATTAATATGTAGATATGATCAACAGTATTAATAATGTAAAACAATTTTATTAATAAGTGAGGTTTAAATAAAAATAAATTATGAAGAATGTGACCTAAATAACTAATAGAGTGTGATATAGTTTTAATCTAATAATAAAGAAGATATATAGAATTGTAGGATTGTGTAAATGGTGAGGAAGTGCGTCCCGGTCTCCTGCCTCAGAAATTGCTACCCGGTGACTATTAAAAAAGCTATGTCGTTCAGCAGTGTTACTTGAAAGAAAACAACCAGCTTAGGGCGTTAAATGTATTTTAGAGGGGGGGGCTTCTCTTTTTTATATGAACAAATGGAATGGGTAGATAGATATATATAAACAAAGTAAAAAATGAACAAATTTAGGTAGATAGATAGATATCCATCTTCATATCTAAACGAGAATTACGACAAATTTCTATAAATAAACAAGAATTACGACAAATTTCTATAAATAAATTTCTAAACAAATTACGATAAATAAATAAGAATTACGACAAAAAAAAGAGAAGCCCCCCCCCCTCTAAAATACATTTAACGCCCTAAGTTGTTTGTTTTCTTTTAAGTAACACTGCCGAGACAACATAACTGGGGACATTATTTTAATAGTCACCGGGTAGCAATTTCTGGGCAGGAGACTGGGACGCACTTCCTCATAAATTACCGTTCTTCTTTCAAAATATCATAATTAAAAGAGTTTTATTGTTTTGAGTCTATTGTACTCTGATACTCAATTGCTGATCAAATTATTTTGTTTAGGCGTTATTATTATATGATTAATTGACTTTTTTTTTAACATATCCTCTATTTTGCAAATTTTCTGAAAATGATCGCCCACTCTACAAGGATTAAAACAAAAATTATCTGCTTGTAAAAGGGTTAAACACCTGTTTAACCTTACCTAGGATCTACTTTTACTAATAGATAAGTATCTACTTTTACTGCATTCAAATAGTTGTTGTCATTCAGTGAAGAAAAAAAAAAAGAAAAAATGGTGTCTCTACAAGGAGATGAAGCAAAACCAAATAAGATTTGATAGAAAAGAAATGGCTGTTAACGTGTATGTACTTCAGGGACAAAATTAGCCAATAAACTGTTTGCCTGCAAGAGTGCAAAAGACGGCGTCCATCTTGTAATTTCATAAAAAGACCAGACTAGTATAACTAGAATGGTTAAGACTTCCCTTGCTCATTCACACTGTTTTCTCTCTCATTCTAGGGATCTCTCCTGTTCTTTATATCTCTCACTTTCTCTCTTTAGCTATATCTCTTTCAGTCTGCCTCTTTTGGCATTTCTTTTTTCTCTCTGTCTCTCTTTTTTTATCACTGTCTCTTTCAGTCTGTCTCTCTTTCTCTGTCTCTTTTTATCACTGTCTCTCTTTCTGTCTGTTTCTCTTTCATCACTGTCTCTCTTTCTGTCTGTCTCTCTTTTATCACTGTATCTCTTTTTTCTGTCTCTCTTTTATCACTGTATCTCTTTATCTGTCTCTCTTTTTATCACTGTCTCTTTTATCTGTCTCTCTTTTTATCTCTGTCTCTCTTTTATCACTGTCTCTTTCTGTCTGTTTCTCTTTTCATCACTGTCTCTCTTTCTGTCTGTCTCTCTTTTATCACTGTATCTCTTTTTATCTGTCTGTCTCTCTTTTTATCACTGTCTCTCTTTCTGTCTGTCTCTCTTTTATCACTGTCTCTCTTTCTGTCTGTTTCTCTTTTCATCACTGTCTCTTTTTATCTGTCTCTCTTTTTATCACTGTCTCTCTTTCTGTTCTCTTTTTATCACTCTTTCTTCTGTCTCTCTTTTATCACCGTCTCTTTCTCTCTGTCTCTCTTTTTATCACTGTCTCTCTTTCTCTCTGTCTCTCTTTTTATCACCGTCTCTTTCTCTCTGTCTCTTCTCTTTCTGTGATGGGTTCTTTTTTCTTTTCATCTGACAATAACAACTTGGCCATTTGAAAATAGCAAATCTTCAGTAAATAAAGAACATTTTATTCTCTATCAACCATTTCACTTATACTACTCTGCACTTTTTGGATAGTTTTTAGGGCATGTCAACCCTTGTTGGGTCATTTTATGCTGAAGACGTTTTTCTTTTATTCATTCTTGATTGTAACTCAATTTGTTCCTTCTAAACTCAATTTAAAAAAAAACATTT
Source organism: Doryteuthis pealeii (assembly GCA_023376005.1). Taxonomy (NCBI): domain Eukaryota; kingdom Metazoa; phylum Mollusca; class Cephalopoda; order Myopsida; family Loliginidae; genus Doryteuthis; species Doryteuthis pealeii. Next base: position 22,366,398 of record CM042165.1, on the reverse strand, counting down.
TTTTTAGAACTCATTTTGTTCTATTTGACTCATAGATGCGACCCTAACTAAAATCTGATCCCCGAGTGTGTTTATTTATTCACCCAACCCCTCCTCCATAGTCATAATGTTACGCAAGGTCAATTTTTAAGCAGAGTACAACTGGTAGAGGGGCCCGGGTTAGCTCAGTCGGTAGAGCGTTCGGCTAGAAACCACAAGGTTCCTAGTTTGATACCGGCCCTTGCCAACTCAGCGTATGAGTAGCATATGGATCTGTGCGGTAAAGTAAGGAGCTAATGGCCGGTGTGGCGCTCCACCTCAGACGCAAAAAAACCCCAAAAAACTCCTTGGTCTAGCGCTATTGAAAAGGGGATAGACTCCCTCACTGATTGGCGATACTGACTTCAGGCCGCCCCAACGACTTTACTTACTTACTTTTTCTCCTAGATTGGTTGCCCACCAAGGCCAAAGAACTCAGTCTGACCTACATTTCACCCATAGTTGGGAGTGTACATACTCACTTTGTATAGCATACCCATAGTTGTATACTCATTCTTAATTTCATGACTTGTTTTGAGTTATAGCTTTGTATTTCTTATGTTGTATTAGCTCTTCTAACTAGTTCTGGTATCTATCTGTCGATCCGGTCTTCTTAGCCGTTTCAGTATACCTTCTTATACAAGATCTGTCTGTTTTCTTAAGATTATTGGTGAGACAACCAGTGTCGTTTGTTCTTAGTAACAACACTAGACATTTCTTTGGTGAATTCACATTTTTATTAAAGTCTTATTTCTTTTCAGATCTGGATCTATAATCATGCATGTGAGAATTGGCTATTTGGACAAGAGACGCTATTGCAAGCATTCTTGTTCTGCAGCCAAGCCAAAACTAAAATTTAAACTCTCTTCCCACGGTTCGTACTAATGAACAGAGGGTGTTGCAAGATGATAACAGTCGTACAATTAAGGAACAGGAGTATTAATACATAGATAAGGTCAGGATAGCTTCACATATGTTACAAAATGGTTGTTGAATTATTCTCTATAAACAATAAAAAGTTATGAAAGGAAATCACAAAACTTGACAGAATTGAAGTATTGTGTTCCGCTATATTTGATATTATTCTACTAAAAGGAATAAACTTTACTAAACAAAAGAAACATTGAATGTTACAATTGGTAACAGACTGGACTGATAATCTTTCTGCACGAAAACTTTCACTGTTTAAACTCTCTTATTGGGTCAATGTTTTCTTTTCTATTGAATTAGATGTTTATAAATATTCAAAGAAAACTAAAATGTTCACCTTTACTTGGAAAAATGGACGCACCCCAAAAGATGTTTTGTACAGCGAATTAGTAAAATGCTCCCGATTGGTTGGTCGACTACGATATAAAGATGTCTGCAGGAGAGCTATGAGGATATGCCATATTGATACAAACACGTGGGTGGTAGATGCAAAAAATAAGTGGCCTGGCGCCTCAACGTTAAGCAAGGCAGAGAGCAGAGTAGCCTTTGACAGAAAAGAGAGCCAGAAAAAGACAGCAGCCCCAGAAAGCATCACAGTTTATGTGCATTCAGTGCACCAAAGACTGTCACTCAAGAATTGGCCTGCAGAGTCACTTGCGCAGATGCAGATAAAAAAATTATTTTATTTTGGACATTACGCCATTGTCCTTAATGGACAGAGAGGATCCAATAATAAAACAAATTAATTCTTTTTCAACAGATAATATTGTGTGAGATCAAAAGGATGCACACATGTTGGCATCTTTCCGTCTGCGAAAGACGATGGAGTAGTGTCCAAATGGATTTTTTTTTTTTTTAACTATGTAGCCTGAGCGGGTTGATATGAAGGATGTGCTGTTGCCAAAGCAGCAAATCACACCCACCTCTCTCGACACTGCTGCTGTGGTCCAAAGGAAAGGTAAGAAACCAATACAGTTTGGCAATGTCAGTGTCGCAGGAGTTACTGTATAGCTCTGAAGTTCAGTGATATAACATCTTAGGGACTTCGGCTCCGGATTTGTTTTTTGGGGTTTACTCAGGATCCATAAAGCTGCTCGGCAGAAAACGCATTTGTCCCATAATAATTTTTTACATTTAGTGGATTATATATATATATTTTTGGGAGAATATGTGCTTAATTGGAGTCGTACCTAATTTTGAAAATTAATTAATTAATAATGAATTAGGCGGGAATTAATTAATTTTCAAAATTAGGTACGACTCCAATTAAGCACATATTCTCCCAAAAATTGTCGGCAAAAAGCATTCCAAACACACCGTGTTTACAACTTATCATATATATATATATATATATATATATATATATATATATATATATATATATATTTTTGGGAGAATATGTGCTTAATTGAAGTCGTACCTAATTTTGAAAGTTAATTAATTAATAATTAATTAATTAATTAGGCGGGCATACCTATTAAATGTAAGGCTAAACAAATCGAGAAAAATCAATCTCTGTATGTACATTTCGGCCTATTAGGCCTCATTAGCAGAGCTATAGATAGGAAGACCGCCTTGTGCGTGATTCGAACCCTGAGGCAGTCTTCCTATCTATAGCTCTGCTGATGAGGCCTAATAGGCTGAAATGTACATACAGAGATTGATTTTTCTCGATTTGTTTAGCCTTACATTTAATAGGTATGCCCGCCTAATTAATTAATTATTAATTAATTAACTTTCAAAATTAGGTACAACTTCAATTAAGCACATATTCTCCAAAAAATTGTCGGCTAAAAAAAGCCATATCAAAACACATCGCTTGTGTATTTACTTTCTATATATATATATATATATATATATATATATATATATATGTGTGTTACAAAAACTCTGTTCACAGATTTATTGAAGAAAATTGTATTAGTTTTTAATAGGCTGCGCTTTTTTTCTTAAAAAAAAAAAAAAAAAAAAAAAAACACCAAGCAATTTTAAAATTTATCAGAAGAAAAAACACACACACACACAATAAACAGAACAACTTTTATACCCAAATTAAACAAAAACAAATAACAATAACAATACCAACAAAAAAATAACCCCCTCCCCCCAAGCCGATTGATGGATACGAGAGAAAGTGCATGGGAGCAGAACTTAGGGCACCTCCTCTATCAACTGGATCCCGACATGGTCGTTAAACAAACATGTCTAAATAATAACTTGCTGCCAACATGTTGATGACATTATATATGTCATCCACAGACACCATGCTCTGATGTATCACGTCTCTTCAGTGTGGCTAGACATTCGCAAACTACCTCCAGCCAGCATAGAAACCCAATCAATTTATCATCAGTCAGGCTTTTTAACCACTTTGCACCTACAGACCGGGACGAGGATTTTAACTGATAAATACATACATCTGTATATATGTAAAGGCCACCAGAGAGTGCTCCATCTGTGTGGTGTGTGTATATATATATATATATATATATGTTAGCATAGCAGAGACATGAAGTCAACAGCACCTGGTAACTGACAGTTTCTTGCCTATGTGATTTTCAAACTATAAATAAGTACTATATCATTTTTGATATCTATTAATAATGGAGATTCGCTTCCGGTTTTTGTCTGTAAAAAAAAATTACGTCATGTTTACGTCACATTACCCAAAATCGTCATAACATAGAATAAATACACTCAAAATTTGAACATGCAACATTAGACAGTCCTCATTGTTTTTTTAAAACAAGTTTTAATAAATACATTACTGGTATTATATATCTATATATAGTTTGTTTTATTTTAATACATATTTAAAGTTTACATTTCAAATTGTTTTATTTTTTAATCCTTTAATGAATTTGATGATTTTACTTACTTAGGATACAAACTCACTGACATTGAACTTTTTACTCAAAAATCTATTTTTACATCGCCCGGAGGGTGTTTTTATTTTGTACTAGTATAAATAATATCTTTTGCATATGAACCTTTGTGGGTTATTTAATGCCAAAGCCATTCTTTTAAAACAACAATAGTGGTACTATTTAACACTTAGCTGGGTGTTTATATTTGGTTCATTGGTTTAACGGTATATCAACTCCTTATGGATTATTTAATGCCGAAAATCGATTCATTTCTAAATGTTTGCCTGTAATCATAACTATATTTTCAATGTTCCATAACAGAACCAGAGCCTCACCACCAGATACAGTTTAGTATCATACATAGGAGACCCCATTTAGGGGAAGGGCTGTTAACTCTCTGCAGTGGATACAGTCAGGCAGTTGTAATATTTATAGTTTCCATGGAAATAAATAGCAGGCATTACTTTTGGAGCATCCCCCCTCAGTAAGTCAAATTGTGGGCATTCCAAAAGAGAGAGACAAAGAAAAGAGGAATATTTTGGGAAGAATATTCCGGCTTGGATTATTGTTTTTTATGACTTTTTTGTTCCCGGTATTTTTTTTTTTTTTTTGTACATGGGGGTGGGCCACTGTAAATTGCACTGTTGGAAGTAGTCAAACAAATCGGACCCCGCCCCCTACCAAAACAAAAAAAATACAAACAAAAAAGCAACACACACACACATATATATGCAGAGACACACACACACACACATATGCAGACACACACACACACACACACACACACACATGCAGAGGCACACACACACACACACACACACACATATGCAGGCACACACACACACACACACACATATATGCAGACACACACACACACACACACACACACATATATGCAGACACACACACACGTATGCAGAGACACACACACACACGTATGCAGAGACGTATGCAGAGACACACACACACATGTATGCAGAGACGTACACACACACACGTATGCAGAGAGAGAGAGACACACACACACACACACACACGTATGCAGAGAGAGAGACACACACACACACAGTATGCAGAGAGAGAAGAGACACACACACACGTATGCAGAGAGAGAGAGAGAGAAAGAGACACACACACACATGTATGCAGAGACACACACACACACACACACACACACACACACACACGTATGCAGACACACACACACACACACGTATGCAGACACACACACACACACACGTATGCAGACACACACACACACGTATGCACACACACACATGTATGCAGACACACACACACACACACACATACTGTCCCTCATTTAACCTCTCTGCTTCAACATCCTAAATAAAGCAAAGCTCTCAACCATAGCCAAACATGTTACGCTTTTCTGCCACAACAACAGATGATAATATGCTGGGTTTTTTTTTTTTTCAACATCCTAGGGGGGGCGGAGGAAAAAAAAAAAAAGAGGTCACTCAAGTTTTATTTTTATTACATTAACATTTATATACAGAGGGAAAAAAACATCACAAAAAGGAAATACAAGATAATATGAAAAAAAGAAAAAAATAACTTAGATAATTATTTCTTATTATTTTGTAATTCAACAACGAAAATAGCACAGAATGGAAATAAGGCAACAAAAAATGGGATAATTTTTCACTACTGGGAGAGTCCGTATTTCTTTTGATGTCTAGGAATAGGAAACACAACACCAATAATTACATGGACTCAGCCTCATCATATTCATCTAACGTTTATACATTTATCAAATAAGATGACACACACACATACCTATCACTAAAATTATCATTATGATGAGGCATAATAGGCCGAAATGTACATACAGAGAATGACTTTTTCTCGATTTGTTTACGCTTTACATTTGAACAGATATATTCGCCTAATTCATTAATTATCAACTAATTAATTTTCAAATTAGGTATGACTTCAGTTAAGCACATATTCTCCCAAAAATTGTCGCATAGCCATATCAAACAAACTGTTTGCGTACTTTCATATATATATATATATATATATCTTATTATAATGGAGATTGTGTGTTTTTCTGTCTGTAACCGAAACTATATTACTATTCAAATAACAATTCCCTTAGTTATTTACGTCACATTCTACAGGATTTTATTTTTATTTAAACCTCAATTATTAATAAAATTGTTTTACATTATTAATACTGTTGACAATATCTACATAAGAATAACATGCAATTGTATTTAAATACACAACAAAATAGTGGTTTACAGTGTGAATGGGAAGGCTAATTTGCATATTGATATAAAAAATTTGATTTTAATAAATATGTGCTTCGTATTACTGATTTCTAATTGTTTGATTTTATCTTAATGAATATTAGCAAAAATCTCGTGGATAAATCTTAAAAGAAAACCGTTAACAAGAAGAAATAACTGTAATTTTTTTCTTTACTTTCTATTTTAACTAAATAGTTAAATTAGGATTATTTAGCAATGAAAGACGGGAGTGGGGGAAGAGTAAGTTTCAGTTGTTCTATTTTTCGATTATACACCCTCAGTTTCAAATCTTTTTATCTGCATTCTTATTTAGTTTCATTAGCCTTTCTAAATTAATCTAATATTTTATTACATGAAAACTTAAATACTTGCACCCGGAGGGTGCATACATTTGCTAGTATATATAAACATGCAACACGAGAATACAGTTAAAAAACACACACATTTAACCATTTCTACCATTTCTATCATTTAAAAAAAAAAACTATTTCGTTTACCGGACGAATGCGTCAGCTCCCAGAGATTACCCAAGCTGTGGTACTCATGCTCTGCGTGGACAAGGATTGGTATCAAACTTGGAACCTTGCAATTCCAAGGGTAATGCTCTACCAACTGAGCTAAACTAGTCGCTTACCTTTGTAATGACTTAATATTGTATCAAAAGTATTGGCATTCTTTTTTAACTGTCTACTTTAAACCTCTCACAGCGGCTCACCCACTATTGCACATACCACACCCCAAAAAAGCTTGCTTGGGTTTTACGGCATGTCAACCCATTGTGTCATTTTATGGCGAAGACATTTTTATTTTATTCATTCTTCATGGGTACTCAATTTTTTTTATACACTTTTTAAAACCCATTTTTTCTAGTTAACCCATAAATGGAACTACCACTCTGGGATAGAGTGGACCTGGGAGTAATGGTGATGAAGAGGTACTCCACAAGGCTCCAGAATTTGAACTTCATATAAATGCTCTATCTTGACATGACCCGCCAACTGATCAAATGGGCCTCTCCGACCACCTGTCTAGCCTAAGTAAGGACCAAAGTGTAGTGTTTCATGTCATGGACAGATCAGCCACCAGGATTCCATCCTTAAGCATCACGGGTTGACACCCACTGCCAACAGGTGACCCCATTGGGTTTATATTAGCCTTCTGCAGAGGTGCAGTCGGTGTATTCTAAAGCCCCAGCAGACAAAGGCTGCTGTCACCCACAGCCAATACGTGGCCCCATTGGAGGGGGGACTTACTCCTCTGTAGAGGTGCAGTTGGGGTATTCTAAATCCTTAGCCGGCAGTGCTCGGAAAATGATAGGAAGAATAAAGGGTCTTAAATCTCATGTGACCAATGGTCACATATCGGAAATTCAACAGAGAATTATCTTTCCCTGCCGCTAGGGGGCGAATCGCCAACATACGATGTTGGTGCCAGAATCAAAAACTTTACTTATCACAGAGCAGTCACTGATGGAAGTCGCAAATTAAGAACTCTACCACCAGCAAACTTTCTAAGGCATTGTATCAGAAAACGTTCTAAGGCTGATATAATAGCATACTAACAGAAGGCTGAAGAACGAGAAACGACCTGACAAAGCGTCTTAACAACATTTCAACCAGCGACCAGAATAACCTTTTATCACCACTTCTCCAACGAATAGTTTTTAACCTCACAGATAAGTCCTGTAGCAAATACCATTAAAATTTGCAACAACATTTCTGTACCTTTTGATAATACAAGTGTCTGCATTTTATATTGTATTTATTTATTTCTTTCGTCCGAAATAGCCAACTACGGAGAATAAGGGCTCCAACGAATCCCCGTAAATACTCTTACACGCAATGTGGGAAACCACGCCCACAAATGATGGGTAGACATTTTTTGTTTCCCTACACATTAGATGGCTTCTCTACAGCAAATTGAAATTGTCACTATCACTAATCTTACACTTTAAAACAATTATTAAGTAAAGCCTGTGAATTGCTTAGCTCGAGGGTTGACCACAGATAATGGAAGCCATAAAAACTGAAACCACAGATAAGAGTTAGAGACAACTGTAATTTCTGGTTTAGTAAAGTAGGCTGTATATATATTTACCAACCCCTCCACACGAGCAGGATGTGACACAAGGCCAATTTCTTAAGCAGAGTTTAACAGGTTTGAATTCAGAGTTTTCCTTCTCCTAGACCAGTTACCTAACCAAGGTTAAAGAGCCCAGTCTTCCCTACTATTTACCCATAGCTGGAGGGAGAGTAGGATTCATACCTTTCCCAAGGGTATTAGTGCTAAGTGAAATGCAATTACCAACATCCAGGATTTGAAATCGGGTGACGAGTCCATTTACTATGACTTTAACCATTACACACCAGCGCTTCCTTAAAGTAGGCTGTATAAGGTGGTGTGAAAGTCATCAACACATAAAAATCATCATTATCATCAGATCGCACTAGTAGCATGGATATCCATGACTCTCTCTCGCCAACCATCCCTATTCTTGCAATGAAAATGTTGATTGGTTGGTTGGATTTTATGGCATGTCAACCCCTTAGGTCATTTTATGCTGGAGACATTTTTCTTTCAAATTTTTTTTATAAACTCATGTTTTCCTATTTAACCTATAGACAGGACCCTAACAGGTACTACCACTTTAACCTTGTCTAGAAGGAAAACACTGAATTCAAACCTGTTAAACTCTGCTAAAAAAATTAAAAATTTTTTTTTTTTAAATTGACATAAGGTGGCGTGAAAGTCATCAACACATAAAAATCATCATTATCATCAGATCGCACTAAGTAAGTAAAGTCAACAGGGTGGCCTATAGTCAGTATCAGCCAGACAGTGAGGGAGTCTATCTCCTTATAACTAGCACTAGACCAAGGAGATTGATTTGGCGTCTGAGGTGGAGTGCCACACCTACCATCAGCTCCTTACTTTACTGAACAGATCCCTGTGCTACTCATACGCTGAGTTGTCGAGGGCTGGTATCGAACTAGGAACCTTGTGGTTTCTAGCCAAATACTCTGCCGACTGAGCTAACCTGACCCACTAACCCTAGATTGCATTAGCAGAGATATCCATAAACCGCAAATAGGACTTTTGAAAAATAAACCTTATTTGGTCACATTGGTTGGTTGGTTGGTTGGATTTAACAGCATATCAACCCTCATTTGATTATCTTATACCAATAAGGTTTTGTTTTATTCATTCCTGAAAATTTTTTAAACTATTTTTTTAAACACATTTTTGTTAACTCATTTTCTTCTATTTAACCCATAGATGATACCCTAACAGGTACTACCACTCCAGGTCAAAGTATACCTAGGAGTAATTGTTACATAATCTATGCGGTTGCATAAGATTATTATCAGTCCCCTGTAATTCTGAGGGGATGACCCTTTCATACCATGGCCAGGTCCTTCAATGGAAAATTACAGAAGCCCGCCAAAATACGTGAAGTCACGTGGGACCTGTTCGGTCCCCAATTTTTCAGTTAGACGTCAGGCAAGAAGTCGACCATTTTAGGTCCTGCCTAAAACTGGAACTCACGCGCGCTATGTTAGTCAGATATTTAGTTACATGAAATGTATAGTTAAGGAAATAAAAGTTTGTATAAGTAAAATGTTCTTGTGGTTGATGAATGTCTTGGTAACAAGACTAAGAAATGAATCCAGGACGACCAGCCAGCAAGAACATAGCAAAAGAAAGTCCAGACCTTAGCAGATCCGAGACGCTAGACCAGACCAAGTCAAGATGTTAGAAGATAGAACCAAAGCCGGCCAGAAGAAAAGACGACTAGAAGTAAGAAGTAAGAAAGGGTATACAACAGTACTACCACTCCAGGTCATTTTTTTAAATTTAAACTTTTTTTTTTTCTTTTAAACAATTTTTAAACTTTTTTTTTTATATGTAACCCTAACAGGTACTACTATACCATACATTTCATAAGAATATCTTGGTCAGTCTATGAACTTTTCAATCAACATTAGTATTTTTTTTTAACATTATACATTTAAAGTTTCTGCGGTGTTGGGGGTGGGCAGTGTGCGTGGTTATAATAAATTGGCAAAAATTCTGATGAAAATTCGGTCCATTTTGTTCTGTAGCCAACAGTATGAAAAATTTTTTTGAAAAAGGAAATCTATTGATACTGTTAAAGACATTTTCCCTAATTTTATTGGCAATAGGTAATAAGTATCAATGATGAAGAAGAGTTGAGAAAAGAAGAGAAGAAGAAAAAAAAGATGTCTTAAATTGAAAGCTGAATATATAATTCAATTGAAAAAAAAAAAAAAAAAAAAAAAAAAAAAATAAAATAAATAAAAAAAAAAAAGATGAATAAAAAACATAAAAACCAAGTCCTCCATGTCAAATCGACCCAACAGTAAGTTGCTGGTTAGTTTGCAATAGACTTCTGTAATATTTCTGAATACTCACAGTAATTACCACTCTACCAGCAAGCAGCGCTGTGCACAGAGGCAGGTAATAAACAATCAATACAACCACCTGTCTAACAATACTGAAAAATAGTGCAGCAAATAAGAACAGCACAAAAAGGTCAAATTAAAAAGGAGACTCACGATATATCAAATCAAAATCCTGACAGCGGCCATGTTGAAATTATTATTGAAATAAATCTCGAGAATATTTCCCTACTGACAACCCGATGTAAAAGTTGGTTAAGAAGAGACGAATAAATCTGAATTGAGTCTAATTCAAAATGGAGGTATCCCTCACCTCACCTCACTCTGCTCACAGTTAAGACCTTGTGCAAAGAGTGAGCAAGAAAAAAAAGAAGAAAAACAAAAACAAAAAAATGCTTAGGACATAATCCCTTTAGTAAAAAAAAAAAAAAAAAAGGGTAAAATGCAGATAATGGATTAAATGCTATAATGCTTCTTTTATGAAGACAACAATACAAAAAAAACAAAAAACTATACCAACCATTCTATTTACATGTCATATATATGAAAGTAAAAATGGCGATAGCCGACAATTTTTGGGAGAATAAGGGCTTAATTGAAGTTGCCATGTTTACTTTCATACTGTCGTGCAGAAAGTCACCCAAAAATGTAGTATATTTCAGTTTAAAAACAAACGAGAAATTTGGAAATAACCAGCTAGTGTAATGGATAGAATCCCTGCCTGTCAGCCTGGCAGTTAGGGTTCGAATCACACACAGAGCAGTCTCCTGTCTATAACTCTGCTGATGAGGCATAATATGCCGAAATGTACATAGAGAGATTGACTTTTCTTGATTTGTTTACGCCTTTACATTTGAACTGATATGCTCGCCTAATTAATTAATTATCAACTAATTAATTTTCAATTACGTATGTCATATATATATATATATATATATATATATCTTATTATAATGGAGATTGTGTGTTTTTCTGTCTGTAACCGAAACTATATTCCTACTCAAGTCACAATTCTCTTAGTTATTGACATCACATTCTCCATGATTTTATTTTTATCTAAACCTCAATTATTAATAAAATTGTCTTACATTATTAATACTGTTAACTATGTCTACATACTGACAACATTCAATTGTATTTATATATACAACAAAATAGCGGTTTACAGTGTGAACGGGAAGGCTAATTAGCATATTAATATTAAAAAATCGAATTTAATAAATATGTGCTTAGTATTATTGATTTCTAACTGTTTGGTTTTATTCTAATGAATATAAGCAAAAATCTCTTCAATGAATCTTAAATGAAATCCATTAACAAGATAAAATAACTGTCATTTTATTCTTTACTTCCTTTTTTAAGTAAATACTTAAATTAAAAAACAAACAATGAAAGACAAGAGTGATGGAAGAGTAAGTTTCAGTTGTTCCATTTTTTATTATACTCCCTCTGTTTCAAATCTTTTTATCTGTATTCTTATTTAGTTTCATTAGCCTTTCTAATTTAATACAATATTTTATTACCTTAAAACTTAAATACTTGCCCAGAGTGTGCATATATTTGCTATATATATATATATATATATATATATATATATATATATATATATATATAATCTTTCACATTCTAAAAAGATCAGAAAGACAGACAGATTGAGATACACAGAGGCCAACCGGGGCAGATCCAGACAGAGCAGATTGAGACAAATTGAAACAGACAGAGCCTGACTGGGGCCAGATCCAGACAGACGGAGGCTGACAGAACATATTGAGACAAACAGGGATCTTTAAACCTTGGGTATGGCAACAGGTCTAGAAGAAACTCTTTGGAGGCCGATCCAGACAGATGGTGGCCAACCAGTTTAGATCCAGACAGACGGGGACAGATCCAGACCAACGGAAGCTGACTGAGGCAGGTTGAGACAGACGGGGGACCGACCGGGGCAGATGGGGATCTTTAATCTTGGTATGATAACCTGTCTAGAAGGAACTCCTCTGAATTTAAACCTATTAAAAATTGACCTTGTGTCACATTCTGCTTGTACGAATGGGTTGGGCATATATATATATACGCAAGAATAATCCAACAGTTATCCCACTACCTATAAAACTGTTGATTACTCTTTCTTCAGAACTACGCATGTGGAGGGGTTGGTGTGTGTGTGTGTGTATATATATATATATATATATATATAAAGATAATCTACTGAGTCAGACGAACCTACTATTAGTTTCGCATAAAGCTCTTCAGGGCTAAAATCTGAGTCAGATTTTAGCCCTGAAGAGCTTTATGCGAAACTAATAGTAGGTTCGTCTGACTCAGTAGATTATCTTTATTACTTGGCTCTACTTAGGTATCGAGCACTTTTTACAAATTAGCTTCTCCTAGCGGTTATATGAATATATATATATCTTATATACATATATATATATATATATAAATTGTTTTTTTTTTTGGCCAAATACTATACCAATAGATTATTTTTTGTTGGTACGAATATCTTGGTCTTTTTTTTTCAAAAATTTTTTCTTCCTGGTTGATGTTTGGTAGTATATATTTTTACAATCAAACTCTCTGCCGGGTTTTTTCTCTCCGCAAGGATCTACCAACACGCTTGGTATATTATATATATATATATATATATATATATATATATATATATGTTGAAAAAAGAAATAAAGGAAAGAAAGTATAGAATGGATAAAATAGGATATTTTAATCAATTTTACTTACACGTGTTTCGATCAGGAGTTTATCCATGTGTACATTATTCAAACTATTATTTTTAAATAACCAAATGAAATGAAATAATAATAATAGAACAAATGTAGAAATGTTCCGCACACAAAGAAAATTTGACCTACATCAGAGTAAATCCTTATTTTTTAAAAAATTAAATTAATTGGAAAGCGGAGAATTTTTGAAATGTTCGAAAAAAGAACTTTAAAAAAAAATCATGTGAAGAGAGTGATCAAACGCGGTTGAGAAAGACGGTTAATGACGTCATGTTGCATGCGACAGATTTTGACGCAGAGAGATGATGGTTGGTATGAAGTTTTGTGGAATTCTAAATTTTCAAAGCATGAGGAAATTATACGCATGTGTGATTTGTTGGTGGTTAATTTATTAATAAAGTCATTATAGTGATTTTTTAAATAAAATTGTTGTTTTAGTCAAATCAAAATATCCTATTTTATCCATTCTATACTTTCTTTCCTTTATTACTTTTTTCAACATACCGTCGGATTCACTTCCATTTTCATGTTAGCTCAGTCGGTAGAGCGTTCGGCTAGAAACCACAAGATTCCTAGTTCGATACTGGTCCTCGCTAACTCAGCGTATGAGTAGCACAGGGATCCGTGCAGTAAAGTAAGGAGCTGATGGTAGGTGTGGCGCTCCACCTCAGATGCCAAAACAATCTCCTTGGTCTAGCGCTATTGAAAAGGGGATAGACTCCCTCGCTGACTGGCTGATACCGACTTTAGGCCGCCCCAACGACTTTACTTTATATATATATATATATTGGAGGTGGGGTAGCGTGAGACCCTAGCACCGGGTCTGTAGATATTCTTAATAAATTCTTTGAATGGATCATAATTATTGTAGAAGATTGGCATAAAAAAACAATTTTCTACTCTAATTTCCCGTTAATTTGACCTTGTGTCAGACAAAAGCAAATCTTTCTAAAGATTGTAATAGTAGTAAGTACATTTCCTTTCTATTAGAAGGAAATGTCTTTTGGCAAAAGTTGTTTTATTTTTCTTCTTTTTCTCTATCACTTGATTCAGAGAAAGGAAATTAGATAAAAAAAAAAAAAAAAAAAAAAAAAAAAAAAAAAAAACAAAGAAAAAAAGAAAGAAAAAAGAAGAAAAAAAAAAAGAAAAAAAAAAGAACCCTGAGATAATAATTTGAATGTATTGGCAATTAGCAATGTATTTTATACATATTTATCGTTCTAAATTGGGTGATTAAACCGAGAGAGTAAATATATTTTGCTTCAAGTGTTTTTATTTGATTTCAAAACAAGATCTGTTTAAGGTTTTATTGATGAAGTCCGATAAGTTACACTGATAGAAAACTATGGAACACTCTAACTGATATAATATCTTTGGATTGCTTTATTGGTTATTTTCTGTAAGTCTAACATGATCAAAGGGGAACCACTCTTGACTGATAAATTATTCATTTATTTATTGGAATGTGGAGCACCCCTTCATCACCATTGCTCCCTGGTCCACTCTGACCCGGAGTGCTAGTACCTGTTAGGGTCCCATCTATGGGTTAAATAGAAAAATGTATTTATGAAAAAATTGTATTATCCATTAAGAATTGATTTATTTCAAAACTTTATCGGCATTAAATGACCCACTGAAGTTGATATGCCGTAAAACGAAACAAACACACAAACAATCATTTATTTATTGATCTACTAGGAAAAAAGAAGATGGGGTTAGGGCTAGGGTTTAGATTTAGGGTTATGGTTAGCTTAATGGGAAAATAAATAAATAGTTTATCAGTCAAGAGTGTTTCCCCTTTGATCATGTTGGACTTATAGGAAACAACCACTTTATTTTCTAAGTTAGAAATTTTAAATTCTATTGTCCTAACAAAAATCTGACTATGATGAGCTATTTTTGCTGTGTTATATATATTTACCTAATATATTCATTATATGTATTTACCCAACCCCTCCACATGAGCAGGATGTGACAATGTCAATTTTTAAGCAGAGATTAACAGATTTGAATTCAGAGTTTTCCTTCTCAACAAGGTTTAAGAAGCAAATCTCAGTGAAAACACAGGTTCCCATCAATACCAAGGTTAAGCATCAATGAGCCTGTTCATTACTTAATTGGGTGACCACTTAAGCAACATCAGATACTGTAAATAAATTTGTGTATTTTGTTTATCAAAAAATGATTTGATTTGGCATTAAATAATCTGAAAAGAGTTGATATGCCATAAAACAAAACACCAACTATACTCTCTTCTCTCTTGTCTACCTACTCTCTCTCATCAACCATTCTCTCTTGTCTATACCCTCTCTCTCCTCTTTACCTACTCTCTCTCATCAACCTATTCTCTCTCTTCTTGTCTATACCCTCTCTCTCCTCGTTTACCTATTCTCTCTCTCTCTCTCTCTCTCTCTGTATCTGTTAAATATTTAATTGGGTGACCACTTAAGCAATAACAAGTACTGTAAGCAAGTTGAGTCCTTTATCAAAATGACTTGATTTGGCATTAAATGACCCAAAAAGAGTTGATATGCCATAAAACAAAACCAACCAGCCAGCTATCACTGAAGTTAAGCAGCATTTAGCATGTTTATTACTTAATTGGGTGACAACTTAAGCAACAGCAGATACTATAAATAAATTTGTGTATTTTGTTTATCAAAAAATGATTTGATATGCCATAAATGATTTGGCATTAAATAACCCGAAAGGAGTTGATATGCTGTAAAACAAAACACAAACCAACAAGCTATCACCAAAGTTAATTGGGTGACCACTTAAGCAATAGCAGGTACTGTAAACAAACCGAGTCCTTTGGTTATCAAAAAAATGACTTGATTTGGAATTAAATGACCCAAAAAGGGTTGATATGCCAGAAAAAAATAAATAAAAATACGAACAAAATAACCCAAAACAACTAAGGTAAAGAGTCCAGCCTGGCCTACTTTTTACCTATAGCTGGAGGGAGAATAGTTGGATCCATAACTTTTTCATGAGTATTAGCTTTATGTGAAATTAAATCCAGGATTTGAACTTGGGTCACCACGTCCATTTCTTACAACGGTCACCATTACAACCCAAACACCTTAGTGATATATAACACACATTGTAGGTTTTTGAATGCATTAATAACATGTGCTGTTTTGAGGCAAATCTAACTCTGCTATACTTTAATAGAGACATCGTTAGTAAATAAGATGTTGTTGATTAGAATTAAATAATGATAATTTAATAATCAATGAGGATATAACAAATAACTAAGGGAATCGTGACGTCAATGCTGAGGTAGTTTCATCCAGACAGACGCATAATCCCCATTATAAAAAGATATGCCAATTTTAATCCTCAAGACGACAGAATCTAAACTGACTATCAGACAAAGCCAAAAAGAATCACAGAAATTTTGCTTGAAACCTGACGCCCACGAATCTTTCAATGATTTGGAATTAAATAGCATCCCCATCTTTGTTGTTTTCATCACCTAAATGACAGGAAAATGGAGAGAAAAAAAAAAAAAAAAACAACAACTAATAAACATTTCCAAAATTTTTGTGTGTAAAATAGAGTATGTATTTTCCATTAAAAAGTTTCAGAATTATATATATATATATATATATATATATATATATATATATATATATACACATACACACACACACTTTATGATCAAACTTTTGTTTGGTTTGTTTTGTTTTATGGCATATCAACCTTAGTGGATCATTTAATGCCGATAAAGTTTTGAAATAAATTCAATTCTTAATGGATAATACAATTATTTTATAAATGCATTTTTCTATTTAACCCATAGATGGGACCCTAACAGGTACTACCACTCCGGGTCAGAGTGGACCAGAGAGCAATGGTAATAAAGGGGTGCTCCACATTCCCTATCCTCCAAAACTGGAACCTCACCATTAAATAGAGTTTAACATAATTTCCAGGACATGTAGGCCCTCAGCCACCACCTTCTAGCACCCATATGATAAAAAGGGTTGGGGCTTGCCATAAGGGCAATAGGGTTGGGAAAATCATATAGGCAATAGGGCTTGACATGGCCAGCCGAGTGATCGGAGGGGGTCTCTCTGACCACCCATCTAGCCTAAGTAAGGGCCAAAGTGGAGTATTGCAAGTCATGAACTGCTTAGACACCTGGGTTCTATCCTGAAGCATGACGGGTCGCCACTCACAGCCAACAGGTGGTCCCATTGGGGGAGTCTTACTCCTCAGTTTGATATTATCCTCGGAAATTCCCTATCAACAGTAAGATGGTTCGACTGATTATACTATAAATAGGATGTGTTCGCATTAAGCACCAAGGATGGCATTTTTTCCACCCCTATCCTGTCAAGTTTTTGTTCCACAACACACTGATAAGATTTTAATCTGATCATGAATGTACTTACTACTATTACAATCTTTAGAAAGATTTGCTTTTGTCTGACACAAGGTCAAATTAACAGGAAATTAGAGTAGAAAATTGTTTTTTTATGCCAATCTTCTACAATAATTATGATCCATTCAAAGAATTTATTAAGAGTATCTACAGACCCGGTGCTAGGGTCTCACGCTACCCCACCTCCAATATAAATATATATATATATATATAATCTGATCATGAAGATCATGTATATCTGTAAACGAAACTGTTAACACCAATATCACAATTCCCTTAGTTATTTTTATCAAATAATTATTATCACGTGTCTTATATATCACTAAGAAACAAAGGGTTTATATAACAAACAGTGTGGTTAATTTGCATACTCGTTTTTGTTGACTTTTCTATGATATAAGGTGAGTGCTAGACGCCCACTCTTATTTATAGACTGGGCGATAGTCATGTGACCATATTCTTGTCCAATCACTGGCAGTGCTCTGCTGCTGATATTATTATTTATACTGTTCAAATCTTAGCTACTAACAAATACTTGGATCTTCATGGACGACAGATCATAGGATTATATCACTGGATCTTTTTGACACTACGTAGGATTCCAAAACTTAGGACTTATTCACTTACCAAAGGATTCTATAGTAAAGGACTTATTCACTTACAAAGGATTCTATAGTAAAGACTTACTAACTTATTTACTTTAAGTTCTTTTCAACTGGTTTTAAATTGCATACTGGTTTTAACAAAACCGGGTTTAATAAATAATTACTTGGTGTTATTGATCTCTAATATTATTATTTTTTTTAATTCTCCAAAGTATTAAAATCAATTCTATGAATGATTTTATATAGAAACCAATTAAAATATAATTAAAATAAGTAATCTTTTATATGTGTTCTTATTTAATTTCGTTAGTCTTTCTAATTTGATATATTTCATTCCATTAAAACTTAAATAGTTATGCCCGGCGGAGGGCGCATATTCTTGCTAGTATTTATAATAGGCATTGATTTTCTTATTGGAGACTGATTTCAGAGACTCTTGAAATTGTGGAAGTACATAGTTTGAATAGGCAAAGTTCCATACCAGAATAGCAGCACAAAGGAAATTGAGTCATCCAGATCAGCAGATCTAACCTTAGTGGACTACTTCCTCTGGAGTAACCTGCAGGAATGGTGTGCACAGCTGGGGCGTTAAAGCAAAGCATCCGTAAAGAGTGTTGTCATTCCAGTTGATAAGTTAAGCTGTGTTGCATTTGGATTGAGAGAGGGGGGTGGGGAGAATATTCTCTTCATGGTGGTGAACATTTAAAGGATGTTATATTCAAGTCTTAGATTATATATATATATATATATATATATATATATATATATATATATATATATGTTGTAAACACGGTTTGTTTAGAATGGCTTTTTGCCGATAATTTTTGGGAGAATAAGTGCTTAATTGGAGTCGTACCTAATTTTGAAAAATTAATTAATAATGAATTAGGCGGGAATACCTATTAAATGTATGGCTAAACAAATCGAGAAAAATCAATCTCTGTATGTACATTTCGGCCAATTAGGCCTCATCAGCAGAGCTATAGATCGGAAGACCGCCCTGTGCGTGATTTGAAACCAGACTGCCAAGCTGACAGGCCGATCCCATAACCTCTACACCAAACGGACTTCTTAGATTTTACGATATGTTTAGGGTATATATATATATATATATATATATATATATATATATATATTTACCAACCCCTCCGCACGAGCAGGATGTGACATAAGGTCAACTTCTTAAGCGGAGTTTAACAGGTTTGAATTCAGAGTTTTCCTTCTCCTAGACCGGTTGCCTAACCAAGGTTAAAGAGCCCTGTCTGCCCTACTATTTATCCATAGCTGGAGGGAGAGTAGGATTCATACCTTTCCCAAGGATATTAGCGCTAAGTGAAATGTAATTACCACATCCAGGATTTGAACTCAGGGCGACGAGTCCATTTCCCATGACTTTAACCATTACACCACGCGCTTAGATTATAAGGAACTGTTTATTATAAGGTTATTTAATGCCAAATCTTGTTTTTTGTTATATATATATATATAAATAAATGGTAGCAGACTTGTTCCCATGCAAATAAATATATATTAAAATATATACTTATTTATTAATGCTCTATCATAGATACTGAGCACTCTCCTAATAATATTGTACGCTGGATCACGACTGCCTCTTCAAGTGTAATAGTGCCAACCATAAACATTTATATATATATATATATATATATATATATATATTATATATATGAAGTAGTCAAACAATGTGTTTGAAATGGCGAATGCCGACAATTTGTGGGAGATTATGTGCTTAATTAAAGTCATACCTAATTTTGTTAATTAATTATAACTAAATGAATTAGGCGTGCATATCGGTTTAAATGTAAAGCATAAACAAATCAAGAAAAAGTCATCTCTGTATGTACATTTCAGCCCATTAGGCCTCATCAGCAGAGCTATACATAGGGGCAGTGCTTTATATATATATATATATATATATATATATATATATATATATATATATATGTATGTGTGTGTGTGTGTGTGTGTGTGTGTGTGTGTATGTATATACTATCATTCTATACAATATCTAAGAATAGAATTTGCTTGAATGTTCATTGATAAAATGAAAAAAGATTAGAAAAAATTGTAGAAAAAAATAAAAGAAATCAAATCAACACATTAAATGTCTTATCACTTAATAATAATATAATAATAATAATAATAATATAATAATGATAAAGACAAAGGACATATAAGCAATGTATAGCCAATATACAAATGCACACTGAAATGAATAAGAAATGCATGCTTACCCTTATGAAAGATTATTATATATATATATATATATATATATATATATATATATATATATATATATGTGTGTTGAAAAATGAATAAAGGAAAGAAAGTATAAAATGGATAATATAGGATATTTTAATCAATTTTACTTACACGTGTTTCGGTCAGGAGTTTATTCATGTGTACATTATTCAAACTATTATTTT
This sequence comes from Doryteuthis pealeii, assembly GCA_023376005.1. NCBI lineage: Eukaryota > Metazoa > Mollusca > Cephalopoda > Myopsida > Loliginidae > Doryteuthis > Doryteuthis pealeii. The sequence goes on along the minus strand of CM042165.1, from coordinate 22,345,709 downwards.
TAAGTAACCAAATGAAATGAAATAATAATAATAGAACAAATGTAGAAATGTTCCGCACACAAAGAAAATTCGACCTTCATTAGAGTAAATCTCTCTCTCTCTCTCTATATATATATATATATATATATATATATATATATATATATTTATAAAGATAAAAAGTGGCTTACCAGTGAATATGGGCACAATGGTTGGGAGGTGCAAATATCGTATAAAATTCGATAATGAAAATAATCAGGACAAGCGAACTCGGCAAATATCGCCTCCTACGTAGAACATTGTACAGCAGCTGTTTCAACTTTATTAAGTCTCATCAGCGATGTATACTTACGATTTCCCTCAGACAGAAATTGAAACCAGAGGGAAATCGTAAGTATACATCGCTGATGAGACTTAATATGGTTGAAACAGCTGTACGATGTTCTACGTAGGGGGCAATATTTGCTGAGTTCGCTTGTCATGATTATTTTCATTAATTATTGAATTTTATACGATATACGCATTGTAACTGCCTTCAAGCAAAATATAAAAAATAATATACTTTACTCAACAATGCTTCTAAAGCAAATTATATACATATATCGTATGGGCCAGGTTAGCTCAGTCGGTAGAGCGTTCGGCTAGAAACCACAAGGTTCCTAGTTCGAAACCGGCTCCTGCCAACTCAACGTATGAGTAGCACAGGGATCTGTGTGGTAAAGTAAGGAACTGATGGTAGGTGTGGCGCTCCACCTCAGATGCTAAAAAAACAATCTCCTTGGTCTAGCGCTATTGAAAAGGGGATAGACTCCCTCGCTGACACCAACTTTAGGCCGCCCCGTCGACTTTACTTTATATGATCAAAAAGTAAGATCTTATGGAAAATTAAGAGGATATATTTCACAAGAATAGCATCAATATAAGAGATAACAAAATGTTATTTTTTGTTTTTTACTGATCAGTTAAATTTAAAAATGATATCAACTAGCTACAATTCACAAATCTACCATATTTTTTTAGTCTTTCCCATTCCCAACCACTAAAAAAAAGGAGCCAATATATTGCCAATAGCTAATATATAATTTTTGGCCCTTAGGTGTAAATGTTGTAAAGGAGAAAAAAATTTTTTTTTTTTAAATCAAGATAAAAAAAAAAACGAAAAGAAATTTCCATTCTTCTATTCTGGACAAGTACCAAATAAAATGGTAAAACTATCGTCAGTCATTTAAAAATAAAAAATAAAACTGACAAATATCAAAAACTAAAAAGGGTCTCAATATTCACTTGGGGAAGTGTGAATATAGTTTTTTGGGTTTTTTTAAATCATAAAATTATAAAAGATATAAGAAAGATTTAAAATGAATAAAATAGTTATTTTCAGTTTTATTTTTTATAATAACCTTTTTTATTTTTATGAAAAAAGAAAAAAAAAAAAAAAAAAAAGAAAATTATACATATTAGAGGCTATAAAAAAATTCACTACTTTTTATCAATTTATATAGCAGGCTACTCAGAAACTTGTTCAAAGCAGAAAGATGTAGGTGTTTTGGCAACAAGTTTATATAGTACCTTAACAAACATAAAACCAGATGAAAACATGCAATGCATATATATATATATATATATATATATATATATATATATATATATATATATATATATATATATATATTATAAAATGATAGATAACTGAACTTATTTTTAACTATGGTGAGTTTCATGCTAAATAAAATCATCAAGTGACATGCAAAAAAAAAAAAACAACATATCAATATCAGTTATCTATATAGATAAGACTAGTTCATTTGCACAGTTCCTGTGTATCACAGTTCCAGTCCCATCATTTCTGCTATTATATTCTAATAAACAAACTTATTTTTCACTATTGTCAGTTTCAAGCTAAATACAAATTTCAGGTTATATACAGAAAAAAAAAAAAAAAAGATTGCATGTATATCAGTTGTCTATATGCTTAAGTCTAAGTCATTTGCACAGTTCCTGTGTATCACAGTTCCAACCCCATCATTCCTGCTATTATATTCTCAATGACATTCATTTAGATTACAGTTAGATTATCACAGGAAAAAATATTTGGAACTTTTAAAAAAAAATTTTTTTTAAAGCAATTCACAATTATTCAAAAGGGAACATCAATTATAGAAAAACGTATACAACAATATTTAAAAATAATAAATACAGGGTCCAGCAGAATGATTTCTGATTATTTCAAATTTCTACCCCTTGGGGGGGCGCTAATACGAGAAAGAAGGTGAGAAGTAATTTTCTCTCTTTATTATTTTCTGTCTTTTGTTTATTTCATTTTTATTTTTCATAGATGGTTTGTTCTTTTGAAGCTTATTTAAACCAAAGTATTGGCGTTTTAACCTTCTTCATCTCAAACAGAGTTCACTTTTTAAATTATAAGAATTATATATTACCATATTAGTTTGTTGGTTGGGTTTAATGGCATGTCAACCCTTATTGGGTTATTTTATACTGAAGACATTGTTTTATTCATTCTTGATGGTTACTGAATTTGTTTAAAAAATTTTTTTTAAATTTAACCCATAGATGGGACCCTAACAAGTGCTACCAGTCTGGGTCAGAATGGACCTAGGAGCAATGGTGATGAAGACGTGCTCCACATTCTCTGGAACTGGAAGCTTACGGTCAGATAGAGTTTAACATAAAGACCCTCAGCCACGCCTTCTAGAATATATATGATAAAAATGGCAATAGGGTTGGGACTATCAAAAAGGTGCTAGGGCTTGACACGACCAGCTAATTGATTGTAGGGGGCATCTCTGACCGCCCATCTAGCCTAAGTAAGGGCCAAAGTGAAGTTGGTTGGCTGGTTGTTTGGGTTTTACGGCATGTGAACCCATTGGGTCATTTTATGCCATGAACAAAGTGTTATAGACTGTTCAGCTACCAGAGATCCATCCTTAAGCATCACCGGTTGCTATGCACAGCTAACAGGCGGCCCCATTGGGGGGGGGAGTTTTCCCCCTCTGTAGAGGTGCAGTCAGTGTATTCTAAAGCCGCAGCTGACAGGGCTGAGAATATGGGGGGATATTAGGATTTTAGAGGTGATTAAGTGGGGCATGGCAAAAAAAGGTTGGGAACCCCTGATATATATATTTACCAACCCTCCGCACGAGCAGGATGTGACACAAGGTCAATTTCTTAAGCAGAGTTTATCAGGTTTGAATTCAGAGTTTTCCTTCTCCTAGATCGGTTGCCTAACCATGGTTAAAGAGCCCAGTCTGCCCTACTATTTACCCATAGCTGGAGGGAGATTAAGATTCATACCTTTCCCAAGGGTATTAGCGCTAAATGCAATTACCACGTCCAGGATTTGAACTCAGGGCGACGAGTCCATTTCCTATGACTTTAACCATTACACCACGCACTTCCTGGGAACCCCTGATATAGATTTGGATAAAAAAACAGTGATAACAATAACAAAATGGCAGATATCATATATTCTTTAAGTAGAATTAAATTTTGAATTGGATTGAGAATAACCATTTTTTAAATTTACATTTTAAACCAGAGAGAACATTCTACCAGACCCTGTATTTATATGTATACATATATATATATATATATAAGTACCTGTTAGAGGCCTTGAAGTTTGAAATATGGTAACTCCATTTTCCTGTAAGACAAAAAAGAAACAAAAAAAAAACAACTGACATTAGGATAATGAAAATAGCATATCTCTCTTGTGTATAAGATGAATAACGGAAGTGAATTCAACAATTTATATTGAAAAAATAAAAGGAAAGAAAATGTTTACAAAAAAGCAGTCATCATCAGGGCAAGATATTTTGATATTTGAAAATAAAACACTTTATTCTTACCATTTTAGTTTATGTATACTTAAAAGATTTTTTTTTCTATTATCATTCTATTTTATTTTGTATTTAAAATAATGATATAACGTTGGTTCAAAGTTATACATACTTTGGATACAATAACTCCGACGAAGGTTAACGGACAAAACATTTAATACACACAGCACATGGATAACAGTAGATACAACGTACATAGTAAAAGAGTACATACAAAAAGGGGTACACAAATAAAGATAAAGACACATTCATGAATGATACAGATATACATATATGAGTACAGACATGAGACTAGCGATAGTCCATGCTGTGAATAACTTACAGTAATGTAAGGGGGGCGGAGCCCCAACGAGAGGGGTTAGATAAAATCTACCCCATGTGGCTCGAAGTTGCTGAAACAGGAAAAGAGAGCGAAAGGGTTTGAAACCGGCGCTTAAATACTATGGTGCCCTAGCGGGCACCCAGCAAACTAAAAGGGGCAGACAACTCCACCAGGCGAATACAAACTAACGCTACAATGATAAATAGAATACAATGTATACAAGAACAAACTCTTGGGCGAAACACGTGTCGGCATTCCAATAAATAATTTTTATCCATACAACATATATATATATATATTTATATATATATATATGCTGATTAGACCTAATAGGTCGAAATGTACATTCAGGGATTGACATTTTCTCGATTTGTTTAGCCTTACATTTGAACATATATGCCTGCCTAAATTCATTAATTATTAACTAATAAATTTAAAAATTAGGTATGACTTCAATTAAGCACATATCCTCCAAAAGTTGTCGGCTTAAAGCCATATAAAAATAAACACATTTGTTTGTTTACTTAACCTCATAATATATATATATATATATATATATAAAGGTAATTTGCTTTAGAAGCATTGTTGAGTAAAGTATATTATTATTTATATTTTTTGCTTGAAGGCAGTTACAATACGTATATCGTATAAAAATTTGATAATTAATGAAAATAATCATGACAAGCGAACTCGGCAAACATTGCCCACTATGTAGAACATCATACAGCAGCCGTTTCAACTTTATTAAGTCTCATCAGCGATGTAACGATGTAAAGTTGAAACGGCTGCTGTACAATGTTCTACATAGTGGGCAATGTTTGCCGAGTTTGCTTGTCATGCTTATTTTCATTAATTATCGAATTTTCTACGATATACGTATTGTAACTGCCTTCAAGCAAAAAATATAAATAATATAATATATATATATATATATATATATATATATATATACACTGAACTTTTGTTTTTCTTATGCCCTACCAGGCCGAATCAATGCAAGGTCTTTTTTTATGTAGAGATTTTGATGGTTTATCCTGGGAGGATCCAACTCATGATTCAGTAATAATGGATCTGCAAGACTAACTTTTTGCCCCCCTCTACTCAGGTAACGCCGGGTAGCCGCTTTAATTTAAATCTTATTTAAATGTATAAAAAAAAAAAATTTAATTCTATTAAAAAATCTTAAATTTTATTAAAAAATCTTTTCCAAAAATTTAGCCTTCAGGACCTCAAATGAATGACTAAATGTATAGAATACAATTCTATATTTTATATCAAAATAAGAATACACACAAACACACTAACACAATCCTTTTTCCCAAACTTAAGGAAAAGTAATTAAAACAAATGTTTACATAAAATCAGAATCGATTGGCTTAGGCTAGCATTTGCTCACTACTACATCCACGTGTCTGCACCTCAAAAAATTAATTACTTTTTGATCTCATCTTGTAATTATAAAAGACAGAGAAGAAATCAGCAATCACACAGACTTCATCTCACCGTCAAACAGGACACACACCCGACGACGACAACAAACAAACACACAGATCCCATCTTGCGGCCAGATAGAACACGGCCAAGAAACAGGTGTCCGAACGAACGGTTCCACTGCCTCAACACAACTAAAAACACTTCTACTACTACAATTCATTCAACATCAGGAATCCGTTTCAGCAGGTTGTATAGACAAAATTAATTCTCATTTCCAGCACACGTATCCAAACTTTTGACTACATAAACATTTCACATTTACCATTACACATTTCTTGACAAACTTTTACATTTTACATTTCGTAATCGTAGCAAACCTTTCCACATCATATCTATACTATTTCTTTTGAACATTCAATTTTGTTTATTATTGCAAATTTATTCTCTGAATAAATTTATTTGTTACCATTTAATCATATGCATTTGTTTTATCATTTCTCTGTATTTTCTAGCTAAACTGTGTCATATTCCCCAAGCTCCATAACTGCAACTTCATCAGAAGTTAGATAGAGTTTAATGTAATACCCAGGACATGAAGACCCTCAGCCACCACATTCTAGCATGTATACGATAAAAAGGGTTGGGGCTTGCCATAAGGGAAATAGGGTTTGGAGAAATAGGTTTTTTCTTCTCGGGCTGTTTAACCCCTTTACCTCCTTTACTGTTTGTCTTTTTTGGTGGCATGATTCAATAGACATGAGGTAATAGTGAGCTTGTGCTAGACCAGGCAGATTGTTTTGCTGAGGTGAAGTGCCACAACTACCATCACCTCCCAGTTGCTTTACTGCACAGATCAGATTACCCAAGCTGTGCTAATCATGCAATGAGTTGGTGAGTACTGGTATCAAACCTGGAATCTTGTGATTTTTTGGTGGATACTATACTGACTGAGCTAAACAGTTAGGTATGTCATAATCCCAGATGGGTTTATATGCCATTAAAATCAATCAACCAACAGTGTTAGGAAGTAATATATATTGTGTATTTATACTTTTTAGTAATTGGTTTTAACAATGTGTTAGCACCATTGGGGATCATGTTGTATGGTATTGATTAAGTTCACATCTATATTCTATGGTATAATTTTATTTTCCTCAAAAAGGACAGAATGTCCTCCATGTTGACATTTTCAAATAGATCTTTCAGATTGTTTGCATTAAAATAAGAGAAGTCAACCAATTTTACGTTATTGATGATTTCTGATTTTTTTTCATAGGAAGATCAATAACTCAATGGGGCACTGCGTCTATGACAACAATTTTTTCTATTATTATTTCATATATATTGAACATTAATTGTACCAAAATGATTGTTTGATATGATTGAGGCCTACTGTTGGTTTTAATAACAGCAGCTAACTAAGTACAACTCAAGCAGTGTCCAAGACAGCTGGTATAAATAGGACTCAAGAATGATCCATCCATGAATCTGGGTGATTCCATTCCTGGAGTTCTGATTGATATTTGCTCAGAACCAAAGCTACAACATTTGGCAAAAATTTGTTTGCACGTCAATTTTTGTAAAATTTTGTCCAGGTGTCAAGTATATTAAAGTTAGCCAATCACCAAAATTTGAGTTTCAAATTTCAAAAATTGGTGGAATTATTTTCCATGCTATATCTTGACATTCATCATTTAAACATTATTTGTGGAGTAGTTTCACGCAACCTTCTTTTTGTTAAATACATACAAATTTATTCTCTGTCATTAATAATAATATTGGTCGCCTCTACAAATGTACGATTTGTCATGTTGACAGCAATCGAATTTGACTTCTTTTCTTTTTTTTTTTTCTTTTTTAACGTCCTTGTTTTTAACTTTTATAACCAAGTGATAAAAGCAATTTTACGAGGAGGAGGAGGGGGGATATAAGAGCTAGAAAAGGTCATTTAGTGTGATCACTTAAGGGTCTTTTTAGATATCAGTGGTCATGTGATAACATTATCAAAAAGGAAAGTAGAACAGACAGACAGTAAAAAAAGTACCGTAATTATTATATATAATATATTTATACTTTATTATATGCTCCCAATTTGGTTGAGCACTTCAATTAGAAGGGATTTAATTGCAAAATTCACCGTATTCGGCGTACAGCTAAGCCTCGCTTTGTTTACATAAAGTTTGAGGCCTCTAGTGAATTCATTTCCGCTTAGAAATGTAGCGATTAAATAGTCTCCTATATTTGACAGCTGCCTGTGGCTGTACGGGTAAGAGGATTGGCGAACGAAAGTTCATTCGGGTCTCGAACCCGGCCAGAGGTAGCTATTAAACGGTATAACCACACTGATGAGAGGTGATACCTTGAAACACGTGTCTGTGGATTACTTTAATATATATATATATATATATTTACCAACCCCTCCACACAAGCAGGATGTGACACAAAGTCAATTTCTTAAGTGGAGCTTAACAGGTTTTCATTCAGTTTTCCTTCTCCTAGATGGGTTGCCTAACCATTCGGTCATTTTATGTTGAAGTTTTTTTTAATTTATTATTGATGAGTAATTCTTTTTTTTTTAACTCAATATTTCTAAACACATTTTTTAGGACTTATCTTGTTCTGTTTCACCCATAGATGGGACCCTAACAGGTACTACCATCTGGGTCAAAGTGGACCTCGGAACAATGGTGATGAAGGGGTACTCCACATTCCCCGAGCTCCATAACTGCAACTTCCATCAGATAGAGTTTAACATCATTCCCAGGACATGTAGACACTCAGTCACCGCCTTCTAGCACCCATATGATAAAAAGGTTGGGGCTTGCCATAAGGGCAATAGCGTTTGGAGAATCATATAAATGCTATATCTTGACATGACCAGCCAGTTGATCAGATGGGGCCTCTCTAACCGCTTATCTAGCATAAGGACCAAAGTGGAGTGTTGCATGTCATGATAATAGGGTTGGGGCTTGTCATAAGGGCAAAAGGGTAGGGACAATCATATAGATGCTAGGGCTTGACGTGACCAGCCAATTGATCATAATTTGACTATCTAGATTAAGTAAGGACCAAGGATTTCTGGTAAAAGATATAATCCACATAATGTTAAAATAGAAACATTCATACTATTTATTGGTCTCGGTAAACCCTTTATTTAAATGATAAATCATATGCCAAATGTCTGTGGGAGAGACATGAGGATATGCCACATTGACACAAACACGTGGGAGTTAGATGCAGAAAACTAGCAGCCGGGCACTTTAACGTTAAGCAAGGCACAAAGAGGAGTGAGGTTGAGAGGAGAGTAGCCTTGACAGCCAGAAAGAGGGAGAAAAAACAGCAGCCCCTGAAAGTATCACAGTTTGTGTGCAATCAGTGCAGCAAAGACTGTCACTCAGGAATTGGCCTGCACAGCCACTTGCACAGAGGAAGATAATTTTTTCATTTTTGAACACTATGCCAGTGTCCTTAGTAAAATTCCTGAGGTTGGTCGTTGATTGGGTTTGTGGCAACCCTTGATGCACCAATTCTTTCCTATCGACTGTGCCAAAAAGTGTGGAGGGTCCAACACAAACCTTCACCACTATAAACAAATCACTGTGTGGGTGTTCATTGTGTGTGTGAACCCTCATGCGTCAAAAATCGACGAGAGAGTCCATAATATATAAAATAAAGGATCAAGCTGTTAAAAATAATTAACAGCTGCTAGTATAACTGATTTGAACAGCTGTGTTTGTCCTAGTGACTACTACCATAGGGCATTTTCCTCCTCTTTTCGGTCATTAAAATAACTGAAATAATGCCAAAGTGTTGATTCATTCATGTTCTGCTGGTTGATCACCATTCCTTTGAAATCTAAAATCTGTTTCTAACTAAAAGGAATCCGATATTTAGTCGACCTCTAAGGAAATACACCACTTAAGGACAATAGAACGCCAAAAGAGATTGCCATATTCTTTCTCTTCTTATTTCAGTTGGGGAGATGAATGACATGAAATACGAACCCCCCACCCCCACTACCACCCCCACCCCTTGGCAAAAATCAGGGAATTATAACACTTAGAGGATGTTCACGTTTTGGTTTTTAAAAATCTTTTTTTTTGGGCAGTAAATAAACTAATAAAAGACAAGACTCAAAACATCTATATATTAATACTCTTGTTCCTTAATTGTACAACCGTCAAAACTCCTTCAAGAGCTTCTCCTCACCCTCCTTAAAAATAAAAAAAATAAAAAATGTATTTATGAGTTCAAAACTGAGACTAAAGGTCAATTTTTCAGTTAGCTTGAATTTTCCTTCTCCTAGATTGGTTACTTTACCCAGTCTGCCCTATTATTTACTCATAACTTGGAAGGTGAAGAACAGATGGATTCATGCGTTTCCTCAATCGCATTAACACAAAGTGAAATGCAGACAGCCTCATCAAGGATTTGAACTCGGTTCGCCAATTCTATTTCCTATGATGATAATTGTTGCGCTAAGTGCACGTCAAGGTGTTAATCTTATTTTTGTCCGCATATAGTGAAGAACCATTGATGCATGTGACGAGATGGCGTGTGCAACTGCAAGTCAGCAGCAGTGCGACCGCTAGACATGCTGATTGAGAAATATGTCACCATATAAAATGTTGATTAACGACATGTCTCGCATTTGCATGACTTCCAGCTTCTCCACTCAATAATGTTATGTTCGGTTGGTTGGTTGGTTTTATTGTTGGTTTATTCTATGTGAAAAGATATCTTTTTACTATCAACTAGAAGTGACTACCCAGCATCACCTGGGTAGAAGTGGCGGAGGGGAAGAAAACCCTGGTGAATTGATTTGTTTACTTTTGAGATTTACAATTATATATATATATATATATATATATATATATATATATATTTTAAGAATGGAAAGGAGTAACCTACTCGAGTTTCATCGATCGATTCTTCAGGGTTACTTTAAATTAATCGAGTTTACGATTACTCTTAGGTGTTATAAACATGCCCGTTGGAATGGGACTTAAATTTAGTCTAAATTTAAGTCCCATTCCAACGAGCATGTTTATAACACCTAAGATTAATCATAAACTCGATTAATTTAAAGTAACCCTGAAGAATCAATCGATGAAACTCGAGTAGGTTACACCTTTCCATTCTTAAAATAAATTTATGCTCTACATTGTATTGAGCACTTTGTATTTGTTTTTTCTCAACTTTAACCTCTGGATATTGTGCGCTTCCAACGATCATTCTTATACCCACCGGTAAGTTAATACTTATACATATACAAATATATATATATATATATATATATATATATATATATATATATATATATAAGAAAATATAACAGACACAGGATGTATGATCAAAAGAAAAATTTTATATGTCTATACTTAAGTATTTCGGTTTATGATAAACCATCATCAGGACAATGCAAAATAAATTTTTTGTAAGGGAGAAATGAAAAATGTTAAGTGTATGGTGAATGTGTGAATATAAGGTTATTTGCCGTTATTTTTTTATATGTGCGTTTATATACGAAAGTTGATGACGTGATCATTGCATGTGAAAAAAAAAAAAAAAAAAATTATATATACTAGCAAATATATGCACCCTTCAGGTGCAATTATTTAGGTTTTGATGTAATAAAATATTGTATCAAATTTGAAACTATTTAGAAAATGATAAACTGAGGGGGTATAATCGAAAAATAGAACAGCTTTAAATCTAACTCTTCCATCATTTTCCATCACTCCCGTCTTTCATTTGTCCTAATTTATCTATTTAGTTAGATTATGAAGTATTTAATAAAATTACAGTTCTTTCGTCTGGTTTTTGGATTTCTTTTAAGATTTATCCCCGAGATTTTTGCTCAGATTCGTTAAGAGAAAACCAAACAATTAGAAATCAATAATACTAAGCATATATTTATTAAAATCAAATTCTTAATATCAATATGCAAATTAGCCTTCTCGTTCACACTGTAAATCGCTATTTTGTTGAATATATAAATATACTTGCATCTTATTAGTATGTAGATTAATCCAACAGTATTAATAAGATATAACAATTTTATCAATAATTGAGGTTTAAATAAAAATAAATTCATGGTGAATGTGATGTCAATAACTAAGGGAATTGTGACTTGAGTAGTGATTTAGTTTCGGTTACAAACAGACAAACACACAATCTCCATTATAATAAGATAAATAATCCCAAGTGTTGATATGGTATAAAATCCAACCAAAATAGACTGGTTGTCTAACAAAGGTTAGAGAGCCCAGTTTTCCCAACTATTTGGTTGGTTTGGTTGGTTTATTAATTTTAACGGCATATCAACCCATCCAGGGTTATATCATGCCTAGCGGTTGGGTTGTTATACATATTGTGTATTCATATATATACATTTAGTAATTGGTTTTAACAATGTGTTAGCATTATTGGGAATCATACTGTATGCCATTGATTTGTTTCATCTCTATATTCTATGGTATAATTTTATTTCCCTCAAAAAGGAGAAAATATCCTCTATGTTAACATTTTCAAATAGGTCCTTCATATTGTTTGCTTTAAAATAATGTTTTCTGATGTGAGCAAAAAAACTGCATTCCATCAATAAGTGTTTGACTGTCAGGGGTGTTTGACATGTTTCACATTGTGGTTGTTGTTCTTGTTTGAGTATATAAGAGTGTGTTAGTTTTGTATGACCAATGCATAACCGGGACATAATGATTTGTTCCTTTCTAGACTTCCTTAAAGTTGGTCTGCAGCCTCCCAAAGTCGGTTTGATTAGGAAGAGTTTACCCATAGCTGGATTAGTACTATGTGAAATGCAAATAGACTCATCCAGGATTTGAACCCTTGTCACCGTGTCCATTTCCTACAACAATAAACATTATACTACAAACATCCGATATAATTACTCATAAGTGAATAAAGCCCAAGTTGGTTCAGTGGCTTATTATTGCTATCAGCCAGAGAGGGGAGTCTATCCCTTTTTTCGCTAGCACTTGACCATGGAGATTGTTTTTTTTGCTGAGGTGGATTGTCATACCTACATTCAACCCCCCACTTTACCGCACAGATTAGTTTGTTTGTTTGGTTTGTTTTACGGCATATCAACCTCAGTGGGTCATTTAATGCCAATAAAGTTTTGAAATAAATCAATTCTTAATGGATAATACAATTTGGTTTATCAACTCATGTTTTTTCTATTTAACCCATAGATGGGACCCTAACAGGTACTACCACTCCGGGTCAGAGTGGACCAGGGAGCAATGGTGATGAAGGGGTGCTCCACATTCCCCAAACCTCCAAAACTGGAACCTCACCATCAGATAGAGTTTAACGTCATTCCCAGGACATGTAGACCCGCAGCCACCGCCTTCTAGCACCCATATGATAAAAAGGGGTTGGGGCTTGCCATAAAGACAATAGGGTTGGGAAAATCATATAGGTGCTAGGGCTTGACGTGACCAGCCGATTGATCGGAGGGGGCCTCTCCGACCGCCCGTCTAGCCCAAGATAGGGCCAAAGTGGAGTACTGCATGCACAGATTAGATTACCCAATCTGTGCTACTCATGCACCAAATTGGCCGAGACTGTTATCAAACCAGGAACCTTTCAATTCGTAGACAGGTGTTCTACCAATTGAGCTAAACCAGGCTATGTGTTCCGTTTGCGTATTTATCATTATGTTCTACAATATTGAAGATATATAGCTTCTAAGTTTCAAGTTCAAAATTTAAAAAGATGATTAGTGTTAGGTAATGAAGAAAAGGAAGAAAAAGAAGAAAACTGATTAGAGTTGTTGATAAGATTTTGTTGTCAGTTCTCAACTTGTAAAAAGATATTCTGATATGATATGATATGATATATACAAGTGGTTGAATCATTAGCACTTGATAGATAATAAAATAGTTGGCTGTTGAGATCCTTTTTAAAAAAAAAAAGGCGAGTACAAAGTGAATCCTGTTTGAAGATAAGTTTTTATCGAAACAAAAAGATCTTCACGTCGCAGTTTTGGGTTTTAATAGCTTGAACCCCTTCAGTACCATTTTTAACAATTTCTGATAATTCTCCCAGAGCTTTATTTATTTATTTATTTAATTTTCTCTTTTTTTTTTAATATGAAAAAATACCTTAGACACCAGTCTTTTTACCTGTTGATTGCTTCGCAATGGAGATGCACTGAGGTCAGTGATGATTGTACTGTCATTTCTGTAACTAAATGCATTTAAAGTATTCCTAATAAACTGTTTTAAAATGTTTTTTTTCAACATCTTTATTGAGTATACCTGTTTTTTTTTTACCTATCATTAAATAATTGTTCCATAACTACGCGCGAGCAAAATCATTTTCAGTGCAAACAACTTTATAACATCGAGGAAGAAATTGTTTTCTGCGAGTCTGCCTATTTTCACAACAATCTGTTCACAAATAACGGTACTATGAGCTTTTGAATGTACAGACTCATTTTTAGCTGTTTTTTTTTATCAAATCCTTATGGGAACAGAGGGGTTTGCACCTAGAATTGCTTCTGGAAAGTTAAGAAATTTTTTTTTTTTAGATATTTGTAAAAAAAAAAAATTTAATCTTAAAAATGTTAATTTAGAAAAAAAATTTTCTTAAAACATTTTTTAAACTCATGTTTTTCTATTTAACCCATAGATGGGTTGGTTGGTTGTTTGTGTTTTACGCCATATCAACCTCAGTGGGTCATTTAATGCCAATAAAATTTTGAAATAAATAAATTCTTAATAGATACACAATTTTTTTAATAAATACATTTTTCTATTTAACCCATAGATGGGACCCTAACAGGTACTACCACTCCGGATCAGAGTGGACCAGGGAGCAATGGTGATCAAGGGTGCTCCACATTCCCCAAACCTCCAAAACTGGAACCTCACCATCAGATAGAGTTTAACGTCATTCCCAGGACATGTAGACCCCATATGATAAAAAGGATTGGGGCTTGCCATAAGGGCAATAGGGTTGGGACAATCATCTAGGTGCTAGGGTTGATGTGACCAGCCAATTGATTGGAGGGGGCCTCTCCGACCACTTGTCTAGCCTAAGTAAGGGTCTAAGTGGAGTGTTTCATGTCATGAACTGCTCAGCCACCAAGACTTCATCCTTAAGCATCACGGGTCACCACCCACGGCCAACAGGTGGCCCCATTTGGAGGAGTCTTACCCTCTGCAGAGGTGCAGTTATGCATTCTAATGCCCCACCGACAGGGCGGCCCATAGATGGGTTGGTTGGTTGGTTTGGGGTTTTACGGCATTTCAACCCTTGTAGGGTCATTTTATACCGAATACATTTTGTTTTATTTATTCTTCATGAGTACTTTTTTTTTCTTTCTTAAACACATTTTTTAAAAAAATTTTTTTTTCTATTTAACCTATAGATGGGACTCTAACAGGTACTACCACTCGACATCATAGTGTACCTGGGAATAAGGGTGATGAAGGAGTACTCCACATTCCCCAGACATCCAGAATTTGAACTTCACCATCAGATAGAGTTTAACGTCATACCTAGGACATGTAGACTCTCAGCCACTGCCTTTTAGCACATATATATTAAAAAGTCTTGGGGGATGTCATAAGGGCAATAGAGTTGGGACAATCATATAGGTACTAGGGCTTGATTTGACTAGCCGATTGATTGGAAGAGGCTTCTGACACACATCTAGCCTAAGTAAAGGCCAAAGTGAGTGTTGCATGTCAGGGACTGCTCAGCCACCAGGATTCCGTCCTTAAGCATCACGGGTCACCACCCAGGTGGTACTATGGCGGGGAGGGAGGAGAGTCTTACCCTTCTGTAGAGGTGCAGTTTGTGTATTCTAAAGCCCTAGCCGACAGGGTTACCGACAATAGACCACACTGCCACATAACTGAATAATACAAACATTCAACGTCCATTCTTCAAGTGATAATTTTAGAAGAAGAAGAAGAAAAACGATTAAGTCAATAGCAATACAATTCAAACGACCGTGTTCAGTAACAGATAACTAATTCACAAGAGCAACTACACACGTAGATACAGACGTACTTATGACCAAGTTAATGCCAGGCTCATATAGCCACCGCTGCTGCTGCTGCTGCTGATTTCCACAAAAATAGAAGATTAATTTTAGCCGTCTATTGATCAAAGCAGGTGAGATCTGCCAGAACATTTGCCAACAAACAGGCAAGCACAACCAATATTTCTTATTTGTTGATTTGAGAAGAATTTCAAGGCAATTCACACACAAGTTAGGAAACTATCAGCTGACCAGCAGAATTCTTAAAACAAGAAACAGAAAATAATCTTAGAATTTATGAAATTATAATTACTAAGTAAAGTAAAGTCATCGGGGGAGTCTTACCCCTCTGCAGAGGTGCAGTCATGCATTCTAATGCCCCACCGACAGGGTGGCCCATAGATGGGTTGGTTGGTTGGTTGGTTTTTATGGCATTTCAACCCTTGTTGGGTCATTTTATTCATTCTTCATGAGTACTTATATTTTTTTTCTTAAACACATTTTTTAAACTCATGTTTTTCTATTTAACCCGTAGATGGGACTCTAACAGGTACTACCACTCCACATCATAGTGTACCTGGGAGAAAAGAGAATTCTTCCAAGCTGTTGTACGACTAAACCACTTGGACCATAACGAAGCACCTAGAGAATAAACTAGATGGGAGCTGCACTAAAGTCGGTATCAGCCAATCAGCGAGGGAGTCTATCCCCTTTTCACTTGCGCTAGACCAAGGAGATTATTTTTAGCGTCTGAGGTGGAGCACCACACCTACCCTCAGCTCCTTACTTTACCGCACAGATCCCTGTGCTACTCATATGCTGAGTTGGCGAGGACCGGTATCGAACTAGGAACCTTGAGGTTTCTAGCCAAACGCTCTACCGACTGAGCTAACCCGGCCCCTTAGTACTAATATTACCATATCAGATTGGCATTTCAGTCTCGGAAGACTATAATAAAGTTTTTGTGCCCCTGAAGTAACAACGCCTCCTGTGACTGTGAAGTCTGATGTTTGAAAAACATTCTCAACCATAGATTTCGCATTTGAAGGCTGTCCCTGAAGATGTTGATGTGCCGGTGCTTTGTTGCCGCTGCTTTCTTCTAGACCTCTTAGCTTCATGGTGTTGTGTCAGGGTGATTTCTGACATGAACAGTCCTCTACGGAGATTCTGCTGCCACCGAGGTGGTCCTGAGCCAAATTTTCCCAGCTGGAAATGCCAAAGCACCTGAGATCATTCTTTCAGACATCCTTGAATCGCAGCCGGGGGCGACCAATCTGTCTTTTACCAGACATAAGCTCTCCATAGAGAGGATATCTTTCGAAGATGTTGATGTTCCGGTGCTTTGTTGCCGCTGCTTTCTTCTGGACCTCTTAGCTTCATGGTGTTGCGTCAGGGTGACCATATTATGTATGGGTCATCATCATCATCATGTTGCGTTATTAGTACGGATATCCATGACAATCTCTCTCAACCATCTGTATTACTCATTGTTCTTGGGAGATCCTCTGTGCAGCATCCATGACAAGCTAAAGAGACAATTATTCCAAGCTGTTGTACGGCTGCACCACTTGGACCATAACAAAGCACCTAGAGAATAAACTAGATGGGAGCTGCACAAGAATGCTGCGTGCGATCCTAAACAAATCATGAAAACAACACCCAATGAGAAAACTACTGTCCAGTCACCAACCCCATATCACCCAAACCATCCAAGTAAGATGAACAAGACACTGCCACCCACGGCCAACAGGTGGCCCCATTGGTGTAGTCGATGCATTCTAATGCCCCAACCAACAGGGCAGTCAAATATGTTGGTTGGTTGGATTTTTTAGAGGAGGTGCAATTATTAGTTGGCTTAGAAAGTATTTATTTTCATGTTTACATTTTGGTATAAGTTCTGTAGAAAAACAGTAGTGGTACTATTTTAGCCCATAGATAGGTGGGTGATGGGGGATTACATTCCCAAGGGTATTTATTTACAGCTATAGCCATCCTTGTAGAAGAACAGTAGTGGTACTATTTAACCCATAGATGGAACGAGGAGAGGGTTTCATTCCCAAGAGTGTTAGTCCTAAAGTGAATATAATAGTACAACCGGAGTTCAAACTTGCTTACTATGCAGTCACAGTTCCCCACTGTTAGACACTAAGACAAAGGAGCAGATCCAGATCCCATCTACCTAAAAGCCAATCCAAGGTGAATATTTTGATATAGCTTGAATCCTTTCCAGGTATGGCTAATAACCAGTGAAAGTTTGGTTGAAATTTGGCCAAAAAGAAAAATGGTGGGGAAACCTTCGCTGTATGGCTGGATGAACAGACATTTAGTGAATTATAAGATTATTCACTGATGTACACAGATTAATGTCCTCATCTTTGTTGATTGTTATAGTGTTGCATAATGGATGGGTATCCTAATAATCATGCACAGATAGTGTAGTATATTTATTTGAATTCAAACAAACTACAAGGAAAATCTTTAAAAGAAAAAAAAACTCAATATCCCTAATCCACTCTGACCCAAAGTGGTAGTACCTGTTAGGGTCCCATCTATAGGTTAAATAGAAAAATGTTTATAAAAATTGTTTAAAAAAAAAAAATAAATAAATAAATAAATCTACCAAACTATCGCTTATAACAAACTTGAACTTTTACCCTATAAACTTATCCTTTAAACTGATTTCCCGTCCACTGAGCAAAAAACAACTGCAAAAAACCTACTGTCAAAATAAAAAATAAAAAAATCCTTGAAAAAAAAAAAAAAAAAAAAAAAAAAAAAATCATAATAAATTTGACCATCCCTCAAAACCTACCGATTGGCATAAAATAACCCTGGATGGGTTGACATGTCGTTAAAATCAATCAATCAATCAACCGACACCCCTAAATCCTCTAGCCATCAATCAGTATAATCTCTATAAAATCTCAAAACACAATGACCATTCTATTGTTGCCTAATTAATGGGTATCCTATTAATTATGCACAGTTAGTGTAGTATATTCATTTGAATTCAAACCAAACGGTTAACAATA
Organism: Doryteuthis pealeii; assembly: GCA_023376005.1. Lineage (NCBI taxonomy): Eukaryota > Metazoa > Mollusca > Cephalopoda > Myopsida > Loliginidae > Doryteuthis > Doryteuthis pealeii. The sequence continues at coordinate 22,327,067 of CM042165.1, read as the reverse complement.
CAGTGCAGTAGGTGTATTCTAATGTCCCAGCCGATAGGACTGTTTTTGTGAGTGATGTCCGTTAACTTTCTGTGTGACCTCCTCTTCCTACGAACCGTGGGAGATAGAGTTTTAGTTTAAGTTTCTGGTTGACCGTGGAATGAGAAGGATGCAATGGCACATCTCGTTTGATTACCTAGATTCTCACACGCATGATTGTAATCCGTGTCCAAAAAAGAGAAATAAGATAATAATAAAAATGTGAATTCACCAAAGTAATATCTTGTGTTGTTACTTAGAACAAGTAACACAGATGTGGCGCCGAAGCTTGAGGTCGTTATTTTAAAATTCACCGGGCAGCAATTTTGGAGGCAGGGGACTGGGACGCACTTCCTCATAAATTACCCACCACTGTAATATCAAATGCTTCAAAATGATTTACAACTAATTAAAATATTGCTTATCATCTTGCAACACCCTCTGGTTAAAAATGAGTGTCCAAATCAGGCTAGGCTTGACATGACCAGCCAATTGATCGGAGGGGAACTCTCCGACCGCCCCTCTAGCCTAAGTGGAGTGTTCCATGTTGTGGAGTACTCAGCCACCAGGATTCCTATTCTCAAGCATCACGAGTCGCCACTCATGGCCAACAGGTGAGCTTATTAGAAAGTGTTGGTTTGGTTTGTTTTGTTTTACGGCATATCAACCTCAGTGGGTCATTTAATGCCGATAAAGTTTTGAAATAAATCAATTCTTACAGGATAATACAATTTTTTTATAAATACATTTTTCTATTTAACCCATAGATGGGACCCTAACAGGTACTACCACTCCGGGTCAGAGTGGACCAGAGAGCAATGGTGATAAAGGGGTGCTCCACATTCCCCAAACCTCCAAAACTGGAACCTCACCATCAGATAGAGTTTAACGTCATTCCCAGGACATGTAGACCTGCAGCCACCGCCTTCTAGCACCCATATGATAAAAAGGGGTTGGGGCTTGCCATAAGGGCAATAGGGTTGGGGCAATCATATAGGTGCTAGGGCTTGACATGACCAGCCGATTGATCGGAGGGGGCCTCTCCGACAGCCCGTCTAGCCCAAGATAGGGCCAAAGTGGAGTATTGCATGTCATGAACTGCTCATCTACCTGGGCTCTATCCTTAAGCATCACGGTTCGCCACCCACGGCCAACAGGTGGCCCCATTGGGGGAGTCTTACCCATCTGCAGAGGTGCAGTCGGTGCATTCTAACGCCCCAGCCGACAGGGCGGCTTATTAGAAGGGGGGGGGGATCTTACCCTCTGCAGATGTGCAGTAGGTGTATTTTAATGTCCCAGCTGATAGGACTGTTTTTTGTGGGATGCTGCTTACAAAACTTGTTTAGGACAGTATGCAACACCCATCTAACTTTTTCTCTGTAAGCATTTAAAAAATTTAAAAAAGAAAAAAAAAAAAAAAAAAAAAAATTTTTTGAATAATTCATAGAATTAACAATTTATAGTCATGTAATATTTAATTAACGCTTCATTGGTTATTAGCTAAATTTAGGTTGAGCGGTGTGAGGAGGGGGGAGAGATGAGAGAAATATTATTTTTTGAAAATAATAAATGATCAATAATAAATAAATAAATAAATAAAAAATTAAAGGCTTTTTTTTTTTTTTTATTTTTTTTATTGAATTTTTCTACTGAAATGTGCCGAGATGCAAATGTCTTTTTAGTGGTATGTCGAATAACTTGTTTATTGATACGCATGACTGGTGTTCTACTTTTAATGACATGTGCATCAATGCAATGTTAAAATGTAAAAGTTCAGAAAAAATAGACAAAATAAATAAATAAATAAAAGTTTAAAATCAAAAGTAACATTTGATAAATCTGATGATTAGGCACTAAATCTTACCATTTTATTTTTTTCATTCTTTTTAAAATCTAAAATTTACTTTAGGCTTCAAAAATCAATCGGGTTGTGTTGCACATTGCTATAAAGGGCAGTTTGTGTGTATGTATCCGGATGAAACTTCTATCTATACATTTATAAAGGGCAGTTTGTGTGTATGTATGTCCGGATGAAACTTCTATCTATACATTTATAAAGGGCAGTTTGTGTGTATGTATGTCCGGATGAAACTTCTATCTATACAATATAAAGGGCAGTTTGTGTGTATGTATGTCCGGATGAAACTTCTATCTATACATATATAAAGGGCAGTTTGTGTGTATGTATGTCCAGATGAAACTTCTATCTATACATATATAAAGGGCAGTTTGTGTGTATGTATGTCCAGGGGAAACTATGAAATAAAACAATTAATGACAAAGTAATATATATATATATATATATATTATATGAAATATACAATGTATAAAAATATAATAAAAATTTTATTTAAATTAAATCAGGGGTTCTTGGATGGGTGATGTGATTTGGATGTTTTTTTGAAAGATTTATATATGTTTTTTTTTTTTTTTGTTTTAATAGTTATTAAAAAACATAAAACATCCATCATTCTTCACCCCAAACATTAAAGAAACGAAATTCAAATCGATAATAATTTCATACTATTTACATTTAATATATTCTAATTCATTAATTTTTATTAATATATATATATATATATATATATATATATGTGTGTGTGTGTGTGTGTTTAAAGTAGGTGACTTAATGGAGAATATTAGATTATCAAGTTAGTCGCAACTTCGGCTGTTGATACAATAATTAACTGAATAAGTTGGGGTTATAAAGAATATAAGAGTGCTCAATACATTTGTAGAGCGGATTTAGTAAAATATCATAGACAGATACCCTACTCAAGTTTCAATTTCTAGACATTTTCAAATTAAAGATACAGAAAATAATACATCCAATAGTGTCATACCCAGTACACGACCGACTTCTAGCAGATATGATAAGGGCTGAGGACTTGCCATGAAAGCAAAAAGGATCAGGACAATCATATAGGTGCTTGGGCTTGACCCCAAGTAAGGGCCAAAGGAGAGTATTGCATCTCATGGACTGCTCAGCTCAGACACCAGGATTCTGTCCTTAAGCATCATGGGTCACCAGCCACAGTAAACAGGTGGCTCCGGTTATGCAAAATATTATTCCTTTAATTCTAGAGAAATAAATCATAAATGTAAATTTATTTTGCCTAATAACCTGTTTTCTGTTGTACTTTTTTATGATATCAAGAAAACATGAAAATCCAGGTCTAAGCTTAAAATAGAAAAAAAAAAAATAAAAAAAAAAATAAATAAAACCCCAGAAAAAACAGAAAAGAGACATTTTATACTAAAAAAAAGTTAATTTCTTTTGAAGTTATTTCACCCGATTTCCCGACACATTTTTAAATGTTTCTTAACTGTCCGGGCGGTGGGTGTCCCCATGGCGTAGTGGCTAACATGCTCGACTATGATGACATTATAGTAAACAAGTCTTCAGTCGTGCTGTTATGATCACTTTCAGACTAGTCCTCACAAATAAGAAACACCAGATAATCAGGATTTACATTATTGCATTTCATCTTGGAGGATTTGGACGGTCTCGTTTTTAACCAGAGGGTGTTGCAAGATGATAACAGTCAGAAGATTAAGGAACAAGTATATTATTATTTGTAATTGTCGTCAATTAGAAAAAGGCAGATTTGACATGCAGGATAAAATAGAAAAGAAAAGTCGTTAATATCAATAGATAGAACCGCTTTATAAGGAGAAATGGGTATTTTGAAATAAAAACTAATCATTACTTGAGGTTTCCCCTCTAATTGGCAATCTTCAGGTGATTTAAAATAGAATTTTCTTTTTAAATTATCTGAAGATTGCCAATTAAATGGAAAACTTAGTGACAGTTTGTATTTTCTATCTATATATATATATATATATATATATATATATGTGTGTGTGTATTTGGGCAGCATTCTTTCATTTATACATGTAGAATTAAACAAAAGGCATATCTCCTGTTTAACAATTTTATTTTTGATCTTTTCTAATTTTCTGGCCAATTTTTTAATGTTTTGGTGGAATTGGTGGATAAGTCCACCAAAGTTCAGTTCCCGAGTACTTTCGGCACTTCGAAGTGCCATCATCAGGGGTGATATATTCCAGTTTTTTGTTTTTTTTTAAATTATATTAATGTGGAGGCTGGAAGGAGAAGAATTGATGAGAAAGGTGTTATAGGCATTTTAGAATGTGTGTACTGTATGGGAAATTAACACCTAAAATTACATTCATGCCCCCACTCTAATTACCGAAATATTCTAACGGAAAATACACACATTCTGCACAAAGAAAAAAATAAACAAAAACTCCAAATACTAGAAGCTTTATACATAAAACAATACAAACCATCCTTAAACAAAATTAATTTCCAATGCCGTACACACATTTTAAAATGCCTATAACACCTTTCTCATCAATTCTTCTCCTTCCAGCCTCCACATTAATATAATTTTTTAAAAAAAAAAAAAAAAAAAAAAAAAAAAAGAAAGAAAGAAACTGGAATACATCACCCCTGATGATGGCACTTCGAAGTGCCGAAAGTACTCGGGAACTGAACTTTGGTGGACTTATCCACCAATTCCACCCAAACATTAAAAAATTTTCCAGAAAATTAGAAAAGATCAAAAATAAAATTGTAAAAAAAACTGAAATGCTATGCTGTTGGCTTCAAAAATGTAAATTTTTGAGTTAATCCATGTTTTTTCACAATTCATATATATATATATATATATATATATATATATATATATATATATATATATATATGTGTGTGTGTGTGTGTGAAGAAAAGGAAGTGAATCTGACAGTATGTAGTATATTAAGAAAGAATGAAAAAACACAGGTTAAAATTTTTAACTTTATTACACTGTTGGATTATATATCCATTTTTCCCCCCTCTCATATATATATGTTAAACCTAATGAGTCAGATATACCTACTAACAATTTTGCATAGTGTTCTTCAGGGCAAAGATTTTTGCCCTGAAGAGCACTAAGCGAAACTGTTAGTAGGTATATCCGACTCATTAGGTTTAACTTTATTATTTTCTCTACTTAGGTATTGAGCACTCTTTACTTTTTATATAAAAATTGTTTTTTTTCTTTTGGCCAAGTATTATAGTATCAACAGATTATTTTTGGTTGGTACAACTATCTTGGTCTTTTCTTTTTTGCAATCCCCCCCTTCAGGTGATGTTTGGTAGTATATTTTTACAATCAAACTATTTGCCGGATTTTTTCTTACCGCAAGGGTTTACCAACAAGTTTGGTATATTAAATTATATATATATATAAGTAAAAGTAAAGTAAAGTCGTCGGGGCGGCCTAATGTGGGTATCAGCCAATCAGCAAGGGAGTCTATCCCCTTTTCAATAGCGCTAGACCAAGGAGATTATTTTGGCGTCTGAGGTGGAGCACCACACCTACCATCAGCTCCTTACTTTACCACACAGATCCCTGTGCTACTCATACAAAGAGTTGGCGAGACCAGTATCGAACTAGGAACCTTGTGGTTTCTAGCCGAACGCTCTACCGACTGAGCTAACCCGGACCATATATATATATATATATATATATATATATATATAGCAACTGCTCTGCATGATCATGATGTGATACAAGGTCAATTTCTTAAGCAGAGTTTAATAGGTTTGTATTCTGTCCCACAGCAATATGATGAGCATATTTTGTTGAAAAGAACTATTACATAATTATTAGATTCCTAATACTTATATAAGGTAGTGTAGAAACATAATGGCGATTAGTGCAGCTGATGGCCTTGAGTGTGAGTGACGGCGCTTGACCTCACTCTCACCTTGCCTTCCGGGGATAAATTGTGATAAGAAGGCATAGAAGACCCTGTCTTCCGGTTTAAGGATAGTAAGTAAGTCTCAGCAGTTAGAAGGTAGGAGCCGAGCTCGTAGGATGTAAGTCTCACCTGCGCAGATGTCTGGTTTGGGTATTTAAAAATAAAGGAAGATCAATGTAAATCGAAGTCTTGTGTTATTACCTAAAAACTAACAATGACACAGGGCTTCTGATAAAGAGAAATCCCCAATAGAAAACCAGACTGAAGTCCCCAAGTCAACACCAGACGCTAGACCAGACCAAGTCAAGATGATAGAAATACCAAAGCCGGCCAGAAGAAAAGACAACTAGAAGTAAGAAGTAAGAACAAGGGTATGTAACAGAACGATATTACTTGACAAATGAGAAGAGAGTTATAGATTTGACAATGAACAAGAAATATTAATGAAATTGGCAGAACGAAGATGATGTTAAACAAGTGGACATTATTTATGCATTTGCCTGTTGTGATTAGTTGAAATAAAAGGAACTGAATTAATCTGCTCTCCGAAGAATGAAAATATTGCACATTGTAATGTTGTGCTCATACGCAAATGTGTTTCTTCATTAGAAAAATGGGATACATGAAAGAAATTTACTTATCCGTGAATGAAACGGCTTAGAGACACAAGAGCAGAATAAAACAATGCTTTCCAGGTAGATTGAATTCAGGGTCATAATTTTTTTTTTTTACCGCAGTCGACTGGACAGATGCTAGTGGAATATAAAATGAAGTCCAATGTATATATTTTTCATTTCTGAACTGGGATTAATATTCTAATAAAGATAATACTATTTCTCTGAATGTTTGAGATGAGGCTTGATGATTAGTATTATCTGTGTTATTTGGACTATTGTCCCCATCTTCATTGTTATTTGTACAACGTTTCAGCCGATATGCCCTCCGGCCTTCTTCAGGTATTTCTTGTCGGACTCGGGAACCTTCTTGTTGTAATCAGGAGCCATCACGGAACTTTGAACCTAGCCCTTTATTCAATCCATGGAGGTATCCTGTTCTCATTCTGCTAACCATAGGTGGGGTAGAGGCATTAATAATTAACACAGCTTAACACCTCTACCCCAGCTATGGTTAGTGGAATGAGAACAGGATAACCCCGTGCATTGAATAAAGGGTTAGGTTCAAAGTTCCGTGATGGCGCCTGATTACGATAAAAAGGTTCCTGATTATGACAAAAAGAAATACCTGAAGAAGGCCGGAGGGCACATCGGCCAAAATGTAGTACAGATAACAATGAAGATGAGGACAATTGTCCAAATAACACAGATAATAATAACTTAATACGTTTATTCATTTAGAACTTTTATGAACGGATTCAGTTATAGACGTTTTTTTACCTCAGCTTTATTTTAAGAAAATTGAGATAATAAACTTATCAAGTCTTAATTAAATATGATAAGTAAGAAAGAGTTGGGGATTAATAATTTAATAAAAATTAAATTCTAAGGAAAATATAACTTAATACTTTAATTCATTTATGAGTTTAAAAAAAAAAAAGAACAGCATGAATTGATGTATAGATGTAAAGTTGTTTAGTCCTGATTCAGTTATACACTTCTTTTTCCTCGTATTGTTATTTTGAGGGAATTGAGATTATATACTTATCAAGTCTATACTGAAATAAAATAATATGGAGGTGCGTGGTCTAATGGTTAGAGTCGTGGGAAATGGACTTGTCACCTGAGTTCAATTCCTGGACGAAGCTGGAATTTCACATTCGCTAATACCCTTGGGAAAGGTATGAATCCAATACACCCCCCAGTTATGGGCAAATAGCAGGGCAGACTGGGGCTCTTTAACCATGGCTAGGTAATCAGTCTAGAGAAGGAAAACTCTGAATTCCCTGTTAAACTCCGCTTAAGAAATTGACCTTGTGTCACATCCTGCTCACTGCCATTTGCTGGTAATTTTGCGAGTATTTAACGATATTTCTATTTCAGAGTAACAGTAAAAAATTAATCTCCGTTCAGAAATTAAAATACTAGCAATATATCACCCTCCGGGTGCTAGTATTTAAGTTTAATATAATAAAATATTAAATTAGAAAGGCTGATGAAACTGAATAAGAACAGATAAAAGATTTTGAACAGAGGGGGTATGATTGAACTTTGATTACTCCGTCTGTCTTTGTTAAATTTTCCTCATTTAACTATTTAATTAAGATAGAAAGTAAAGAATAATATTACAGTTATTTCTTCTTGTTAATGGATTTCTTTAAGATTCATCCTGATATTATATTCAATAAGATATTAGAAATCAATAATACTAAGCATATATTTATTAAAATCACATTTTTAAGATCAATATGCAAATTAGTGTGAACTAATATATATAATAATTGCATGTTTTAGTATGTAGATATGGTCAACAGTATTAATAATGTAAAACATATACAGACAGTCCATAATAGATATACATAACTTCATTTCATGTTCCACTAACATCTGTCCGGTAGACTATGGTAAAAATTTACGCCTCTCAATTCACAGTCTACAGCTCTTCAGATGTCGTTGACCTGAAGACACCCCTTTTTTGTTGGTAGGGGGTCATATCACTCGCAGGGGGATACAGTTACCGACAGGGTTGACAAATTTTAGAGCAATCTTAATTTTTCTCTAAAATAATTATACTATAATTATTTTTATAGAATGGATCAACTGAAATGATACAATATCAACAAATGTTGGAAATTTATTGTAACTAGCAGGACCTGTGGATATACCACAGTATGATAATTACAATGTTGGTTGGTTTGTTTTGTTTTACGCATATCAACCTCAGTGGGTCATTTAATGCTGATAAAGTTTTGAAATAAATCAATTCTTAATGGATAATACAATTTTTTTATAAATACATTTTTCTATTTAACCCATAGATGGGACCCTAACAGTACTACCACTCCGGGTCAGAGTGGACCAGGGAGCAATGGTGATGAAGGGGTGCTCCACATTCCCCAAACCTCCAAAACTGGAACCTCACATCAGATAGAGTTTAACGTCATTCCAGGACATCTAGACCCACAGCCACCGCCTCTAGCACCCATATGATAAAAGGGATTGGGCTTGCCATAAGGGCAATAGGGTTGGGAAAATCATATAGGTGCTAGGGCTTGACGTGACCAGCCGATTGATCGGAGGGGCCTCTCCGACCGCCCGTCTAGCCAAGATAGGGCCTACAATGTTTGATATGTTTACTTAAGAGCTATTGCTAAATAGTTCAATATGTAAAAAGTATGATAATCTTCATAATGATAATGAAATTTATTGTGTACAGTGCTCAGGTGCACCACAACTCATAAAGTCTCATGTCAAGTACACAGAATATGTATTAGTGTCAGGAACATGAACAGTTTACAGTAGTAATATGCATGTATGTGTGCGCGTGTGTGCATATGTATGTGGAAGAGTGGCATCAGGTATAGTATGGGGACCACAGGAAGCATGGGGCTTTGAAAGACTCAGTGCTTTGGCAGCCTACAACAGATGCAGGCAGTTTATTCCATGTCTCCACAACTCTGAGCGTGAAAAAATGTTTCCGAAAGTCACAACTCACTCTCTCTTTTTCTTCCCTTCTTTTCATTATATTCGATTGAAATTGACTAATGTTACCGCTTCCACATGCTCACCACATCTCTATTTTCTATGACTCTTTCTTTCTTATATTTTTCTGTGTAGCATGTCCTTTTTCTCCTTTCTTTCTTTAAAAAAAACTGAATGGTCCATTATTTAGCTGAGGTGGCAACACTCACAAGAATTAAGAATTCGGCAGATAAGAGACACCAGATAATCAGGATTTAGATTTTTGGATTTATCTTGGATGGTCTTATTTATAACCAGAGGATATTACAAGATGATAACGGTCAGAAGATTAAGGAACAAGCGTATTATTTGTTGTAGTGGATTATTTGTTGTATGTGTATGTACTATTACTAGTAGATATGTTTGTATGTACCCAACCATTCTGTCACGAGTAGGATGGGACACAAGGTCAATTTTCAAATTGAGAAAGCTGGCTTAAATTCTTTTTCTCTTCGTATTTTTGCAAGTCATGTTAATGACTTAATTTATAAATTATGTCAGTTCTCGCTTGGTACAGGAAATGACTTTGCAAAAATTTAGCAAACAACCGCTAATTGAATTTTATTGTAAACTAGAAACGGCTACCCAGAGTTGCCGGGGTAGAAGGGAGGGCTAAAACACCCTGGTGTATTGATTGTTTATCTCTCTCTNTGTCGTTTTATTTTCGTAATCCAACTGTCCTTTACATATGTAGAGATGTCAGTATCCATTTTGGACAGAAAATGACTTTGCAAAAATTTAGCAGACAACTCACCAATTGAATTTTTATTGGTTAGTTGGCACCCTTCCGTCTACAATAGACAATGGAGTAGTGTCATGGTTTCTTTTTTTTGTAGTGTCAAGGTTTGTTTGTTTTTTTTTGGGGGGGGGTTCTGTTCTTTTTAGAAGATTTTTTTTACTTGAACTACATAGCCTGGGCGGGTTCATATAGGGGATGAGCTGTTGCCCAAGCAGCAAATCTCCCTTCTCTAAACTGCTCCAAAGGAAAGGTAAGGGACCAATGCGGTTTGGCAACGGTGGTGTCGCAGGAGTTGATGGGTAGCACTGGATTTCAGCATCACACCACCTTAGGGACTCCGGCTCCTGATTTATTTTTGGTGTTTACTCCCCTAGCCTTTCCTTGAAAGGCAGCAGAGGTTTTGTGTCAGACTTCTCCTTGAGTTGATGTGTTGCCGACCCAGGCTAAGGAGCCCCGTCAAACCCATTTGGGGATTTATGCGAGTAGTAAATACCCCAATCCTACTATTTTCGGTGTCCTGAAAAATTTTCCTGAATTTTTATTATAAACAAGAAAATTAAATTGAGAGTTACAGAATATTTATTCAAACACTGGAATCCTGTTATACAACCTGTCAGAAATGAAAAAAAAAAACGTCTGTTTGTTTGTTTTTTCTCACCCTTTCCAGTCCATCCTAGAAAGTAAAGTTGGATATCAAATCTCTTATTATAATGGAGATTGTGTGTTTTCCTGTCTGTAACCAAAACTATATTACTACTCAAGTCACAATTTCCTTAGTTATTTACATTATATTCTCCATGATCTTAATAATGATAGTAATAACCGCATCACCACCAATAATAATAATAATAATAAGCACGTCACAACCACCAATAATAATAATAATAAGCACGCCACAACCACCAATAATAATAATACGGATCACCTTATCCCAGCAAGAAGACCAGACCTAGTGTTGATAAACAAAAAATAAAGAACTTGTCAACTGGTGGATTTTGCAGTGCCAGCAGATCACAGGGTGAAGTTAAAGGAAAATGAAAAAATAGACAAATATCTGGACCTTGCCAGAGAACTGAAAAAGTTATGGAATATGAAAGTGAAAGTGATACCAATTGTGGTTGGTGCACTTGGAACAGTCCCAAAAGGATTGGAAAAGGGTTTGGAAAGTTTGGAAATCAGAGGAAGGATTGAAACCATTCAGAACACTGCACTGCTGCAATCTGCCAGAATACTCAGAAGAGTCCTGGAGACCTGAGGAGACTTGCTGTCACTCAGACTCCAATGAAAGACTATCAGCTAATGCTTATGTGAAAACTCAAAAGGAGTAAATAATAATAATAACACCAGCATCACCAATCTTCTTATTATAATGGAGATTGTGGGTTTGTCTGTAACCAAAACTATATCACTACTCAAGTTACAATTCCCTTAGTTATTTATGTCATATTCTCCATGATCTTATTTTTTATTTAAACCTCAATTATAGATAAAATTGTTTTACATTATTAATACTGTTGACAATATCTACATACAAATAACATGCAATTGTATTCATATATACAACAAAATAGCAGTTTACAGTGTGAACGGGAAGGCTAATTTGCATATTGATATTAAAGATTTGATTTTGATAAATATGTGCTTGGTATTATTGATTTCTAATTGTTTGGTTTTATCTTATTGAATATGAACAAAAATCTCGGGGATGAATCTTAAAAGAAATCCATTAACAAGAAGAAATAACTAATTTTATTCTTTACCTCCTATTTCAACTAAATAGCAATGAATGACAGGAGTGATGGAAAAGTAAGTTTCAGTTGTTCTATTTTTAGATTATACCCTCTTCTGTTTCAAATCTTTTTATCTGCATTCTTATCTAGTTTCATTAGCTTTTCTAATTTAATATATTTTATTACATTAAACTTTAAATATTTGCACCCGGATGGTGCATATATTTCCTTGTTTTATAAAAGATTGAATAAAACATTTTGATGCAGATGAGAAAGTTTAAAAACATTTTTTAAACATCAGAAATCAAGATCAATTACACACACACAAGGCCTGTTTTAGGGTCTTGTCTCCCACCTTGAATAATATATATATATATATGTGTGTGTGTGTGTGACCAGTCTAGGAGAAGGAAAACTCTGAATTCAAACCTGTTAAACTCTGCTTAAGAAATTGATCTTGTGTTGCATCCTGTTCATGCAGAGGGGTTTGGTATATATATATATATATATATATATATATATATATAATATATTCAAGGTGGGAGAAGGTGTGAATTCCCATATATACTCCCTCCAGCTATGGGTAAATAGTAAGGCAGACTGGGCTCTTTAACCATGGATAGGTGACCAGTCTAGGAGAAGGAAAACTCTGAATTCAAACCTGATAAACTCCGCTTAAGAAATTGACCTTGTGTCACATCCTGCTTGTGCGGAGGGGTTGGTAAATATATATAAAAAGAATTGGCACTTGCTATAAGGGTAATAGGGTCGGGACAATCATATAAGTGCTAGGGCTTGTCATGACCAGCCAATTGATTAGAGGGGTTTTCTCTGACTGCTAAGTACCCTTATGGCAAACCTCCAACTCCTTTTATACGAGTCAAATAATTTTCAATAACTTCATATGTATTAATACACTAGTGGTTGATCCTCAGCCACCACCTTCTAGCACCTATTAGATAAAAAGGTTTGGTTGTTGCCATAAGAACAATTTGGAGAATATGGTCGGGACAATCATATAGTTGCTAGGGCTTGACATAACCAGCCAACTGATCAGTTCTGGACTTTCGTATTTTGTTACTCTGGACTAATGACGGCTACTACTACTACTAAAACCTATTGAAGTCAGTAAGTCTACTGTTGGTTTGAATAACAGCAGCTAACTAAGTACAGCTTAAGCAGTGTCCAAGACAGTTGGTATATATAGAAATCAAGAATGATCCATTTATGAATTTTGGTGATTCCATTCCTTGAGTTCTGATTGGCTGCTTGATTTGAATGACATTGTGGAGTCTTATAAAAAACCTTGTCATTCTGCAGTAGACTATTCGTGTTTGTATTTAAGTTACAACCGTTTGTTGCCTTGTCTTCCCAGTTCGATGGTAATTGGAACTTTTATTATTCTTCAAAACCCAACTTGGCCCCTACGCAACAAATGACACCAGCCATTTGACCAACATATATGGACAGTATTTTCATCCTTCAGACTTACCAGAAAGCTGGACCGTGCGAACTCAATAAAACCATTAATTCACTTCACAACTGTCCACAATAAACTGATCTTCCACCAGGATGAAAGAACTCATACAAAGCAAATATTGTAAACCAACATTCACAGATTGATACTTAAATATCAATTCCCACCATCCATAAAAAAAAGAAAGGGATCATCCTGTGTTTACAATGGGACTAATTGATTTTAAGGGCGTGCCAACACTTAACAAGATTATACATGATTATATCGTTTAATATAACTATTCCTATTTAATAATGATTATTTGTTTACAACTAATAATTATATGGCTTCAAGTAATTATTTTTATTTCATGATAATCATTTATTGGCTGAACTTGCACAAAGGTGTCAAAATTAGGGTGACCCAGAAAAAACAGAACCCAAATTATTTATTTTCCCATTAAACTAACCTTAAAGCCCAACACCAACCCTAACCCCTAACCCTAAACCCCCCCTAGTTAAAATTAACAGTTTTATTAAAAAATTTGTGGGTTCTGTTTTTTTTCTGGGTCACCGGTATACAGGGTGACCTAGAAAAAAACAGAACCCAAATTATTTATCAATTTTCCATTAAACTAACCCTAACCCTAAACCCCCATAGTTAAAATTAACAGTTTTATTAAAAAATTTGTGGTTCTGTTTTTTTTCTGGGTCACCGGTATACAGGGTGACCTAGAAAAAAACAGAACCCAAATTATTTATCAATTTTCCCATTAAACTAACCCTAACCTAAACCCCATAGTTAAAATTAACAGTTTTATTAAAAAATTTGTGGGTTCTGTTTTTTTTCTGGGTCACCGGTATACAGGGTGACCTAGAAAAAAACAGAACCCAAATTATTTATCAATTTTCCCATTAAACTAACCCTAACCCTAAACCCCATAGTTAAAATTAACAGTTTTATTAAAAATTTGTGGGTTCTGTTTTTTTCTGGGTCACCAGGATACAGGGTGACCTAGAAAAAACAGAACCCAAATTATTTATCAATTTTCCCATTAAACTAACCCTAAACCCCCATAGTTAAAATTAACAGTTTTATTACAAAATTTGTGGGTTCTGTTTTTTCTGGGTCACTCTAATTTTGACACCTTTGTGCAAGTTCAGCCCATTTATTTACTTATAGTTTTATTGGTTGAAGTAATCTTTAGTAAAGAATTATATATTCAAATAATTATTCTTAGTACAAATAATTCACATTTTTTTATTATTCAGACTATTGTCCTCGTCTTTATTGTTATCTACTCAATGTTTCGGCTGACTTGTCCTCCGGTCTTCTTCAGGTATTTTTAGTTTGGTATGAAGTTCGATTGAAACAGATTAGCGCTATCGCTTCAGCAAGCTTACCCTCTCTCTCTCTATGTTTCCCCTATTCTTTCTTTCTTATGTTTTTGGGAAGCATGTCCTTCTTCTTTCCTTTCTTCCTTCATAATAAAAACAGAATGGTCTATTATTTAGCTTAGGTGACAGCACTCATAAGTATTAAGAATTCAGCGGATAGGCAACACCAGATAATCAGGACTTACATCTTTGCATTTCATCTTGGATGGTTTGGACGGTCTCATTTTTAACCAGAGGGTGTTGCAAGATGATAATGGTCAGAAGATTAAGGATTACAATGGGAATATAAAGATTTACAAATGTATATATATATTTATATATATATAAAGAAAAAAGAAAAGAAAATGGACTCTCTCATCGATTTTCGACACATGAGTGTTCATCCAATGAACAACCAACACAGTGATTTGTTTATAGTGGTGAAGGCTTGTGTTGGACCATTCCACACCTTTTGGCACAGTCGATAGGAAAGAATCGGTGCATCAAAGAATGCCACGAACCCAATCAACGACTGACCTCAGGAATTTTGAATTTAGAGTTATCCTTCTCCTAGACTGGTTACCTACCCAAGGTTACAGAGTCCAGTCTACCCTACTATTTAACCCATAGCTGGAGGGATAATATATGGATTCATACCTTTCCCAAGGGTATTAGCGCTATGTGAAATGCCAACAGCTTCGTCTAGGAATTGAACTTGAACCGATGAGTCCATTTTCCACAACTCTAACCACTAGCCCACGCGCCTCCATATATATATATATATATATATATATATATATATATATACACACACACACACCTTTGAAACATTGCTCAGTATCTAATCTAAAATAGATTATTATTATACATTGAGCTCTCTTTAGGGATTTATTAAGATCCTTGTACTTGCACCTACTAAAACATGCAATAATTATACAGTGAGATTTTGAAGATCCCATGTAGAATCATCCCTTACTACCAGTTTTAGATACCTTACATATACTAGCAAATATATGCACCCTCCGGGTGCAAGTATTAAATTTTGATATAATAAAATATCATATTAAATTAGAAAGGCTAATGAAACTGAATAAGAATACAGATAAAAAGATCTGCAACAGAGGGGGTATAATCGAAAAATAGAACAACTTTGAAACTAACTATTCCATCATTTTCCATTACTCCCGTCTTTCATTGGTAAATTTTCCCAATTTAACCATTTAGTTAAAATAGGAAGTAAAGGATAATATTACAGTTATTTCTTCTTGTAAATAAATTTCTTTTAAGATTTATCCACGAGATTTTTGTTTATATTTCTTAAGATAAAACCAAACAATTAGAAATCAATAATACCAAGCACATATTTATTAAAATAAAATTTTAAATATCAATATGCAAATTAGCCTTCTCGTTCAAACCGCTATTTTGTTGTATATATAAATACAATTGCATGTTATTAGTACGTAGATATGGTCAACAGTATTAATAATGTAAAGCAATTTTTATTAATAACTGAATGTTTAAAAGAATGAAATCATGGAGAATTTGACGTAAATAATTAAGGGAATTGTGACTTGAGTAGTAATATAGTTTCGGTTACAGACAGAAAAACACACAATCTCCATTATAATAAGATACATTGAGCTCTCTTAAGGGATTTATTAAAATCCTTGTACTTGCACCTACTAAAACATGCAATAATTATACAGTGAGATTTTGAAGATCCCATGTAGAATCATCCCTTACTACCAGTTTTAGATACCTTATATGTATATATATATTTCAATATTGCCTCTTATTATGAAAACAACAGCAACCTGTTTTCATTAAACTCACCAAACACGTAGAGCAAAGACCCAAATGTCCAGCAGATTTTCATATCTAAAAGGTGTCACTTGACATTTGATACAAGTCAGAGATAAATACATGTAACTTCAGTGGAGAGGGTTATATGCTTGACACAAAGGCAAAAAACAATACTTGTTTGTGATTCTATGTACACATTTTGGGCAGAGATAAGTCGTCGGGGTGGCCTTAAGTCGGTATCAGCCAGACAGCAAGGCAGTCTATCCCCTTTCCATTAGCGCAAGACCAAGGAGATTGTTTTGTTTTTTTTTGCATCTGAGGTAGACTGCTACACCTACCATCAGCTCCTTACTTTACTTCACAGATCACTGTGCTACTCATTCGCCGAGTTGGAGAGGGCTTGTATTGAACCAGGAACCTTGTGGTTGTTAGGCGGGCACTCTACCGACTGAGCTAAACATTTCACTATGGCTCATCATTATCACAGCTATCAACAACAGAACCACCACAATCATCAAGTATATGAACTGGTCTACTACCGTATTTGACGGTATATAGCACGCATACTTGTGACACAAGTATAGGGCACCCAGTAAGAAGCCACGTGAGGTGCCCTTATCTCTCATTATATATACATACCGTATTTGACAGCATATATATACTTACCAACCCCTCCGCACGAGCATGATGTGACACAAGGTCAGTTTCTTAAGCGGAGTTCAACAGGTTTTGAATTCAGAGTTTTCCTTCTCCTAGACTGGTTTCCTAACCAAGGTTAAAGAGCCCAGTCTGCCCTGCTATTTGCCCATAACTGGAAGGAGAGTAGGATTCATACCTTTCCCAAGGGTATTAGCGCAATGTGAAATTCAAACAGCTTCGTCCAGGAATTGAACTCAGTCTGCCCCACTATTTATCCATGGCTGGAAGGAGAATAGGATTCATACCTTTCCCAAGGATATTAACGCTAAGTGAAATGCAATTTCCACGTCCGGGATTTGAACTCAGGGCGACGAGTCCATTTCCTATGACTTTAACCATTACACCACGTGCTTCCTATTTGACGACATATAGGACGCACATTTTCCCCAAAAATTTTGGCTCAAAAAATTGCCCTGCATCTTTATACATCATAGGTGAAGTGAAACCAATGATAAGAATCCCATTGACTTTACAGTCACAGGAGGCGCTGTAACTTCAGGGGCACAAAAACTATATTATAGTCTTCCGAGACTGAAATGCCAAGGATAACAAATAATGTTTGTGTAATGCACAGCTAGACTGTTTTCAATAATATATGCTTAAATACACTAAAAACTTTTTTCCCTGAATCTGACCTGCTGACCCGTGTGTACTTTCTGAGGCTTACCGTCCAGTGTGGAGGTGCCTTCATCTTATATCATAAATTACTATTACTAGCAAATATATGCACCCTCCGGGTGCAAGTATTTAAGTTTTAATGTAATAAAATATCGTATTAAATTAGATAGACTAATGAAACTAAATAAAAATGCAGATAAAAAGATTTGAAACAGAGGGGGTATAATCGAAAAATGGAACAACTGAAACTTACTCTTCTATCACTCTCGTCTTTCATTGTTATTTTTTCTAATTTAAGTATTTAGTTAAAAGAGGAAGTGAAGAATAAAATGACAGTTATTTTTTCTTGTTAATGGATTTCATTTAAGATTCATTGAAGAGATTTTTGCTTATATTCATTCAAATAAAACCAAACAGTTAGAAATCAATAATACTAAGCACATATTTATTAAAATCGCATTTTTAATATCAATATGCAAATTAGCCTTCCCGTTCACACTGTAAACCGCTATTTTGATGTATATATAAATATAATTGCATGTTGTTAGCATGCAGATATGGTTAACAGTATTAATAATGTAAAACAATTTTATTAATAATTGAGGTTTAAATAAAAATAAAATCATTGAGAATGTGATGTCAATAACTAAGGGAATTGTGACTTGAGTAGTTATATAGTTTCGGTTACAGACATACAAACACACAATCTCCATTATAAGATTTCATATGAACTGACATTCAATATCTTATATTGACATTGTTTTCTGCAGATGAGATATTACTACCTAGGTATATTAATTGATCTACTGAAATTGACATTGCTTTCAGTAAATGAGATATTACTACCTAGGTGTTGTGACTGAAATATCAAATAACAACATTGAAATCCAGAAGAAAGGTTTATTATCCTTTTGGTACAAAACATATAAATAAGATAGAGTCCAATGTGCAGCTCTTTAACAACAGTAATTAAATCTCTGTAACAAGACTAGCTATTACTCAACCACTCCCTTGTGTAATCCGTATTATTTATGTTTCATTGAACGAATCCAACTTTTTTGTAGGGGGGGAAATATCTTCCCTTACAACACTAGGTATATGAACTGATCTACTGATATTGAGATTGCTTTCTGCAGATGAGATATTACTACCTAAATATGTAAATAGGTCTACTAATTTCAGCAGAGGCTTACCATCTAGTGTGGAGATGCCTCCATCTTACATCATAAATGACTGTATTATTTACATATGAACTGACATTCAATATGTCTACCTCACTTTATTTTTCTCTCCCTAACTTTCTATATTTTAGACTTCAGTATTATTTTCTATTTTTTTTAAAGATTTTTTTTCTCAATTTCCCATTACTTCCAATTCTATTCTTCCTTCATTTTATTCCGCCCACGTCTTCTTTTCTTTCATCCGTTCATTCAAGAAATGCCTCATATCTCCAACTATAATTCACAAAGTGCCCAATCCGTACAGCCGACGCTCGGACAAATTTTTGGCACCATTCCAAGCAAACTTTCAGGAGCTGTTAGGGTCAACCTGAAATGATTTTAAACTATATTTGGCCAAGATTATTTGAGTTTTTTTTTTTTTTTTTTTTTTTTTTTTACTCTCCCCACCAAAAAAAAAAAAAAAAAAGATATCAAACGACTTTTTTATGCCAACAAAATGCTGGAAATCCTGGTTGGCTGTGCATCCTTACCAAGAGGTCACATACAAGATGGGAAAAACAAATACGTCACCAGAAATATTGTCAATTCAAAGGGTTCTTTCATAATAAAAATGTTTTTGATCTCAGATTATGAACACACACACACACATTATATATATATATATATATATATATATATATATATATATATGTGTGTGTGTGTGTGTGTGTGTGTGTGAGTATAGATGCTTGGGATCATCAGGAGAGAATGTGCACCGTTTCGGAGCCTTCCTCTTCTTAACTGCACATTGTTGTGAGGTCCCTCGGAATATCTGTATCGACCATATGTAATAGATCGGTCATCAACAAAAGCAAATTCTGGGATGAAATGAACGTTAGAAGAAGAATGCGCAAACAGAACGCTGTTAGTCAATGTTGGAATTTTTCAAAAAATGCGTTACACTTTTTATACAATTTTACATCAGGTTCTTTTGAGTCTTATTATAAACTGTAATGCTTCTGATTTTTAAAAATTAAAAATAAAATAATTTTATTTTTAATACAAATAACGCATTTTTTGAAAAATTCCAACATTGACTAACAGCGTTCTGTTTGCGCATTCTTCTTCTAACGTTTTTGTGTGTGTGTGTGGGGGGGGGTCAAAATGGGGTGCCATCAAATTCAGATTTTTGACCCAAACAAGTTCACTGCAGGTTTCATATTTTTTATGTCATGACCTTTTTACTTTGCAAGAATCTCTTTGGTGGGTGGGGGGTTTGGTAGGGGGGGGGGGTCATGAAAACCTTATCTATATAATATAGATATTCAGCGATGAAGGAATTTCAGAAACTAGATGGACACAACTGAACTACAACATTTATATGACAAACCAAAAGTTTGTTTTATTAAAGAGGATTACATTTAGCATTAAATAACCCAAAAAGGGTTGATATGCCATTAAACAAAAAATACTAAACCAACTTTTTCTGGCCAACTTTTTAATATTTGGGTGGAATTCGTGGATTAGTCCACCAAAGTTCATGTCCCGATTACTTTCGGCACTTCGAAGTGCCATCATCAGGGGTGATGTGTTCCAGTTTTTCAAATTATATTAATGGATGTGGTGGCTGGAAGGAGAAATTAAGGAACAAGGGTATTAATATAGAGTTGCTGGAAGGTGGAGAAATCCATGAATTCCACCCAAATATTAAAAAGTTGGCCAGAAAAAAAAAAAAATATATATATATATATATATATATATATATATATAATCCAAAAGTCCAGAGAAGAAATCTTCCTTACAACACAAGAGTTTTATTTAAAAAACCTGTCGCAGTTTGAGAGCTCAATGTGTGCTCTTAATGTTAGAGTCACAGAGCAAATATATAAGTAAAGAAATAACAAAAGACTTAGAGATTTAGCGTTATAGTCTATTTAAGCTCCCTGAAATAGACTATAATGCTAAATCTCTAAGTCTTTTGTTATTTCTTTACTTATATATATATATATATGTACATTTGAACCTTGTCTATTTTTATACTTCACTTACGATTAGACTAACAATTAAATACCCTTACGAATAACGCAACTTCCCTTCCTCCTCCCCCCCCTGCCCGCAAGTCTTTGTATTCATCACATCATCTCATTATCAAATAATAAGGCTAATTAATGTCTCAAAATCTATTGAATGCATTTGTTTTTATCTTAGATTTCATTCAGTCGTAATAAGTAATCACTAATCCAAAAGTCTGAGTGGTGCCAAGTGAGAGAGAGAGAGAGTGGTGCCCAATTATGAGAGGGAATCAAGAAATGGATCTCCTCTTTGGCTGAGTGACACTTTCAATCATTTAGTAGCTAATGTGGACCCAACCCCCTCAGAAAAAGAAAATTTAGGAGTTTTTCAAAGAAGCTTATCAGCAGTAAAAGCAAGAGAGAGAGAGAGAGAAAGAGAAAGAGAGAAGAGAGAGAAGAGAGAGGCGAAAGAGAGAGAAGAGAAAGAAAGGAAAGAGAGAGAAGAGAAGAAAGAAAGAGAGAGAGAGAGAGAGAGAGAGAAGAGAGAGAGAGAGAAAGAAAGAGAGAAGAGAGAAGAAAGAGAGAAAAGAGAGAGAGAGAGAGAAAGAGAGAGAGAGAAAGAGAGAGAGAAGGAAGAGAGAGAGAGAGAAAGAGAGAAGGAAAGAGAGAGAGAGAGAAGAGAAAGAGAGAAAGTGAAGAGAGAGGAGAAAGTGAGGAGAGAAGAGAGAGAAAGAGAGAGAGAGAGAAAGAGAGAGAGAGAGAAAGAGAGAGAAAGAGAGAGAGAGAGAAAGAGAGAGAAGAGAAAGAGAGAGAGAGACATGAAGAGAGAGAGAGAGAAGGAAAGAGAAGAGAGAGAAAGAGAGAAGGAAAGAGGAGAGAGAGAGAGAGAGGAAAGAGAGAGGAGAGAGAGAAGGAAAGAGAGGAGAGAGAGAGAGGAAGGAAAGAGAGAGAGAGAGAGAGAGACAGGAAAGAGAGAGAGGGAGAAGGAGAGAGAGGGAGAAGGAGAGAGAGAAGGAAGAGAGAGAGAAGGAAAGAGAGAGAGGAGAGAGGAGAGAGAAGGAAAGGAAGAGAAGGAAAGAGAGAGAAGGGAAGAGAGAGGAAGGAGAGAGAGAGAAGGAGGAGAGAGAGAAGGAAGAGAGAGAAGGAAAGAGAGAGAAGGAAAGAGAGAGAGAGAGAGAGAGAGAGAGAGAAGAGAGAAGAGAAAGAAGGAGAAGAGAGAAGGAGAGAGAGAAGGAAAGCAGTGAAGTGACAATGAACTCATTCTTTCATTGCAACAGTTATGAACATATTTTAAATATCTAGTCCAAATCTTCCAAGATGAAATACAAAAATGTAATTCCTGATTATCTGGTGTTGCTCATCCGCTGGATTTTTATTTTTTGTGTCATCACCTCAGCTAAATAATGTACCATTCCGTTTTTATTATAAAGAAATAAAGGGAAGAAAAGAATAGGGGAAAGATATATAGAGAGGGAAAGTTAGATAAAGAGGGGGTGAGCGTGCTGAAGTGATAACAACCAATCAGTTTTTTTAATCAATCATAATGAAAAGTATTAAAGAAAGACAAAGAAAAAAATGTGGGAAAGTGAGTTAAAATCAAGATGTTATAACTTTTACATACTGGACTATATTTGCAATAGCTCGTTGTAAACACATCAAAATGTTGTGATAATTATTAATACTGTTTGGTTGGTTTGGTTTTCGGCATGTCAACCCTTGGGTCATTTTATTGCCAAAATACTTCCTATTTGGGTAAAAAAAAAAAATGTTTACATGCTGACAAAGTTTTGAACTAATTTCATTTTAATGGATAATACAAATTTTGTTATAAACTCATGTTTTCTATTTACCCATAGATGGGACCCTAAACAGGTACTACCAGACTCCGGGTCACAGTGGACCAGGGAGCCATGGTGAGGTTCCAGTTTTGGAGCGTTTGGGGATGTGGAGCACCCCTTCATCACATTGCTCCCTGGTCCAACTGTGACCGCGGAGGTGGTAGTAACCTGTTAGGGTCCCATCTATGGGTTAAAATAGAAACATGAAAGTTTATAAACAAAATGTATATATCCATAAAAATGAAATTAGTTCAAAAATTTGTCAGCATTAACATTTTTTTTTTTAATAAAAACCAATAGAAAGTATTTGGCATAAAATGAAACCCAGGGGTTGACATGCCGGTAAAACCCAACGCAACCAAAACAGTATAATAATTATCACAACCATTTTGATGTGTTTACTTAAGAGCTATTGCAAATATAGTGACAGTAAATGTAAAAAAGTATAACATCTGATTTAACTCACTTTCACATTTTTTTCTTTTCTTTCTTTTAATCTTTTCATTATGATGATTAAAAACTGATTGTGTTATCACTTCAGGCACGCTCCACACCCCTCTTTATCTAACTTTCCCTTCATATATCTTTCCCCTATTCTTTCTTCCTTTATTTCTTTATAATAAAACGGATGGTAGCAATTCATTTAGCTTGAGGTGATGACACAAAAACATAAAATCCAGCGAATGAGCAACACCAGATATCAGGAATACATTTTTTGTATTTCATCTTGGAGATTTGGACTAGAATATTTAAAATATGTTCATAACTGTTGTCAATGAAAGAAATGAGTTCATTGTCACTCACTCTTTCCTTCTCTCTCTCCTTCTCTCTTCTTCTCTCTTCTCCTTCTCTCTCTCCTCTCTCTCTCTCTCTCTCTTTCATTCTCTCTCTTTCCTTCTCTCTCTTTCCTTCTCTCTCTCTCCTTCTTCTCTCTCTCCTTCTCTCTTTTTCCTTCTCTCTCTTGCCTTCTCTTCTCTTTCCCTTCTCTTCTCTCTCTCTCTCTCTTTCCTTCTCTCTCTTTCCTTCTCTCTCTCCTTCTCCCTCTCTCTCCTTCTCCCTCTCGTCTCTTTCCTTCTCTCTCTCTCTCTCTCTTCTTTCCTTCTCTATCTCCTCTCTCTTCCCTTCTCTCTCTCTCTCTCTCTTTTCTTCCTCTCTCTCTCTCTCTCTTTCCTTCCTTTTCTTTCTCTCTCTCTCTTTCCTTCTCTCCTCTTCTCTTTCCTTGCTCTCTCTCTCTTTCTCTTTCTCTTCTTTTCTCTTCTCTCTCTTTCTCCTTCTTTCTCTCTTCTCTCTCTTTCTCTCTCTCTCATGCTTTCTCTCTCTTTTCTCCTCTCTCACTTTCTCTCTCTCTCTCACTTTCTCTCTCTCTCTCTTTCTCTCTCTCTCTGCTTTCCTTGCTCTCTTCTCTCTCTCTTCTCTCCCTATCTCTCTCATCTTTTCTCTCTGCTCTCTTCTCTCTCTCTCTCTCTTTCTCTCTCTCCTTTCTTTCTCTCCTCTCTCTTTCTTCTCTCTCTCTCTTTCTTCTCCTCTCTTCTTTCTTTCTCTCTCTCTTTCCCTTTCTTTCTCTTTCTCTCTCTTTCCCTTTCTTCTCTTCTCTCTCTTTCGCTCTCTTCTTTCCTCTCTCTCTGCTTTCTCTTTCCTTTCTCTCTCTCTGCTGCTTTTTACTGCTGATAAGCTTCTTTGAAAACTCCTAAATTTTCTTTTTCTGAGGGGGTTGGGTCCACATTAGCTACTAAAAATGTTGAAAGTGTCACTCCAGCAAGAGGAGATCCTTTCTTGATTCCCTCTCATAAATTGGGCACCAACTCTCTCTCTCTCTCACTTGGCACCACTCAGACTTTTGGATTAAGTGATTACTTATTACGACTGAATGAATCTAAAGATAAAACAAATGCATTCAATAGATTTTGAGGACATTAATTAGCCTTATTATTTGATAATGAGATGATGTGATTGAATACAAGACTTCGGGCAGGGGGGGAGGAGGAAGGGAAGTTTGCGTTATTCGTAGGGTATTTAATTGTTAGTCTAAATCGTAAAGTGAGTATAAAAAATAGACAAGGTTTCCAAATGTACATATATATATATATATAAGTAAGAAATAACAAGAGACTTAGAGATTTAGCATTATAGTCTATTTCAGGGAGCTTTAAATAGACCTATAATGCTAAATCTCTAAGTCTTTGTTATTATCTTTACTATATATTTGCTCTGTGACTCTAACATTTAAGAGCACACATTGAGCTCTCAAACTGCGACAGTTTTTTAAATAAACTCTTGTGTTGTAAGGAAGATTTCTTCTCTGGACTTTTGGATTATATATTATATATATATAATATATAATATATATATTTTTTTTTTTTTTCTGGCCAACTTTTTAATATTTGGGTGGAATTCATGGATTTCTCCACCTTCCAGCAACTCTATATTTAATACCCTTGTTCCTTAATTTCTCCTTCAGCCACCACATCCATTAATATAATTTGAAAAACTGGAACACATCACCCCTGATGATGGCACTTCGAAAGTGCCGAAAGTAATCGGACATGAACTTTGTGACTAATCCACGAATTCCAACCCAAATATTAAAAAGTTTGCCAGAAAAAGTTGGTTTAGTATTTTTTGTTTAATGGCATATCAACCCTTTTTTGGGTTATTTAAGGCTAAATGTAATCCTCTTTAATAAAACAAACTTTTGGTTTGTCATATAAATGTTGTAGTTCAGTTGTGTCCATCTAGTTTCTGAATTCCTTCATCGCTGAATATCTATATTAATATAGATAAGGTTTTCATGACCCCCCCCCCCTACCAAACCCCGCCACCCACCAAAGAGATTTCCTTGCAAAGTAAACAGGTCATGACCATAAAAATATGAAACCTGCAGTGAACTGTTTGGGTCAAAATCTGAATTGATGGCGCATACCCCATTTTGAACGCCCCCCCCTACAAAAACGTTAGAAGAAGAATGCGTAAACAGAACCTGTTAGTCCAATGTTGGAATTTTTTTCAAAAAATCGTTATTTGTTATTAAAAAATAAATGAATTTTTATTTTAATTTAAAAAATTCAGAAGCATTAAGCAGTTTTATAATAGACTCAAAAGAACCTGAGTAAAATTGTATAAAAAAGTGTAAAATCGCATTTTTTGATAAATTCCAAACATTGACTAACAGCGTTCTGTTTGCGCATTCTTCTTCTAACGTTCATTCAATCCCAGAATTTTTGCTTTTGGGTTGATGACCGAAATCTATTACATATGGTCGATACAGATATTCGAGGGACCTCACAAACAGTGGGGGGGGGGGAATGTGCGTTAAGAAGAGGAAGGCCCCGAAACGGTGCACATTCTCTTCCTGATGATGCCCAAGCATCGTATACTCACACACAACACACACACACACACACACATATATATATAATATATATATATATATATTATTATATATAATATATAATGTGTGTGTGTGTGTTCATAATCTGAGATCAAAACATTTTTAATTATGAAAAGAACCCTTTGATTGACAATATTTTCTGGTGACGTATTTGTTTTTTCGCCAATCTTGTAATGTGAACTCTTGGTAAGGAATGCAACAGCCAACCAGGATTTCCAGCATTTTGCCCTGGCATAAAAGTCGTTTGATATCTTTTTTTTTTTTTTTGGTGGGAGAGTAAAAAAAAAAAAAAAAAAAAAAACTCAATAATCTTGGCCAAATATAAGTTTAAAAATCATTTCATGGTTGACCCTAACAGCTTCCTGAAAGTTTGCTTGGAATGGTGCAAAAATTTGTCGCGAGCGTCGGCTGTAGGATTGGGCACTTTGTGAATTATAGTTGAGATATGAGGCATTCCTTGATGAAACGATGAAAGAAAAGAAGACGTGGGGGAATAAAATGACGAAGAATAGAATTGGAAGTAATGGGAAATTGAGAAAAAAAATCTTTTAAAAAAATAGAAAAATAATCTGAGACTAAAATATAGAAAGTTAGGGAGAGAAAAAGGAAAGTGAGATAGACATATTGAATGTCGTTTCATAGGTAAATAATACAGTCATTTATGATGTAAGATGGAGGTCTCCACACTTAGAATGGTAAGCCTCTGCGAAATTAAGTAGACCTATTTTACATATTTAGGTAGTAATATCTCATCTGCAGAAGCAATCTCAATAATCAGTAGATCAGTTCATATACCTAGTGGTTGTAAGGGAAGATTATTTCCCCTACAAAAATGTGGATTCGTTCAATGAAACATAACATAATGACGGAATTACACAAGGGAGTGGTTGAGTAATAGCTAGTCTTGTTACAGAGANAACAAAAAATGAGATGACAATGAACTCATTCTTTCATTACAACAGTTATGAACATATTTTAAATATCTAGTCCAAATCTTCCAAGATGAAATACAAAAATGTAATTCCTGATTATCTGGTGTTTGCTCATCCGCTGGATTTTATTTTTTGTGTCATACACCTCAGCTATAAAATGTACCATTCCGTTTTTATTATAAAGAAATAAAAGGAGAAAGAGAATAAGAAAGAGGAAAAGTATATATAGAGAGGAAAGTTAGATAAAGAGGGGTGAGCGTGCTGAGTATATAACACCAATCAGTTTTTAATCAATCATAATGAAAGATTAAAAGAAAGAAAAGAAAAAAATGTGAAAGCGAGTTAAATCAAGATTGTTATACTTTTTACATACTGGACTATATTGCAATAGCTCTTAAGTAAACAATCAAATGTTGTTGATAATTATTATACTGTTGGTTGGTTGGGTTTTCGGCATGTCCCCTTGGGTCATTTTATGCCAAATACTTCTATTGGTAAAAAAAAAAAATGTTTAATGCTGACAAGTTTTGAACTAATTTCATTTTAATGGATAATACAATTTTGTTATAAACTCATGTTTTCTATTTAACCCATAGATGGGACCCTAACAGGTACATACCACGGGTCACAGTGGACCAGGGAGCAATGGTGATGAAAGGGGTGCTCCACATTCCCAAACCTCAAAACTGGAACCTCACCATCAGATAGAGTTTAACGTCATTCCCAGGACATGTAGACCCTCAGTCACCCTTCTAGCACCCATATGATAAAAAGGGTGGGACTTGCCATGAGGGCAATAGGTTGGGAAAATCATTTATCATAGTGTGGTATAACACAGGTCCTGCTGTGCATAAATAACATCCTAAAATCTAAGTCCGAACTAAAAATGGGTAAATTCTTTATAAATACTAGCAAATATATGCACCCTCCGGGTGCAAGTATTTAAGTTCTAATGTATAAAATATCATTTAAATCAGAATGCTAATGAAACTGATAAGAATGCAGATAAAAAGATTTTGAACAGAGGGGGTATGATTGAAAAGAAATAATAGAAAACTTTTGAACTACTTTCATCATTTTCCATTACTCCCGTCTTTCAGTGGTAAATTTTCCTAATCTAACTATTTAGTTAAAATAGGAAGTAAAGAATAAAATTACAGTTGTTTCTTCTTGTTAATGGATTTCTTTTAAGATTTATCTCAGAGATTTTTGCTCATATTCAATAAGATAAAACCAAACAATTAGAAATCAATAATACTAAGCATATATTTATTAAAATCAAATTTTTAAGATCATCATGCAAATTAGCCTTCCCGTTCATACTGTAAACCGCTATTTTGTTGTATATATAAATACAATTGTATGTTATTAGTAGATATGGTCAACAGTCTTAATGATGTAAAACAATTTTATTAATGATTGAGGTTTAGATAAAAATAAAATCATGGAGAATATGATGTAAATAACTAAAGGAATTGTGACTTGTATAGTAATATAGTTTCGGTTACAGACAGAAAACCACAATCTCCATTATAATAAGATTAAGTTTACTCGATAATGTAATCAGGGATGATAATTAGAAACCAATTTTTCTGCTTCCTGTAAAGAAATCATCCTGGCAATCGTTTGGAGATAGAACGGCACCCACCCACAGCAAGAAAAACTAGTAATAATCATACAACATTGTGGGTTAAGGGTAAACAAGCTACTCTTGAAAGTCTATTAAAACTGAAAGAGCAGGACCTGTGGATATACCACAGTATGATAATTTGATTATTACAACGTTTGATATGTTTAAGAGCTCTTGCAAATACTTGAATATGTAAAGTAAAGTCATCTGCCAAGTTCCTTACCCTTGCGGCTATCAGCGGCCATTTGTCTAAGGTAAACAATTAATTCCTACATACTTTACAGCGGTATGTTTTTACAATCACCAGAGAACTCTAATCTGTAAACAGACGTGTCAAGGCTAATGCCAAATGGTGAAGTTACAATTAATGTCTACCCATTGTGCTCAACCATGGGAGTGGGAAATATATATATATATATTATATATATATATATATATATATATATATATAATTGCTGATAGCTTTTTCAGTATCAGCCAATCAGCAAGGGAGTCTATCCCTTTTCAATACGTTAGACAAGGAGATGTTTTGCATCTGAGGTGGAGCTACACCAGTGTGCTACTCATTGATATCGAGGAACCTTGACTAGCCTGACTGAGCTAACCGGCCTTCTTGATTTAACTCATCTTTTTCGTTTTTCCTTCTTATCATTCTTACATTATGTTCAATGAAACAGATGTGTATTGCTTCCTCGCACTCACCCTCTTTCTCCTTCTTATATCTTTTCTGTGTAGCAAACCTCTGCATGAGTATGATGCGAGACAGGTTCTCCTAGACTGGTTGCCTAGCCAGCCCTACTATTTATTCATAACTGGAGTTCTTTCGTTATGAGAATTATTGGAATGTGTTTTTTTTTTTTTTTTTTACTATAGGAATCCATTCGGAAAGGCTTTTATTATAAGAATCCACCAGAAAACGATTTTGTAAGAAAAACAATTTTTTCCTTCCAAGTAAACCGATAGCATACTTAACTAATTTTTTAAAAAATCTCTGTAGAATATTGACTTTTCTATAAAGATAAACCCACACAAGAATTTTTTAAATTTTTTAGTAATACTTATACCACTTGAGTCATACATTCAGCACAACCTGTAGCAGCACTTATGACAGTAATATTAATTGAAATGTGTTTGGGATTTTTTTTACTATAGGAATGAACTCGAAAAAGGTTATTACTACAAAAATCCATTGGAAATTATCACAACTTGTGCCCCCCTCCCACAAAAAAATCACTACGCATCGTTCACTCGAACCACTACCAATTGTTATTACCTCCCACTTCTAATTCCTTGCTACTACTCGTTCTCCTTAAAAACGAGACACGAAACCATACCATCGTTTCCTACCTGATGATGGCAAACTATTGCCGAAAGCGCTAGTTTTGAAAACTTTGGTGCACTGTTATACCAGTTACACCCCAACAACAAAAAGATGGCCCGAAAATTAGAAAGGATCAACCAAAAACTTATCCGACAAGAATTGTCTGTACAGTTCAACAAAACTTGTATAAAAGAAAAATGCTGCCAAAATACACTTATTATTATATATATTATATATATATATATATATATATATATATATATATATATATGTGTGTGGTGTGTGTGTGTGTGTGAAGAAAAATTGGAAGTGAATCCAACAAGTATGTAATAATGAAAAATTTGAAAAAAAAACACAAATTTATAAACGAGTAATGTTTATTTTGCGTACACTGCAGTGTTTCGGTCTATTTCGATAGACCTTCATCAGGGCTTTTGTTAGTTTGAGGAAAAGTAAATTATCACAGAAAATAAAAAGTCTGTAAGCCTCTGTTGCTTTATGGTCGTTAAGTCTATTTAAAATTGTTGACGAACGCTGGCGTTCATAGAATTAAAAAAAGTTTTGTTTTTTAAATCCGGAACGCCATCGTTCATCAACAATTTTAAATAGTTTTACCGACCATAAAAACAGAGGCTCACAGACTTCTTATTTTCTGTGATAATTAACTTTTCCTCAAACTAACAAAAGCTCTGATGAAGATATATCGAAACTGATTGAAACACTGCAGTGTAAGCGAAATAAACATTACTCATTTATAAGCTTGTATTTTTTCAATTTTTTCACAATATTACATACATACATATTATATATATATATATATATATATATATATATATACATACACAATGTAGTGGTCTATATTTTTAAATAGAGTGTTCATTATCTATGGTAGAGCATATGTAGATCTTTCACAAGTGCGTTTGTCTTAATGATAAGTGGCTAACATGCAGCTTTGAAACCAATGATAACAATTGCACCTGAAATGTACTGTACTCTATAAAAAATAAAAACAGCTTTTACATACACAATCAAGCACTTTATTTTTAATTCTCCAATACTAAAAGAACTACTAACACATACATACACACTATATATATCTTATTATAATGGAGATTGTGTGTTTTTCTGTCTGTAACCGAAACTATATTATTATACAAGTCACAATTCCCTTAATTATTTACATTACATTCTCCATGATTTTATTTTTATTTAAACCTCAATTATTAATAAAATTGTTTTACATTATTAATACTGCTGACCATATCTACATACTAAGAACATACATTTCTATTTATATATACAACAAAATAGCTGTTTACAGTGTGTACGAGAAGGCTAATTTGCATATTGATTTTAAAAATTTGATTTTAATAAATATATGCTTAGTATTATTGATTTCTAATTGTTTGGTTTTGTCTTAATGAATATGAGCAAAAATCTCTTCAATAAATCTTAAAAGAAATTCCTTAACAAGAAGAAATAACTAATATTATTCTTTACTTCCTATGTTAACTAAACAGTTAAATTAGGAAAATGTACCACTGAAAGACGGGAGTAACGGAAAATGATGGAAGAGTTAGTTTCAAAGTTGTTCTATTTTTCATACACCCTCTGTTCCAAATCTTTTTATCTGCATTCTTATTCAGTTTCATTAGCCATTCTAATTTAATATGATATTTTATTATATTAAAACTTAAATACTTGCACCCGGAGGGTGCATATATATATATATAATATATATATATATATATATAATCATGAGACTTAAGCCTCGCTTTTCCTTGACCCACTCATGACTCAGAGTTTCATGCAAATTAAGCAATCTTCAGACGGTGGTGAGGAATTGTATATAACTTTACCAGATGTTTTTACACAAAATTTTAATTTAGGAGGGGCTTCACCGGATGTTGATGGAAAATTTAAATATAACATTATTTAGGAGCTGAGTAAAATTCACTCCTACCACAACAGCAATACACACACACACAATTTTATATATATATATATATATATATATATATATAGATAAGGAAATCAATTTTTGTTGCCTCTGACAATAGACAAAAATTATGAATGGAACAGAAACACACACACAACACACACACACAATGTTCCTTTTATTATTCTTATCTATTGCCTAATTAGTGATTTCCTTGTCATCTGATTTATATATCTAGTGTGTGTGTGTGTGTGTGTGTGTGTGTGTGTATTTATAATTATATTCATAGACACAACTAGTCACACAGATTTGAAAACTTATTGGAAAAATAATTACTTTCAAGCCAGTAATTATAGCATTTGGTGATTTAGATTATTTAATCTCACAAAAGGACAAATATACTCTTAATTTTTGGAGAAAAAATTGCTTGAAGAGAGAGAATGGAAAGAGTGAATGGGAAGAGAGAGAGAGAATGGAAAGAGAGAGGATAAGAGAGAGAGAGAGAGAGAGGAGAAGGAAAGAGAGAGAGAGAGAGAGAATGGAATGGAAAGAGAGAGAGAGATGGAAAGAGAGGAAAGAGAGAGAGAGAATGGAAAGAGAGGAGAGGAGAGAGAGGGAAAGAGAGGAAAGGAGAGAGAAGAATGGAGAGAGGAAGAAGAGAGAGAGAATGGAAGAGAGGAAAGAGAGAGAGAGAGGAAAAGAGAGAGAAGAGAGAGAGAATGGAAAGAGAGAGAGAATGAAAGAGAGAGAGAGAGGAGTGAGAGAGAATGGAAAGAGAGATGGAAAAAGAGAGAGAGAGAGAATGAAAGAGAGAATGGAGAGAGAGGGGAAAGAGAGAATGGAAGAGAGAAGGAAAGAGAGAGAGAATGGGGAGAGAGAGAGGAGAGGGAGAGAGGAGAGGAGAGATAGAGAGAGGAGAGGAGAGATGAGAGAATGGAGAAGGGAGAGATAATGGAAAGAGAAATGGAGAGGGAGAGAGAGAAAAGAGGGAGAGAGGAGAGATAATGGAAGGGAGAGATAATGGAAAAGAAAATGGAGAGGGAGAGATAATGGAAAGAGAATGGAGAGAGGAGAGATAGAGAGAGATGAGAAATGAGAAGAGAGAAGAGAGAATGGAGAGGGAGATAGAGAGAATGGAGAGAGAGATAGAGAGAATGGAGAGGGAGAGGAGAGAGGAGAGAGAGATGGAGAGAGAGAGATAGAGAGAATGGAGAAGAGATAGGAGAATGGAGAGGGAGAGATAATGGAAAGAGAGAATGGAGAGGAGAGATAATGGAAAGAGAGAATGGAGAGGGAGAGATAATGGAGAGAGGAGAGGAAGAGAGGATGGAGAGGGAGAGAGATAATGGAGAGAGAAATGGAGATGGAGGAGAGAATGGAAAGAGTGGAAAGAGAGAAGAGAGAGTGGAAGAGAGAGTGGAGAGAGAGAGTGGAGAGAGAGAGAAGAGAGAGAGTGGAAAGAGAGAGAGAGAGAGAGTGGAAGAGAGATTGGAGAGAGAGAGAGTGGAAGAGAGAGAGAGAGAGTAGAGAGAGAGAAGAGAGAGTGGAAAGAGAGAGAGAGAGAGTGGAGAGAGAGAGAGAGAGTGGAAAGAGAGAGAGAGAGAGTGGAAAGAGAGAGAGAGAGAGTGGAGAGAGAGTGGAAAGAGAGAGAGAGAGAGGAGAGAGAGAGAGAGAGAGAGTGGAAAGAGAGAGAAAGAGAGAGAGAGTGGAAAGAGAGAGTGGAAAGAGAGAGTGGAAAGAGAGAGAGAGAGAGTGGAAAAGAGAGAAGAGAGAGAGAGAGAGAGAGTGGAAGAGAGAGTGGAAAGAGAGAGTGGAAGAGTGGAGAGAGAGATAGAGAGAGTGGAGAGAATAGAGAGAGTGGAGGAAGGAAGGAAGGAAGGAAGGAAGGAAGGAAGAGAAAACAGAAAAAAATCCATGTAAAAATTAATCCAAATAATTCCAATATGCATTCAAGCATTTTCACATTTGAATATCTAATATAGACATAAAAAGTAGAATATAAATACAGACAAAATATACAAACATCCATTTTTTTTTCACATATTCATAAATCATTCTTTTTAAAATAATTTCCTGTCATAATTCTTCAATTAATGTCAATTTGTAAGATCAAACTATTCATTTGGATTATGGTTTTGTCTGCTGTGGTTTGTTCTGCTCCAAGAGTTTTTATACCACAAGAATTCTATAAATAAAAAAGTACATAAATGCAGTTTTTCACCAACGTCACGATTCTTCACTTCAACTAAAGAGATTTATAATGTAATAAACAAAATTATATAACTGATACCAAACACCCAAAAATCACCAACAGTACCGAGTATCAACTCAATTAGTATATTAAGTTATCTCCCTTGAAATTTAAATTTTTCTTATTAATTAAATTTTAAAAAAATGTATGTATATTAGAAACATATTTCAATATAAGAATTTAAGATAGAACTTTTAGACTGTGATAAAAAAAAAAATAGCCATCTAAAAACAGACTCATAATTCTGATTTTAAAATATATTGGTAAGTGAGAATTTTAAGGTAAAATTTAAGGTTTGAATAACTTTTTTTTAGCTAAATTTCTATACAATGTTTTCTGTAAAAAGTTTAAAATGGTATATTTTTCAAATTAAATAAATGTGTTTATGAACTAAAACCACTTACAATTATCGTATTGTACAGTACCCCCCCTCCTCAAATCATTTCTATTTTAAAAAGTAAAGGCAATAAAATTTATCTATACATTCAAATATAAAGAAGTGTAAAAAAAAAAAAAAAAAAAAGAAAATTCATTAAACCTATGAAGAAACAATATAATTGAGGGAACATTTGATATATAAACCATCCCTTAACAAATTAGTTCAATGTAAAGTACCAGGTTGGTGATGCTCGATGCTAAACTTTTATACTTTCAGTCTGAGATTGAAAAAAAGTTCTTCCTCAACATTATGCTTGCGCAGTTAAAATTCTAAATAATTAACTAAAAATGAAAATAAAAAAAGAAGTACTCACATTTTAAATCATAACTGTTTCTAATTTAACCAAGGTTCTTAGCTATGTCTGGCACAAGGCCATGATAATGATTTACTTAAATTTAGCATCATTTGGTACAAAGCCAACTATGAGGAACCCAGTGAGAATCAAACTCATTATTAATGTTTGCTAACAATTGATCTAGGCACCCAGACACAAAGTAGTGGGAATCAGTTGGAATTGAACTCATGATACTAACATGGTTGATTAACTCATTGGTTCTCAACCTGGGGGTCATCTTATATTTTGGTGTGGGTGGGGATACAGGAAATGAATGGACTACTGGAGAGTCACACAAGTACCTGGAATTTCTTCTTTTTTTTTTGTCTAATAATGGTTATGATGAAGGGACCACAAAAGATAAAAGTGTCACATGTAAAGGTTTTTTTTCAGTCTGAACCTTCTCATTTGTCAAATAAGAAGGAACTATTTATATATATATATATATATATATATATATATATATATATATATATATATAGGCTATATATTTTTTCTGCTAACAATTAATCTAGGCACCCAGACACAAAGTAGTGGGAACCAGTTGGAATTGAACTCATGACACTAACATGGTTGAGTAACTCATTGGTTCTCAACCTGGGGGTCATCTTATATTTTGGTGTGGGTGGGGATACAGGAAATGAATGGACTACTGGATAGATAGAGAGATGTGAGTTTTATATAATTTTAAAACTGTTTATATATATATATATATATATATATATATATACACACACATATATATACATATACACAATTAAAACTCACAGCCTTAACTACAGGAGACAGCTAACCATCGCTATATGAAAACAAATTTCTTTACAATAAGCATATAAAAAATGCTCAAATCACAACTTTCTAAAAATCAAGTGTTCAATTTTAAAAAGATTAATATATAATTTCATTAAAACAAATTAAGTGAAGAAGAAGATAATAATAATAATAATAATAATAATAATAATAATAATAATAATAATAATAATAATAGGACTAATTTCCAACGTACAAAACACAAGAAGAACCAATTTCTAAGTAGAGTCGTGTGTACGAAGAAATTTGTGTCGTATCAATAATATTTTCAAGTGAAGAGGAGCGCCTGCAACAGAATTCGTAAACTATTACCTGGATTCGAACAGCGCCCTGTCGAATCACAACCGCCTGGTTACGTAGACTACTGATCCGGTAGAAAGAAGCACCCCGGGTGTCTTGTCTGTCTCCAAAAACTCTTTTACTCTAATTTCTCCGAAAGACCTCCACCACCATCGCCACCCCTCTCGAGGTTTTCTCCGGTAAATATGACTTTAGGATTACAGTAAAAAGATGTTTTAAAAATAGCAACTGAGACTCAAGCAACGTATTGATTTTTCTCCTGTAATTGTGTGATATGGAGTTAAGACATTTTGTGAGAAAGCAAGATTTTATCCTTTGAAGAATATGAGGAGGAGACTCTATTTGCGAAGATCCTGATCATTAATTTGGGATCTTCCACAAGAGTAAGGATATATATCGCCAGTAGAAACTTTTTTTTTATGAACTTCCCTGATAATACTTCAATTAAAATGTATTTAGAGGCACTCGTGAATATTTAAAAAATGTTTTTAATAGATTTTGGATCAAGCCATGTATGCTACGAGGCTATAGGAAAAGAGTACCCAGTAGTAATTTTCAAAACTAGCACGTTTCCTTCCGGAACTACTCTGCTTTTTACAGATCTTTTTTTTTTTTTAATTAAATTTTTTTAAAAAACAATAAAATAAATCGATATTTCGACAAATTAAGATGTTTATTTTCATCATCATCATTTCACGGAAATAGCAAAAAAAAAAATCCTAGGTGATTGGAACTGATTTTGTTTGGTGAGACGGTTGTATCCGACAACTGGTAACTTTTCCCCAGTCATGGTACTACTACCACCACAACAAGAATAACTTTACGAAGATTTTTTTGTTTGTAATAAATAAACCGAAATGGCATTATAAGAATTCTTTCATACAAAACCAAAATATTAAAAAATGTTGTTTTTTTTAAATAAACAAAAATAAAAGTTAAGTTTTCCGTTGTTTATTTTTATTTATTTTTTAAAGGCTTGTATTTAGTCGTCAACACTACAAAAAGAAAAGAAAAGAAAAATGTACTACACGTGAGAATTACAGTCACGAAAGAAAGCAAATAAGATAAAATAAATGAAACGAATCTAACTGGAAAGTAAAAAAAAAAAATGTATAATAAATAAATAAATAATATATATTGCTTATATTAATTTAATAAGCAAAAGACAGATTTAGCTGGGGGTTTTTAAAGAGAAAATGAAATTTTAAAAAGGGCCTAACTCTACCGTTTGAGGCCGGGTATGTTGAATGACAAGGTTAATTTTCGAAATAAAAAAAATAAAAAAATAAAAACAATATATAAAAAGCTAAATGTGTTTTACTACGAATATATATGTATAGCCGATTTTGAGACGGTATTTAGTATTTTCTTTTAGATAGATTTTCAAAGGAAATATTGGATATTAGTATTTAATATTGTATGTACCGCCGAAAATACTATGAGATTATTATTATAGTAAATAAGGAATACATCACTAGTGGTATAGTAAGGGTTATTAAATTAAATAACTATTTTGGACCAAGGAGGAGTTGTTATATCCTCGATTCGTTTACGAAGTATTCCAAAGTGCTTCGATGAATGAATGAATGAATGAAAAAGCAATCATTTTTTCTTTCTTTTTTTTTCTTTTTGAAATACGAGAATATTCGGTGATATTATTTTTTTTAACTTTATAGACAATTGTCGTTTTGTTTAAGAGACAGAATATTAGAAAAATGCCGTAAGTTCACGTCAAAATAGGATTTTTTTTCTTTTTTGTTTAGTTTTTTTGAGAATAACATTTCTGTAGTAAATGTAATTATTACAAATCGAGTAAAAAAAAAAAAGTTGACATGAAACATGGTGGGTGTGTTCGGTCACGTGACTATCTTGTCATAAAACGCACTCTAGTCACTCATACACATGCGAATGTATAATATATATAAATATATATATTGTATATTTATATACATCTTTACAACACAAGGGAATAATGGGGACTCTTTTCCGGCTACAAACCAATTTTATCGAAAATAAAAATTTAAATAAATAAATAAATCACAACTCGTCTCTGCGTGGGTTTCCATAATGGGTTTTTCGTCTTCTCCCCCACCCACTTTTAAGTTTATTAAAAAATTTCACCCAGTCAAAAATTATTGAAAATCACTATGCTATAAACGTTAATTAAATAAATAAATAAAAAGAATATTACCGAAGATTCTATCTATTCTTAAAAACAAACTATGGAGGTGTGTGCTCGAGTGTTTAGAATCGAAGTTAGTTACCGTGACCAAGACATGGGACCTTTTCGATACTTTACTTTAGTAAATACAATTCTCATTTAGGAAATTTCCTTAAATATTAAGACACAGGACATTACAATTTTTTGTGTGTGGGAAGTGGCTTCGAAATTAATACAAATTTTAAATTAAAAAATATATTTTTAAAAAAATGCACATGGTCGGTGTAGGCAGGTAGAACTAAAAAAAAGGCCGAAAGATGAGTACAAAAGTAAGCAAAATAAATAAATTAATTAATAAAACTGTAATTTATGTTTGTATGTAATATCTATGCTTATATCTAGCATGCTTGAGTAAAGATGGAATGCATGTAGTAAAAAAATAAATATACGTATTTATTTATCGAGTAGTGTGTACAATACGTACTACAGTTCAACATGTGCGTCCACATTCACGTGTGGGATGTTTGAATTTAAAAAAATTAAAATTTTAAAAAATTAAATGAAATTAATCAAATAGAAATTTACATGAATAACATCGTCTATATAACTGCAAAAAAATAATATAAATATTTGATTTTACTAACCTGGAAAATAGTCTAGTAATGTACACCAGTGAAGAAAAACCTTGTTCCATTTTCCTTATTTTGCACCCTATCAATTTTTTCCCTCCTCTTTCTGTCTTTCTCTCTATCTATCTTTCTTCTTTTTTTCTTTCTTTATTTTCACCTCCCTCTTTTTTTCCCTCTGCTCTGTCTTTTCCTCCTTCTCTCACTGAACTTTTGCCGCACAGACTGAACGAGAATCCCTCTTTCTCTCGTTCTTCCTCTTTCTCTCTTTTTCTTTCTTCTTTTATATATTAATATATATCTTTCTCTCTATCTCTCACTGTCTTTTAGAATCTTCCTCTGTATCGATACATCACTCTGTTCTTTCTTTCTTCGATGAAGATGTCCCGTTACATCGGTAAAAAAAAAACATACAATGGCAGCTATAGCAGAAATAGTAGTTTGTTAGTTTGTTAGTTAGTTTAGTCAGCTCGTTCTGGGCCACTAGACTTTCTTTTTTTCTTTTTTTAAATAAATGAATAAATAAATAAATATATAAAGTCTCTCCCTGACATCTGTATAATAATAAGGTGTTCTAAAGTGAGGGAGTCTGCAGTCTTGTTGCTACTGCTGCTGCCCACGTTATTGCCACCCACACACACTGCACCGGGGATTTTTAAGATGAAACACTAGAGAACGAGAGACTATATCATTTAATATAAAATTGCACACAGCTGACAGCAAGCAATTGAAAAATATTTTTAAAATACGAAAAAATACGAAAAAAAAAAAACAACAAAACACCTTGCTGCTTTAATTAAAATCAACTTCTTTTATTTAAAAAAAATTTACGACGATATACAAGTTAAACTTAGTTATTGTCAATCGACAATCAATCATCAGTCAATTTTAAAAAAATAATTCAAGCAGAAATAGGTCCACAAAATTCTCTCTCTCTCTCTCTCTCTCTCTCTCTCTCTCTCTCTCTCTCTCTCTCTGATGAGCCCCTTTTCAATACTTGATTGGGTGAGCATTTAAGCAAAAACAGGTACTGTAAATAACCCGAGTCATTTGTTTATAAAAAAAATGACTTGATTCGGTATTAAATGGCCGAAAGGGGTTGATATGCCATAAAACAAAATCCATATCTCTCTCTCTCTCTCTCTCTCTCTCTCTCTCTCTCTCTCTCTCTCTCTCTCTCTCTCTGATCAATCGATCACCGACTGTTATTTAACTCTTTGCTTACCCCCACCCACGGCTGTACCAAATTTCCTTGGTATTTTTTTTACCTGTATGATGGGATATTTCAAAGTTCACTATCTATTCACCTCAGAACTAGTTCTATTCAAATAAAGTCTGATCATTATTATAATCTGATTCCTTCCGCTCAGTTATAATGTACTGAGTAGAGTACTAACCATCAGCGGTATACGGTAGGATCCCAGTAGTGGGAGAGCCGCTGTGAGTGGTTTAAAGGAGGCAATGAGTTAATTTCGACGTTGTTAGAAATAGTTTATTACAGGTAGATCTTATTTTTGTTTTACTTTTAGCGGCAAACAAGACATAAATAGATAGATAGATAGATAGATAGATAGATAGATAATACAGATGTATCTGTATATATATGTTAAACTCATCAGATATACCAACAAAATCATACATGGACTCCACAAAAACATTATATAAGTCCGTTGGAAATACTAGGTATTATAGTTGATTCCAGTCTACCTAGTAGTACTATCATGAATTTGGTATACACTACGGCATATATGTAACCAGCTGACTCGTGTACGCATCACAGGAAGAAGGAAAGAAGAGAAAAGGATGCAAGTGGATGAATAACACCAGGCTGAGGTGTGAAGCATCTTCGTGGCGATAGCTGTGTAGACTGTATTGTTTAAAAATGCTATAGTATTTGGCAAGGATGGGATCACCGGTCAGGCTAAAGGGGTACTTTCTCTCTCACCCATCTTACCTTGCAATTGTTGATTCTAATTCCACCCCACTAGTCTTTTCAACTGCACACTTTCTCTTCTTTCTTTCTTTTCTTTTCTTTTTTTTTTCTTTTTTTCTTTTTTAATGTTTTATTTCGTTTTATTTTACACACTATCCCTGAATTAATATGAAGTCAGCTCAGCACATTCATTACATTTCAAATAATAATAATAATGATAATAATAATAATAATAATAATAATGATGATATTAATAAAAGGAGTAAATAATAATAATAATGATAATAATAAGCAATTGTTGTGGTTATTTTAAGACCAAGTTCGTGATTATAGATTCGGTTGGTCCTACACAAATCAATTGACTAATATTTTTACCATCACCTAAATTTAGAAGTTCACTTTTTTTTCTTTTTTTTTTTTTTGACAGTATTTTTTTTTTAAGCAAATTTTAGCACCATGACTAAAATAACTTTTTTTTAATTAAAAATAATTTCAAGCCCTTCAATAAAGAATAGAATAAACGATAATACATTCATTTTATTTTTCAGTTCGTTTCTTCAAATTTAAAAAAAAAATGGGGGGGGGGATTTTGAAGTTTTTTTAATATTCGTATAATACGAAAGAATGGTTTCTTAATTTTTTGAGGAGCATTTTTTTTTTACTTGTTGTTTTAGCAAAAGAAGCAAAGAAGAAGAAGAAAAAGGTTAAAGGAAGAAAGAAAAAGTAAATTAAAGAAAAGAAAGACCAATAAAGCTAAGTAAGGAAAAAAGAAAGAAAGAAAGAAAGAAAGAAAGGCTAACGAAGGAAGTATGTCTGAGTAGGAAAGACTAGTAAAGAAAGAAAGAAAAAGTTAAAAAGAAAGAAAGAAAAAAGAAAAGAAAAGAAAAGAAAAAGAAGGAAAGACTGACAGAGGAAGAAAGGCTCAGAAAGAAAGAAAGAAAGAAAGAAAGAAAGATAGGCTAGAAAAGAACGAAAGAAAGAATGACAAAAGAAAGAGAGAAAGACATGTAAAAAAAGAAAGAAAGGCTAACAAAGGAAGGAAGAAAGAAAGGCTAGAAAGAAAGAAGGAAAGAAAGAGGGGCTAACAAAAAAAGAAAGGCAAAGAAAGAAAGAAAGAAAGAAAGAAAGAAAGAAAGAAAGAATGACTAACAATTGATGAAAGGCTAAGAAAGAAAGAAAGAAAGAAAAGTAGGAAGGTTAGAAAAGAAAGAAAAGTTAACAAGGAAAGAAAAGACAAAAGAATGAAAGTTCAACTACGCCATTTTTGTAGTTTGAACAAAAGGGAAATTATAAAAATCAAGACAAGATAAACTTATTTTATCAGAAATCAAAATAGCGTAGAAAAATTAATTAATTAATTAAAAGGATTTTAATATTCAATAATTATGAATTCATTAAAAAATGAATTTATCTTAACATCTTGCAAAATCAGCAAAAAATTCATATCCCTACATTTGATAATTGTTTTTTGGGGTGGTTGGGGGGTAGGGTGTGTGGAGGAGGTATATATAGGTGCGGTGACATAGGCATGGAATCAGCGAACAGAGTTCGAATTCTAACACTGAGATTGTTATTATTCATCTGGGAAAGGCATGGGTTCACTTCTCAGTCCTGCTCTCGTATATATTTGCAAAAAAAAGTGTTGTCAAAAGGACGGTGTCCTGAGTATAACGTTAAACTGCATCTAATGGTGAAGTTCCAATTATAGAGCTCTGTGGAGTGTGGAGTACCCCTTCATCACTATTACTCCTAGATCCACTCTTACCCGGAGTGGTAGTACCTGTTAGGGTCCCATGTATGGGTAAAATAGAGGAAACGAGTTTAAAATGTGTTTAAAAAATTGAGTTTAAAAAGAAATTTCAATACCCATCAAGGATGAATAGAACAAAACGTCTTCGGTCTAAAATAACCCAGAAAAGTTGACATGCCGGAAAAAGGTTGCCACTTTTTACTTATTAGATAGTCTTAGCTTAGTTGTGGCACAAAGACGGAAGTATGGTGCGCCCAATGAGAATCGAACGCTAACAATGGTTTGCTAAACTATCTTGCTAACCATTATAGGTGAGGTGTCCAAGGGTGTCACTCCTATAGTCAATCTTGTGATGTGTGTGTGTGTGTGTGTGTGTGTGTGTGTGTGTGTGTGTGTGAGAGAGAGAGAGAGAGAGAGAGAGAGAGAGAGAGAGAGAGATTACTCTTGCATAAAGCCACAAGAGTGAGAATCAAACTTATGGCTATAGCAACGGTCTGCAATTTTAGCTTGTTAATCTACCCCCTTTTTTTCTATGAGTGTTTATATATATATATATATATATATATATATATATATATATATATATATATATATATATATATATATATATATATATAGATAGATAGATAGATAGATAGATAGATATGAACAGGCGGAGATAGATAGATAGAAACAGAATGGGATAGAAATATATTAACAGACTGGAATAGATAGATAGATAGATAGATAGATAGATAGATAGATAGAAACAGAATGGGATAGAAATATATTAACAGACTGGGATAGATAGATAGATAGATAGATAGATGTGAACAGACTGAGATAGATAGATAGATAGATAGATAGATAGATAGATATGAACAGACTGAGATATAGATAGATAAATAGTTAGATAGATAGATAGATAGATAGATATGAACAGACTGAGATAGATAGATAGATAGATAGATAGATAGATATGAACAGACTGAGATAGATAGATAGATAGATAGATAGATAGATAGATATGAACAGTCTGAGATAGATAGATAGATAGATAAATAGATAGATAGATAGATATGAACAGACTGAGATAGATAGATAGATAGATAGATAGATAGATAGATAGATAGATAGATAGATATGAACAGACTGAGATAGATAGATAGATATGAACAGACTGAGATAGATAGATAGATAGATAGATAGATATGAACAGACTGAGATAGATAGATAGAAAGATATACTTGTTCTGGAAGAGACCAAGAAATCTCCAGAACTCAAGAAAACACGAGATCTTGAATCCTATGAAGACATAATGAGTCTAAAGTGTATGCATAGCCACACATATATACAATCGTATGACAAAAGTGATTCATCTCTATTGATACACACGAGCACACATGTCATCACATGCTTTTTTATCTTGCAAATCAACCAATAAACTCTTCTTATGCTGAGACTCATAACCTGTAACCCAACTGAAGTAAATATTCCTTTTTTTTATTTTATGTTTTTAAAGGACAATTTTAAAAGCAACGTTTCGTAGTAATTTGATCTCTCTTTGAGTTGAGACACTCTCAAGTTACCAAGATTCTCAATGAAGACAGTTAGTCAGACTTGTTTATATATTTTTTTAAATAATGTCACCACGTGACTTTGAATAATAACGCCACAAAAAAGGCTTAAAAAGACACGTGTTTATTGGATAGATATTTATCAAACTTAGCTGACTACTACTACTACTACTACTACTAATATTAATAATAATAATAATATGTCGGGATGGCCTAAAGTCGGTAACAGCCGGACAGTGAGATATTCGGCTGGTCTTTGCCTACCTTAACCGGCTCACAGCGACTCTTCCACCACTGCGATCCTATCGTAAGCCGCTGTAATTATGAGTGAAAAGAAAACCAAATTTTATTTTTATCTGAGGAAGTAGAGTGATTTGTCTTAGACATATACACATAAACATAACCGCCCCGTCGGTTGGGGTTGTAGAATACGCCGACTGCACCTCTGTAAAAAAAGTCGTCGGGGTGGCACGAAGTCGGTATCAGCCAAACAGCGAGGGAGTCTATCCCCTTTTCACTAGCGCTAGACCAAGGGGATTGATTTTGCGTCTGAGGTGGAGCGCCAAACCAACCACCAGCTCCTCACTTCACCGCACAGATCCCTGTGCTACACATACGCTGA
This sequence comes from Doryteuthis pealeii, assembly GCA_023376005.1. NCBI lineage: Eukaryota > Metazoa > Mollusca > Cephalopoda > Myopsida > Loliginidae > Doryteuthis > Doryteuthis pealeii. The sequence continues at coordinate 22,282,216 of CM042165.1, read as the reverse complement.
GTTGGCGAGAGCCGGTATTGAACTAGGAAACTTGTGGTTTCTAGCGGAATGTTCTACCGATTGAGCTAACCTGACAATAATAATAATAATAATAATAATAATAATAATAATTCTCTGGAACTTTGAAATAAAAACGGATCACCTTATCCCAGCAAGAAGACCAGACCTAGTGTTGATAAACAAAAAAGAAAGAACTTGTCAACTGGTGGATTTTGCAGTACCAACAGATCACAGGGTGAAGCTAAAGGAAAATGAAAAAATAGACAAATATCTGGACCTTGCCAGAGAACTAAAAAAGTTATGGAATATGAAAGTGAAGGTGATACCAATTGTAGTTGGTGCACTTGGAACAGTCCCAAAAGGATTAGAAAAGGGTTTGGAAAGTTTGGATATCACAGGAAGGATTGAAACCATTCAGAACACTGCATTGCTGCAATCTGCCAGAATACTTAGAAGAGTCCTGGAGACCTGAGGAGACTTGCTGTCACTCAGACTCCAGTGAAAGACCATCAGCTAACACTGATGTGAAAACTCAAAAGGAGTAAACAATAATAATAATAATAATAATAAGAAGAAGAAGAAGAAGAAGAAGAAGAAGAAGTCTGAATGGCCTAAAGGCGGTAACAGCCAGACAGTGGGGGAGTCTATCCCCTTTTCACTAGCGCTAGATCAAGGAGATTATTTTTAGCATCTGAGAAGGAGCGCCACACCTACCATAAACTCCTTACTTTACCGCACAGATCCCTGTGCTACTCATACGCTGGTTGGCGAGGGTCGGTATTGAATCAGGAAACTTTTTGTTCATACGTGGACGCTCTACCAACTGAGCTAAACCACCGACAGATGGACCAAAGGACAAGGAAATTTATGAAAATGCACAAGGCATGACACCCGAGAGACGATAGACAGACTATATGCGCCAAGAAAAGAAGGGTGAGGGGTCTGGCCAACACTGAAGATTGTGTAGATGCGACCATCCGAGCACTCGAAGAATACACTAATAAAAGTAAGGAAAGACTAATTGCAGCTGCCAGGAAAAGCAATTGCAACATATTGACAAGCAGAAAAAACACCGAAAACTAAAAAACAAAAATGGGAAGAAAAACACATATATGGACAATTCAAGCGACAAACTGCAGAGGTTGCACACGAAAAGACATGGATATGGCTACGAAGGGGAAACCTCAAGAGAGAAACTGAATCCCATATAATCGCAGCCCAAGAGAATGCAATAAGAACAAATTATATAAAAGCAAAAATAGATTAGACGCAACAGAATAGTAAGTGTAGAATGTGCAGAGAAACAGACGATACAGTTAATTATATAATAACTGAGTGTCACAAACTCGAGGTACCAGTACATATTGATTGGTTATAACCAAGATGGATATAAATATATAAAATTAAACATAATTCGATTCCAGCCAATTCTGAAACAAGTCATATCAATTACGATCAAGTCACGATAAGTCTCCTTTAGAGAATGGGCATGTCCGTTGGGTTCCTCGTGGGGCGTCACTTGGCAGTTACACATGCCTATTCTCGCTTTCTTTTGCCTCTGTTCTTTGAACATGAGATACGTATATAGGGCTCTGTCAGGGAACGGGAAAGCAATGGCTATTTTACTTTCCCTCATCAAATAACCTTTTTCCATTTTGTACCCCTTCTACATACTACTTGTTCATGGAACACTGTGTGTATATTTCTAGTTGTTGGGATACATTTGTTTATTTTTTCTTCTTAATATAAATGGTATGTGTATTATGTATATAAAACCTTTTTCCATTTTTGTGCCCCTTCCATATACTGCTTGTTCTTGTGTATGATTCTAGCTGTTGAGACACATCTGTGTATTCTTTCTTCTTATAAGACTAGTATTATCTGCGTTATTCGGACTATTGTCCCCATCTTCATTGTTATTTTTACAACGTTTCGGCCGATATGCCCTCCGACCTTCTTCAGGTTCTTCTTTTCGAACTCGGGAACTTTCTTGTCGTAATCGGGAGCCATCACGGAACTTTGAACCTAACCCTTTATTTAGTACACGGGTGTATCCTGTTCTCATTCCGCTAACCATAGCTGGGGTATGTGTTAATTATTTTTCTATGTTACTGCCTCTACTCAGGATTGAACCCGGAATCCAGAGATAACTGTCACTTAGAACTGTCTTAACCTAACTACCTTATCCACTAGGCCAATTGGACAATTGAGTGTGAATTTTGAGAACTTATAAACCTAATGTCTTGTTTTGGCTAGAATATCTACCTATTCATTTTTATGTATGATCTTTTACCTAGACTCATATTGTGTGTTTTTCTCTCTCTCTCTCCTTTCTCAATGTGATCTAGCCTTCTTACTTATGGGTTCCCACATTGTATTCATTTCATTGAGTCACTCCTGAATGTTGTCCTGATGTCATAGGGATTACATATCTTTTGAATCTTTTCAGTCAAGCCTTTGACATAGGGCAGACAGACTGTGGTGAGTTGTGGACAACATTGGAAGAGAAGACTCCTTTTCGAAAATAAAAACACTTTTTTGTTTCTTTACTTCATTTGCATTTTATTAAACCTACAAATGTGTCAGATCATTTTGCCTGACCCTGTATTGATAATTTTGACTATATAATTTAAATACTCATTGATAAACTTACGCAATTTCTGAGGGTATTGTGACGTAAACAGTAACGTAATTTCGGTTACAGACAGGCAGAAAGACAACGAATCTCCATTTTTAATAAGACGTTGAAAAAGTAACGAAATTTACGCAGAGAAATATGGACGAAAGACGGGTAATGAATAAAAGAATACCCGGCGTAATTTCTACTGAAAACTAGTTGATTGTCTCGCTTATTTATTAGATTTAGGTGCCAAAATAGAATAAAAGATTTATCAATTAATTTAGGATTCCAATGGGTTATAAAAATCTACCTTTTTTTTCATATTTATTTTTTCATAATCTAAGGGAGAAAAGGTTAGATTATTTAGGGTTTTGAGCCTTTAAATTTAGGAGGCAAAACAGATTTTCTCGTCAGTTAAGCAACACTGAGTCTGTTCAGTAATTAGATGGGTGACCACTTTAGAATCAGCAGGTACTGTAATCAATCTTAAGTAGCCTACTAAGAAAAGCTTAGTAAATAATAACACATGAATGAGTCATATGACTTACGATCAAGTTACTCTGAAAGCACTAGTTGACGTCAGGTCTTTGTAGGTAAGCAGGGATAAGCCTTTTCAGTACTTAGATGGGTGATAAATTTAGAAACAGCAGGTACTGTAACTAAACTTAAGTACCATGCTAAGAAAAGCTAAGTAAATAATCTATAATGATAAATGCGAACGTCGGTGTGTCACATTTTTTTCAAGTTTATTCCGAGAGACCGTAACCCAACATATACATATTATCAGGCCGTTTATTTGAGGTGAGCACACTCGTGCACTCATTCCAAAATTTTTATTTATCTTGAAGTGAAATACAATGAATGTGTACACGACTCGGCATATAGCCGGAAGTTTTGGGGTTGGGGGGAAGGGTGTCGAAATTGGTCATACTACTACATGAATCTATCTAGCTAGGTTCACTCGCTGACCGAGCCATTCAAAAATGAAATCTTGCATTCTTCTCTTACACAACATTCACCAAAATGCCTCTTTCGCTCTATGACTTAACCTACTTAAAATCGTTCCCATTTTCATTTGGATTTCATTGGATGATTTACGTGGGATGGAGGGGTTGGGGTAATATTGAAAAACAAAAGATCCCCAAGAAACTGAAAAAACCTGTAAACAAAATAAAATTGTGGGCCATACATATTATCAGGCCGACTCCAAGAGAAAATTTAAAAACATTCTGTGCCGAATCCGGACTCACAATCCTAAAATTTTTGAATCCCAATTTTTAATTCCTGCAATTTTCGGAGATATTTTTTACGTGATTTTTGAACGACAATTTTTATAGCTTGGAAATAAATTAGGGAATAATCAAAATTAATTGTGAAGTCCAAAAAAATAAAGTAAAGTCGTCGGGTGGCCTAAAGTCGGTATCAGCCAGACAGCGAGGGAATCTATCCCCTTTTTACTAGCGCTAGACCAAGGAGATTGTTTTTAGCGTCTGAGGTGGAGCACCACACTTACCATCAGCTCCTCACTTTACCGCACAGAGAGCCTGTGCTACTCATACGCTGAGTTGGCGAGGGTCGGTATCGAACGTAGGAACCTTGCGGTTCCCAGACGAACACTCTACCGACTGAACTAAACCGGCCTGAATGCAAAATTTGCAGCGAAGTTTAATAGAATTTAACAAGCAGTGCCTGTGAATATACCACAGTATGATAATTTGATTAGTTCAGCGTTTTATATGTTTATTTAAGAGCTATTGTGAAATAGTTCAATATGTAAGAAGTATAATATTGATTTAACTCTCACTCACTTTTTTTCTTTCTTTACTTCTTTTCATCTTCTCATTATGTTCGTTTGAAACAGATTAGAGTTATCGCTTCCGTATGCTCACCCCCTCTATCTATCTTCCCGCTACCTACTTTCTTTCTTTCTTTCTTTCTTCATTTCTTTATTTCTTATTATATTCTTTCTGTGTAATATGTCCTTTTTCTTTATTTATTTATTTATAATAAAAACGGAATGGTCCATTATTTAGCTGGGGTGATTATTTGGTCCCATATAGAAAAGTGGAAAAGTTTTGTTATTGTTATTATTGTCATAACACATTTAAATGTTAAGCTGAGTGTTACTAATAACAAAATGTAAAGATAAATAAACTTTCGACAACCATAAGTATGCATTTATTTACTGTTTGTTTACTTATTTACAAAATGTAAGTTAAGTTTCTTCAAATAAGTTATATAACTTAACTACCTCGTATTTTATAACTGCTGTCTAGATTTTTGTAAAAGGCTTTCTTTTCTAAAACTCTTTTGTACACACGAAAAAAATTAAATACTGATTAAAAGACAAAGTTGAGTTATTATCATTCGTTAAATTAAAGGTTTTCGCATATTATTGTTATTTACTTCGCTGTAAAAAAAAATTCAATCGATAAAACCACATACAAATTACATACTTAGAAAGATTATTTTCTTTTCTTTCTTACCAAATAAATATTTGTAAGATTAGACCGGTGATACGCGAGAAATTCCGAGCTGAAACGATTAGGGCACAAATTTGTCAACTTCAAATTACCAGCAGCGGCGCTATTTTAAATCATTGCTGAATGTAGGCAGCAGTCAGAGAAATTTTTCTTATATTAGCAGCAGCAGCAGCAGCTAAGACACGATTAACGCAAATCGTTTGATTTTTATTTATTTAATTAATTATATCCCTTAATCAGTAAAAATCAATAACCAAATTTGGCGTGTTTCTTATTTAGAATGATATTAATGTGTATGCAAGATTTTGAATCTGAGTGGCCTCCCGTTTTGTACTTATACGTTGACACGTACATACCAAACTTCTTTATATATATATATATATATATATATATATATATATATAAATGGATGATATCAAGTGTTACTTTGATAGGATTCAACCAGAATTGAGAACTAAAAAGTATATATATATATTATATATATATATATATATATATATACACTGTAGTTTTCCTTATCATAGACATATAAATGTGTATCACCATTGTTCCCAGGTCCACTCTGACCTGGAGTGGTAGTACATGTTAGGGTCACATCTATGGATTAAATAGAAAATATATGTGTTTAAAACAAATTGAGTACCTATCAAGAATGAATAAAACAAAAACGCCATCGGCATAAAGTGACCCAATAAGGGTTGATATGCCATAAAATCGAACCAACCAGCCAACTAACCAGCCAGCCAACCGGCCTACCAAGTGCTCCACAATTTCGGCCTTGAGTAAGCTTAGTATGCATCAATAGCAGAGTTATCTTCTAGGAATCAGTAACCATTTTGGATTCTATTTATAATTCTTTCCCTTTCTGAAAGATTGTCGGACAATGCTGATATTGTGGAATAATATTCGTTGAATTCATTCAATGGAAAAAAAAAAAATTAAAAAAATAACAAAAAAAAAAAACAACAAAAAACAAAAGAGAAAAAATGAAAAAAAAAAATGAGCTACCTTTGGAATCGGAAAGCAGAATTTTACCACGTGTCAAAAACAGTAAACACCAACTCTGGGAGTTTTTCATTTATGAATAAATTATTGATGGTGCCTGATGCCGATGAAGATATTTACACGAGCCCCTTCCCCCCAACTCACCGATTCACATTAAGTGAACGTGGAGGTGCTTGTGTTGCAATGGTTATCTTCGTAGAAAATGGACACTGCAAACCGAGTTCAATCCTGGACGAGACTGTTATTGTATGAAGACAACTATTCTCCTTCAAGCTATGAGTAAATATAAGGACAGAGTGGACAACCTGTCTATGAAAAGAAAAACACTAAATTCAAACCAGTTAAAATCCATATATATATATATATATATATATATATATATATATATTATATACCAACCCCTCCGCAGAAGCAGGATGTGACACAAGGTCAATTTCTTAAGCGGAGTTCAACAGGTTTGAATTCAAAGTTTTCCTTCTCCTAGATCGGTTGCCTAAAAGTAAAGTAAAGTTGTCGGGGCGGCCTAAAGTCGGTATCAGCCAATCAGCGAGGGAGCCTATCCCCTTTTCAATAGCGCTAGACCAAAGAAATTGTTTTTAGCATCTGAGGTGGCGCGCCACACCTACAATAAGCTCCTTACTTTACCGCACAGATCCCTGTGCTACTCATACGCTGAGTTGGCGAGGACCGGAATTGAACTAGAAACCATGTTTCTAGCCGAACGTTCTACCGACTGAGCTAACCCGGCCATCGCCCTAACCAAGGTTAAAGAGCCCAGTCTGCTCTACTATTTATCCATAGCTGGAGAGAGAGAGAAGAGAGAGAGAGAGAGAGAGAGAGAGAGAGAGAGAGAGAGAGTAGGATTCATACCTTTCCCAAGGGTATTAAAGTCCGTTTATAACTTGACGTTGTGTCACATCCTACTCATGCGGAGAGATTGGGTAAACACATATAATGAATATATTTGGATGTGCACGTGGTATAATGGTTATCATAGAAGGAAATCGACACTGCGACCCGAGTTCAAATACTGGACAAGGCTGGTTGAATTTCCCACAGCGCTAATATTCTTGGGAAAGGTATGAATCCAACTATTCTCCCTCCAACTACGGGTAAAGTTAGGCACTTTAACCTTGGTTAGACAACTATCTAGGAGAAGGGAAACAAATTAGAATCCTTCTCTCGTTACTAAACAGAAGCATGGATATCACCATGGGCAGCTGTTAACTTTTAAACGTGAATTAGAATCCTTTACTCCTTCCCAAACAGAAGCATCAATATCACCATGGACAGCTGATAACTTTTAAACGCTAATTAGAATTCTTCACTCCTTCCTAAACAGAAGCATCAATATAATCACAGATAGCTGTTAACTTTTAAATGCTTATTAAAATTCTTTACTCTTTCCTAAACAGGAGCATCAATATAATCATGGACTGTAGTTACGACAGGAACCCAACCGGTTCACAGGTCGTCTAGTTTAACACAGGTCGTTGGCGCTGATAGAAATCACGTAATTACTTCACACATCAATGGGCCGCCACTATGATGATGAAGAAGAAGAAGAAGAAGAAGAGGTAATGAATGAGGGAGTAAGCAACAGAGAAGAAGAAGAAGAAGAGAAGAAGAAGAAGAAGAAGAAGAAGAATGAAGCAACAGAAGAAGAAGAAGAAGAGAAGAAGAAGAAGAAGAAGAAGAAGAAGAAGAAGAAGAAGAAGAAGAAGAAGAAGAAGAAATGAGAGGGAGTAAGCAACAGAAGAAGAAGAAGAAGAAAGAAGAAGAAAGAAGGGACAGAGAAGAAGAAGAAGAAGAAGAAGAAGAAGAAGAAGAAGAAGAAGAAAGAAGAAGAAGAATGAATGAGGGAGTAAGCAACAGAAGAAGAAGAAGAAGAAGATGAAGAAGGGACAGAGAAGAAGAAGAAGAAGAAGAAGAAGAAGAAGAAGAAATGAATGAAGAAGAAGAAGAAGAAGAAGAAGAAGAAGAAGAAGAAGAAGAAGAAGAAGAAGAAGAAGAAGAAGAAGAAGAAGAAGAAGAAGAAGAAGAAGAAATGAATGAGGGAGTAAGCAACAGAAGAAGAAGAAGAAGAAGAAGAAACGTTATATAACAACTTAAACCATAAGATAAGTTTTCATTTTTGCGAGATGCGTACTAAATTACCGGAGTTGATGCAAAGCGCAAAAAAAAAAAAAAAAAAAAAAAAACGAAGGAAAAAAAAGCACCTGTTTTCCTATTCTACAGATATAACGGAATGCAAGTACTTGAAAAACGACGAATCGTCACGTTGTACAGGTATTTACTAAGTTTAACTTTAGTCTGGCAAAAGGCCATGAGTATCAAGCACACCAAAGTATTAATGGTCGACAACAGGCATGTCAAACTGAGTAGCCCCCTAGAGAAGGAGAGATTACATATGTATGTTATGAGGGCCGTATGGATTACATATATCTGTCATGAGAGCCGCACACAATAATTATGTCTTTAAATCATTCTTCTACATTAACAGAACAAAGTAATGATTGCTGTCATAAATTTCCGTATCAACTAAAAGCCAATAAATACAGATCTAAAAAAATATTTTTATTAAAAAGAAAGGAAAAAAGACTTACTGACCGATTTGAAATAATAAAACCTACAAGTGTCACTGTCACTTTCAATTATAGCCATGTATTGATTGAAAGCAGGAGAAGGTAAGAGGAAAGACTCATTCCCTTTCATTTGTTGGGTTAGCCTCTTCCTTTCGTAATTTAAAAGGAAGGCATGAGAGACAATGCTTAGTTTCTGTTTTTTTCGTTGGTTAGAGCAGGCATGTCAAACATACGGCCCACGGGCCGCATGCGGCCCTCAGCAAACGCAGGTGCGGTTCGCACTCAGACTGCGCTCTCATATGGCACTTTTACTGTATCCCATTAAAAAAATTTTTTTTCTAAAAATTCCTAGACGAAAATGGTCGTTTATTAAGACAGTTTGTTAAGAAACAGAGTCTGTTATCAATGCATTGTCTCCCCCCCTTCCTTTGAGTTGTGGAAGGAAGAGGCTCTCAGTCAATAAAAATGAGTGAGTCATTCCTCTTGCCCTTCCTGTTTCAATCAACACATGGCTATAATTGACAGTGACAGTAACAATTGTACGTTTTATTATTTAAACTTGGTCAGTAATATTCTTTTTTTTCTTTTCTTTTTAACAAAATTATTTTTCGCTATGTATTCATCGGTTTCTAGTTGATAATAAAAGAATTAACGATAGCAATCATCACTTTGTTCTGTTAATGTACAAGAAGGATTTAAAGACTTATGTAATCCACGCAGCCCCCATGACATACATATGTAATCCATAGGGGGCTACTCGGTTTGACATGCCTGGGTTAGAGGAAACATCATCATTGGCAATTCAGTCTGGAAAGACTATGATAAAAGTTTTTGTTTTCCCCCTGAGGTTGCAGCGCATCCTGTGACTATGAAGTCCTATGTTTGAGAAACATTCTCGACCACAGATTTTGCATTTGTAGGTTGTCCCTGTAGATGATGATGTTCCGATGCTTTGTTGCCGTTGCTTTCTTATGGACCTCTTAGCTTCATGATGTTGTATCAGGGTGACTTCTGACATGTACAGTCCTCTATGGAGATTCTGCCGCCACCGAGGGCGGTCTTGAACCAAATTTTCCCAGCTGGAAGGGACAATGCCAAAGCACCTGAGATCATTTTTATAGACATCCTTGAATCGCAGTAGGGGCGACCAATCTGTCTTTTACCAGATGTTAGCTCTCCATACAGGATGTCTTTCGGGATTCGTCCATTATCCATCCGACGTACATGACCCAACCATCGGAGACGACGTTGTCTCAGTAGAGAGTACAGGCTGGGGAGTTGAGCTCTCTCTAGGACTGCTGTGTTAGTGATCCTGTCCCTCCAGGTGATGCCCAGTACACGTCTAAGGCAGCGAAGGTAGAAGGTATTTAGCCGCCGCTCTTGGTGGGAGTATAAGGTCCATGTTTCACTTCCATACATGAGGGTGCTGATAACACATGCCCTATACACTTGTACCTTTGTACGGATAGTGAGCTTGCTGTTGTCTCACACTCTTGTTGTGAGCTTCCAAAAGTTGAGGCAGCTTTTCCGATCCAGCAACTGAGTTCAGCATCAAGTGACAGGTTGTCAGTGATGGTGGATCCAAGGTAGGTGAAGGGGGATACTCGGTTTGACATGCCTGGGTTAGAGGAAACGAGAGACAAATATCGCAAAATTATTTGGATTATTCGGACCATTGTTTTTATCTTTATTGTTATCTGTACAACGTTTCGGCGACGTGCCCTCTGGCCTTCTTCAGTTATTTTTTGTCGGAATCGGGAGCCTTCTCGAACCCGCGGAACCGTCTTTTCGAACTCGAGAACCTTCTTGTCGTAATCGGGAGGTTCCCGAGTTCGCAAAGATGGTTCCCGAGTTCGATAAGACTCCCGAGTCCGACAAGAAATGCCCGAAGGGGGTCGGAGACCACATCGGCCGAAACGTTGTACAGATAACAATAAAGATGGGGACAATAGTCCGAATAATCCAAATAAGACTAATTATCAAGCCTCATCTCAAAAATTCAGAAAAAAAATAGAATATCGCAGCATTGTTCGCTAGAAATCAACACGTCTTTCTGACATTGATTGCTATAAAGGTAGACATTATAAACGCTGTCATATCTTCTCTAATCTAATCTAGGACAGGCGGGTCCTCATAGGAGTTATATTCGCATTACACATGTGTCATAAAATAAAGACTTAACCACATGGCAATAAAAACAGAAAACAAAAACAACTTTTTTCCAGTAAGTAGCTGAAATATATTTTCGTTCCTCTTCTGCACAAACATTCGACACAGATCTTCAGCTATCTGCGTTCACGTATATCTATATAGTAATACGCTTGTTCCTTTATCTTCCGATCGATATCATCCTGCAACACCCCCTGGTTAAAAATGAGACCGTCCAAATCATAAGAGATTAATCTATATATTAATACGCTTGTTCCTTAATCTTCCGACCGTTATCATCTTGCAACACTCTCTGGTTAAAAATGAGACCGTCCAAATTATAATAGATTAATCTATATATTAATTCTCTTGTTCCTTAATCTTTCGACCGCTATCATCTTCAACACCCTCTGGTTAAAAATGAGACCGTCCAAATCATACAAGATTAATCTATATATTAATACTCTTGTTCCTTAATCTTTCGACCGCTATCATCCTTCAACACCCTCTTGTTAAACATGAGACCGTCCAAATCATACAACAAGATTAATCTATATATTAATACTCTTGTTCCTTAATATTCCGGCCGTTATCATCCTGCAATACCCTCTGGTTAAAAATGAGACGTTCAAATCATACAACAAGATTAATCTGAACCGTACTAGTTATGAACCGTGTAACGGTTTGAAGTCCTTTTTAGCGACAAGTTAATGCGATATGAAAGCGATAATATGAGTATTTAAGTTTCAATGTGATAAGATATATTAAATTAGAAAGACTAACGAAATCAAATAAGAACGCATATAAAAAGATTACACTTATTTTTATTATATTTTAATTTTTTTCTATATAAGTTCATTCATAGGATTGAATTTAATACGTTGGAGAATAAAACAATAATATTAGATATCAATAACACCAAGTAATTATTTACTAAACCCGGGTTTGTTAAAACCAATAAGCAAATTAACCACACCATATATTATGTAAAGCTTTCTTTTATTAGTGATATATACGACATATTGCAGAATTTTAAACGCACTAATAACATGGGTAGTTTTGAGGCAAATCCAACTCAGATTTTCATAGAGACATTGTTAAAATTAAGATTTCTTCTATGTATTAATGATTTTGACTATCAATTAAATACTCATTGATAAAGTTACGCAATTCCTGAGGTATTTGGCGTAAGCAATGACATAGTTTCAGTTATAGACAGATACCGAATCTCCATTGTAATAATACTGTCGTGTAGGAAGTCAATAAAACGTGGAATATAAATAAGTTCAAAACGGACGTAGAATTGGGATTGGCCAGCTGGTGTAGTGGTTAGAATCTCCGCCTGTCAGCTTGACAGTCGAGGTTTCGAGTCACACACGGAGCAGTCTCCCATGTCTATAACCTTGCTGATGAGACCTAATAGGTCGAAATGTACATTCAGGGATTGCCATTTTCTCGATCTGTTTAGCCTTACATTTGAACATATATGCCCGCCTAAATTCATTTAATTATTAACTAATTAATTTTCAAGAATTAGGTATGGCTTCAATTAAGCACATATCCTCCAAAAATTGTCGGCTAAAAGCCATATCAAATAAACACAGTGTTTATTTACGTACTTTCATAAGATGTTATGTGAATAGCGAGTCTAGCAGTAGTTACTTATATATTTTTTTTAAAGAAACCAACATACTATAGCTGCAAATTTTAAAACACATATATATAAGCAGAAATCAGAGAGCAGGTGTATTGTTCGTCTTTCTTATTTCTTTACTCTTTCTTTCTTTCTTTCATCTTTTGATACACATCAAGTTAATGAAAAATCCAACATAACCACTAGTTTATTAATAGATATGAAGTCATCTCTTCTAATTTATTGATACACACGAAGTTAATGAAAATCATTTCTACTAATCTATTAATACACATCTTATTATAATGGAGATTGTGGGTTTGTCTGTCTGTAACCGAAACTACATTACTATACAAGTCACAATTCCCTTTGTTATTTACATCACATTCTCCATGATTTTATTTTTATTTAAACTCAATTATTAACAAAATTGTTCTACATCATTAAGACTGTTGACCATACTACATGCTAATACCATGCAGTTGTATTTATATATACAACAAAATAGCAGTTTACAGTGTGAATGGGAAGGCTAATTTGCATATTGATTCTAAAAATTTGATTTTAATAAATATATGCTTAGTATTATTAATTTCTAATTGTTTGGTTTTATCTTGATGAATATGACCAAAAATCTCTTCATAAATCTTTTTAAAAATCCATTAACAAGATGAAATAACTGTAATATTATTCTTTATTTCCTTTTAAAACTAAATAGTTAATTAGGAAAATGTACCAATGAGTACTGGAAAATGCTGGAAGAGTTAGTTTCAGAGTTGTTCTATTTTTCAATCATACCCCTCTGTTCAAATCTTTATTTGATTCTTATTCAGTTTCTTAGCCTTTCTAATTTAATATGATATTTTATTATATTAAAACTTAAATACTTGCACCCGGAGGGTGCATATATTTGCTAGTGCTAGATAATTAATAATGGAGATTAGGTCTCTTTTTGTCTGTAACCAAAACTACTTCACTGTTTAAGTCACAGTATTTTTAAAAAAGATTCTATGAAAAATCAATTTTTCACGAAAAGCTTGATAAAATATATTAGGGGAAATAGATTTTTACTATGTTACCCCTATCCACCACTACCATCACCTTATTTCATTTTATGAAATCCAAACAAAATATATTTTACTCGTACGATTTTTAAATTTTTCTCTAACAAGTCTTTTTTAAATTAAATCAGAAATTTTTTGGAAACGTTTTGGAGGTCCTCACTGTCGTAAAGTAAAACATATACCCCGGTGAAGCAAGACTTAATTTATTTTACAAATACGTCTTTATTAAAAACCGGAACCCAAAAGGGTTTTAACCGCGTGATGAGAAGATAGCATATTGAGAGCAGGCGAACCTCGCGTCTGATCCTTTCGACTAACGGCCAAAATCTAAATATTCTAGCTCAGTCCCCTTCTCACGCTTTACCTTAGCCAATCAGAAATCGGTGTCTAGGCCAGAGAAAGGTGAACTGCTGTCAATAACTTTTTTCAACTGTTAATGGTAAATTTCCATTTACCATACCGCTATTTAAATCTTAGTACACTTACAGTCATAATTCGTAGGCAACCCACGAATTATGTAACACAAAGTTGGCTTATCCCAGTAAATTCCTGCAGTCCCCAGCGTTCTTCGTTTTCAAGAGTGAACACTTGTTTGAATGCTTACTGGTGCAATTTACAAAGTCGGCACCTGAAGGAGGGCTTAGTGTAGCATAAACGAACCCGCCTTTAAGACAACACCCCCCCCCCAAAAAAAAAAAAAAAAAAAAAACAAGACGAAACAAAAAAAACAAAAAAAAACAAAAAAAAACAACAGATAGATGGGTTGGTAAAGCAAGTGAAACATCTCCTTGGGGGTTTTCCCAAGCAGTAATCATGAAGAAAAAAAAAATGTATTCCATTTCAGAGCCAGGTTTGTTTGTTTTTTGTTTGATTTTTTTGTCTATTTGTTTATTTGTTTGTTGTTTTGGGGTGTTTTTTGTTTGTTTGTTTGTTGTTGTTTTAATTACAAATAAAATACTTTTGATGTGGAATGGAATTAATTTATAGGTAGATAAATCAGCATTGACCGATTTTGTTATTTTTTCTCTTGAGGCAAATAAACTATTTTCATTTTTAGTTACTTAATTATTTCCGTAGTTGAATTCTTAACGTTTCATAAGTTTCATCTTTTAGACAGAAAGTGGGGTGCACCGGTGTTGGGATTACACCACTCGACTAATAGGGCACCCCGCTCTCTATCTTTCCACCTCTCTCAACACCAGATAATCAGGACTTACATTTTTACATTTCGTTTTACATATTGGACTATTTCGCATTAGCTTTTAAGTAGACATACCAAACCTTGTAATAATTAAATTATCGTACTGTGGTATATCCACGTGTCCCGCTCGTTATTATAAAGAAAGAAATGGAAGAAAAAGGACGTGCTACACATAAAAAATATAATAAGAAAGAAAGAAAAAAGAAAGAGAGTAGGGGAAGATAGGGAGACGGGTCGATAAAACTAATCTGTAGAAATCGAACATAATGAAAAGAAGGAAAGAAAGAAAAAGAAAAATAGTGAGAGAGTTAAATCAAGATTATTAAGAAAGAAAGAAAGAAAGAAAGAGAAAAGATAGAGGGATGGGTTGAGCGCGCGGTAGTGATAATGCTAATCTGTTTCAATTCAACATAATGAAAAGATGAAAAGAAGGAAAGAAAGAAAAAAAGAGTGAGAAGGTAAAATCAAGATTATTATACTTTTTACATATTGAAGTATTTTGAATTAATTCTTAAGTAAACATATCAAACCTCGTAATAATTAAATTATCATAAAGTGGTATATCCACAGGTCCTGCTAGTAGGTGTATAAATCAGCCTTGACCGATTTAGTCATTTCTCTTGAGGCTGATAAACAATTTTCATTTTTAGTTACTTAATTATTTCCATCTTTGAGTTCTTACGTTTAATAAGTTTCATCTTTTAAATAGACAGAAAGTATGGTGTCCCGGCGTTAGGATTACATCTCTTGACTTAACCGGGGACACGTGAGATAATTACCTCCCGTGTCTGCCAGTAGGCGCTAGGTGGCATCACGAGCAGCAATATAAAAGTAGAAGCCATTTTTTCTCCTATACTGGTGGCCCTACAAGACTAAAAGGCCAGTCTGCTCCACTATTTACCCATGGCTGGGGTAGAATAGTTTTTTTAATGGTATATCAACCTTCGTGTGTTATTTAATGTCAAGCCATCTTTGTAGAAGAACAGTAGTTTGGTACTCTTTAACCCATAGTGTGTGTATGTGTGGGGGGTGAGGGTGTTAATACATTTCCAGGGGTGTTGGAATATTTTTGTTATATAAGGTGTGCTGAAGTACACCATTTAAACTTATAGACTCTGCGTGGGCACGTGGATAAAAGCCAGCCAATCAAAAGCTCGAATACGTGGTTAGTTAACTATTTAATCGCCGAGCTTGAAAGCCGTTCATTTGCACGGATTCGCCACGGATGAACAGATCTGCAGCAAAGGACTCTACTCAATCAAAGGATTCTACCCAACACTAAGGAACATGGAGGAACAACCAAAGGGTTCTACCTAACATTAAGAATCACCAAGGATCTCCACTGTAAAGTGCTTTCATTTCACTTGAAGCCTTAAAATAGCCACAAAAATGGCCATGTTAAAATCGTAACATTCTAAAATAATCCGAAAGTGAACGTAATAGCATCACTGGAGTTTGAACTCGTTTACTACAGTGTCACAGTCCAACACGTTAGCACCTACGCCACGGGGGAACTCACCAAGAATGGTTGGATTCATGCCTTTTCCCAAGTTTATTAATACAAAATGAAATGCAAACAGCAACGTTCTTGATTTGAACACTGGGTTGACGACTTAATTTCTTAGGCCGATAATCGTTACACCACGCGCCCTCCAAATGAAGAGATTACGGTCAAGTCATGTTGAAAGCACTGGTTCTATTAGATCACAGAAGTTAATCTGTTCAGTACCTAGATAGATTACCATTTAAGCAACAGCGGGTAATGTAAGCAACCTAATATCAGAATTACTTGAATCGGCATTAAATGACCCGAAAAGGGTTGATATGCCGTAAACAAGACAACCAACCAACCAACCAACCAACCAACCTACCGAAATCTAAATGAAGAGTAGTTGAAGTAAAATTCGCAAGAAAAAAAGAAAAAAAAGAAAAATCACGTCTAGTTTTATTGATATATTCACCAACCCCTCCACACGAACAGGACGTGGCACAGGGTCAATTTTTTAAACGGAGTTTAACAGGTTCGAATTCAGAGTTTTCCTTCTCCTAGACTGGTTACCTATCCGAAATCTAAGAGCCCAATTTGCCCTACTATTTACCCATAGCTAGAAGGAGAGTAGTTGGATCCATGCCTTTCCCAAGGGTATTAGCGCTATGTGAGATGCAAACAGCCTTGTCCAGGATTTGAACTCGGTGTTACAAGTCCATTTCCATTGGTTGCTAAAAATTCTTCTTCTCAGCAAACGTCTCTTCCGCCTGGACCTTACAATCGCCTGCTTGCCCACACGTTATACGCATTAATTGTCAATTCTGTCCCTATTTTTGGTGGCAATAATGTATCTGCCCGGCGCCTTTCCAACGTCTGCTTTTGGACGGGAAGAAAGAAGGGAAAAAAAAGAAAACTTTGTGGCACAGATTGCTGGGATAGATATCGTGACGGTCATAATCGGAAGAGGTTCGTCCATTACTGAAAGATATCACTCAATTCACTGCTAGTAAGAGAGAAAGGATAAAATGAAAGAAAAAAATAAAAAATAAATAAAAGAGTTGTTATTATTATTATTGTAGTAGTATAAGTAGTATTAGTTTTTACGTCATTGATTCGATTTTTTTAACTTTGCGCGTCATAGTTACAAAGAACAGACGAAGAGAGAGAGAGAGAGAGAGAGAGAGAGAGAGAGAGAGAGAGAGAGAGAGAGAGAGAGAGAGAGAGGGGGGGAGAGATCAGAGAAAGTTGTGAGGATATTTTAAAAGAAAGAGCAACGCATAACAAAGGCTCAGCTTCGTTTCTTTCGTTCTTTTTGATTTGTATATTTTTCTTTTGAGATTTTAAAGAAAAATAAACCCAAACAATTCAAACACTTTCTTTTCAGAAAAAAAAAATCATTTGCGTCTTATTAAATGGCTTGCTTTGGTTACTGTTCTCATAATACTATTTTTGTCAAAAGTATATATATATATATATATATATATATATATATATATATATAGTCTAGTTATAATGATCACCAATTCTCTATTTTGCACAAGGCTAGGACGAAACACCATTTACAGGTCCTTGAGGCCGTAATTATAAATTTTTTTCGTCCTACCTTGTGCAAACAAATCAGACCTAGACACTCGCTTATTTTATTGGGTGAGTGTCTGGGGCCTGGTGTGACTTAATGGGGACTTAAAAGAAGAAAGTAAAATTTTTTTTTTCTTTCCCTAAACCCCCCTCATATATATACCCATATGTATTTACAATTTGACTTTTAGTCGTCTCCGGCTGTATAAACCTTGATGAGCAACCGGACGAAAGGGCCCTTGTTTTTATCAAATAAAACAATTTTTTTTCTCTTTTCCTTCGTATCCACCTATATAGATGATCATAATGATTACCCTTAAAGTATTATTTAAATTTGCCTGTACCAGAAATTTATATATGTATATATATATATATATATATATATATATATTATAATATAAAATAATTATATAAAGGTTTTACATATCTATTTATTAGGTGACAAAGGAACATTCACGACCATATTGGTTTCATGCGATGCAATCATCAGGTGAAGATGTTTCAAATGCAATGAAAATCGAACAAAAATTTCAAAAAATTCCAGAAAATTCAATAGACAATATACATCCCCTCCACATCCAGACATGCAAAAAAAAACATACACACCCACACACACATACACACACAAACACAAACGCTCGCACGTAAGCATTGTTCAAATGTCGCACATTCACAGAACAACGTATTATGTGTGTGACCAGTTACTCCGCGTACACAACCTTTATGCTGTCCATAAACACTCTCATACATTCAAATTACCACCACATACATACGCACATCATTTTATCCAATCATACACATCCCATGTCTATTGAATTTTCTGAGATTTTTTGAAATTTTTTTCGATTTTCCTTGCATTTGAAACATCTTCAGCTGATGATTGAATCGCATGAAACCAATATGGTCGTGAATGTTACTTTGTCACCTAATAAATAGATATGCAAAACCTTTACATATTTATTTTATTATATTATATAACAGCTCTATTTTATATTGAGCACTCTACCAATAATACTGCCTTTGGTACGCCATTCCAGCAAAAGCTGAAACAGTGACCATCTCACACTATATATATATATATATATATATATATATATATATATATTATAATGGTATTCACAGGAATAAGCTACTCGAGTTTCACCATAAGGATCATCAGTGTTAAATCCACTGAATTAATCAAGATTTAATGATATTTAAATACACGCGTACAATCGGGTGGTTTTAACCCTGAAGATCCTTATGGTGAAACTCGAGTAGGTTATTGCTGTGTATACCATTATAATAATAAATTTGCTCTACTTACGTATTGAGCACTTTACATTTGTTATATCGCTGTCTTATGATTGTGAAACTTGTATCAACTGACCATTGTGGCCAATTTCACCGGTAAGTCACAATTTGCATATATAAAATGACACACACACACACACACATATATATATATATATATATTATTCATTTGTTTGAGGCGAAGTCTGACAAACAGGAAGGAATAGTTACTGTTGTGTCGTTTTAGCATGTGCTGTCCGAGAATTAAAAATATGTTGTTTGTTACCATAAAAGGTTTTCTTATGTGGGCGTGTGAAAAGATTAAATTCTAGTGAATATTTTTTCTGTTCGATTTTCCCTGTATTTTGTAAAATCTATCTGAAGAGACTAGACCGCTTTTGATTTTCTCGTCGAAATAAATTTATTATAGTCAAATGACGATTTAAGTTTTTCTTTCTTCGAAAGTTATATATATATATATATATATATATATATATATATATATAATATATGTGTGTGTGTGTGTGTGTGTGTGTGTATTAATGGGAGCGCTAACCTTACATATCGTTACGTATCATTTGTATCTTTTCTTACATTTCGAGTATCTACAAAATCCTTGACACACCATAAACAAAGTTTTTTTGTCAACAGTTTTCCTTTTATATGATTAATGATTAATAGCCCCGTCGATGGTTTGAATAAAACCAAAATGCTATAGCGTCGGCTTAATAAATGCCAATTCATGTTTTTGAAAATTTTTATACATTTACACTGTCGGGTATATACCAAATTTCATATATTATATATATATATATATATATATATATATATATAATATATATATATATATATATATATAACATGTAGAATTAAACAAAAGACACATCTGTTTATTAAATTTTATTTTTGATCTTTTTCGAGTTTTCTGGCAACTATTTAATATTTGGGTGGAATTCGTGGATAAGTCCACCAAAGTTCAGGTCCCGAGTACTTTGGTGGACTTATCCACGAATTCCACCTAAATATCAAAAAAAGGTGTCCAGAAAACTCGAAAAGATCAAAAATAAAATTGTTAGACAAGGAGATGTGTCTTTTGTTTAATTCTACATGTATAAATGAAAGAATACTGCCCAAATTCACACACACACACACACACACACATATATATATATATATATATATATATATATATATCACAGTTACCTTTAAAAAGCGAAATAAAAAAAAAATGAAACAACCTGTATTTGTAGGTCACAAATCTGCCCGGTACAGAAAAAGTGTTTGCTAAAAGACGTAGTGTATGAAACAGTGGTAATGTCACCAACCACAAAGAAAACTAAGATCTACATAGGAGCTACACAGCAACCTATAAAAAACAGAATAGCGCAACACAGGTTATCATTTAGAGATTAAAAAATATAGCGAAACGACAACACTCGCAAAACACGCGTGGGCTTTGAAATAAAAGCATAAGAGTGATCCAGAGGTGGAGTGGAGAATTATTAAAAAAGCACCATCACACAAAGGAAATGATAACCCGTCTATATATATATATATATATATATATATATGGTCCATTCATGTATTTGGGTGATTCCATTCCTTGAGTTCTGATTGGCTGCTTGGTTTCACTACTGTTGAGGAGTTTCATAAATACCCTGTCATTCTGCAGTAGGGTTGCAGCAATACAGGTTTGTATTAAGTTACAATTGCTTTTTGCCGTGTCTTACCAATTCGACGGTAATTGGAACTTAGCTTGATTATTCTACAGTGTCATTGTCACTTTCAATTATAGCCATGTGTTGATTGAAAGCAGAAGAAGGCAAGAGGAAAGACTCACTCCATTTATTAACCGAGTCTCCTCCTTACGTAACTCAAAGGAAGGAGTGAGACACAATGCAGTGATAACAAACTGTTTATTAATAACCACTTAATTTCTGTGGAATGGCTATGGGATCTTAATGAAAATAAACAACCGTTTTCGCCCAATAATTTTTGGAAAAACTTCTTAAAAACTGGAGAACTGCAAAAAGCGCCGTATGAGAGCGCTGTTATCGTGCGGGTCGCACCTGTCTGTTGAGGGCCGCATGCGGATCGCGAGGAACGTGTTTGACATGCCTGTTCTAAGTGCTACTCATCGCTCTCTGGCTTGGAGAACAGCCTCGGTATCCACGATTTAGGCGCTACTTGACTTTGCAGCCTGAACAAAATTTCTTTAACCATCTGATTACTTTACTGTGATTAACTATGCTTCACCTTTCGTACAACAAACATTTTCGGTGTTATGGTTCAGTTCGAACCAGTAAAGCATAAGTTCCCGAATTAGACAACGTTGCATCTTTATCTGTGCGGCTTTCAAATCACACACGCAGTGAAACAATGCGCAACATGTAAGCGCACCAACTACTGTGATACAAACCACTACAGCGCGTACCATTCCATTCTTGAACTGTGTCAGTCATCCGATACACATGCACGTAGCAAAATATTCCAAAACTTCTGATACAACCTTGTTACACCTGGTAAAAAAACAAAAACAAAAAAAAACTGAAAAAAATGTTATTCCGTATAACATACCTTACACGAACTCAGAATATATATATATATATATATATATATATAAATAAGTAAAGTCGTCGGGGCGGCCTGATGTTGGTATCAGCCATGCAGCGAGGGAGTCTATCCCCTTTTCACTAGCGCTAGACCAAGGAGATTGTTTTAGCATCCGAGGTGGAGCGCCACACCTACCATCAGCTCCTTACTTTACCGCACAGATCCCTGTGCTACTCATACGCTGAGTTGGCGAGGACCGGTATCGAACTAGGAACCTTGTGGTTTCTAGCCGAACGCTCTACCGACTGAGCTAAACCGGCCATATATATATATATATATACAAGCATCTACTTTCCGTAAACACTTAGTTAAATGCAACAACACAGAAAGAAATATAACATTCAATATAGGGCCCGAGAGAGAAATCTGGGTAATCTCAGAATTAAAGAGGCCTTGCTAATCGCTAGATTACACCCAGAGATCAATAACAGGAGTGAACTCAGCGCAGAGTTCATCATACAATAAACCCACAACCAACGCACACATGTAACAGTATATGCACACACGCATGAAACACATACCCACATGCACAATGGAGAATTACTAATGAAACAAATCTACAATGAAAAAACTAATACGAAACACGCACTCAAATCTATAACCCAACATCCCGCCCACACATACAAACACACAAGCCATTGCACACTAGTTGTTAAGGGAAAAAAATTAAATAAATAAATTAAATATATATATACATATATTTAAAATATTATAAGATATAAAAAGATAAATTGAATTAGATATAAATAAGTAAATAAACAAATAGATAATAATAATAATAATAATAATAATAATAATAATAATAAATGATTAAATTGATTTTACATCCAACAGGAAACATCACCATGGTCACAAAACACAAATACGCTTTTTCATTCGCACATACACACGTACAAAATCCCGCGCTAGGATACAGTCTTAACGTCACAACCAACACGCATTTTCAATGTCACGCGCATTACAACATACACACACGTACAAACAAATAAACGCATTCACGCTCACACGGGAATACAGTTATTTAAAAAATAACATCATTTTCAAAAAAAAAAAATTCATTTGGGAAGAAATGCCATAGCTGGACTGCTTCAGTTCAATTCTTTTGATAAAGAGGTATTACCACGAAAATTCAAGAAATAATAAAAAATACAGGTCAACACACAACACCATTGTTACCGTATTATTATTTTTTATTTATTCCAAACTGCATTGTGATAGCCTTCTAAATCAACCTCCTAACCAATATATATATATATATATATATAATATATATATATATATATATATATATATATATATATTTATATATATATACTAACATTGCAGAAATTTTCACTCGACCTTGTGAGAAGAGGTATTATTTTTGAAGCAACCTTCATAGATTGGTTGAAACTGGTAAAACAACCCAGAAAAATGTAATTCCGTATAACATACCTTACACGAAGTCAGAATATATATATATATATATATATATATACTACAACGTTAATAGAGATACGTTATTCTCATTGAAAGACCATAATTTGATAAAAAATCATACTGACAAATGAGCAAAGACTTCAAAGGATGGCGAGCAGTTACTGTTAAAAAAACTCGCATGTACCAACATTCTTTCTTTACTTCATCTTTTTCTTCTTTACTTTCTTCTTTTTACTTCTCTTTTTCTTTCTTACTTCATCTTTTTTGTTCTGCTTTCTTTAGTTAACAAAATAATCATTTTTTTTTTTTTGGGGGGGGTGATGTTTTTGTCATTTTTTTTATTTCATCATCTCGTTGCTAACGGATATTGATGGCTGTAGTAATTCTTGTTGTGGTATTTTCTCAGAACAACAAAAAAAAAAAAACGTAGACGAAATGTGGAAGCAGATATAACTGTGTCCAGGCACATCATTCTGATACCCATCACTCATGGTTTGGTTTGGTTTGTTTTGTTTTACGGCATATCAACCTCGGTGGGTCATTTAATGCCGACAAAGTTGTGAAATAAATAAATTCTTAATGCATAATTAACAATTAACAATTTTGTTTATCAACTCATGTTTTTCTATTTAACCATTGATGGGACCCTAACAGGTACTGCCACTCCGGGTCAGAGTGGACCAGGGAGCAATGGTGATGAAGGGGTGCTCCACAATCCCAAACCTCCAAAACTGGAACCTCACCATCAGATAGAGTTTAACGTCATTCCCAGGACATGTAGACCCTCATCCACGCTTCTAGCACCCATATGATAAAAAGGGTTGGGGATTGCCATAAGGGCAATAGGTTGGAAATCATATAGGTGCTAGGGCTTGACGTGCCAGCCGATTATCAGAGGGGGCCTCTGACCGCCGTCTAGCCAAGATAGGGCCAAAGTGAGTATTGCAAGTCATAAACTGCTCATCCACCTGGGCTCTATCCTTAACCATCACGGGTCGCCACCCACAGCCAACAGGTGGCCCTTTGGGGGAGTTTACCCCCTTGCAGAGGTGCAGTCGGTGCATTCTAACGCCCCAGCCGACAGGGCTGATGACCAATGGTTTAAATGTTAACAACACATAGATAGATAGATAGATAGATAATAGATAGATAGATAAATAGATTGATAATGAATGGCCTGAAACACATTGATAGATAAATTAACGGATATATAGATGGATAAAAAATAAGTAAAGTCTTCGGGGTGGCCCAAAGTCGCTATCAGCCAATCAGCAAGGGAGTCTATCCCCTTTCACTAGCACTAGACCGAGAGATTGTTTTTGCGTCTGAGGTGGAGCGCCAACCTACATCAGCTCCTTCAGTATGAGTAGCACAGGGATCTGTGCGGTAAATTAAGGAGCTGATGGTATTGATGGATAGATAGAGATAATAGTAGAATCGAACATGTATGATCATATATATATATATATATATATATATATATATATTCAATGATGTATGATCATAATATATATATATATATATATATATATTATAAATATATATATGATCATAATATATATATATATATATTATATATATATATATATATTATACTATGTTATAGATGATACAACCTATAGGACTAATGGAATGCGCCGACAGGTTACTATAAATAACTGGGATAATTGTGGCTTGGAAGTAAGCCAATGCTAGCAAGCCAATACTCTATTGTCGGACGTAGTTTTCCACATCTCTCTATTGTATTTGTCTACTTTCTGTTAATACATTTTTCTACTTTTTGTTACCCGTCGTTTTGTTCTTATTTGATCCCTTAAAACCTCACAACAATATATATATTCAATTACGCGTCCCTGACACTTAAAAATCTAAAAGGACGCAGTAAAATCATATCCATGCGTCCCAGTGTTTTTCTTTTTTCTTCACTCTCCATTTCAAGCAAACTGTAAATACATTTCAATAATTTCTTAGAAACGAATTACACAGGATAGGTTACAATGTAGGCGTTAGTCGGCTTTAGTTTTTCCCCAAAATCATAAATAAAAACGCAACAATTTATTAAGAAACTTTAGTTGAGACCCATCAGATTTCTCTGAGACTTGTTCAAAGCAAATATGTGCACTAAATCAAAAATTTATCAGCACCACTATATATATATATATATATATATATATATATATATATATATATACCATTCCTCAGGAGTACAATGCGACACAGGGTCAATTTCTTAAGCAGAGTTTTCCTTCTACTCGTCCAATTGTCATACAAAGGTTAAAGAGGCCACTCTGCCTTACAATTTACCCATAGCTGGAGGGAGAGTTGTTGGATGCATCCCTTTCCCAAGGGTATTTGGCACTACTAAAAATGCAAACACTCCTCCAGGATTTGAATTCGGGTTGACGCGTCCATTTCCTACGACTGTAACCGTTACACCACGCACCTCCAAACAAACAAACACACACACACACACACACACACACACACACACACACACACAGATATATATATATGTGTGTGGTGTTGTGTGTGTGTGTGTGTAATATAGTGAAAATTGAAAAAAACACAAGTTCATAAAACGAATGATGTTTATTTCGCCCACGCTGCAGTGTTTCGATCTGTTTCAACAGATCTTCATCTGGGCTTTTTCTTCAAATTAACAAAAGCCCTGATGAAGATCTATTGAAAAAAATCGAAACACTGCAGCGTGGGCGAAATAAACATCACTCGTTTTATGAACTTGTGTTTTTTCAATTTTTCACTATATTACATACTGTCGGATTCACTTCCATTTTCTCTTCACACACACACACACACACACACACACACACATAATATATATATATATATATATATATATAATAGCCACACTGATGAAAGGTGAAACCTCAAAACACGTGTCTGTGATTACTTATTTATTATATATAGCCTCCCACTTTGGTTGAGTTCTCTGAATAGGGATTTAATTGCAGATTCAGCGTTCTGGCGTCTAGCTAACCCTCGCATTGTTTACATATGTTTGAGGACTCTAGTGAATTCATTTCCACTTAGAAATGTAGCGATTAAATATTCTCCTATATTTGACAGCTGCCTCTGGCTGTACGGGTTAAAGGCTTGGCGAACGAAAGTTCATTCGGGTCTCAAACCCGGCCAGGGGTAGCTGTTACGGTATAGCCACACCGATGAAAGTGAAACCTCGAAACACGTGTCTGTGGATTACTTATATATATATATATATATATTATATATATATATATATAGAGAGAGAGAGAGAGAGAGAGAGAGAGAGGAGAGAGACATGTGTTCAAAGCAGCTATATCTGTGTCAAAGACACATTGTTTTGATCCTGTGCTTCATATTTTAATAAAAGACAGACACACAGACAGACAGACAATAGATAGATAGATAGATAGATAGAAAAGCAATTTCCTATCCAATTTGCATGTTTATCATAATAGCATAAAATCTTCATTCATGTTCACTTGATCATTATAACTTTTCAAGAGAGATAAGCACAAAATCCTAATTATAGAATACTTCCCCTTATTTATTTATCTGCAATTAATTATGATATAAATTCTATAAATAGAATGGGATTCGAGATCGAGGCTTAATGGAGGTCGTTATCGGCCTTTAATGAGTGTAAATAAAAGAAATCCAGTTATTTTGTTCTTCCGTTTTTTCGTCTTCGTATTTAAGAACCAAAAAAAAAAGGGGGGGGGACAGAAAAGATAATTAATCATAAATAAAAAACAAGAAAATCAAAAAATTATGGTAGCAGGCATTTTACAAAGATCTATGAAAAAAAAAAAAAAAAAAGAAAAGAAAAGAAGGAAAAAGCAGAAAAAAAAAAAGAAAAAGAAAGAAAAGAAAGAAAAAACAGGCTATTTGCAAAAATCAAAAAAAAGTGAAAGAAAAGAAAAGAAAAAAGAAGAAAGAAAAAAGAAAAGAAAGAAAAAAGAAAGAAAAAAAAGAAAGAAGAAAAAAAAGAAAAAAGAAAGAAAAGAAAGAAAAAAAAAAAGAAAGAAAAGAAAAAAAAAAGAAAAGAAAAAGAAAGAAAAAGAAAAAAAAGAAAAAAAGAAAGAAAAGAAAAAAAGAAAAAAAAAAAGAAAGAAGAAAAGAAAAAAAAAAAGAAAGAAAAAAAAAGAAGAAAAAGAAAGAAAAAAGAAAAAAAGAAAGAAAGAAAAAAGAAAAAAAAGAAAGAAAGAAAAAAAAGAAAAAAGAAAAGAAAAGAAAAAGAAAAAAAAGAAAAGAAAAGAAAAGAAAAAAAGAAAAAAAGAAAAAAGAAAAAAGAAAAGAAACAAAAGAAAAGAAAAAAGAAAGAAAAAAAGAAAGAAGAAAAAGAAAGAAAAAAGAAAGAAAAGAAAGAAAATAAAAGAAAAAAGAAAGAAAGAAAAAAAAAAGAAGGAAAAAAGAAAAAGAAAGAAAAAAAGAAAAAAAAGAAAGAAAAAAAAAAAAAAAGAAAAAGAAAGAAAAAAAGAAAAGAAAAAAAAAGAAAAAATAAAAAATAAAAGAAGAAAAAATGAAAAAAAGAAAGAAAAAGAAAGAAAAGAAAAACAAAAAAAAGAAAAAGAGAAAAAAGAAACAAAAAAGAAAAGAAAAAGAAGAACAAAAGGAAAAAACAAGAAAAAAGAAAGAAAAGGAAAGAAAGAAAAAAAAAGAAAATAAGAAAGAAAGAAAAAAAAAGAAAAAAGAAAGAAAAGGAAAGAAAAGAAAAAAGAAAAGAGAAGAAAAAGACGAAAACGAAAAAAAGAGAAAGAAAAAAAAGAAAAAAAAAAGAAAAAGAAAGAAAAAATAGGTTGATAATCATTTAAAAGATGATTTATTTAGCAGGAAATGATTTAAGAGGCGCAGATGAATTTCCGGTCACGTGAGGCATCGAAGAATAATAATCTTTACCAATTCAAATTCCATTCCATTCCCCATGTTTACCGCATATTTCCAGAATTGCAAGAATAGCAGAATTCTATTCTATTATTCCAAAATTGTTAGATTATTTAACAAATCGTGGAACTATCTTTAATATAATCAAGGACGACTGGCTTGCTTGAGGCTCAGGAAGATATTTAGCGATACCCACTCAACAAGGACTAATAATAGCATTAGTATATCTGTGATAGGGGCTGGGTTAGCTCAGTCGGTAAGCGTTCGGCTAGAAACCACAAGGTTCCTAGTTCGATACCGGTCCCCGCCAACTCAGCGTTATGAGTAGCACAGGGATCTGTGCGGTAAAGTAAGGAGCTGATGGTAGGTGTAGCACTCCACCTCAGATGCTAAAAACAATCTCCTTGGTCAAGCGCTATTGAAAAGGGGATAGACTCCCTCGCTGACTGGTTGATACCGAACTTTAGGCCGCCCCGACGACTTTACTTACTTACCCTTGGGAAAGGCATGAATCCAACTATTCACCCTCCAGCTACGGGTAAATAGTAGGGTAGACTGGGCCTTTAACTTGGTTAGACAGCCAGTCTAGGAGAAAGAAAACTCTAAATTTGGACCAAGTAACCAATAAGCACCCCAAAATCATCAACTTGATGAAAGGTTAATATTTTGATTCGTCACCGGTTACCTCCGCTTCCAAATTTTTGTAAACAAATGATTTTAATCAGAAGTTTTTGTGGAATTCACAATGAATTAAATAAATAGTCAGAATAACGCAGAAAATACTAATTTCCACCTCATGTGCCTACGCCACATCCCACTCATTCGCTGGCAAGATAAAGTGCCCAACACAGACTTGATAGACCGAGCAAACATGAACAGCATGTTTGCCATCATCTACAATAGGCGACTGCACTGACTTGGTCCTTATCGGAAATTTAACAGAGAATTATCTTCCCCTGTCGCTAGGGGGGGGCGAATCGCCAACATACGATGTTGGCGCCAGAATCAAAAACTTCACTTATCAGGGAGCAGTCAACGAGGGAAGTCGCAAAAATAAGCGACCCCTAGACTTTACTTATCACAGAACAGTTACGAGGGAAGGGCGTGAAAATAAGCGCCTCCAGCAAACTTTCTAAGGCATTGTATCAGCAAACGTTCTAAGGCTGATACAATAGCATACTAACAGAAGGCTGAAGAACGAGAAAACGACCTGACGAAGCGTCTTAACAACATTTCAACCAGCGACCAGAATACCCCCGTTATCACCACTTCTCCCACGAACAGTATTTAACCTCACAGATAAGTCTAGTAGCAAATACCATTAAAATTTGCAACAACATTTCTGTACCTTTTGTTAATACAAGTGTCTGCATTTTATATTGTATTCGTTTCTTTCTTTAGTCCGAAATAGCCAACTACGGAGAATAAGGGCTCCAACGAATCCCCGTAAATACTCTTATCCTGTCAGGAGGATGAACAAAGGCCGTATCCCCAAAGACCTACTGAGCAGTATGTGCATGCAATGATAGTACTCCTGCGTGAAACGCTAACAGTCTCGTCCAGGATTTAAACTCGGGTCACCGATTCCATTTCCTACCAAGGGGTATTAATGTCCTGGATATGACGTTAAGCTCTATCCGATGGTGAAGTTCCAGTTCTGAAGCTCTGGGGTATGTGGAGTACTCCTTCATCACCATTACTTCCAGGTCCACTCTAACCCGGGTGGTAGTACCTGTTAGGGTCCCTGTTGGTGTTTTCCTAATATAAGGTGTGTGCTAGATGCCCGCTTCTACTTATAGACTCGCCTAGAACCATGTGACCAACCTCTTAGCCAATCACTGGCAGTACTCTGCTGCTGATATTGTTATTTATACCGGCTGTTCTGGTCATACCTATGCACACTGCTTTGAACCTTCGTGGACGACGGAACTTAGGATTATATCATTGGACCTTTGACACTACGTAGGATTCCATAACTCAGGACTTATTCACTTACCAAAGGATTCTATAGCTCAGGACTTACTTACTTTAAGTCCTTTTCAACTGGCAAGGATGGCGGTCAGAAACTTAATGGTTTAAATAGAACAAAATGAGTTAAAAAATGTGTGTTATAGGTGATACACCCTATAAGACTAATGGAATGCGCCGACAGGTTACTATAAGTAACAGGGATAATTGTGGCTTAGCAGTAAGCCAATGCGAGTAAGCCAATGCCTCTACTGTCGGACGTAACTTCCACTTATCTCTATTGTATTTGTCTACTTTCTGTTAATACATTTTTCTACATTTGTTACCCGTCGTTTTGTTCTTATTTGACCCCTTAAAACCTCACAACAATGTGTTTAACTTTAAAATTGGGTTTTAAAAAAATGAGTACCCATCAAGAATAAATAAAACAAAACGTTACAAAATGACCCAACAAGGCCGTAAAATCCAACCAACCAACCGATAAAATCATAGCAAGATAACCATTGCGTGAAGTGCGCCTCCTACTTCTAGTCTTGTACTAAACTAAGCTAATCGTAGCCAAGGAATAGATTACAAAGGGGCTGCTAAGAGAGAGACAGAGGTTATTCGCGAGATTTGATTGAAAACTCCATAATTATAGATGCCATCGACGCTGCATGAGGAAAAAAAATAGTTGAGGAGTTCTATTGAAGAGACCGACCCTTCCCAATTGCATAAAATGTCAAGAAAAATGGCGATTGATCGACAACACTCGAAAGACTGAAAAGGCGGGAAGAGGATTACAATGCAATTCTGTTGAAATGCATTTCTGTAATGCAATCATCAAGGCTAAAAAGTCTATTCTTGTTATTCTGGGATCATCGGAACCACTCCCAGGGGTGATACATTTCTTCTTCTTCTTCTTCTTCTTCTTCTTCTTCTTCTTTGCTTTCTTTCTCCCTCATTCTCTATACGTACCATACTCCCTCATTCATTACCTCTCTTTCTTCTTCTTCTTCTTCTTCTTCTTCTTCTTCTTCTTCTTCTTCTTCTTTGCTTTCTCCTCATTCTCTATACGTACCTTACTCTCTCATTCATTACCTCTCTTTCTTCTTCTTCTTCTTCTTCTTCTTCTTCTTCTTCTTCTTCTTCTTTTCTTTTCATTCTCTATACGTATCTTACTCCCTCATTAATTACCTCTCTTTCTTCTTCTTCTTCTTCTTCTTCTTCTTCTTCTTCTTCTTCTTTCTTCGCTTTCTCTTTCATTCTCTAT
>CM042165.1:22241002-22243502 GCA_023376005.1 Doryteuthis pealeii | reverse complement strand
GTGACTCAGATAGATAGATAGATAGATAGATACGAAAAGACTCAAATAGATAGATAGATAGATAGATACGAAGAGACTAAGGTAGGTAGATAGATAGATAGATAGATAGATAAATACGAGGTGACTCAGATAGATAGATAGATAGATAGATACGAAGAGACTCAGATAGATAGATAGATAGATACGAAGAGACTAAGGTAGGTAGATAGATAAATAGATAGATAGATAGATAGATAGATAGATAGATCTGTTCGGTAAAGTAAGGAGCTTATGGTTGGCGTGGTGCTCCACCTCTGACGCAAAAACAATATCCTTGGTCTAACGCTAATGAAAAGGGATAGACCCCCGTTGTCTGGCTGATACCGACTTTAGGCCACCCTGACAAAAAAAGAGAAAGCATTGTCGGGCGCGTGTGTATGTGTGGTTGTGTGTGTACACGTGTACGTGCCTGTGTATGCGCAAGACTTGTAGGATACACAGACACACATACGCGCATATATAAATACATTAGTGGGTGTGTACATCCATTCATCTGTCCTGTCTGTCTGTCGCATGTCTCTCACTCTCTCTCTCTCTCTCACTCTCTCTCTCTCCTCTCTCTCTCTCTCTCTATATATATATATTATATATTTATATATATATATATATATATATATAGGGATGGAGCACTGTATGGCGGCCTTTACATATATACAGATGTGTGTATTAAAGCAGTTAAAATCCCTTTGCATTCTGTGGGTGACGATAGTCAAGCGGTTAAGCTGTCCGCCTGATACTGAATCGATCGGGCTTCTATCCCGGGTGTACGTAGCTCACAAAATGTCTAGCCACTGAAGAGACTTGATAAGTCGAAACACGTGTCTGTGGATGACTATATATATATATATATATATATTATAATGAAAGTAAGCTTTTGGTATGTACGTGTCGAACTATAACTCAGAAAATAGAAGTCAATCAAATTTGAAATCTTGCATATATATTAATATCCTTCTAACTAAGAAACACGTCAAATTTGGTTATTGATTTTTACTAATTAAGGGATATAATTAATTAATTAATCCAAAATCACCCAATTTGCGGAACTGTCCATATACCAGCACCTGATGATAATAAAATATTGTCCGCTGGCTGGCTTTTTGTTATAGCGATTTACAGAAGAAATGTATAATTTTAACGAATAAATTTCGCAGTCTAAGCCGTTCTGCTAGGAATTCATCACCTATTCTTGGTTCAATATTTAAAGTATTTATATCGTTGGAAAGAAAATAATATAATCTTTCTGAATATGCAATTTTTGTGCGTTTTTATTAATTGAATTATTTTTTACAGCGAGTTAAAATTGGCTTCAGAGAGCTGATATGTATGATTTTTTTAAATTCCAAATTTTAAGAAAAAAACAAATTCTTTTTTCTCGCCTATTTATAGTTCAATCTTCTTTAAGATATCTATATGGTTCGAAAGAGAATGAAATAATTTCTCTAAATATGTAATTTGATTGAGTTTTTATGAATGGAATTATTTTTTACAGTGAGTTAAAAAAAAAATATATTTTGCTTCAGTCAGTTTAGAATTCGTAGTATCATTTTTTCATACTTAAATTTTAACATAAAAATCAAATATTATTTATCGCATATTTCTGTTTCTATCTTAAAAATATTTATTTGGTTTGAAAAAAGATCTTTCTAAATATGTAATTAGTATATCTTTACATACATTGAATTATTTTTTAAAGTGAATTAAATAACAAATCAAACGAAAACATTTAACGACAACTCAACCTTTTTTTTATATAAATTCCCGTTGTTCGTCAATTGTAAACAAAACTTTATTTTTCATAATCGCGTTAATTTATTTATTTTAATATTAGAAATACAAATAAAATATGATACTAATGTAGAATAGTGCGCAAGAGATAATACCATTAGATTACCTAATAAATTTCACGGAAATAACTGAAAACTCAATTCTTTATCAAATGTATGATATAGATACTTTACTAATAATAATTTGACATTCAATCGACTACATTTTTTGAATTAATAATGTTATAAGTTATTTATCGTTTTACATAAATTTGATTACTTTTTTAATTCTTTTTCTTTTTCAAAAAATATTAATTTGAAATTTAGCAAATCGCGTCATTTTAATTTCATTTAAAAAATATAGTTTAATCATTGAATTAAAATTTCTTAACTAATATCATTATGTGATGGGCAAAAATTTGCAATCGGTCGGAAAATTTTTAGGGTGACTCAGAAATTTTAATTCATGATTAACTATATTTTTTAAATGAAATATAAATGACGCGATTTGGCTAAAATTTCAATTAATTTTTGAAAAAGAAAAAAAGAATAAATAAAGTAATCATTTATGTAAAAACGATAAATAATCTTTATAACATTATTAATCAAAAAATGTAGTCGATTGAATGTTCAAATTATTAATAGTAAAGTAATACTATTATCATAACATTTGATAAGAATTTGAGTTCTGCAGC
>CM042165.1:22239883-22240902 GCA_023376005.1 Doryteuthis pealeii | reverse complement strand
AGAGAGCATAGGTCACTTGGAAACGTGTTAGTAGTATCTGTTAGGGTCCTATCCGTGGGTAAATTTCGAGGTACAGACGGATCACCTAATCCAGGCCAGGAGACCGGACCTAGTACTGATTGACAAGAAAAAGAGAGCCTGTCATCTCGTGGATTTTGCCACCCCGGCCGACCACCGAGTAAAAATGAAAGAAAGCGAAAAGATTGACAAATACTTAGACCTTGCCAGAGAACTGAGGAAGCTGTGGAACATGAAGGCAAAGGTCGTACCATTTGTAATTGGTGCCCTTGGAACAATCCCCAAGCTCAGGAAAAGAATTTGGGTGAACTGGAAATCAGAGGAAAAATCAAGACCATCCAAACTACAGCACTGTTGGGATCGGCTAGAATACCCAGAAGATTCCTGGAGACCTGAGGCGACTCCAGTGAACCACCAGCTACGGTAGGTATGAAAAACCCATAATAATAATGATAGACCTGAGGAGACTTGTTTTCACTTACCCTCCAGTGAAATAACATCAGCTAACGCTGATGTGAAAAACTCAAAAGAAGTGAAAATGATAATAATAATTTACGACTCTGCGATACATAGGGATAACCTAATCCCGGCTAGAAGACCAGATCTAGTATTAATTAGCAAGAAGAGGATAACTTGTCATCTAGTGTATTTTACAGCCCCAACAGATCACCGAGTGAAAATGAAAGAAAACGACAGACAAATGCGTGGACCTTGCCTGAGAACTGAAAAATGTGGAAAATGAAGTACCAATTGTAATTAGGCGGTAATTGAACGGCCCCCAGCGGTTTGAGAAGCGTCCTGAATACCCGGTCATTTTCTTGGGTTCATTGACGATTTAGGGTCTTTCAACATCGTATCTTCCCTCCCAAACGACCCAAGCAGGGCTGAGCAGATCATGATTTTCCCTCAAGAACAGGATTTCCCCAATCTGACCTCTGACACACACCACACACACACACACAACACACACATATATATATATATATATATATATATATATA
>CM042165.1:22202383-22234883 GCA_023376005.1 Doryteuthis pealeii | reverse complement strand
TATTTTCTGATTAGCACAATTACGCCCCTCTTCTCTCCCCCCTCTCTCTCTCTCTCTCTCTCTCCCTCTCTCTCTCTCTCTCTCTCTCTCTCTCTCTCTCTCTCTCTCCTTTTCCTGCTCTCCTTTTTGCTTGATATCAAACTAATTATAAGATCCTATCATTTTCTGTGCAAATCAGAGGGGCCCCTTTTTGCCCCCCCCCCCAGGCGGGACACAACTCGATCTCGTATTAGTATTATATTGTCCCTAACAGAAATGTGAAAACAACAAAGCGACCCTCTGAATCCCCCTAACCCCCAAAAAAACAGCAGAAAAAAAGGATCACAAACGCTTCTTTGATCCCCCACCTCAAAAAAAAAAAAAATTACTTTCACACAAGAAAGGGTACACGAAAAATGAGTTTGGGTCTAGAAAGCCTTACGAATTCTTTCAATGAAATAATGAAAGTATTTTCCTCCTATGTTTCAGGTTGGCAACCCCGACTGAAAATAAGTTCATCTATGTTGACCATGAAACCTGTACTTATTGAGTTGAACTCGACTAGCAATGGTCTGCTTGGTTTGCTCGCTAACCATTTCATCACACAAGGCACCTAGATAGATAGATAGATAGATAGATAGATCAGACTCCTGGAATAGATAATCTGACAAGTCAATAGATAGATAGATAGATAGATTGATAGATAAATTGATTGATTGATTGATTGATATATGGATAGATAGATCGAACAGGCTTTTAGACTAGATCATCTTACTCTGTCAATAGATAAATAGCAATGATCTGCTTGGCTAGCTCACAAACCATTACATCACACGAGGCACTTATATATATATATATATATATATATATATATATATATATATATATATATATAAGGTTTTATAATTTGCTTGAAGCATTGTGTTTATATTGGTTTGTTGGTTGGTTTTGAAAGCTATCACAATGCAAGTGTAAAGAAAAAATAAGGTAACAATGGTGTTGTTTGTTAACCTGTGATTATTCTTAATATTACGGGATAAAATCCCTTCTACAGAAGTTCACCAGAACTGAAGTTGTTGCTAGTGGCTGTATCATGCCTTCCAAATTCTCTGTCTGTGTGTGTGTGTGGGGGGAGGGCTTGTTTATGTTTGTGTTTGTGTCTGTCCTTTCTTTTTCTTCTCCTTTTCCTCCTTTTTTATGTGCCATGAAGTGAATGTGGTATATCGCACACAATGTAAAAAATGCAACCAATTCTACATATGCAGCACCACCAGATCACTACACATTAGGATCAAATAACACTTACACACACAAGCATCTACATTCTGCAAACACTTAATTAAATGCAATAACACGGAGAGAAGCATTACAGTCAGAATAGAGGCCAGGGAAAGAAATCTAGGTTACCTCCGAATTAAAGAGGCATTGCTAATAGCTAAATTGCGCCCAGGGATCAATAGCAGAACCGAACTCAGTTCATAATACAATAGACCCACAACCAATACGCACACGTACATGTATATGCACACACACATGCAACATACACCCACATGCACAATAGAGAATTCATAATGCAACAAATCTACAACGAGATAACAAATGCAAAACACGCACCCACATCCGTAGACCAGCACACACACACACACACACACACACACACACACACACACACAAGCCAATGTACACTAGTTGTTCACAAATAGGATTTACTCTGGATATTGATGAATTTGACTAAACAATTGACCTTACATTAAAGAATATGAATTTCCCTTCCTAATCTCTTAATAATTAATTCATTTGACTAGGCTGTGGATAAAACGTATATATGATATATATAAAAAAGAAAAAAAATATTTAAAAAAAGAAAAAAAAAGGAACATCACAGAAATCACAGTATTGACCTACCTTTTACCTTAACCCCTTACAAACCAAATCAGTAGAATCTATAATCATAATTCTTGATAGATATTAGTTTTATTCTAACCTTTTAAAATCCAACACACACATTAGATATACATTAATACAGGCAAGACAAATAAGAATTTTTAAAACATTAAATAAAAAATAAAATAAATAAATAAATAAATATAAAAAAATAATAAATATAAAAAAATAAAAATAAATAAAATAAAATAAAATCTAGCAGACTCTATAATTACAATTTTTGATAAAATTAATTTAATTCTAAGCTTCTAAATCCAACACACACATACACACATACAAAGGTATATGAACAAGGCACGCACACAAACAGAACACACATACACACACACACACACACACACACACACACAAACACACACACATACAAATAACACACACACGCGCGCACACACACACACACATGGTTTGGGACTTAAGAACAGGAACACACACACACACACACACACACACACACACACACAACAGGTGATTTTGACAGATATGAAATTTACACACCCACACCTATAAATAACCAACCAAATCTGTAATATTAATCACAGGCACAAAAAAGGAAAAATAAGAAATAAAAAATGGAGACAAAGGAGAAAAAAAAAAAGAAAGGACAGACACAAACACAAACACACACATAAACAAGTACCCGCTACCCCACCACACACAGACAG
This sequence comes from Doryteuthis pealeii, assembly GCA_023376005.1. NCBI lineage: Eukaryota > Metazoa > Mollusca > Cephalopoda > Myopsida > Loliginidae > Doryteuthis > Doryteuthis pealeii. Next base: position 22,232,298 of record CM042165.1, on the reverse strand, counting down.
AGAATTTGGAAGGCATGATACAGAACAAATGAACAACCACTAGCAACAACTTCAGTTCTGGTGATCTTCTGTGGAAGTGATTTTATCACGAAATATTTAGAATTAATCACATGTTAACAAACAACACCATAGTTACCTTCTTTTTTCTTTACACTTGCATTGTGATAGCCTTCAAAACCAACCAATAAACCAATATATATATATATATATATATATATATATATATATATATATTTTCCAATAAAGAAAATTTTAACAAACCGTCATCCCGTAATAATCTAGTTCGACCAGAAACACAAAGGATTTTTAAAAATTAAAAAAAATTAAAATTCTTAACAACCCAGCTTCATCAGACGGATTTTACAACAAAAAAAAAAAAAAGAAAAAAGATTACATTAAAACATTAAAAATAAAGATTACACACACACACACACACACACACACACACACACATATATATATATATATATATAATAAGACAAAAAATACATTGGGGAAACCGCCAGAACTCTCAAGAAGCGTTTATATGAGCACAAACGTGATATTAAATTGGGCAATTTTCAGAACACCCTCCTCCAACATATGTCTGAAACTGATCATAACTTTAGTTTCAATGATGCCACAATATTAGCTCATATTCACAACAAAAGACTACAACAGATTTTTGAAGCCTGTGCAATTTCGCTTTTGCCCTCCCTTAATAATCGACATGGATTCTTTAATATATCACCCGTTTCTAGCTAAAATAGTTTTAAATAACTACAAAATACCAGGCTTCATTTAATTATTTAGTTATCATTCCCACTTTGTTCCCTTTGTTCTCATAAAATCAGTCCATTAATACTTTTTCTTGTCTTTTGTTGAATGCATTTCTTCGAGTGTATATATATATATATATATATATATATATATTATATATTGATAGATTAGATAGATGGATCAGAGTTCGGGAATAGATCCTGTGACTCAGTCAATAGATAGATAGAGAGATAGATAGATAGATAGATAGATAGATCGAACAGCCTTCTGAAATAGATCATATGACTCATTCAATAGATAGATAAGTAGATAGATAAAGCTTCTGAAATAGATCATCTTACTTAGTCAATAGATAGATAGATAGATAGATAGATAGCACAAACTTTTGGAATAGAACACCTGACTCATTCCGACCCACCCCCACCCCGTCCTCGTCTCTGCTGCTGAACAAAGCCATCTAACGCAACATGTTTGTATCTAGGCCGTATGAAGTGAATGTCGAATGGAAAAGGTATTCAGTTTTGTATTCCCACGCTTTTGAGATCACGTGATGTTAGAAACAGAGGATGCTACTCTCCAAAGGTATGAGCTCCCTCTCCCCACCGTCAAAATAGTTACGTACACCTGTATTGGGGGCTGGGGACTGGGGGCTACGGAATCTTTTTTCCTCTCCTTTTCCTTCTTCCCATCCAAGACATGCTTACAGGGCATTTACCTTGTTGAATGTTTGTTACGTTCTCTGCCAAAATGTTAAAATACCCAACACCGATCATCCAATCTTCTCCAGGGTTTCTATTTTTGGACGCCATCTTAGTATTTGAACTAAATAAGGGGCCCAACCGACGAATTGGTAACCAGAAAATATTATTTCACTCGATAAGAATGTATAATTCTTACACGTTGAGAGGCGCGTGTAGAGAGGCCTTCCAAGTTCCATTCAGTTCGTGTATCTTCACAAATAGGTTGTTTGTTTGTTGTGTTTTACGGCACATCAACCCTTTTAGGGTCATTTAAAGCCAAATCAGATCATTTTGATATTCTTACACGTTGAGAGGCGCGTGTAGAGAGGCCTTCCAAGTTCCATTCAGTTCGTGTATCTTCACAAATAGGTTGTTTGTTTGTTGTGTTTTACGGCACATCAACCCTTTTAGGGTCATTTAAAGCCAAATCAGATCATTTTGATATTCTTACACGTTGAGAGGCGCGTGTAGAGAGGCCTTCCAAGTTCCATTCAGTTCGTGTATCTTCACAAATAGGTTGGTTGTTTGTTGTGTTTTACGGCACATCAACCCTTTTAGGGTCATTTAAAGCCAAATCAGATCATTTTGATATTCTTACACGTTGAGAGGCGCGTGTAGAGAGGCCTTCCAAGTTCCATTCAGTTCGTGTATCTTCACAAATAGGTTGTTTGTTTGTTGTGTTTTACGGCACATCAACCCTTTTAGGGTCATTTAAAGCCAAATCAGATCATTTTGATATTCTTACACGTTGAGAGGCGCGTGTAGAGAGGCCTTCCAAGTTCCATTCAGTTCGTGTATCTTCACAAATAGGTTGTTTGTTTGTTGTGTTTTACGGCACATCAACCCTTTTAGGGTCATTTAAAGCCAAATCAGATCATTTTGATATTCTTACACGTTGAGAGGCGCGTGTAGAGAGGCCTTCCAAGTTCCATTCAGTTCGTGTATCTTCACAAATAGGTTGTTTGTTTGTTGTGTTTTACGGCACATCAACCCTTTTAGGGTCATTTAAAAAATCAGATCATTTTGATATTCTTACACGTTGAGAGGCGCAGAGGCCTTCCAAGTTCTCGGAAGAGCAAGAATTGTCAATTGTTCAGGTGCTCATTTATAGTCAATAGCTTAAGAGGAGATGATATAACAGAAAAAAAATATTTTGTCAAAAAGATCAAAGCTAATATTATCTGCGTTATTCGGACTATTGTCCCCATCTTCATTGTTATTTGTACAACGTTTCGGTCGGTATGCCCTCCGGCCTTCTTCAGGTATTTCTTGTCGGACTCGGGAACCTTCTCGGACTCGGGAACTCGGGAACCTTCTTTTCGAACTCGGGAACTTTCTTGTCGTAAGTTCGAAAAGAAGGTTCCCGAGTCCGAAAGGTTCCTGAGTCCAACAAGAAATACCTGAAGAAGGCCGGAGGCATAAAACAATGACGATGGGGGTCCGAATAACGCAGGTTATTACGAGAATCAGTACCAATGGGATCGTTCAGATTTTAGGGACTATTGCTTCTACAAGACCTTCTTCAGGTAAGAAGAAAACGTAATCATTTTGTACAAATAACAATGAAGATGGGGACAATAGTCCGAATAACGCAGATAATACTAATCTTCAAGTATCATCTCAAACATTGAGAGAAACGTTCAGATTTTGTTGTCGTAGAAAAACACAATTGTACAAAGTGTCTTCCCAACACAAGAATTGTAGACACTAATCCACAAAGTTTATAAATGTTCATATTTTTTCTCTTTCAATAAATTTTATCACATGCTGCATTAGATATGCAAAGATATTCTATCGAGGGAATTTCTAAATGTCTAAGTGGTTTAGAAGTTAAATATTTCTGGATGTACCTTCCGAGGGGCGTTCAATAAGTAATGCCCCTAACCCACTTCCAATTGTTTTATCTAGCTGAAATTTTGCATGTGCAATTATTTATATCTCTATAGATGCTTAATCGAAAGGAAAGCGTTTCCCAGATGATGCAGCCTTGATTTCTGAAGTCACGTCGTGGTTGGAGGACCAACCTGGGGTGTTCTACAAAAACGGTCTCCAGAGCTGCATCAAACGATGGGAGAAATGCGTAACTCTGGGTGGTTCCTATGTAGAAAAAGACTAATAACTGTGCCAAGTCCCGTTGCTCTACTGCTATGGGAAGTGGGCCAGGGGCATTACTTATTGAACGCCCCTCGTATCTTCACAAATAGGTCGGTTTTTTGTTGTGTTTTACAGCACATCAACCCTTTTAGGGTCATTTAAAGCCAAATCAGATCATTTTGATATTCTGGTTTCTTCCACAGGGTTCCTAGTTCGATACCGGCCCTCGCCAACTCAGCGTATGAGTAAGCACAGAAATCGATGCAGTAAAGTAAGGAGCTGATGGTAGGTGTGGCGCTCCACCTCAGACGCAAAAACAATCTCCTTGGTCTAGCGCTAGTGAAAAGTAGATAGACTCCCTCGCTGATTGACTGATACCGACTTTAGGCCACCCCGACGACGACTTTTACGGTATCTGCTTTGCTTAAATGGTCATTCATTTAAGTATTGAACAGGATCATCAGCTGCCTAACTTTGGTAATATAGCAGGAACCGGTTCTTTCAACGTGACTTGACCGTAAGATTTAAAAATAGGAAGTTAGCTTTTTCTTTTCGTAGAGGTACGCACAGTCACTATTTCAAACAAGTATTGGAACAGACTAAGTTCTATAGATATGAACAGATTGAGATAGATGGTTAGATATACTGATATAAACAGGTTGATATAGAAAGAAAGAAAGAAAGAAGAAGAAGAAGAAGAAGAAGAAGAAGAAGAAGAAGAAGAAGAAGAAGAAGAAGAAGAAGAATTATAGAAGAAGAAGAGAAGAAGAAGAAGAAGAAGAAGAAGAAGAAGAAGAAGAAGAAGAAGAAGAAGAAGAACAAGAAGAAGATAGAAGAAATTATAGAAGAAGAAGAAGAAGAAGAAGAAGAAGAACAAGAACAAGAACAAGAACAAGAAATTATAGAAGAAAATTATAGAAGAAGAAGAAGAAAATTAAGAAGAAGAAGAACAACAACAACAGAAGAAGAAGAAGAAGAAGAAGAAGAAGAAGAAGAAAATTATAGAAGAAGAAGAAGAAAATTATAGAAGAAGAAGAAGAAGAAGAAGAAGAAGAGCTGCTGTAGCGTGGATTGTTTTACTTCGTTTGAATCTCCAATTCCAACAACCTCGTCTCCAGTGTCTTGAAGATGATTTTAAGTAAACCATTTTTTAAGAGTACATCCCTGACTCTCATCTTTCAAAGCTTCTTCGGTTTCCGGGCAACGTCTTTTATAAAAAAATAAAAATAAAATTCTGATTTTTCTCCCTCCTTCCTCCTTGAGATTAGGCCAATTAACATTAATAGAACTATCAAATATATGCACCCGACGGAGGGTACAGGTATTTAAGTTTTTATGTAATAAAATATTATATCAAATTAGAAAGGTTATGAAACTAAATAAGAATACAGATAAAAAGGTTTGAAACAGAAGGGGGTATTATCGAAAAATAGAACAACTGAAACTTACTCTTCCATCACTCCTGTCTTTCATTGCTTATTTTTCCTAATTTAACTATTTAGTTAAAGTAGGAAGTAAAGAATACAATTATTCTTGTTAATGGATTTCTTTTAAGATTTATCCCTGAGAATTTTGCTCATATTCATTAAGATAACACCAAACAATTAGAAATCAATGATACCAAGCACACATTTATTAAAATCAAATTCTTAATATCAATATGCAAATTAGCCTTCTCGTTCACACTGTAAACCGCTATTTTGTTGTATATATCAATACAATTGAATGTTATTATTTCTCTGAATGTTTGAGATGAGGCTTGAAGATTAGTATTATCTGCGTTATTCGGACTATTGTTCCCATCTTCATTGTTATTTGTACAACGTTTCGGCCGATATACCCTCCGGCCTTCTTCAGGTATTTCTTGTCGGACTCGGGAACCTTCTTTTCGAACTCGGGAACTTTCTTGTCGTATTCGGGGGCCATCACGGAACTTAGGTTCGGTTCAAAGTTCCTTGATGGCTTCCGAATACGACAAGAAAGTTCCCGAGTTCGAAAAGAAGGTTCCGAGTCCGACAAGAAATACCCGAAGAAGGCCGGAGGGTATATCAGCCGAAACGTTGTACAAATAACAATGAAGATGGGGACAATAGTCCGAATAACGCAGATAATACTGAATGTTATCAGTATGTATATATGGTCAGCAGTATTAATAATCTAAAACAATTCTATTAATAATTGAGGTTTAAATAAAAATCAAATCATGGAAAATGTGACGTAAATAACAAGGGGAATTATAACTTGAGTAGTAATATAGTTTTGGTTACAGAGAGGCAAACACAGTATCTCGATTATAATAAGATTAAATACATTTTATGAAAAAGGAAAGAAAAGAGAGTGTTTTAAATCATTTCATTAGTCATATTTGTCGTTTCAGTTAGTCCGGCCAGTTCTATGTAACATCAATTGTTTGTCTCCATTAAAGGTGTCAGTACTGGAGAAAAATGTGTGTATTGATCGGCACGAAGCGTATTGGTCAGTTTTGGGGGCGGGGGGCGTTGAGGCGAAAATGTTTTACGGTGCACATGACAATGTTTATTATTGGATGGACAATTTTCTCGAAAGTTTCTCTTGCAGAAAGCAATAAATATCAATAAGCTTTTGACAATGAGCAAAACCAATTAGCGAAGGAGAAAACTGATGAGTAGAGAGAATATTGAGCTCAAATAAACAAAAAATGACCGACCAACAATGGTAATGGAAATGGATTTAATTGGGGAACAAGATTATATATATATATATATATATATATATATATATATATATATATATATATATATACATTCAGGGATTGACATTTTCTCGATTTGTTTAGCCTTACATTTGCACATATATGCTCGCCTAAATTCATTAATTATTAACTAATTAATTTTCAAAAATTAGGTATGACTTCAATTAAGCACATATCCTCCAAATATATATATATATATATATATATATATATATATATATATATATCTTTGAAAGGGAGGAAAAACCCATAATAAACTTATTTCGACCAAAATTGGGGCCTTTATAAATCTAAGTTGATTTAACAAAGATCCCCAATTCAAGTCTAATCAGATGGAAAATCATCAATAATTTGAATTGCATAACAGAAAAAATATAGAAGAAGAAAATTATAGAAGAAGAAGAAGAAAATTATAGAAGAAGGAGAATATATATATATAAGGTGTGTCAAAAATGTTTAGACATTTTTGTACATTTTGACACACCTTGTATTATGAAAAAATTAACGTTCCAATCATTGTTCCTTTCTACCTTGGCATATACAGCTTCCCACTCGGCACTTTTATGACACACCTTGTTTTCTGAAAAAAAGTTCTATTCATTGTTCATTTCTATCTTTGTAAATAAAGCTTCAATTTCGATAATTCTATGACACATCTTGTATATATATATATATATATATATATATATAATATATATATTATATATATATATATGTGTGTGTGTGTGTGTGTGTGTGTGTGTGTGTGTGTGCGCGCGCGTGTGTGTGTGTGAGTAGCAGTTAAAGAATATATATATATATATATACTTTGGTGCGGTACCAAGTTTCTTGGTACAAGGTGATTCTAGGTGGGTCCTAATTCTCTACCCGTAAAGAGGAAAATCGAAGAAAAGAGGTTCATATATGAACATAAAATACAAAATATAAGTAAAGAATGCATAGATATAAATGTAAGAATATAAATAGCAAAGTATGGAAAAACATGCTTTAATAAATGATACACACTAGATACCACAAGAAAGGCTGATAGCCCTAATAAAGTAAACTCAGATACCCCACCCGCTGAGAAAAAAGACATACCTTCCTGCTTTCCACTTGACCCAATTAGAGCGAAACGACATCTAGACATAAATTAAAATCCTGTTGGTCAGTCAAAATAAACTTAGGAATTTACCAAAGAAACTAGCAGACAAAGGAAATAAAACCCGCCAACCAAAGGGGAAAAAAAAAAAAAAAAAAAAAAAATTTCCACCAATAAAAAAGACACTTGAAGAGAAGGAATGCAATATGACCACCCCTGAATGAGGGAGATGAAATGTATGAATTAAAATGAGTTTGGCCATGTGCCTGTCTAAATAAAATATATCAGTGGTCTGAAGAAGCTCGTGAACATACTCGCGAGTGGAAATGGTCCATAACCACGATACTCATGGTATTTAAGGCCTTTTTATTCCCAAATATATATATATATATATATATATATATATATAAAAGGTATAGATATAGAAAAACAATAGTAAATATTGTGCTAACAAGCGCCTGTTTAAACTCTATGGGGTTTATAAAATGTAATTCAATTGAAATCATTTAAAAATTAAAATGAAAACAATTTTAAAAGGCATTTATAAACACTAGACATCTTCAAAGCAAATTATTTTGTTGAATGAAAAAAGGAAAATTTAACGATTGACACGAGAGGTTCAAATAACGATCACGTTGAAACAGGCGCTTGTTAGCACTATATTTATTATTGTTTTTCTTTATCTATACCTAATACCGTCGGATTTATTCCAATATATATATATATATATATATATATATATATATATATATATTATATATCTTATTATAATGGAGATTGTGTGTTTTTCTGTCTGTAACCGAAACTATATTCCTACTCAAGTCACAATTCTCTTAGTTATTGACATCACATTCTCCATGATTTTATTTTTATCTAAACCTCAAATATTAATAAAATTGTCTTACATTATTAATACTGTTAACTATGTCTACATACTAACAACATGCAATTATATTTATATATACAACAAAATAGCGCTTTACAATGTGAACGGGAAGGCTAATTTGCATATTAATATTAAAAATCGAATTTAATAAATATCTGCTTAGTATTATTGATTTCTAACTGTTTGGTTTTATTTTAATGAATATAAGCAAAAATCTCTTCAATGAATCTTAAATGAAATCCATTAACAAGATAAAATAACTGTCATTTTATTCTTTACTTCCTCTTATAACTAAATACTTAAATTAGAAAAGATAACAATGAAAGACGAGAGTGATGGAAGAGTAAGTTTCAGTTGTTCCATTTTTTATTATACTCCCTCTGTTTCAAATCTTTTTATCTGTATTCTTATTTAGTTTCATTAGCCTTTCTAATTTAATACAATATTTTATTACATTAAAACTTAAATACTTGCACCCGGAGGGTGCATATATTTGCTAGTATTAAGAAAGATTGAAAAAACACAGGTTTAAATGAGTTAAGTGGTGAGTTTATTGGCCGACGCTGCAGTGTTTCGATCTATTAATTAGATCATCTTGAGGGCATTTGTTAGTATATGGAAGGTAATAAGACATTTTTTTTATCACAGAATAACGAGAAAAGTGAGTGATAGTCCTTGTTTATCAGTCTGTTTAAAATTTGAAGTTTGAAAAAAGATGACGGTTTGAAATATGACGTCAAATATTCTCTTTTACGGTGTGAGTATGGGACTGTGTAAGTGTGTGTATCGAAAAAAAAAAGCATTGTGCATTTTTTAGGTGTGTGGTTGCGCATGTGTGTATAAATCTTTTGCGATAAACGACAGCGAAACAAACCTCAAGGTTGTGTGTGTGTGAGTGTGTGTTTTGTCTAGTATATATTATATATATATATATATATATAATATATATATATATATTATATATATATACTAGACAAACGTGACCAATGGGTCACCCATTCAGCTCTGGGTAGATAATTGAAATTAGGGAAAAGGTTGAAAAGATCACCAATAAAATCGTTAAACCGGAGACCTGACTTTTGTTTAATTCTACACACACACACACACACACACACACACACACACACACACATATATATATATAATATATATATATTATATATATATATATATATGATTGTTGTTGTTTTTGTTAAATGACACACTTAGGTGATTTCTATCCGGGGTGTCTTTATATCTAGATTGATTTTTAAACACCTTGATGGGTACGTTGCCATCAGCTGATACTGATATGTCTACCAGAAAACGTTTTGTCATCTTTGTTTTTGTCTTTTTTCTTCTTCTAATAATGTCTCGTCAGTTGGGCTTTCTTTATAGTCCTGTCTGTGAGGATGCTGAAATTCCATAGAAGATTTATATCTCTAATATCTGTTATCGGTTCCGGGTGATACCCTTACCATTTTCTTTTAATTCTTTATACTGGTTCTTCGCCATAATGTTGGCAGATCTTCCAGTGTCGGTATTTAGCAACACTTGACAGGTCTTTTCTTTTCATATTCAGTAGTGACAAGAACACTGCAAGCAGCAAAAAGACATTCAATTCTTTCGGTTGTCTAATCGCACAAAATCTGTATCTATCGTAGCAGATTCAGAGATACCAGTTCCTCTGTCAGCGGCGCTTAGAATACGATGACTGCCTCTCCTACCGTAGGATAACCGCCTCCACCCCCAAAAAAAAACGTCCCATCGAGGCGTTATGGTTAGCAAGCTAGTCTCGCAGATATATTACAACTGAATGAGTTCGGTGTAGCATAACGATGGTCACGGTACAAGAACGGTGTTTGTCGCATAGGCCAACTCAAGTTGTAGTAGTAGTCGTCGTTAGTAGGGGTCGTTAGTTCAGAAACAACATACCTGCAAGTTGCATTGTCACAAGGGGCTTTGTATCTATTTCCAGGCTCGTGGGCTCTTTTTCAGAGAGAAGGAAAGACAGAGAGAAAGAGAGGGAGTATCGTCAAATTATTCTATGTTCATAGTATCATGCGCTGTACCGCTGTCCTACACCCACAGGAGGGACCAGGACCAGCGTCTGACTCCCACTAGGGCCGAAAGGAAGAGAGGACGATTTTCTTCTTCTTCCGTTTCTCATCCCTGCGTCACATCCATTTCCGGTCAACACCCGGTACTTCCGTTTTTATTTTAAAATCTATTTCTGGTGTCATTCTTCGGTCAAGTTACTGGCACCCCATTGTGTTTACTCTTCCAAATCTTAACCCTTGTTTGTTCTTTTATATATATATATATATATATATATATATATATATATATATATATATATATATATATTATATATAAAGGAAAAGTTAACTTACTGGTGAATTTGGTCACAATGGTTAGTAAGTGTGGAATTCAGAGGTGTAAGTCAGCGATATAACAAATACAAAGTGCTCAATACTAAGTAGAGCAAATTTGTTATAAAATGGGTACAAGAGATAACCTACTCGAGTTTCACCATAAGGATCTTCAGGGTTAAATCCACTGAATTAATCGAGACACCGATTAATAGCAGTCGATTTCACGTGTGTGGTCATTGCATCTATATATATATATATATATATATATATATATATATATATATTTGCTTGAAGGCAATTATAATGCATGTATCGCATAAAATTCGATAATTATAGAAAATAATCTTGACAACTGAATCCCGGCAATATATATATATATATATATATTATATATATATATATATATATAGGAATGAGAACAATCTATCCCTAAACAAAGGGTTCGGTTTGAAGTTCCATGAAGCCTTCGATTACGACATGAAAGCTCCTAAGTTTGACAAGAAACACCCGAAGAAGGCAGAAACATTGTGCATATAACAATAAAGATGAGGACAACAGTCTGAAAAATCTAGATAATATATTAGCAATAATTAAAATTTCAGAAGCATATTCTCTGTCACCCTCTTATACACATTTTTTTTTAGAAGTTTCCCCTCTCTCCCTGTCAATCCCAATATTGAAATAATAATTACGCTACATTCGGTTTTCGTTTGATGCTCCATATTTTTGACCTTGTGCCACATTCTACCTAACGGGTTGGGTGAATAGCTACAATAATTGGTTATTGAAATTAATGTGCTAAATTCTGACATCTTTGAAAAATCAAGGTTTATTTGTGTTTGTTTTAAAATGAAAGAAATGGTTAATGAGGAATCTTTACTTAGATTGGTTTAGCGTAATCGGTCGAGCACCCGACTAGGAATTGCAAGGTTCCTGGTTCGATACCAGTCCCCGCCAACTCAGCGTATGAGTAGCATATATATTGGGTAACCTGATCTGTTCGATATAGTGAGGAACTAACGGTAGGTGTGGCGCTCCACATCTGCAAAAAAAAACTAACTCCCTGGTCTAGCCCTAGCGAAAGGAGATAGACTCCTTCGCTGTCCGGCTGATACCTCCAATAGGCCACTCCGCCAACTTTATATACCGTATTTTTACGGCATATAAGACGCACTGGCATATAAGACACACTGGCATATAATACGCACCCCCATTTCAGCAGGTCTGATTCAGGAAAAAAAGTTTTTAGTGTATTTAAGCATATATTGTTGAAAACAGTCTAGCTGTGCATTACACAAGTAGAAACATAGCTGTATAAAAGCAATTTGGCAGTACAGGCAAGCTTAGCGTAGGTAAAAGTACTGAGCGTAAGCTGGGTTAGTGAGCATCATAGAGAAGATTAGCCTAGACCTACATGAGGTTTCAAACTTCACCTACGATGTATAAGACGCAGGGCAAATTTTTGAGCCAAAATAAAGTCCTATATGCCGTCAAATACGGTACTTACTTAGTTACATAGGCGGGTACAAAATGAAAGATGAAAGAAAACAGAGGAAAACGCTGTATTTTACTTCCCATAAGCACTACCTCAGCACCACCCACCCCAAGGAATCCCGCTGTGGGTTTAGTCATTAACTGGATTTGGTCCTGGCAAGAGAAGGTAATGTAATTGGAACGAGGGTTCAAGTAGGGAAATATAAAAGCTAATCGTTTTTTTTTTCGTTCTTCTTTTCTCTCTCTCTCTCTCTCTCTCTCTCTCTCTCTTTCTTTCTTCTTTTTCTTTTTTCTTTTTTCTTTCTTTCTTTCTTTCTTTCTTTCTTCTTTCTTTCTTTCTTTCTTTCTTTCTTTCTTTTCTTTCTTCTTTAAAGCTAATCGTTTTTTTGTTCTTTTTTGTTCTTTTTTTTTTCTTTCTTTCTTTTCTTTCTTTCTTTATTGTCTTTCTTTCTTTCTTGTCTTTCTTTCTTTAAAGCCAATCGTTTTTTTTGTTCTTTTTTCTTTCTTTCTTTCTTTCTTTCTTTCTTTCTTTCTTTTCCTTCTTGTTTTCTTTCTTTAAAGCTAATCGTTTTTGTTCTTTTTTGTTCTTTCTTTCTTTCTTTCTTTCTTTCTTTCATTCATTCATTCTTGTCTTTCTTTCTTTCTTTCTTTAAAGCTAATTGTTTTTTTTTGTTCTTTTCTTTTTTTTCTTTCTTTCTTTCTTTCATTCATTCTTGTCTTTCTTTCTTTCTTTAAAGCTAATCGTTTTTTTGTTCTTTTTCTTTCTTTCTTCTTTCTTTCTTTCTTTCTTGTCTTTCTTTTTTAAAGCTAATTGTTTTTTTTTTTTTGTTCTTTTTTTTGTTCTTTTGTTCTTTCTTTCTTTCTTTTCTTTCTTTTCTCTTTCTTGTCTTTCTTTCTTTCTTTAAAGCTAATCGTTTTTTTTTTGTTCTTTTTTTGTTCTTTTTTTTCTTCTTTCTTTCTTCTTTCTTTCTTTTCTTTCTTTCTTTAAAGCTAATTTGTTTTTTTTTGTTCTTTTTGTTCTTTTCATTCTTTCTTTCTTTTTTTTTTTTGCCTTTTTTTGTCTGAATTTTTCTCTGTCTTTTTTTGTATATGTCTTTTTTTCTTTTTTGTCTTGTCATACCTGCTTTTCTTTCTCTTATCTGGCCACGAATTCCCAAAATCAGCTCGAACTGTCTAAGTGGAACTTCCTCTTGCTTCTCATTGTGTGAGTCGCCTAAAGATTATTTCGGTTTTTGCCAGTGAGTAGATCATTCTTTCTTTCTTTTTTTTTTCTCTCTCAAAGAATGACCTTGTTACCCGCCCCGCCGTAGAAATATTGTTCCCCATCAGTGTTCGAGCCTAGATAAAAATACGAGGATTTCGAAACGTTTTTTTTTTTTCTTTTGGTTTCTTTTTTTACTTATCTATTTATTTATCTTTTTTTTTTTTTTTTTTTTTTTTTTTTTTTTTACATCGAACAGGCAGGGGAGACAGGCCAGGCATTTCCAACTAAGAAGTCTGGTGTAACACAATCTTCCAACACCCCTGCCATTCCTCCGCCTCCGCCACTCCCACACCAACCCTGTTTGGTCGTGTGCCGTAATAAACTAATCTAAGTAAATATCAAAGAATGACCTTTATCCATTCTTGCTTTTTTTTTTTTCTACATTCAACACAAAAAACAATTTCACACACACACACACACACACACACACACACACACAACCTATATATATATATATATATATTATTATATATATATATATATATATATATACACAACATACACAAACATATACACACCACACACAAACAAACAGATAAACTAACAAACAAATAAATAAAATTTAAAAAATCACGCACAGATAGATAGGGTAGACTGTTGATCAGGGGCGTAAATTTTTACCATAGTCTACTGGACAGATGTTAGTAGAATACGAAATGAAATCCAATGTATGTATTTTTCATTTCTGAACTACGATTAATCAATACTTTTGATAAAATGAAACATAACTTAATACTTTAATTCATTTATAAGTTTTTAAAAAATTAAAGGACAACATTAATTGATGTTGCATTGATTTAAAATTGTTGCGGCGTAGGTGATTAAAGTTTTTTTCACTTTAGAAATTGTTCAGAAATGGGACTGTTTTAAGGGTTGTATTTTTATTTTTTTAACTCTCTGAATTTTAAAATGCTTCAATGTGTTCATGTATTCTCTTAACAATACAAGTTTACATAATATAATGGTGTGGTTAATTTGCAATACTGGTTTTATACCATAAAAACCGGCTTTAATAAATAATCACGTTTGGTGTTATTGATCTCTAATATTATTTGTTTTATTCTCAAATGTATCAAAATCAATCTCTTATGAGTGATCTTTATATAGAAACCAATAAAAAATATTAATTAAAAGTGTAATCTTTTTATATATGTTCTTATTTAATTAATTTCTAGATAATATAATATTTTATAATACATTGCACCCAGCGAGGAGAAATATTTTTGGCGTAGTTTTCATTAATTAAATACCAAACAGGTTAATTTTAAACACTGAAGCGTTTAAAGGAAAGTTCACAAATCCATTTTTTTATTTCAAAAAATAAATCCATCCATTAAACGTCGTAAAATCTACCTAATATATGACCATAAAATAATTTTAACATTAAACACACACACACACACACGTGACAGCATACACACAAACACACAACCACAGATTTCTTCAAAAGACATAGTTGGCATTTTGTGCAAAGGATTTCACTATTCATAGAAATGATTGAAAAGTTCAGTGAATAAACCCCAAACAGAAATAGAAATATCGTTAAATATACGTCAAAATTACCTGCGAATTGTATTTTTTAGTATAGGACTAGATAAGTTTATATTTAATTCCCTTAAAAATAAAACAAGCCGGGGTGAAAAAATCTCAACTAACATCTGTCCGGTAAACTATGGTAACAAATTTACGCCCCTGAAAACGTCAGGACAATCCGGGATCCTGACGAATATGCAACAAACCTGTTTATTCTTTTACGTGTGGCGTTGTCTTGACGATGACGTGTGGCTAACACACTGATTTGAACAATTGTCGTATAGGTCAACAATCACGCACGTGTCCTGTTTTCTTATATTTCCTTTTCTATGTTATTTGGTACCTCTGCTAGTTATGAAGAAGCCATTATATATTATAACTTTAAGGATAAAGATTCGCCTGTCACAGCGTTTAGATGTATATTTTTTGTGGAATGATGGTGATAGATAGATTTGTATTAAAAACCGGATGCGCGTATCGTGTTGTTTGTTCAATGTATTGTCAGAGATCTACAATTAGATATTATTAATGTGGAAATATTAGATTTTTATTTTCTGTGAATAGCTTTTTTTTCTCTAATTTTACAACCCACTCATCAACCTAAAAGAAACGACCAAAACAATTGGAATGAAAGATTTTAATTGATAACAAAGATCGAAAAACAAAAATCTAAACCTTACTAGTGAGGTGCCCAAACCAATGCAACGACCTTTCTCTCACCAGCTTGACCTAAGACGTACGTTTGATTGAGCCCCCACGCCTATTGCACCCTTAATGGGCAAGCAACCAACCATTTTCTATCAATATGGGTAGTTTATAAAAGGACAGTGGCTTAAAGGATTATCCATTCATGTTCCTGGGAATGAACGGTTAAATCTACCATCTGATGGTGAGGTTTCCAGATTCATGAAGGTTTTACTGGGGTAATTGTAAGCACCTTTCCACGGTGCCCTTACTTATTACCATAATAGTTTACTATTGTCTTCGCCCGAGCTGATAGTACTTGTTAGGGGTTTTTTTTCATGTCCCATCATTATCTGGGTATAAAAATAGTATAAAATGTATTTAGAAAAAGAAAAGTACTGAAGTATCCCCATATTAAGTAATTGTAAATTTACATTTTCAAAATACTCTTATTATTGTCGGCAATTAAAATGACCAGCCAGGTGATATGTCATAATAAAAAAAAAAACCACAATTTTCTATTTCTCTAACAATACAAATTTCTACACACGTCCATTTGCACTGTTTTTGGTCTAATGTGATATATGTGCTAAGGCAAGCAGCATGTTCCAAATAATATTGCACAAATACTTTATGATTCACCGTATCAACTAGTGATATAGGATTCATATTATAACCGCTTATGCTGTTTAAATTTCTTTGTATCTCTCTGAGTTTGTTCATGTGTCCGTTACTTGGTTATTCTTACCATTTTTGAAACAGAGAAATTTTACTTTTTCTCATCTGGGATTTTTGCTTAATACAAATCCATAATGTTCTCATTTGTGCAAAACTTCCTTCAGGAACGTAAACGTGATATTTGTGGTCATCTTTCATCAAAAATTAATTAATATCTTCTGCTTTTAATGGTAACGAAGAGGACTAAACAGAGCAACGCGCCATGGCCATTTTTGCTAGGGTAATGAACCGGTGTACGGTTATTTTGTCTTCTTTTTGATTTAATTTTTAATATTATTGTTTATTAAGCTTTTTACAGAAATTCAATTGCCTCCAGTATAGTTTCATTGTGTAACTTATCTTTTCTGGTAATAACTTTTGTTAATTTGTTTGTCAAGAGATCTTTTGTTTCCATCATTTTAAGTTTGTGCCACGTCTTTTTTGAGAAAATTTTCTTGTTCCAAATGAAAGTGGATTTCTGAAAGATCATGTGCCAACAAGAATAAAAGATTTGATTTCTGTATGACTTTAAAAAATTTTTTAATATTATTTTCTATTATTATCTTATTTATTGTTTATCTTATTATTTAAGAATAGTAATAAATAGAATAACAATGTTGTACAAGGACAGAAAACTCTTGCCGATAACATGGTGTAGGCATAAATTTCCATTAAAAAGTTCCATTTTTATTCGCATTCAATTTTTCTTCTATTCCTTATTTATCTGTTTTCTTTTCTTTTCTTTTTTTTTTTTGTTAGTATTTCAAAATGATTAATTTTCACTTTCATCTGCATACAAAAATAGTTTTGTTTAAAATCAAATCATTGTTTTTTGACTTGGTTATTTTCGCTTACTGGTATCTATATAATTTTAAAGTTCTTTTTTCAAATGATTATTCCTTACTAAAAAAACAAAAATTGGCGGTGGTGATTAACAAAAAAGACTTCATTACATTTCACTGGAGATTGTTTAGACAAATTGATGACTCGTCTAAAACAGTCATGAAATGCCAAGTAAGACTTTCTGACTTAGAATAACTAAATATATTTCTTATGGTTTCTCATTTGGGAACCAAATTATCCGTTCTTAACACCAAAGTTTTAAATGACAATGACTAAATATTTGAGTCTGTCCTAAAATGAAAAAAAGTTGGAATAAAAAGATGCCAGAAAATATACTAATTTTAATTGTACAGAAAATTTTTGTCAGCTTTTTGTGGAGGTTTTGAAAAAAAGGGAAATTGGCGAAGAAACACCAACTCATTTCCAGCCAAAGAAAATAAATACCCTTAAGAAAAATTCATGAATTCCAATGTCTATTTGGCTCCTGAATTTTTGAAATGAGGTTTGATAATTATTATCATTTGGATTATTCAAGACTTATTCAAGATTCTATTTGAAAATTACTTACACAGAACGAGTATTTTGTCTTCTTAACAGAGAAATACAAATATAACTGAAAACTTATGAAATCGGCATATAAAATACATCAAATCGAAATATCTACAAAATATCTATACTGTCAAGGACAACCACTTGATTTACCACCAACCTTGTTTGTTTCCGAGATCCAGTATGAATTAATTCGTCGTCAGATGTATACTTCCTATTTCTATCCAGTTTGTATTTGTAATCAGCCTTGCTGCACCTGTGACAATAAGCACGTATATAACTCTGTATATAGTAAAATGAGACTATTTAAAAAAAGACAGAAAACTAGAGGTGAATAGAAGCAAAAACTGTTTATAAATTTTGAATTCAAGCAGCGACCCAAATTAGTAAAAAAAAAAAACACCCTATTCACTTTCCTTGCCTCAGTAGCAAAAAAAATATTTTTTTGGGTAATCATGTTAATTAGTTTAAAACAACAACATATTTTACTGTACAAAACTATTCCTTGAATAAACTAGAAATCACAAACCAGATTGCTTATGTACTGACAGGCCTCGTCGGCTGCTTAACTTCAGTGTGCTATATAATGGGAACCAAGTGCTTTCAAAAGCATGCCTTGAACTTTTTTATATTGAAAGATTTGGGAATAGTGTACTAACAAATTCCATTCGGAATAAATAAACAATTTCTCGTCTCTGAATTTCGTAACAGTCTATACCTATTTATTATTTAAATGTACTGATAAACATTTCTGTCTGAACTTAATAGTAATCTTTTCCTTCTTCTTATTTCTTTCTACTTTTAGGTAAGTTACTGATCTATTTTTCAAGATATTGGTAAGCAAAAATAATCTTCCCATCTTCAATTGTTCTACTTTTTCTTTCTTTCTTTTTTTTTGTTTTTGTTTTTTTCATTTTTGAACAAAGTTATATGTTGGGTCAAACCTTGAAGAGTGGCTTTTGGCTGTTCTAACTGTTGAAGCAGCAACAATCATGTTGCTGGAAAAAGCTTCACGGAAGTAAATAGACACACTCTAAAGATAGATTTTCCGATTTTTCATAAGCAAGAACCATAGTCCAGTCAATAATCAATAATTGCTGAGGAACATTATGGAGTCAAAAAAAAAAAAAAATTGTCTTCTTAAAAAGAGATTGATATTTAATGATAGTTATAATCGCTTTGTTCTTTTGTTTTCTAACTATTCAACAACCAGAAATTGGAATATAGACAAAGATTTCCCCAGTTTTTTTTCTGTAGATATATAATCAATGATTATATTTTAGGGGAAGGTTACAAGATCCCTTGTTGTTTAAAAATTTTCATGTTTTTAATTAATGATAAGATGGGTACAAAGATTTTTTGTCTTGTTTTTTTTAATGTCTAAGAAGGAGATTTTTGTGTTAGAATTAGGCCCAACTCATTTTTGCATAAAACCAGCGTCAATGTCTACCAGAACCTAATATCTTAGTATAGAATGGAGATTGTGGGTTTCTGTCTGTCTGTAACCGAAACTATAATTCCTATCAGCAAGTCACAATTCCCTTTATTATTTACATGCACACAGTGCTCCATGATTTTCAATTTATATTTAAAACCCTCAATTATTAATTAAATTGCATTACACCTTTTTATTAGGTGGTTGTCCATATCTACACTACAAGTACATGACAATTGTAATTATATATATACAACAAAATAGAGGTTTACAGCATGAATGGAAGGCTAATTGCATATTGATATTAAAAAATTTGATTTTAATAAATATGTGCCTGGTATTATTGATTTCTAATTTTGGTTTTATCTTATTGAATATGAGCAAAAAATCTCGGGATAAATCTTAAAAAGAAATCCCTTAACAATAAGAAATAACTGTAATATTATCTTACTTCCTATTTTAACTAAATAGTTCAAATTAGGAAAAATTTATCAATGAAAACGGGAGTAACGGAAAATGATGGAAAGAGTTAATTTCAAAGTTGTTCTATTTTTCAATCATACCCCCTCGTTTTCAAATCTTTTATCTGCATACTATTCCAGTTTTATTAGCCCTTTCTAATTAATATGATATTTTTATTATATTAAAACTTAAATACTTGCACCCGGAGGGTGCAATATTTGCTAGTTAAAATAATAATAAAATTTTGAAAAAAACAACACTTAAAACAGAGCAAGAGGTTACGGGCCTGAACATTGTGTTTTGTACACAACAAAGATAAGGCAACAGTCCGAATATATCATAATTATTCATATTAACTCTCATCACATAAATACACATGAAAGTAATTATGTTAAGATTGTTAGAAAACACACCCAACGCATCCATTCTTTGTGAATCCTTGCTTAACGGATTTATTATTTTTTCAAATGTAAATATCGGATACAAAAGTGGAGAACAAAAGGAGGATTTCTTAAATCCTGTTCTATTAAAATACCCAATGAATTTCCGTCCATGAGTTAATGGGAAAAACCGGAATATGCAAAGCAAACAACACGACAATTTAAAAGAAGCGCCGATTGGACAATTATTATTTAAAGGTCGAGTCAAAAAAGTAATGCCATTTGTTTAGGACAGAAAATGTATCATACATCAAAATGAAGCTGGTCCTCTGTGGATCACATCCCTACTTCTGCACATAGGTGTGTCAAAAAGTGTAACGCCATTTTGTTTAGGACAGGTATAATTACCAAACACGAGAACATGTATCATACATCGAATGAAAACTGTCCTCTGTGAATTCACATCCCTACTTCTCCACATAGTTGAATAAAAAAGTAATCCATTGTTTAGGACAGGTATAATTACCACACAGGAACATGTATATACATCAAAATGAAGCTGGTCCTCTGTGAGATCACATCCCTACTTCTCCACATAGTCACTGTTTCTCTCAATAGCAATGTTCCACCCTTCGAATGAGAGCATGTATCCCTGCCCCCGTAAAATTCTGTGACTGTTCTTTGAGCCAATTCTTCACTACAGATTTCACTGTATCGTTGGTGGAGTTATGTTTGCCTCAGACCATTATCTCTCCGGTCCCATGAAAGAGGGCTTGAGAGGCAAACATTATTTCGTCGGACTTCTAGAACTGGACAAAAAATACCTTAAGAAGTCGGAGGGTACATCGCCGAAACGTTGTGCAGATAACAATAATGATGAAAACAATATCCCGAATAATACAAATAATACAAATTATCAAGCCTCATCTCAAAAATTCAGAGAAATGAGTATCAGGATTCACAGTTCCATCTTCAGGTGTACTAATACTCAACACATATTGGATACTAGATTATCTGCATTATTCGGACTATTGTCCTCATCTTTATTGTTATTTTGTACAACGTTTCAGCCGATATGCCCTCCAGCCTTTTCAGGTATTTCTTGTCGGACTCGGGAACCTTCTCGAACTCGGGAACCTTCCGAATCCAAGAAGGTTCCCGAGTCTGAAAAGAAATACCTGAAGAAGCCGGAGGACATATCGGCCCGAAACGTTGTACAAATAACAATAAAGATGAGGACAATAGTCCGAATAACGCAGATAATACTAATCATCAAAGCCTCATCTCAAACATTCAGAGAAATAGTATTGGATACTAATTCAACTGATGATCGACAACGCTTTTAAAACAACCACGTTGTTGGATTATTTCCGTATATAAGGTGCGCTACAATACACCACTTAAATGTATTAGACTAAGCGAGGTCATGTGTTTTAAATCTCAGCCAATCAACAAGCCCTAATGCGTGGCTGTTGACTACTTAATCACTGATACTGAGAGACGTCCATTTGCAATCATTGACAAAGGACTTGCAATAATGAGGAGTACCAAGGAACAACCAAAGGATTCTTTACCAAGGATTTCTGCGGACAACCGCTCTTGCTTGAAGCCTAAAGGATGGTCCATAAAATCGTGACACACGTTTGCTTCATAATCGTTTAAATATTTGAATATTTTTTCATTTAATCATTGAAAAAATGGTTAGGTTTATACCTCTGCGACTACTTTCTTGCTATTGCATTAAATCCGACATTTCAATGCTTTTTAGATAAGAAAAAAATTTTAACTAGCAGGACCTGTGGATATACCACAGAATGACAATTTAATTATTACAACGTTTGATGTGTTTACTTAAAGCTATTGCCAATAGTTCAATATGTAAAAAGTATAATAATCTTCATTTAACTCGCACACACACTTTTTTCTTCTTTCTTTCTTTTTCTTTCTTTCTTTCTTTCTTTTTTGATTTTTTCATTATATTCGATTGAAACAGATGAGCGCTCAACCTCCTTCTTATTTTCCCTTTCTCTTTCTTCTTCTTTCTTTCGTTCTTTCTCTTTCTTCTTTTTTTATTATATTTTTTCTATGTTAGCATGTCCTTTGTCCCCCTTTCTTTATGATAAAAACGGAATAGTCCATTATTTAGATGAGATGACGACACTCATAAGCAATAGGAAATCGCGGATAAGCAGCACCAGATAATCAATATTTACATCATCTTGGACGGTCTTATTATTTTAAACCAGAGGGTTTTGTTTGGAGGATGTCATTTTTAACCAAATTTTTGCGTTAATTCAGACAACGAACTACCCACCGCACAACGTGTGTTGTGTGTGCCCGTGTGCCCGTGTGTGTGTGTGTGTGTGTGTGTGTGTCAAATTGTGTGTAGAAACACTTTTCTAGCGAATGGCATTTCCATACCTGAACAGAAAAAACACAGAAAACATTAAACATATATTTTTGAGTTCGTTCTACACATGCTGTTAAAATGTTATTATCATTTGAACGAGAATCGACCAAGTTATTAGATTCTGAAAATGATATCAATGATTCTGAAACAGCCTTCCATCTCAAATGATACCAATTTGTTCTGTTTTTTTTTTTTTTTGTTTTTTTTTTCTTTTTCGAAACGCCCTGTCTAAGATCATTTTTAAATCAAGAGCGTATCCAATGGAATTGCGATACGGTGATTTAACAAGAGATTTTCAGTAGCCAACAGATAATATTAGAATGGCTTTAAAATAAGTAAGTCACGTATGTTTTGGAAAATACCTCTTCTTTTGGGAAACAAAAAAAAAGGTGAGGAAAAAAGGGGAAAAAAAAGATGAAAATATTTTTTTTACGTCTGAAAAGTGTGGCTCCTGCTATTTTATCCGGGCCACCATTTTTTCTAACTCACTGTT
Organism: Doryteuthis pealeii; assembly: GCA_023376005.1. Lineage (NCBI taxonomy): Eukaryota > Metazoa > Mollusca > Cephalopoda > Myopsida > Loliginidae > Doryteuthis > Doryteuthis pealeii. The sequence continues at coordinate 22,209,389 of CM042165.1, read as the reverse complement.
GGTTTTATAGTTCTTTAGTTGTTTGTTTTTATTTTGTTTTTGTTGTTGTTGTGGTTTTTAGGGTCTTGCTTTTAAATTATCTGGTGTTGCTTATCCACCGAATTCCATATTTCTTATGAGTGTCGTCACCTCAACTAACTAATGGACCATTCCGTTTTTATTATAAAGGAAGAAAGGGGGAAAAAGGAATATATCGACACAAAAAATATAAGAAAAGAAAAAAGAAAGAAAGAAGAGGAGGAGAAGAAAGAAAAACGACGAAGAAAGAAAGAAAGAACGACGATAGAGAAAAGAAAAAAGAAAGAAAGAAAGAAAGAAAGAAAGAAAGAACTAAACGGACGGACGAAAAAAGAACAAAGAAAGACAGACAGAAAGAACAACAAAAAAAAGAGAGCGAAAAAAAAAAGAAAGAAAGAAAGAAAGAAAGAAAAGAAAGAAAATATATCGAAGGGGTGAATCGCGGAAACCGTGACATTAATCTATTTCAGTCGAACATAATGAAAAGATGAAAGGATGAAAAGAAGGAAAGCAAGAAAAAAAGTGACAGGCAGAGGAGAGTTAAATCAAGATATAATACTTTTTCCAAATTGAAGTATATGTAATAGCTCTCAAGTAAACATATCAAACATTATAATAATTAAATTATCATTACTGTTGTATATCCACAGTCCTGATGGTAAATTTAGAATGGTTTACAATAAGTGAATCACGTAGGCCGTTCGGAAAATACCTCTTATATTTGGAAGAAAAAAAACAAAAGGAAAGTTATGTTCTTTTCCGTCTGAAATGTTGTGCATTTGCTAATTTATCCAGGCCACCATCTTTTCTCACTCATTGTTGGTTTTTTTTTTTTTGGGTGGGGGGTTCTTATTTTAGCTTTTGTTTTTTGTTTTTATATTTTGTTCATTTTTTTTTTTTTGCTTTTAATATTTGTTATTGTATTGTTTTCAGCCAGTATTTATTTTAAAACACTAACCTCGACCTTACCAGACAAACAAACACCGAACAGATACCAAATACATACGTGTTTACATGCATCTATGTCAAAATGGAAACGTGCTATATATGAGGTGTACCTATACGGCAATACGTCAGTACAGACGTCTGTGTATGTACGAGTATATATTTTACCCGATCCCCCCCCCCCATTACGACACGGCCAGAATGCGCTCAAGGTCATGTTTTAGGTAGAGTATAGTATACAATCCATCACGTTACCAAAAAATGTCAGAGTTGTCTTTCTCTTGACATTGAATATATTTAGATTTTGTTTAGTTTAGTTTGTTTTGTTTTATAGCATATCAACCTCAGTGGGTCATTTAATGCCGATAAAGTTTTGAAATAAATCAATTCTTAATGGATAATACAATTCTTTTATAAATACATGTTTCTATTCAACCCATAGATGGGACCCTAACAGGTACTACCACCCCGGCAGAGTGGACCAGGGAGCAATGGTGATGAAGGGTGCTCCACATTCCCCAAACCTCCAAAACTGGAACCTCACCATCAGATAGAGTTTAACGTCATTCCCAGAACATGTAGACCCGCAGTCACCGCCTTCTAGCACCCATATGATAAAAAAGGGTTGGGGCCTGCCATAAGGGCAATAGGGTTGGGAAAATCATATAGGTTCTAGGGTTCGACGTGACCAGCCGATGATCGGAGGGCCTCTCCGACCGCCCGTCTAGCCCAAGATGGGGCCAAAAGTGGAGTATTGCATGTCATGAACTGCTCATCCACCTGGGTTCTATCCTTAAGCATCACGAATATATTTAGAAGTGTCACCTGCGTAAAGTTGGCGGAGTGGCCTATCGTCGTATCAGCCGAACAGCGAGGGAGTCTATCCGCTTTTCACTAGCGCTAGACCAGTGATATTTTTGCTGAGGTAGAGAGTGCCACAGATCAGATTACCCAGTCCGTGCTACTCATACGGCGAGTTGACTGGGAACTGGGATCGAACCAGGAGCCTTGCGATTCGTAGGTGGGTGCTTATCGATTGAGCTAAACCGGCCTCTGTCATCTGGGTAGTCGATGGCTGGCGTGGGAGGGGGTGCGAACATACCTGGCGTATTGATTTGTTTGCTTTCAGATTTTTCAAATGCTTGACATTTTAAAGTAGAATTTCAATGCTATTTCTATGTATATTTTAATTTTCAAATATCTTCGAATATAAATCAAATCTTTATAATTTTTGCACAAAAGGTGTTGGAGATCTTTTCAAAATAAAATGAGAGATGATACATTCATCTTTTTAGAATACTTTTTTCCCCTATTTTCTACATACCGACGGATTAATTTCCATATTTTCCACTCATATAACTTCAACCATGCGTCGCTCTGTAAGAATTTACGCTGCCTATGCGAATCGGGGGTTATTGCGAATTCAAAGACCATAAAATAAAGGCCTGGTTTTTTCCACCTTATGACAGCCATCGCAAAAATTGTAACCATAAGAAAACAATATCAGAACCGACAAAGGATAACTGACGCCAAAAAATACTCTGAGACTTTGAAACACACACAAAATTTAAGAATTCCTGAACGCCTATCGCCGATTAGACTCAACCGCACAGACGAGGCCCACACTTGCTGGTCCTCTCACCACCACCCAAAGTCTTTTAATCATCCTCCCACTCCGCCAGAACTTGCAATTTACCATATGGTGACGCCTCCTTCTCGCCTTCTTTTTTCCCCCGTCTCTGCCTCACACCTTCCGGTGCATCCTACCTTTCCCCTTCCCTTCCTTCACCCAACTTGTTCATCTTTTCACTTACTATATATATATATATATATATATATATATATATATATATATCAGGTCTTTTTCAAAACAATAAACAATTCTGATGAATCCTCGTAAATTCACAGCGGCAAAATATTAATTAATTGAAATTGTTTGTGTTTTTTCCACTGTGTTCTTCAACTTTTAATCCCGTATATATATATATATATATATATATATATATATATATATATACAATATATATATATACTATATAATATATAACTTTTAATCCGATATATATATATATAATAATATATATATATATAACTTTAATCCCGTATATATATATATATATATATTATATATATATATATATATTAACTTTAATCCCGTATATATATATATATATATATATATATATATATATATAACTTTTAATCCCGTATATATATATAATATATATATATATAATATATATAACTTTTAATCCCGTATATATATATATATATATATATATATATATAATATATTATATATATATATATAATATATAATATATATATATATATATATATACGGATTAAAAGTTGAGGAACACAGTGGAAAAAACACAAACAATATATATATATATATATATATATATATTATATAATATATATATATAATATATGATAAGTAATACACAAGCGATGTATTTATGATATGGCTTTTTTTAGCCGACAATTTTTTGGGAGAATATGTGCTTAATTGAAGTCGTACCTAATTTTGAAAGTTAATTAATTAACAATTAATTAATTAATTATTAGGCGGGCATACCTATTAAATGTAAGGCTAAACAAATCGAGAAAAATCAATCTCTGTATGTACATTTAAGCAAAACGAAAAATCCAAGAAGGTCCGTTTGGTGTAGGGGTAAGATGCTCACCTGTCAGCTTGACAGTCGGATTTCGAATCACGCACAAGGCGGTCTTTCTATCTATAGCTCTGCTGATGAGGCCTAATAGGCCGAAATGTACATACAGAGATTGATTTTTCTCGATTTGTTTAGCCTAACATTTAATAGGTATGCCCGCCTAATTAATTAATTAATTATTAATTAATTAACTTTCAAAATTAGGTACGACTTCATTTAACACATATTCTCCCAAAAATATATATATGTATTTGTGTGTGTGCGTTTGTGTGTGTGTGTGTGTGTGTATGTGTGTGATAGAGATTTTGGATAATGATAACTGACAATATGATTAAGAAATAAAACTATAGTTATTTACTAAGCTTATTTACATAGCTTAGTAGTGGCCCAATGTCAGAAATATGGAGCACCCAGTGAGAATCGAACTCGCTAACAATGGTTAGCTAATCTAGCTTGCTAACCATTACACAGTGTAATGTACCGAAAGTTACTTAGTAAGTAAGTAAGCATAGCTTAATTGTGGCCCAAGGCCAGAAGTATGGGGCACCCTGTGAGAATCGAACTCACTGACAATATGATCTAATCTAGCTTGCTAACTGTTACACCCCATGAAGTGCCCAAAAAATATAAGTATAGAAAAATGGAAAACTTGTTGTTGAAAATGTAAGTAAAAAAGCGAAACATATCATATGAAAATAAATTATTATTTACAACTTAGTCTTCATTTTTCTAGTCATATCAGCCACATAGATAAATAGATAGATAGAGAGAGAGAAGGGGAGGGAGAGAGAGAGAAAGAAGGAAAGAGAAAGAGGGGGAGAAGAAAAGAAGAGAGAGAGGCAAAGTTAGACAGTGAGGACAGAGAGAAGGACAGAGAAAGACAGGGAGAGAGACGAGAAAGAAGAGAGACAGAGGAGAGAGAGAGAAGAGAGAGAGAGAGAGAAGAGAGAGAGAGAAGAAAGGGACAGAGGGAGAGGGAGAGTGTGAGGAAAGAGAGAAAGAACAGAGAGAGACAGAGAATAGAGACAGAGCGGAAAGAGAGAGAGAAGTAACAGAAGGAGAGGGAGAGTGTGAGAAGAGAAGACAGAGAGAGACAAAGACAGAGATAGAGACAACCGGAAAGAGAGAAAAGAGAGAGAGAGAGAAGAGAGAGAGAGAGAGAAGAAGCACACGCACAAACGCACACGTATGCCCACGCATGAATCTTACACGTGCAATTTGTAGACAATGCTACTGATTAATGGCTTCGTAATAAATGATTTAATCTGTATACATATATATATATATATATATATATATATATATATATATGTGGTGTGTGTGTTGTGTGTGTGTGTGTGTGCGCCTATATATATGTGTGTGGGTGAATATATATATATATATATATATATATATATATTATATACCCACCCACGCCCACACCACACACACACACACACACACCACACACACACACCTATATATATAATATATATATATATAATAATACTTTGGAAAATATTCAAGTCTAAATAACAGAATAAATAAACATTTTCATTTACTTATGTCTACACAAATAAAGTCTCTGATTTTATCATAAAGGCAAAAGGTACTTCCAAGCCAATATAAATAAATAAAGAAGAAAGTAGAGAAGAAAAGAAGGAAATTCCTTTCAGTTCGAGTCGAATTGATAGATGAATGAATGAAACAAAAATCTTCATTGTGAAATACAAAAAAGCAAGAAGTCGAAAGACATTTACTAGAGAGAAGCAAAGGGAAGAAAAAAGAACAAAGAAAGAAAGAAAGAATGAAAGAAAGAAAAAGAAAAAAGAAAGAAAGAAAGAAAGAAAGAAAAAGAAAGAGAAGAAAAAGAACAAAGAAAGAAAGAAAAAGAAAAAAAAGAAAGAAAGAAAGAAACGAAGAACAAAGAAAGAAAGAAAGAAGCAAAAAAAGAAAAAAGAAAAAGAAAGAAAGAAAAAAGAAAAAAAAACAGACAAACAAATAAAGAAAACCAGAAAGGAACAAAGAAAGAAAAAAAACAAGAAGAAAAGAAAGAATGCAGAAAGAAAGACCGAATGCAAACCCATGAAAAGAAAGAGGCGAAAACATAATATAATAAGATAGAAAAAGAAAGAACAAACGAAATATAAAAAAGAAAAAAAACGAACGAAAGGAAAAAAACGAAAGAAAGAAAGAACCAAAAGACAGAAAAAAAAAAACGAAAGCAAAAGAAAAAATTAATGAAAAAACAAACGTACGAAAAAAAACAACGAAAGAAAGAAAGAAAGAACGAGCGAAAAGAAAAAAAGAACGAACGAACAACGAACGAAAGAAAAAAGAAAAAAAGAAAAAAGAAAAAAAAACGAAACTAAAAGAAAGAAAGAAAAGAATGAGCGAAAGAAACAAAAAAAACGAACAAACGAACGAACGAACGAAGAAAGAAAGAAAAAAGAAAGAAAGAAAGAAAAGAAAGAAAGAAAGAAGAAGAAAGAACGAGCCAAAACAGAAGACAGAAAGAATGAAAGAAAAGAAGAAAAAAAAGAAGAGAACAACGAAAGACAGACTGAAGCAGACAGACAGAAAGAAAGAAAGAAGGAAAGAAGAAAGAAAGAAAGAAAGAAAGAAAGAAAGAAAGAAATCGCTTATTTGTAGTTGAATAAACCAATACTCAAACAAAAAATGAGAAGCAAGAAAAAAAAAAGAACATTCTCTTTCAACTACAAATTAAATGAAATAAAGAAAAAAAGTTTTCCTTGTTTCAGCTGTAGTTGAATAAATAGATGAATGAAAGAAGGAAGGATGAAATAAAGAAAGAAAAGAAAGAATTTCTCTTTGTCTCAGTGCCATTTTGAATAAAACAAATAACCTGGAAGTGAGGGGGGGCAAGGAAAGGAAACGAAAAGTTCAACAGAAGGAATGTTTCTTTGTTTCAGTGGGGAGAGATAACAACAAAAAAAGAAGCTGGAATCAAATGAGGGGGGGGCGAAACAGCAAAGTGAACTCACACCAATTAAACAACCAGGGACCCCATATAGCTATAAAATACTTAAGGCACTTCGTTAATATATATAGTAGCTACTGGTAAAATGAGCCTAAAATGCGCTTTTTGACAAAATACTTTACGCCCCCCCCTACAGAAAATAATTTACCAAAAATCAGGAAATTATCGATTTTAATGAAATTCAGTGTTTATTATAAATAAATGATCTTTATAATGCCATATTATACTGTAATTATTACAAAATAAGAACCAACTTGAAAAAAATATTTACGCCCCCAACATAAGGGGTCAAAAATAAGTGACCGTAAAAAATGAGAAAGTTTTGAATAAAATAAATAATGCATTATAAAGATCATTATTTAAATAAACACTGAAAATTTCATTA
>CM042165.1:22154883-22197383 GCA_023376005.1 Doryteuthis pealeii | reverse complement strand
ACGTCGAACCCTAGAACCTATATGATTTTCCCAACCCTATTGCCCTTATGGCAGGCCCCAACCCCTTTTTATCATATGGGTGCTAGAAGGCGGTGACTGCGGGTCTACATGTTCTGGGAATGACGTTAAACTCTATCTGATGGTGAGGTTCCAGTTTTGGAGGTTTGGGGAATGTGGAGCACCCCTTCATCACCATTGCTCCCTGGTCCACTCTGCCCCGGAGTGGTAGTACCTGTTAGGGTCCCATCTATGGGTTGAATAGAAACATGTATTTATAAAAGAATTGTATTATCCATTAAGAATTGATTTATTTCAAAACTTTATCGGCATTAAATGACCCACTGAGGTTGATATGCTATAAAACAAAACAAACTAAACTAAACAAAATCTAAATATATTCACATGTCAAGAGAAAGACAACTCTGACATTTTTTGGGTAACGTGATGGATTGTATACTATACTCTACCTAAAACATGACCTTGAGCCGCATTCTGGCCGTGTCGTAATGGGGGGGATCGGGTAAAATATATACTCGTACATACACAGACGTCTGTACTGACGTATATGCCGTATAGGTACACCTCATATATAGCACGTTTCCATTTTGACATAGATGCATGTAAACACGTATGTATTTGGTATCTGTTCGGTGTTTGTTTGTCTGGTAAGGTCGAGGTTAGTGTTTTAAAATAAATACTGGCTGAAAACAATACAATAACAAAATATTAAAAGCAAAAAAAAAAAAAAAAAAATGAACAAAATACAAAACAACAAAAAACAAAACAGCTAAAATAAGAACCCCCCACCCCCAAAAAAACCCCAAACCAACAATGAGTGAGAAAAGATGGTGGCCTGGATAAAATAGCAAATGCCACACATTTCAGACGGAAAAGAACATAACTTTCCTTTTGTTTTTATTTCTTCCAAATATAAGAGGTATTTTCCGAACGGCCTACGTGATTCACTTATTGTAAAACCATTCTAAATTTACCATCAGGACCTGTGGATATACAACAGTATGATAATTTAATTATTATAATGTTTGATATGTTTACTTGAGAGCTATTACATATACTTCAATTTGGAAAAAGTATTATAATCTTGATTTAACTCTCCCTCTGCCTGTCACTCTTTTTTCTTGCTTTCCTTCTTTTCATCCTTTCATCTTTTCATTATGTTCGACTGAAATAGATTAATGTCACGGTTTCCGCGCATTCACCCCCTCGATATATCTTTCTTTCTTTCTTTCTTTCTTTCTTTCTTTCTTTCTTTCTTTCGCTCTCTTTTTTTTGTTGTTCTTTCTGTCTGTCTTTCTTTGCTTCTTTCTTTCGTCCGTCCGTTAGTTCTTTCTTTCTTTCTTTCTTTCTTTCTTTCTTTCTTTCTTTCTTTCTATCGTCCGTTCTTTCTTTCTTTCTTCCGTCCGTTCTTTCTTTCTTTCTCTCTCTCTTTCTTTCTTTCTTTCTTTCTTTCTTATATTTTTCTGTGTCGATATATCCTTTTCCCCCCTTTCTTCCTTTATAATAAAAACGGAATGGTCCATTAGTTAGTTGAGGTGACGACACTCATAAGAAATATGAATTCGGTGGATAAGCAACACCAGATAATTAAAAGCAAGACCCCCCTAAAAACCACAACAACAACAAAAACACAATAAAAACAAAACAACTAAAGACTAATAAAACCAACAGTGAGTTAGAAAAAAATGGTGGCCCGGATAAAATAGCAGGAGCCACACTTTTCAGACGTAAAAAAATATCTTTCATCTTTTTTCCCCCTTTTTTCCTCACCATTTTTTTTTTGTTTTCCCAAAAAGAAGAGGTATTTTCCAAAAACATACGTGACTTACTTATTTTAAAGCCATTCTATAATTATCTGTTGGCTACTAAGAAAATCCTCTTGTTAAATCACCGTATCGCAATTCCATTGGATACGCTCTTGATTTAAAAACATGATCTTAGACAGGGCGTTTCGAAAAAGAAAAAAAAACAAAAAAAAAAAAAAACAGAACAAACTTGGTATCATTTGAGATGGAAAGGCTGTTTCAGAATCATTGATATCATTTCAGAATCTAATAACTTGGTCGATTCTCGTTCAAATGATATAACATTTTAACAGCATGTGTAGAACGAACTCAAAAATATATGTTTAATGTTTTCTGTGTTTTTCTGTTCAGGTATGGAAATGCCATTCGCTAGAAAAGTGTTTCTACACACAATTTCACACACACACACACACACACACACACACACACACACACGGGCACACGGGCACACACACACACACGTTGTGCGGTGGGTAGTTCGTTGTCTGAATTACGCAAAAATTTGGTTAAAAATGACATCCTCCAAACAAAACCCTCTGGTTTAAAATAATAAGACCGTCCAAGATGATGTAAATATTGATTATCTGGTGCTGCTTATCCGCCGATTTCCTATTGCTTATGAGTGTCGTCATCTCATCTAAATAATGGACTATTCCGTTTTTATCATAAAGAAAGGGGGACAAAGGACATGCTACATAGAAAAAATATAATAAAAAAGAAAGAAAGAAAGAAAAACGAAAGAAAAAGAAAGAAAGAGAAAGGGAAAAAATAAAGAAGGAGGTTGAGCGCTCATCTGTTTCAATCGAATATAATGAAAAAATCAAAAAAAAAAGAAAGAAAGAAAGAAAGAAAGAAAGAAAAAAAAAGTGTGTGTGCGAGTTAAATGAAGATTATTATACTTTTTACATATTGAACTATATGGCAATAGCTCTTAAGTAAACACATCAAACGTTGTAATAATTAAATTGTCATTCTGTGGTATATCCACAGGTCCTGCTAGTTAAAATTATTTTTCTTATCTAAAAAGCATTGAAATGTCGGATTTAAATGCAATAGCACGAAGTAGTCGCAGAGGTATAAACCTAACCATTTTTTCAATGATTAAATGAAAAAATATTCAAATATTTAAACGATTATGAAGCAAACGTGTGTCACGATTTTATGGACCATCCTTTAGGCTTCAAGCAAGAGCGGTTGTCCAGCAGAAATCCTTGGTAAAGAATCCTTTGGTTGTTCCTTGGTACTCCTCATTATTGCAAGTCCTTTGTCAATGATTGCAAATGGACGTCTCTCAGTATCAGTGATTAAGTAGTCAACCAGCCACGCATTAGGGCTGTTGATTGGCTGAGATTTAAAACACATGACCTCGCTTAGTCTATACATTTAAGTGGTGTATTGTAGCGCACCTTATATACGGAAATAATCCAACAACGTGGTTGTTTATAAAAAGCGTTGTCGATCATCAGGTGAATTAGTATCCAATACTATTTCTCTGAATGTTTGAGATGAGGCTTTGATGATTAGTATTATCTGCGTTATTCGGACTATTGTCCTCATCTTTATTGTTATTTGTACAACGTTTCGGCCGATATGTCCTCCGGCCTTCTTCAGGTATTTCTTTTCAGACTCGGGAACCTTCTTGGATTCGGAAGGTTCCCGAGTTCGAGAAGGTTCCCGAGTCCGACAAGAAATACCTGAAAAAGGCTGGAGGGCATATCGGCTGAAACGTTGTACAAATAACAATAAAGATGAGGACAATAGTCCGAATAATGCAGATAATACTAGTATCCAATATGTGTTGAGTATTAGTACACCTGAAGATGGAACTGTGAATCCTGATACTATTTCTCTGAATTTTTGAGATGAGGCTTGATAATTTGTATTATTTGTATTATTCGGGATATTGTTTTCATCATTATTGTTATCTGCACAACGTTTCGGCCGATGTACCCTCCGACCTTCTTAAGGTATTTTTTGTCCAGTTCTAGAAAGTCCGACGAAATAATGTTTGCCTCTCAAGCCCTCTTTCATGGGACCGGAGAGATAATGGTCTGAGGCAAACATAACTCCACCAACGAGAAAGTGAAATCTGTAGTGAAGAATTGGCTCAAAGAACAGTCAACAGAATTTTACGGGGCAGGGATACATGCTCTCATTCGAAGGTGGAACATTGCTATTGAGAGAAACAGTGACTATGTGGAGAAGTAGGGATGTGATCCACAGAGGACCAGCTTCATTTTGATGTATGATACATGTTCCTGTGTCGGTAATTATACCTGTCCTAAACAAAATGGCATTACTTTTTTATTCAACTATGTGGAGAAGTAGGGATGTGATTCACAGAGGACCAGTTTCATTTCGATGTATGATACATGTTCCTGTGTTGGTAATTATACCTGTCCTAAACAAAATGGCGTTACTTTTTGACACACCTATGTGCAGAAGTAGGGATGTGATCCACAGAGGACCAGCTTCATTTTGATGTATGATACATTTTCCTGTCCTAAACAAAATGGCATTACTTTTTGACTCGACCTTTAAATAATAATTGTCCAATCGCGGCTTCTTTTAAATTGTCGTGTTGTTTGCTTTGCATATTCCGGTTTTTCCCATTAACTCATGACGGAAATTCATTGGGTATTTTAATAGAACAGGATTTAAGAAATCCCTCCTTTTGTTCTCCACTTTGTATCCGATATTTACATTTGGAAAAAATAAATAAATCCCGTTAAGCAAGGATTCACAAAGAATGGATGCGTTGGGTGTGTTTTCTAACAATACTTAACATAATTACTTTCATGTGTATTTATGTGATGAGAGTTAATATGAATAATTATGATATATCGGACTGTTGCCCTTATCTTTGTTGTGTACAAAACACAATGTTCAGGCCACCGTAACCTCTTGCTCTGTTTTAAGTGTTGTTTTTTCAAAATTTATTTATTATTTTAACTAGCAAATATATGCACCCTCCGGGTGCAAGTATTTAAGTTTTAATATAATAAAATATCATATTAAATTAGAAAGGCTAATAAAACTGAATAAGTATGCAGATAAAAAGATTTGAAACAGAGGGGGTATGATTGAAAAATAGAACAACTTTGAAATTAACTCTTCCATCATTTTCCGTTACTCCCGTCTTTCATTGATAAATTTTCCTAATTGAACTATTTAGTTAAAATAGGAAGTAAAGAATAATATTACAGTTATTTCTTCTTGTTAAGGGATTTCTTTTAAGATTTATCCCCGAGATTTTTGCTCATATTCAATAAGATAAAACCAAACAATTAGAAATCAATAATACCAGGCACATATTTATTAAAATCAAATTTTTAATATCAATATGCAAATTAGCCTTCCCATTCATGCTGTAAACCTCTATTTTGTTGTATATATAAATACAATTGCATGTTATTAGTATGTAGATATGGTCAACAGTGTAAGTAATGTAAAACAATTTTATTAATAATTGAGGTTTAAATAAAAATAAAATCATGGAGAATGTGATGTAAATATCAAAGGGAATTGTGACTTGTATAATAATATAGTTTCGGTTACAGACAGACAAACCCACAATCTCTATTATAATAAGATTACCTTAGAATATGTCAGCTTCAGACGATTACTCATGAATTCCAACGCAGTTTCGGAGTTTAATCGTTACTGCTCACACAAGGGCGCCCCAAGCAGCATAAATGCCACCAAACTTATTTTTACACCAGACAATTAAGTTCTTTTTAAGTACTTTAGCTTTATATATTTGTAGGTGTATTTATGAGATGAGTCTTGGTATAAATAATTATGATATATCTGACTGTTGTCCTCATCTTTATTGTATACAAAACACAACGTTCAAGGCCATTGTAACCTCGGGCTCTGTTTAATGATTATTTAATCTATTATTTTAATTACCTTAGAATAAGTCATCTTCAGACGATTACCCATGAATTCATAACGATTAAGCTCCGAAACTGCGTTTGAATTCATGGGTAATCGTCTGAAGATAACTTATTTTAAGTTAATCAAAATAATAAATTAAAAAATACATAAAACAGATCCTGAGGTTACAGTGGCGTAAGCGTTGTGTTTATACACAGTAAAGATGAGGACAACAGTCCGTTATATCATAATTATTAATCGAACTACATATGAACTATACGATGGTCTACTTGTAGGATATTTGTAAGCAACACTTTTAAAAGTTTTCAGTTATCTATGAAGTGGGATACAAAAGGTACAAATGCAGAATAATGTACAAGAGATAATATTATTAGAATCGCATTTTACGTATAAATAGAATTATATTATGGAAACTCTTGAAGTAGCCTAACCATAACCCTAACCCTAACCCTCAACCTAACCGTAACTCTAATACTAACCCCGCCCTGTCGGCTGGGGCGTTAGAATGCACCGACTGCACCTCTGCAGAGGGGTAAGACTCCCCCAATGGGGCCACCTGTTGGCCGTGGGTGGCGACCCGTGATGCTTAAGGACAGAGCCCAGGTGGATGAGCAGTTCATGACATGCAATACTCCACTTTGGCCCTATCTTGGGCTAGACGGGCGGACGGAGAGGCCCCCTCCGATCAATCGGCTGGTCACGTCAAGCCCTAGCACCTATATGATTTTCCTAACCCTATTGCCTTTATGGCAAGCCCCAACCCCTTTTTATGATATGGGTGCTAGAAGGCGGTGGCTGCGGGTCTACATGTCCTGGGAATGACGTTAAACTCTATCTGATGGTGAGGTTCCAGTTTTGAAGGTTTGGGGAATGTGGAGCACCCCTTCATCATTGCTCCCTGGTCCACTCTGGCCCGGAGTGGTAGTACCTGTTAGGGTCCCATCTATGGGCTAAATAGAAAAAGGTATTTATAAAAAAATTGTATTATCCATTAAGAATTGAATTTATTTCAAAACTTTATCGGCATTAAATGACCCACTGAGGTTGATATGCCGTAAAACAAAACAAACCAAACCATCTAATACTAACCCTAACATTTACCCTAACCCTGTAACATAGCACTTAACATACGCATACCTGTCTGGGTACGCCCGTCTCGACATAGATGTTATCTGTCGTATAAGAAATACCCGTGGTTGTGTCTCTTATACTTATTCCTAATCTTAATCTGTACTTGTCTCGTAGCTTATATTTAGTCTAGTAGCTTAGGCTGGTATTCCTTCTTACAATTGTCAGTAGCAGCTTTTCTTTATGGTTTTGTCTCTAGTTGTCTTAAGAATAATAATAAGAAATTTATTTATCAATAGTAGGTACAAGTTATAAAGAATAAGTAAAAGAAAAACTTTATTTTTGTTAAACTACTATTGAAGGGAGGCCATGCCTAATAGCGTGAAGCTAAGCCCATGGACATGACCACCCTTGGACGCTCACAGGAAACGATACAAGACACACCAGACAACACAAACATAAGGATATATATCATGAGATAAATTAGCCGTGTGAGAATCTAAATGCAAATCTGTTGTTTATAAGAGGCAATAAAATGCCCAACGGTAGATCCTCTGTATTTGGCTGGTTTGTCTCCTTCTTGAGATCTTGTTGAGATGTCCTGGTTCTCGTTTGTTTTTAGTGACCAACTCAAGACATTTCTTTTCGTGAATTCCCATTTTATTTAATTTAAGTCTGGATCCTTAACTCCGGTAGGAGACTAGCTAACCGCCTTCATCGGTCGGCGGCCAGCTAGACACTGACCAGAACTATATCCTTCTCACGTTTAGACGGTATGTATCGTACAGGCTTATGCCTGTGGCTGCATTTTTCAGATTAATCTTAATCTTTACTTATCTTTTCTGTAGTCTGTCTTGTAGACGTATTTCTTGGTCTGGGTAAGTAGCTTCTTACTTGCCTCATGGCTTAGTCTAAGTAGCTTTCTGTCTATCGGTTTATCCACTGCTATCGGCTGATCTGTCTTCTTAAGATGTTCTTGAGATACCCTGGTTGTCGTTTGTTTTTAGTGACCAACTCAAAACATTTCTTTTAGTGAATTCATATTTTATTAAATTTAAGTCTGGATCATTTAACCACGCGTGGTGAGTTTAACTAACTGCTGCTGCCTCTTCATATCTCGTCGGTCAGCAGGAGACTGACTATACTATCTCACGCTTGCACTGGCAAACGGAAGAGGGGTCAAAACTAAGGTTATGAGCGGGGCAGCCTAATGTCGGTATCAGCCAGACAGCGAGGTAGTCTACCCCCTTTTCTCTAGAGATGGAATAAGGAGATTATTTTTAGCGTCTGAGGTGGAGCACCACATCTACCATCAGCTTCTCACTTTATCGCACAGATCCCTGTGCTACTCATACGCTAAGTTGACGAGGGCCGGTATCGAACCAGGAACTTTGTGGGTCCCAGGCAGATTCTCTGCCGACTGTGCTTGTTGGATTTTCTAGATATAAAGCGTGTGATAGATGCCTACTCCTAAATATAGACTCGTCGACTACAACGTGACCCGAGAAAGATTCCTATTGTCCAATCACTGGCAGTGCTGCTGCTGCTGTTGCTGTATTAACAGAGGGCTGATTCTTAACCTTGGCTCATTGCTATTTGGATTATCTTGGACGTCGGACTTACAAAGAATACTATAACACCGGATTCTTATTGGCTTGCTTACTTATTTACTACATCTGGAACTAAGGATGCCGGCCAGATACTTAACAGTGCTAAACTGACACTATTTTTATACGTAATCTAATGATATTATCTGTTGCGCGCTATTCTGGATTAATACATACAAAAGTAATATATTCTATTGATTTCGCCAGAATATGCAGAAAATATTGCAAAACTTTTGAGACCATCCTCGTATTTTTTGACAATTGTGAAATAGGGAAGGTTGATTTTTCACTTTTAAAAAAATATCAAATTCTCTCAAACACTGAAAGTTGTGTGTTGGTATAATAAATGCTGATACCAAAAATTAGATCTCGTACAACTATGATAAAAAATTTTCACAATTGTGAAATAGGGTAGGTTGATTTTTCACTTTTAAAAAATATCAAATTCTCTCAAACACTGAAAGTTGTGTGTTGGTATAATAAATGCTGATACCAAAAATTAGATCTTGTACTTGCACTATTGTTTGAGGAAATAGCATCAAAGATTGTCTACTAAAATGCACCAAAAATGTTGGATTTTGTGTAAAGTATTCAACTCTGTTACAAGATGAATGCAAGACTAAAACTAGAGTTTGGTAGGTGGCTTATATGGAGCTTTGGATTGTTCCATTATGAACTCAGGCAAGTTCAGTTCTGATTGGCTGTTGGATTTCAGGATGAGTAAGAACATGGATAAGTACCCACTCTTCAGCCATCACTTTGCATTATGCCAGCAGCATGCAAGAACTGTATTTAAGTTACAGCTTGTCTGTTGTTTTCGTCTACTAACTCGACGGTAGTTAGAACCCCACTGCGACGGTGAGTATAATATTGTTTCTATATCTGGAGGATAACTTCTACAGTTTTTGCAAGATTTAGCCTAGAAATTTATAAGAAAATTTAATAATTTCAATATTTAAAATAGAAAAGATTGTCACTTTAAACAAAATGAATAGAATATTATAACGAGAATTCAAATTGAAAATATCCCCCTATCACTACCGACACCTCTGGCATGCTGCTTTTTACCTAATAAGTAAGCTGTAGCAGTGATAACATTAAAAAAAATTGAAATCTATTTCTTCAAACGAAGGCAAAGTTTTGAAGAAAATATTTTGTGTTGTAATTGTTTATGTAATTTGCAACTTTCAGCACATGGGAGAACTTTGGCCCTATCTTGGGCTAGACGGGCGGTCGGAGAGGCCCCCTCCGATCAATCGGCTGGTCACGTCAAGCCCTAGCACCTATATGATTTCCCCAACCCTATTGCCCTTATGGCAAGCCCCAACACCTTTTTATCATATGGGTGCTAGAAGGCGGTGGCTGCGGATCTACATGTCCTGGGAATGACGTTAAACTCTATCTGATGGTGAGGTTCCAGTTTTGGAGGTTTGGGGAATATGGAGCACCTCTTTATCACCATTGCTCCCTGGTCCACTCTGACCCGGAGTGGTAGTACCTGTTAGGGTCCCATCTATGGGTTAAATAGAAAAATGTATTTATAAAAAATTGTATTATCCATTAAGAATTGATTTATTTCAAAACTTTATCGGCATTAAATGACCCACTGAGGTTGATATGCCGTAAAACAAAACAAATCAAACCAAACCACATGGGAGACGTTACAGTTCTACAGTTCTAAAATCAACCTACTCTACAGTGCAATTA
This sequence comes from Doryteuthis pealeii, assembly GCA_023376005.1. Taxonomy (NCBI): domain Eukaryota; kingdom Metazoa; phylum Mollusca; class Cephalopoda; order Myopsida; family Loliginidae; genus Doryteuthis; species Doryteuthis pealeii. The sequence goes on along the minus strand of CM042165.1, from coordinate 22,187,278 downwards.
GGACATTCTTCTTTGAATTCTGCTCATTAAACATTGACAACAATCGTAAAAAGTGCGTATTTTTCGATTGGTTGTAGTGATTTTAAGGATTCATAACATAAAACGCGGGAAGGGTTGTCTTGAGAAACCCGAGAAAATCAACAGAGTATCGATTATCGATAAAAAACCTTTCACTTTCACCTCTTATAAAATATTGCAGGATTTGTTTTTTTTTTATATCAGCTTCTTTTTTTAATTCTTTTTTTTTGGGGGGGGGGGGTATTTTATAGGTAAAACCTAAGTTCGTCATTTGTTTTGTTTTTTTGTTGTTCTTTTTAGAGGGGTTGGTTTTTTTTCTTTTCTTTTCTTTTCTTTTCTTGCAGTTCCAGTTTCCCTGGCGAATTCTCGTTTACAATCTCTTCTCATCGACCTAATTCTATATCACCGGTGTAAATATGAACAGCGTTGCGATCTTTTCTCTCTTGCCAAATGAAGGGGAAAATCGAACATTGTCGTCGTTTCTCTTATAGATTGGATACTCATAAATCGAACGGGGGGGGAGAATAAAGAGGACTAAGCAAAAGACACAATTGATTTCAGTATATCTTACTTTCAATTATTATTAATATTATGTTCACTCCAATGAGTTTTTACACCAATGTTAGCTGTATTATTATTATTATTATTATTATTATTATTATTATTATTATTATTATTATTATTAGTAGTAGTAGTAGTAGTAGTAGTAGTAGTAGTAGTATTTCACTGCTTGCGAGTTTTTTCACACCAACGTAAGCTGACGGTGTCTCATTGTAGTCTGAATAACAATAAGTCTCCTCAGATCTTCAGGACTCTTCTAAGTATTCTAGTCGATCTTAACAATGCTGACGTCTGGATGGTTTCGATTCTTCCTCCGATTTTCAGTTCCTCCAGTCTACTTATTATTATTATTATTATTATTATTATTATTACAGTTCTTAGTTTTTCACACCAACATTAGCTGATTGTTATTGTTATTATTATTATTATTATTATTATTATTATTATTATTATTATTATCATTCACTCCTTTTGATTTTTCACACCAGTGTTAGCTGATGGTATTTCACTGGACTGAGTGACAGAAAGTCTCCTCAGGTCTCCAGGACTCTTCTCAGTATTCGGTCAGATTGCAGCAGTGCTGTGCTCTGAATGGTTTCAATTCTTCCTCTGATTTCCAAACTTTCCAAACCCTTTTCCAACCCTTTTGGGACCGTTCCCAGTGCACCAACTAAAATTGGTATCACTTTCACTTTCATATTCCATAACTTTTTCAGTTCTCTGGTAAGGTCCATTTTTTCATTTTCCTTTAGCTTCACCCTGTGATCTACTGGAACTGCAAAATCCACCGGTTGACAAGTTCTTTCTTTTTTGTTTATCAACACTAGGTCTGGTCTTCTTGCTGGGATAAGGTTATCCGTTTTTATTTCAAAGTCCCAGAGAATTTTATGTGTTTGGTTCTCAAGAACAGATTCTGGTTTATGCATATACCATTTTGTTGTATGGTCAAAATTGAATTTTTTGCATAATTCCCAGTGGATCACCTTCCCAACCCAGTCGTGTCTAGTTTTGTATTCTCGTTGTGCTAGTTTGTTACATTCGCAGAGTATATGGTTTACAGTCTCATCTCTATTACCACAAAGTCTACATTTATTATTATTATTATTATTATTATTATTATTATTATTATTATTATTATTATTATTATTATTTGGTTCCATGAGAGTTCTTCACACCCGCCTTAGCCGGCGGTTTACTGGAGGCTGAGTGACAGCAAGTCTCATCAGGTCTCCAGGACTCTTCTGAGTATTCTAGCCAATCTTAAAATACTGTTGTTTGGATGGTCTCGATTCTTCTTCGGATTTCCAATTCCTCCAGACTCTTTTCCAAACACTTGCTAACCATTCCAAGGACCCCAATTACAATTGGCAAGACCTTTACCCTCATGCTCAGCTCTCTGGTCAGGTCTAAGTATTGTCTATCTTTTCGTTTTCTTTCACATTCACTCTGTAATCTGCCAGGACGGATTTCCTAAAGCTCCAGAACTGGAGCCTTATCACCTAACATAATTAAGTGTCATACCCAGAATACCCCTACTCTTTTGGATGGGGGGGCTTAACCCCTCTACAGAGGATACAGTTAATTTATTCTAAGCTATAAAGTACGAAAGACGTGGTTGTGTTGTTCAGACGTCAAGAGCCGAATTGTAAATGGCTACTTCCATGACTATTTATATCTATGACCAAAGGCAGATGACCCTGTTCAGGTATTTGCCTCTCATCCCACTTATGAGGGCGTGACACAAGGACATTTTTATGGGCCCAAATGTAATATATTGCCTGATCAGTGCACCGAAGGACCAGGCTGACCAGGAAGTGCATGGGGGTCAGGTGCAGCCTAGAAACGAAAACAGGATGTGGCCCTGACCTGACCTTTTGCACCTGGAAATACAGGTGAACACTTGACATGGTTTAGGTGCAGAAATCTGTAGGTGTAGCCCATAGCCAATGAAAACAGCCTGCGTGGGCGAAGAGGCGTGTCTACAGAAAAACTACGTAGCAGTCACGCCTCTTTGATCGTGACACCTACGCAGTTTTACCGGGGGTCAGACTACAATAAAAGAAGCCCGTAGAGATCGATTAGACAGACAACTATCAGGTTCGAGATCACTTGAAAAGAACTCCCGAAGGCTACACGTTTGCGTAACCCTGCCAACGACTCTCAGCTGTACACAATCGAGGCAATAAACATCTCATCTTACATTTTCCTAAATACAACTGTTTGTGTTCTTTGACGGGTCCAGTGTGTAACACAAGCTCATTGGTGGTAGGCAAAAAATGCGTTGATCCTGTCGGCACCCACCTCAAGGGGGCGCCTCAGGCGCAGGGCAATAAACCCAGCATGCCCCTTTAAATCAAGGGGGTAGGTATTGACTGGGGATAGCCCCCTGGGATCAACGCTGTTAATTTTACTTAGCCGCTCCAGAGGCCGAAGCACTCTGGCACAAGCCCGAGGGGCCTTCGCAGGCTCAATAATCACCTTGTTCAGCCTAGAAACAATACAAAACTAACACACTCTTATATACTCAAACAAGAACAACAACCACAATGTGAAACATGTCAAACACCTTTGACAGTTAAACACTTATTGATGGAATGCAGATTTTTTGCTCCCATCAGAAACCATTATTTTAAAGCAAACAATATGAAGGAGCTATTTGAAAATGTTAACATTGGGGATATTTTCTCCTTTTTAAGGGAAATAAAATTATACCATAGAATATAGACATAAAACAAATCAATGCCATACAATATAATTCCCAATAATGCTAACACATTGTTAAAACCAATTACTAAAAGTATATATATGAATACACAATATGTAAACACCCCAACCGCTAGGCATGATATAACCCTGGACGGGTTGATATGCCGTTAAAATCAATAAACCAACCAATCTAACTTATACGATGATTTAACAAGAGGATTTTCTAAGGAGCCGGTAGATCTATATTTTAATACTCTTGCTCCTTAATTGTACGACCGTTATCATCTTGTAACACCTTCTAGTTAAAAATGAGACCGTCCAAGATGAAATGAAAAATATAAATCCTGATTATCTGGTGTTGCTTATCCGTAAAATTTATATTTCTTATGTGTTCTTCAGTTAAATAATGGACCATTCCGTTTTTATTATAAAGAAAGAAAGGAGAGAAAAGGTGCATGCTACACTGAAAAAGTATAAGAAAGAAAGAACGAAAGAAAGAGAGTAGGGGAAAGATAGCGCGTGGGAGGTGCGTGGAAGCGATAATGCTAATCTGTTTCAACCGCACATACTGAAAAGAGGAAAAGAAGTAGAGAGAGAGAGAGAGAGAGAGAGAGAGAGAGAGAGAGAGAGAGAGAGAGAGAGAGAGGTTAAATCAAGATTGTTATACTTTTTACATAATGGAAGTATTTGTAATAGCTCTCAAGTAAACATATCAAACGTTGTAATAATTAAATTATCATACTGTGGTCTATCCACAGGTCCTGCTGGTAAATTTAGAATGGCTTTACAATATGTGAAACACGTAGGCCTTTTGGAAAATACCTCTTATATTTGGAAGAAACAAAAACAAAATGAAAGTTATGTTCTTTTCCGTCTGAAATGTGTGGCATTTGCAATTTTATCCAGGCCACCATCTTTTCTCACTCATTGTTGGTTTGGGTTTTGTTTTTTCTGCTTTTTAATGTTTTTCTTTTGTTATTATTATTATTATTATTGCTTTCAGCCATTGTTTATCTCCGTCACTAACCTCGACCTTACCACACAAACAGACAACCAAATACATACGTGTTTATATGCATCGTTGAAAAATATAAACGTGCTTTACATAAGGTGTACTTATACAGCACAAACGTCAATACACACGTGTGCGTATTTACGAGTGTATCCAACCACCTACACAATGGACAGAATGCAGCGCAAGGTCAATTTATATATATATATATATATATATATATATATATATATATATATATATATATATATATATTCATTAGTCCCCCCCCCCCACACTCTCTGGTTTACCCCCATTCGTTCTTATTAATTTCTTTACATTCTGACTTTTAATTGTCACCGGTGTAAATACTTGAAAAAATACCAGTCTAAAAGGCCTTCGTATCCCCTTTATTTTATATTTTATTTCATAATATAATATCACCTCCCCATTTTACATATGATTCCTCTACTTTTAGTAGTTTATAAGTTTTCATGTACCAAAAATCTATTTATATATTCTTTTCTAAACTCCCACAATGTAAAAAAACAAACTCCCGGCTCTATAATTTGTAATTACATAATACAAATTTTCTCCAGTAGTAAAGAAAATAAAAGGAATGACCAAATCATATGCACCACCTGAAAATAATCAGTCGGTACTATTATAATAGCCAAAAGAAAAAAATACCGTAAGTGATGCGTAAGTTAAATATATCAAAGTGTTCAGTACACTAAGTAGAGTTAATAAATAATAATAAAGTAAGCATAATGAATCATAGACTATCTACCTAGGTTTCTCCTCATATATCATCAGGTTAATTCTGGCTCTCAAGAAGAAACCTATGTAATAGTCTCTGACTCATTAGGCTTACTTTGGAGGGGATTTCGCTGATGACCGCCAACTAAAGCGTAAACGCAACCCTTTTCTATAAATGGGATGGAGCACTCTATGGCGGTCTTTAGATACATACAGACGTGTGTATTAAAACAGTTAAAACCCCCTTCGCATTCTGTGGGTGACGATAGCCGAGGGGGTTAAACTGTCCGACTGATGCTGAATCGATCGGAGTTCTATCCCGGTTGTAGGTAGCTCACAATGTGTCTAACCACACTGAAGAGATTTGATAAGTCGAAACAAGTGTCTGTGAATATATATATATAAATATATATTAATAAGTCATATACAGACACGTGTTTTGGCGTTTCACACCTCTTCAGTGTGGCTAGACACAACTATCTTTGGCTAGGGTCGAACTCAGACTGACCGTTTGGCAGCCTGATATCTTATCCCTCGTCCACTGACAGCTGTAGCGGGGACTGGTGTTTTTAAACTATTAAGTACATAGGTTTGTTTATGTATTTTACGGTCACAGAGAGATCACATTTCCGGGGAAACGATCATTGCTTATATGCTAGTAGTGAGAGTTAATTTAAATTACCAATTAGAGAGCTTATACCAAAGTTCCTGAAGACTCACCTTAATATAAATGGAATGGTTCTCCGTACGACATCATTTCAGTGTATGTCATTTCAGATCCTATTCAACCACCTTCAACCAGTGGGTTGAAAATTACCGACATACAATTGGTAATCGATGCTCCACTTATCCCTTTCATCTCGGCTGGTCTTCAGTCGCCACAATTGTTTGTTTTTTTGTTTTTGTTTGTTGTTGTTTTTTTTTTTTCAAACGTTGCCAAAACCTGTACAAAAGATACAAACGATTGAACTATTTAACCTGTATCAGTAAAATGTTCGACTAATCGATACTGATTACAAATGAAAATAATTCCTCATTTATGTTCTACAAGTCGATAGATCATTCGATTATTTATTTATTTATCTATTTATTTATTTATTTATTTATTTGTTATTTTTTTGGCTAGAATTCAGATGTTGGTTATTTCCATCACAACGTTTGTTCTTTTTTTGGTGTCCATACACACTCAAAAGAAGGCCGCCTCTGATCAATCGTCTGGTCACGTTAAGTCCTAGCATCTTTGTTATAATCCCTATCTCATCCTCGTCGCCAAAATGTAGTAACCTAACAATGGTTACTAAATAAGAAATAACCTAACTGATGTTGGAAATGAAATTGTATCTTTATAACAAAATACAATACTCACCAGTGACGTGAAGAAGGTAAACCACTACTAGTGGTATAAGACTACTCAATCAAAATAATACTCCCGTATATATGAGGATTAGGACATACCCATTAATGTTCATATGTAGGTTATATGAGGATTGGGACATACCCATTAATGTTCATAGGTAGGGTATATGAGGATTGGGACATAGCCATTAATGTTCATAGATAGGGTATATTAGGATTGGGTCACCCCCATTAATTCTCATAGGTAGGGTATATGAGGATTGGGACATACCCATTAATGTTCATAGATAGGGTATATGAGGATTGGGACACCCCCATTAATGTTCATAGGTAGGGTATATTAGGATTGGGACTTACCTATTAATGTTCATAGGTAGGGTATATTAGGATTGGGACATACCTATTAATGTTCATAGGTAGGGTATATGAGGATTGGGACATACCCATTAATGTTCATAGGTAGGGTATATTAGGATTGAGACATGCCCATTAATGTTCATAGGTAGGGTATATAACAACCTATATGATGGTCTTGACTCTATTGCTCTTACAGAAAACATTCAACCCTTTTTATCCTATATGTGCTAGAAGGCGGTGGCTGATGGTCTTAGTGTCCTGGATATGACGTTAAATTGCATCTAGTGGTGAGGTTCTAATTCTGGAGCTTTGGAGAGAGTGGAGTACCCCTACATCGCCATTACTCCCAGGTCCACTCTGTCCAGATATTCCAGACGAAATCTTTGTAGGTTTTGACCTTTTTATTCTGAGTGACGATGGATATTAATTAGCAACATCTCTGAAGTAAAACATATCAAACGTAATAATTAAATTATCAAACTGTGGTATATCCACTGGTCCTGCTAGTTTCTCATAAAAGTTTTTTTAAAAAAAGTAGTCATCGGGGTGGCCTAAAGTCAGTATCAACCAATCATCGAGGGAGTCTATCCCATTTTCACTTGCGCTAGACCAAGGAGATTGTTTTTGTCCGTGGTGGAGCACCACACCTACCATCAGCTTTTTACTTTACCGCACAGATCCCTATGCTACTCATACGCTGAGTTGACTCTCTCTCTCTCTCTCTCTTCTCTCTCTCTCTCTCACACACACACACACACACACACATATATATATAGTAAACTACAGACACGTGTTTCGAGGTATCACCTCTCATCAGTGCAGTTATACTATTTTAGCAGCTACCTATATATATATATATATATATATATATATATATATATATATATATACAATTCCGTTTAAAAGAAAACTTTAACAAGTAGTCATTTAGCTTATTATGAATTTATTTCAATCGGCTCCTATTTTTAAAAAATCAGCATCTACACGCAACCAACAACACGTGTAGATGCTGGTTTCTTGGAAAAAGTACGAATACAACTACTTTCTCACCATCCGTGGCTATACTGTGGGCTCTAGTTAGCGAGTCCCGGTATCGAACTAGGAACCTTGTGGTTTCTAGCCGAACGCTCTACCGACTTAGCTAAACCGGCCTCTTACATTTCTCATAAATGCAGCTTTTTGGATTGAATTTTTTTTCTCTCGCCGAAGAGTTACTTAAAAGAAAGGAAAAAAAGAATACAGATAACCCGGAGCGGGTTAACACTGCAAATTCCTCGCTTAGAGATTCACCCGGTGTTCGCAACAAGTGGGTGGGTGGCTGGTTGGTTGATTTAACGCAAGTCGCCTGGCACCGGGAGGCCTTCCCCCATCCAGGCATCACTTGCAACCCCGTCTAAAAAGGAGCGAGGGCGGAGTTAATAGCGGTGCGCGTGTGGCGCTCACGCAGAGAAATGCCAATGGAACAGCCAAGCATTTTTTTGTTTTTTTTGCATCGTCTACGCATAAGTTTCAATTTATGCGTGGCGCCCCCTACGGTAAAATGACTTTCTGTCTATTTCGGCTTAGTGGAAAGCTGGAAAAATAACAAAAGTCGGGTACATATCTATACTAGCAGCGGCTACCTGGCATCACCTGGGTAGAGGGGATTTTTTAAAGTTAGTCCCGCAGATCCAACCTTCGTTATTTTTGCTCAAAAACCAAGATCTGGTGATAGTGAATGTGTTTATATATTTACTTTGTCATTAATTGTTTTATTTTCATAGTTTTCTCCGGACATACACACACACAAACCGCCCTTTATATATGTACTAGCAGTGGCTAACCGGCGTCGCCTGGGTAGAGGGGATTTTTTAAGTTAGTCCCGCAGATCCATTATTACTGAATCATGAGTTGAATTCTCATGGGATGCCCCATTTAAATCCCTATGTACAAAAAAATACACCTTGCATTGATCCAACTACTCTGAAAGTAAATGTTAATGCCTACTATCTAAAATATTAAATTTAAAAAAAAATCCATGTTGTTATCATTTAAATTTTATTTTTTAATTATCTTCACGAATATAAATCAAATCTTATTATCTTTGCTCAAAAACCAAGCCCTATTGATGTTTAATGTGTATATATATTTACTTTGTCTTTAATTGTTTTATTTTCGAAGTTTCCTCCGGACATACATATACACACAACTTCCCTTTATATATGTATAGATTACCAACCCCTCCGCACGAGTAGGATGTGGCACAAGGCCACTTTATTAAGCGGAGTTTAAATTGGTTTGAATTCAGAGTTTTCCTTTTCCTAGACTGGTTACCGAGCCAAATCCAAAGAGACCCAGTCTGCTGTACTATTTACCTATAGCTGGAGGGAGAGTAGTTGGATGCATACCTTTCCCAAGGTATTAGCACTATGCGAAATGCAAACAGCCTTGTACTTGATATTATATAACTGTATGCAATAAACTGTTATTAAACTACACTAAATTGTATATATAAACGTAAAAAAGTAAACTCGTCGGGGTAGCCTAAAGTCGATATCAGCCAGACAGCGAGGAGTCCATCCCCTTTTCACTTGCACTATACCAAGGAGATTGTTTTTAGCGTCTGAGGTGAAGCACCACACCTACCATCAGCTCCTCACTATACCGCACAGATCCCTGTGCTACTCATACGCTGATTTGGCGTGGGCCGGAATCGAACCACGAACCTTGCGATTCCTAGTCAAGTGCTCTACCGACTGAACTAAACCGGCCCTTACATACAATGCATGTAATTGCTTAACCTCTTGGCATAAAATAACCCCAGACGGGATGACATGCCGTTAAGTTGAATCAATTAATCGAACGTATTCTTTGATTTCTCTTGGGTGAGTTTGTTATCTTTGTTATTTGTGTTTTCTCTGCCTCAACGATCCTCCCTAGGGTACTCTCTAAGGTACTCTTTTGGGGTTGGATTCACAACTCCTGTTTTATGCATTTATTTATGTATGCCTGTCCAGGAACAAACAATGTGTCTTGTACAATCTGTAACAAAGTCTGTAAGTAGTCTTCGAGACATATGGTGGTGCACAAGCATCAAATTTTACCATCTGATCCATTCGATCCAGTGGGAAGGATGTCCTTCCTATGTCATATTTGTATCAAACTTTGTGGATCTGCAGCGGATTGATGATCACTTGAGAGCTCATGGGAAGAAAGGTTCTGGTAGTGGAGGTTGTAAGATTATGAGAGACGGCAGTGATCTGTAAATTTCATGCTATATATATATATATATATATATATATATATATATATATATATATATATCTTTATGTGACACCTCTCCCCTACCTCTTACCAATACACACACACACACACACACACAACCTTAAGGTTTACTTCCGCTGTCGTTTATCGCAAAAAAATTTATACACACACACACACAATCACATACCTAAAAAAAAATGCACAATGTTTCCTTTCGATACACACACTTACAGCGTCCCATACCACGCCATAAAATAGAATATTTGATGTCATATTTCAAACCGTCTCCTTTTTCAAACCTCAAAAATTTTTAAACAGACTGAATAACAAGGACTACCACTCGCTTTTCTCGTTATTCTGTGATAAATTTATTATCACCTTCCACATACCAACAAATGCCCAGAAGATGATCTAATTAATAGATCGAAACACTGCAGCGTCGGTCAATAAACTCACCACTTAACCCATTTAAACCTGTGTTTTTTCATTTTTCTTAATATACTACATACCGTCGGATTCACTTCCTTTCTTCACACACACACACACACACACACACACATATATATATATATATATATATGTGTGTGTGTGTGTGTGTGTGTGTGTGTGTAATAATTGACCTTTCTTTTCATTAACCTCCCCACGGAGTGTTTCATTCCTGTTACCCCCCTTACGCCCCCACTACAGTCAAGATCTGACACAAGGTCATTTTTAGGTGGGGTCCCCCATCCCACCCGCATTCGAATATACGGACAATATCTGTGCTAAAAATTTATTGGTCTTTAACGACACACCCCACTTGGATGGGGGTGGGGGCACCTCTGGCATCAAAGCAATGAACCTGACCCTTGCCCTTTTAGACGAGGAGACTTCTGCTGTGGGTGGGGTGAGTGAGCTCCATGAATCTAAGCTTTTCAGTATATCAATGGGAATCCAAGTTGACGCTTTTTTCCCCCAACGCAATGTGATTTAATCCTCTTCGCGCGCATTTGAGAGAGGGGGGGCGGTATCTAACTACATCTTTTCTGTTGTAGCATGTGACACGTGACACTTTTGACATCCGGGCGTTTCTATGAGTGCAGATACATGCGCAAGGCCAAAAATAGCTCTGGTCACCGTGACCAGTGCCACAAAAGCCGGGATCGCTTCACTCCATCTATTTACTAAAAACGGCTACCCGGCGTTGCCTGGGTAGAGGGTAGATAATAAAAGGTTAGTCTCGCAGATCCATTGATTGTTTTGGTCTTACACAATTGATTTATGTTTTAATCACGAACGCAACCAATGACTTTCCCTTTTCTTACTATTCAAATATTTTTAAATATATTTACAGAGATAAATAAAACCTTCGTTTTGCTCAAAAAGCAAGATCTGATGATAGTGAATATATATATATATATGTTGTGTTAACTCTACTGACGATTCTTGTCGGACGAGTTTTGTTCGATCCTTTCTAAATGTTTGGCCATCTTTTTAATGTCGGGGTGGAACTGGTGTAGTAATCCACCAAAGGTTTCTTCACGAACGCTTTCGGCATGTCTTTCTGCCATCTTCAGGCATTAGTTGTTTTATTTTCATAGTTTCCTCCGGACATACATACACACAAACTGCCTTTATATATGTACTTGCAGTGGCTACCCAGCGTCGCCTGGGTAGAGGGGGATTTTTTAAAAGTTAGTCCCGCAGATCCATTATTACTGAATCGTGAGTTGAATCCTCGTGGATGCCCTATTTAAATCCCTATGTAAAAAAAAAAAAAAAAATAGACCATGCATTGATCCAGCTACTCTGAAAAGAAATGTTAATGTCTACTATCTAAAATATTAAATGAAAAAAAAAACTGATGCTGTTATCATTTAAATTTTATTTTTTAATTATCTTCACGAATATAAATCAAATCTATTATTTTTGCTCAAAAACCAAGTCCTGATGATATTTAACGTGTGTATATATTTACTTTGTCGTTAATTGTTTTATTTTCGACGTTTCCTCCGGACATACATACACACAAACTGCTCTTTTTATATGTATAGATAGATAGATAGATAGATAGATGTATTTATTTTTACTGTATTCTGTCAGAACACATGCCCCACCCCACCCCGAAAAGACGATTAGGGAACTCACGGAACATACTCCAACCCAAAAGCAGTGTGTGTGTGTGTGTGTGCGTGTGTGTGTGTGTGTGTGTGTGTGTGTGTGTGTGTTGTGTGTGTGCGCCCGCTGAAGCATTTTTCTTGTGTAATGTATAATGTGGATGTTGTGATGATTTGACCTAAGAAGTTGGAAAATGGAATCAGAGAACCATTGTTGAAATTCCGACTGAATTTTTTCATTGTACTCATTTAACATGAACATCCTTGGGAAATGTTGATATTATCTTTTCTAGGAACACCTAAAAATATCTGGTAGGAAATCTATCAAAACAACTATATCTATCTATCTATCTATCTATCTATCTCTACTCATATCTATCTATTAATCTATTTATTTATCTCAATCGGTTCATATCTATCTATCTATCTATCTATCTATCTATCTATCTATCTATCTCTGCTCATATCTATCTATTAATCTATCTATTTACCTCAGTCGGTTCATATCTATCTATCTATCTATCTATCTATCTATCTATCTATCTATCTTTCTATCTCTGCTCATACCTATCTATGTATCTATTTATCTCAGTCGGTTCATATCTATCTATCTCAGTCTGTTCATATCTATCTATCTATCTATCTATCTATCTATCTATCTATCTATCTATCTATTTCAGTCTGTTCATATCTATCTATCTATCTATCTATCTATCTATCTCTATCTATCTGGTCATATCTATGTATCTATCTATCTATATATCTATCTCAGTCTATTCATATCTATCTATCTATCTATCTATCTATTTATCTCTGCTCATATCTATCTATTTATCTATCTATCTATTTATCTCTCGTTCATATCTATCTATCATCTATCTATCTATCTATCTATATCTATATCTATATCTATATCTATCTATCTATCTATATATATATATATATATATATATATATATATATATATATATATATATATATATATATCAGTCTGTTCATATCTATCTATGTATCTATCTCAGTCTGTTCATATCTATCTATCTATCTATCTATCTATCTATCCTAGTCTGTTTATATCTATCTATCTATTCCACTCTGTTTCTAGCTATTTATCTATCTATCTCAGTCTGCATATCTATCTATCTATCTATCTATCTATCTATCTATCTATCTCTCTGTTCATCATATATCTATCTATCTATCTATCTATCTATCTCTATCTATCTATCTATCTATCTATCTATCTATCTATCTATCTATGTGTCGGTCTGACTTCTCTGCCTTTAAGCATTAGCAAGTTAATTTAGTAAACAGAAAAAGAAATAGAAATAAGTAAGAAACAAACACACCAAATAAATAAATAAAGAAAGAAAGAAAGAAACTGCTGATATATGCCATGTGATGTAAATATAGAATTGACAACGAACGCGATTCCCTGACGTCTATGCATAAAATAACCCTTGAAGGTTTGACATGCCGTTAAAAATCAATCAATCAATCAATTATGTACAAGTTTGGTTGTTCTAAAAGTAATTGAAAAGGAAAAAAAAAATATATGATCATCATTATTTCTGAAAAGAGTGGAGAGTTCGACTCGAGTTGCTGCGAGACGATGTAACTTATGCCACTTCAACCAAACCGATGTCGTCTGCAATAATTCAATGATACTTGTCTTCAACATTTTTTCCCCTCTGAACAAATGAAAGTCGTTTTAAGCGAGACAACTCTCTTATTTCATTTCTTCATTAAAAAAAAAAAATAATTACCAGACTTTTTTCTCTCTTCACACTGTCAATTATAAACACTAGCAGGACCTGTAAATATACCAGAGTATGATAATTTAATTATTACAACGTTCACTTATGTGTTAATTTGAGAGCTATTGCTAAATAGTTCAATATATAAAAAGTATAATAATTTTAATTATTCTCATTCTTTTTTTCTTTCTTTCCTTCTTTTCATGTTTGATTGAAACAGATTAGTGTTATCACCCCCTCTCTCTACCTTCCCCATCTCTCCTTCTTTCTTTCTTTCTTTCTTTCTTTGGTTTGGTTTGGTTTTGTTTTACGGCATATCAACCTCAGTGGGTCATTTAATGCCGATAAAGTTTTGAAATAAATCAATTTTTAATGGATAATACAATTTTTTTATAAATACATTTTTCTATTTAACCCATAGATGGGACCCTAACGGGTACTACCACTCCGGGTCAGAGTGGACCAGGGAGCAATGGTGATGAAGGGGTGCTCCACATTCCCCAAACGTCCAGAACTGGAACCTCACCATCAGATAGAGTTTAACGTCATTCCCAGGACATGTAGACCCGCAGCCACCGCCTTCTAGCACCCATATGATAAAAGGGGTTGGGCTTGCCATAAAGGCAATAAGGTTGGGCAATCATATAGGTGCTAGGGCTCGACGTGACCAGCCGATTGATCGGAGGGGGCCTCTGCGACCGCCCGTCTAGCCCAAGTAGGGCCAAAGTGGAGTATTGCATGTCATGAACTGCTCATCCACCTGGGCTCTATCCTTAAGCATCATGGATCGCCACCCACGGCCAACAGGTGGCCCCATTGGGGGAGTCTTACCCCTTGCAGAGGTGCAGTCGGTGCATTCTAACGCCCCACCGACAGGGCGGTTGATTATTCTCATTCTCTTTCCTTCTTTCCTTCTTTTCGTGTTCGATTGAAACAGATTAGAGTTATCGCCCCCTCTCTCTACCTTTCCCCTACCCTTTCTTTCTTTCTTTCTTTCTTACTTTCTTTCTTTCTTTCTTTCTTTCTTGTTATATTGTTTATGTGCAGCATGTCCGTTTTCTTCCCTTCCATCTTTATAATAAAAATGGATTGGTCTATTATTTACCTGAGGTGACGATAATCATAAGAAATAAAATTTCGGGGAATAAGAAATACCAGATAAATCCTAATTATCTTGTATTTCTTATCCACCGAATGTAGATAGATAGATAGATAGATAGGCATGAACTGACTGAGATAGATAGATAGATAGATAGATAGATACGAAATAACTGAGATAGATATCCAACTCCCTAATAATGTCGGAATGTGACACAAGGTAGGTTTAATGTGGGGACCCCACAGGTAGCAAGCCTCCGGAGAGCGGTACCAAAAATAGCCCGGCTCCATGGGTATTTCCCAGCGGGGAGGGGTACATTAAACACAGGGCAATAGACCCACCCCTTATCCCTTTAGACGAGAGGGCAGGTGCTACCTGTAGAGATTTTTTTAAAACTGATGGGAATTATTTTTCTACACCACTCAGTACATTCCTGTAAAAGGAAAGAATATATATATATATATTATATATATATTATATATATATTATATATATATATATATATTATATATATATATATATATGAAATTAACATTTTTGAAAAAAACAAATGATGTTAATAATTGCTGACAGAAATCTGTTTCGACCACTTCAATAGATCTGTCATCATCAAGAGCAACATATAAGAGAAAGACAGGATGAAACAACCGTTAGAAGAAAGGGTACAAACAAAACGCTATTATTCAATGCAGGAATTTTTTAAAAAATGCGTGTTCTGTGTTAAAAATAAAATCTATTTTATTTTTAAAAATCAGAAGCATTATAGTTCATAATAAAACTCAAAAGAGTTTGATGTAAAATTATATAAAAGTGTATAATGAGTATCAAAATTGTTCATAATATATTCCAGCTATTAAAAAAGTAATTTACAAGTCCACAGCATAATTAAAGAAAGATGTTAAGTTTCAAATCACTTGTGGTGTTGATAAATCCGTAGTGTTGTAGATGAAAGCCTTCAGAGGTGTAAAAATCCGGAAATTTTGTTTTTTCATTAGACAAATATGAAAAATAGATGGAAATTAATCCAACAGTATGAAATTTAACATTTTTGAAAAAACAAATGATGTTATATAATTGCTGATAGAAATCTGTTTCGACCCCTTCAATAGATCGGTCATCATCAAGAGCAACATATGAGAGAAAGACGGGATGAAACAACCGTTAGAAGACAGGGTACAAACGAACGCGCCTTCTTTTTTCCTAGTAGATCAATAAATAAATAAATAATTTATCAGTCAGGAGTGGTTCCCCTTTGTTTATGTTAGAGTTATAGGAACTCTACGTATTAAAATCAATCCTATGGATGATTTTATATAAAAACCAATTAAAATATAATCAAAATAAGTGTAATCTTTTTATATGCGTTCTTATTTAATTTCGTTAGTGATTTAATTTGATATATTTCATTACATTAAAACTTAAATACTTACGCCTTCGGAGGGTGCATAACTTTGCTAGTAATATTTCATTATATCAAAGCGTAAATACTTGTGCCCGGAGAGCACGTATTTTTGCTAGTTCTTTTAACACAGTTTTCGTTCAACAGAGTATTTTACAGATACTAGCAAATATATGCACCCTCCGGGTGCAAGTATTTAAGTTTTAATGTAATAAAATATTGTATTAAATTAGAAAGGCTAATGAAACTAAATAAGAATACAGATAAAAAGATTTGAAACAGAGGGAGTATAATAAAAGATTTGAAACAGAGGGAGTATAATAAAAAATGGAACAACTGAAACTTACTCTTCCATCACTCTCGTCCTTCATTGTTATTTTTTCTAATTTAAGTATTTAGTTAAAAGAGGAAGTAAAGAATAAAATGACAGTTATTTTATCTTGTTAATGGATTTCATTTAAGATTCATTTAAGATATTTTTGCTTATATTCATTAAAATAAAACCAAACAGTTAGAAATCAATAATACTAAGTACATATTTATTAAATTCGATTTTTTAATATTAATATGCAAATTAGCCTTCCCGTTTACACTGTAAACCGCTATTTTGTTGTATATATAAATATAATTGCATGTTGTCAGTATGTAGACATAGTTAACAGTATTAAGAATGTAAGACAATTTTATTAATAATTGAGGTAAAATAAAAATAAAATCACGGAAAATGTAATGTCAATAACTAAGAGAATTGTGACTTGAGTAGGAATATAGTTTCGGTTACAGACAGAAAAACACACAATCTCCATTATAATAAGATTTACAGTGTTAAACGATACGATACTGTATGTGGGTTTTCTATGCTAATGTGTTCATCTATTTGATTTTGGGAATGTTACTTAAGGAGAACCGTGTTGACATCCTTTCTACATTGCTAGCACGGATATTATAATCCCCCACATTCTAAAAAGCCATAGAAAGATACTTATCTTCAAAGTAGAAGTGATCTTGGCACGATAATTTTTTTCTTCTTCTTTTTTTATTGGGGTGGGGTTCGGGGGTATTTCTGAGCCCCATTTAAATACCGTGAAAAGATAATCGGATCATTTGCACAATCAAAAGAAAGATAGACTTTAGCAATATATAATATATATATATGTGAGAATAGGAAATGAATCCGACAATATGAGGAAAAAATGAGTAAAGAAAAGAAATGTAGATGGATAAAAATGAATTTTATCGATATCACTTTTAATCGATATCACTTACACATGTGTTTCGGTCTGTTTATCAAAATGTATACGGATTTACGTTATCATTATTATTAAAATAATCAGATGGAGTTGAAATAATAATAATAATAATAATAATAATAATAGGAAAAATGTACGGAACATTTTATACATTTTTCCTATTATTATTATTATTATCATCATCATTTCAACTCCATCTGATTATTTTAATAATAATAATAACGTAAATCCGTATACATTTTTGATAAACAGACCGAAACACATGTGTAAGTGATATCGATTAAAAGTGATATCGATAAAATTCATTTTTATCCATCTACATTTCTTTTCTTTACTCATTCTTTCCTCATATATATATATATATATAATATATATATATATATATATATATTAATTATTTATCAAAGAAATGGATACAATAGAAACCTACTCGAGTTTCACCATAAGGATATTCAGGGTTAAATCCACTAAATTAATCGAGGTACCGATTAATTGCAGCCGATTACACGTGTGTTCACTGAATAAGATCTTATTCAGTGAACACACGTGTAATCGGCTGCAATTAATCGGTAACTCGATTAATTCAGTGGATTTAACCCTGAATATCCTTATGGTGAAACTCGAGTAGGTTTCTATTGTATCCATTTCTTTAATAAATTTGCTCTACTTTGTATTGAGCACTTTGTATTTGTTATATCGCTGACTTAAACCCTGGATTTTGTGCACCTCCAACGATCGTGTCCATATTCACCGGTAAGCCACCTTTTATCTTTATAAATACAATATATATATATATATATATATATATACCAACTCCTCCGCACAAGCAGGATGTGACACAAGGTCAATTTATTAAGCGAAGTTTAACAGGTTTCATTTCTCTGAATGTTTGAGATGAGGCTTGAAGATTAGTATTATCTGCGTTATTCGGACTATTGTCCCCCGTCCGACAAGACTATTGTTCCCGAGTCCGACAAGAAATACCTGAAGAAGGCCGGAGGGCATATCGACCGAAACGTTGTACAAATAACAATGAAGATGGGGACAATAGTCCGAATAACACAGATAATACTAACAGGTTTGAATTAAGAGTTTTCCTTCTCTTAGATCGGCTACTTAACCAAGGTTAAAGAGCCCAGTCTGTCCTACTATTTACCCAGAGCCGGAGGGAGAGTAGTTGGATTCATACCTTTCCCAAGGGTATTAGCGCTAAATGCAATTTCCACGTCCAGGATTTGAACTCGTGGCGACGAGTCCATTTTCCATTACTTTAACCATTACAACATGCGCTTCCATTATTATATTTACTAGTACAAAAAAAAAAAACACACCCTCCGGGCGATGTAAAAATAGATTTTTGAAACATATTGCCTGAAGGGTGGGAGTTAAAAATTCAATGTCAGCGAGTTTGTACCCTAAGTAAGTAAAATCATCAAATTCATTAAAGGATTAAAAAATAAAACAATTTGAAATGTAAACTTTAAATATGTATTAAAATAAAACAAACTATATATAGATATATAATACCAGTCATGTATTTATTAAAACTATGTTTTAAAAAACAATGAAGACTGTCTAATGTTCAAATGTTGTGTGTATTTATTCTGTTATGACGATTTTGAGTGACGTAATTTTTGTTACAGACAAAAACCGGAAGCAAATTATTATTAATAGATATACGTATGTGTTTGAGTCTCTCCCTTTTTCACTAGCGATAGACCAAGGAGATTGTTTTGGCGTCTGAGACTGAGCGCCAAACCTACCATCAGCTCCTTACTTTACCGCATTGATCCCAGTGCTACTTATACGCTGAGTTGGCGAGGGCCGGTATCGAACCAGGAACCTATATATATATATATATATATATATATATATATATATACCAACTCCTCCGCACGAACAGGATGTGACACAAGGTCAATTTCTTAAGCGGAGTTTAACAGGTTTTGAATTCAGTTTTCCTTCTCCTAGACTGGTTGCCTAACCAAGGTTAAAGAGCCCAGTCTGCCCTACTATTTACCCATAGCTGGAGGGAGAGTAGGATTCATACCTTTCCCAAGGGTATTAGCGCTAAGTGAAATGCAATTACCACGTCCAGGATTTGAATTCGGGGCGACGAGTCCATTTCCTATGACTTTAACCATTACAGCACGCTTATATATATATATATATAATATATATATATATATATACAATTCCGTATAAAGAAAACTTTAACAAGTAGTCATTTAGCTTATTATGAATTTGTTTCAATCGGCTCCTATTTTTTAAAAAATCAACATCTACACACAACTAACAACACGTGTAGATGCTGGTTTCTTGGAAAAAGTACGAATCCAACTATTCTCCCCCACCTGTGGGTGTATTGTGAGTCAGATTGGGCTCTTTAACCTTGGTATGACAACAGGTCTAAAAGAAGGGTAACTCTGAATTCAAACCAAAAGGGTCTCTCTTCTCGTTAGTCAAAACTACTTCTCCTTCTCTTTCTTCAATTTAACAGAGGTCGGAGAGGCCCCCTCCGATCAATCGGCTGGTCACGTCAAGCCCTATATGATTGCCCCAACCCTATCGCCCTTATGGCAAGCACCAACCATTTTAATCATATGGGTGATAGAAGGCGGTGGTTGAGGGTCTACATGTCCTGGGATTGACGTTAAACTCTATCTGATGGTGAGGTTCCAGTTTTGGAGGTTTGGGGAATGTGGAGCACCCCTTCATCACCATTGCTCCCTGGTCAACTCTGACCCGGAGTGGTAGTACCAGTTAGGGTTCCATTATAGGTTAAATAGAAAAAAGCATGAGTTCATAAAAAAATTGTATCCATTAAGAATGAATTTCATTTCACAACTTTGTCGGCATTAAATGACCCACCGAGGTTGATATGCCGTAAAACAAACCAATCCAAACCAAGACTACTTCTTATCCTCTCCTTCAATTTAACATTTAAAATAACGAAACATTGTACCATAACACCGATCATAAAAGAAAAGAAAAGAAAAAAGAAAGAATGTAGCCAATGAAACTGACTTCAGGCCGTTGTCATATCAGTACTGCTGTATGGCTGCACCACCTGGACCCTAACTAAGCGACTAGAGAATAAACTAGATAGGAGCTGCACAAGAATGCTGCGGGTGATCCTGAACAAGACATGGAAACAACACCCTACGAGAAAACAGCTGTACGGACACCTGCCACATATCACACAAACCATCAGACGGACAAGACACACGGGACACTGCTGGAGAAGCAAGGACGATCTCATAAGCGACGCCCTGTGGAAGCCAGCACATGGGCACGCAGTGTGGGCCGACCAGCAAAAACGTACATTGATCAGCTCTGTGCGGATGCAGGATGCTGCATAGAGGACCCCCCGAGAATGATGAGCGATAGGGACGGATGGAGAGAGATTGTCATGGATATCCGCGCTGAAAGCCCGACATGATGATGATGATGATGATGATGAAATGTAAGTAATAGATTTCTCTTTATATTTCTTATGTAAATTAAGACAAAATTGACGTAGATTTTCGTCCGGTGTGCTTCGTTTAGTTTTTGTTAATTTCCAAAAGGAACATTGAAAGCGTGAAGACATTCGCTTTTGACAAAAGTCAATTTAGGAAAATAAAAGTAAATAAAATAAAATAAAAAGAAGACCGAGACGATGAATTAAATCTGATTATATATTTTTTATTTCGTTTACTTACGTCAGACTTCGAATTAATTTGTCAGTTTTTCCTTCAGTTCTGGTCCACCACACCTACCACCACATCACAACATTTTTTTTTCTTTTCTTTCATTGTTGTTCTTGTTGAATAAAAACCACACACACACGTATTTACACAATTCAAATGTAATGTATGTCATTCCCCTCACCCCTAACCCTAACACTCCATTGCCATCTTAATTGCAGGTACTAATGTTTCAAAACAAATTTACGTCATACACCAATTTACTAACCAACGCCTTAAAGATATTTGGTTAAAATTCAGATAATTGGGGTACCGTGATTTTGCCAGGAAAATTGTTGGCTTTTCGTTCATATGTATTTAAGTCTGTTATATTTGTGAATGACTTGCAATTTGCAATAAAAATTTACTAGCAGGACATGTGGAGATACCACAGTATGATAATTTGATTATTACAACGTTTGATATGTTTACTTAATTTAAAAAAATTAAATAGATCACTAAGTAGGCCTGAGCCTATTCTAGTAGTGACCGGGTTTAAATTCAGAGTTTTTCTTCTCCTAGACTGGTTGTTAAAGAGCTCAGTCTGCCCTACTATTTACCCATAGCTGGAGGGAGAATAGTTGGATTCATACTTTTCCTAAGGGTTTTAGCGCTATGTAAACTTGTGGGTTCGTTCAGGAATTGAACTCGGGTCGACGATTCCATTTCTAACCCGTACATCACCGCGCTTCCATAAAAGCTATTACAAATAGTTCAATATGTAAAAATATGATAATCTTGATTTCACTTTCTTTCACTCTTTTTTTCTTTTTCTTATCTTCTTTTCATCATTTTATTATGTTCGATTGAAACAGATTAGCGTTATTGCTTCCGCGCAATCACCTCCTCTTTCTCTCTCACTCTTTCTCCTACTCTCTTTCTTTCTTTTTCTTTCTTTTTCTTATCATATTTTTTCTGTGTAGCATGTCGTTTTTTAACCTTTCTTTCTTAATGATAAAAACGAAATGGTCCAATATTTAATTGAGGTGACGACACTCATGAGAAATAAAAAATCGGTGATTAAGCGACACCAGATAATCAAGATTTAGGTTTTGGCATTTCATCTTGGACAATTTGGACGGTCTCATTTTTAACCAGAGGGTATGGCAGGATGATAACGGTCGGAAGATTAAGGAACAAGCGTATTAATATATAGAGGATTGCAAACTAGTCCCCGACTGGAATACAGTGGTGCCTTGACTTACGAGTTTAATTCGTTTCACTCGTAACTCAATTTCCTCGTATATCAAATCAATTTACAATTTTCTAAAAAATATTAGGTGTTAAGGTTTGCTGCTAAGACTAAAAAAATGATTCGGGTTAAATTGGCACAAAAGGAGTAGAAGACAAGGCATGACTGGGTAGGAAAGGCGACCCACTGGGAATTGCGCAACTGATTAAAATTTTATCACCCTGACAATGTCTATTGCTTATCTGTTGTAAGAATATCACCGTCAAGTTTTAGTTGTGAAGTTACCACAAACGGAGCAAAAATATGAGGGCGATTTTTACAAGTTTTACTTCTTATAATAGATCAGTTAGGACATACGTTGAGTGCTGAAAACTACTAGGCATCTACCAAAAATGGAATTATTTATTTATCTATTTATTTTTGGAAGTGTTAAAAAAATTGGCAACCCGAGTTCAAATCCTGGACTAGGCTGTTTGCATTTCACATAGCTTTAATACCCTTGAAAAAGGGTATGCATCCAATTATTCTCCCTCAAGCTATGGGTAAATAATAGGGAAGACTGGACTCTCTAATCTTGACTAGGTAACCACTATAGGAGAAGCTCATACGATATATACCGTCTATGTAAAGAGACTAGTATTTAACAGTATATTGATATATTATTTAAAAAAATGATATTTCCAGAGAAAGAAATCCTGCCTCATTACTGCCTTAATATACTTGATAAAAAACAAGTCCGATCCTGAATTTCTCGCACCGCCAGTTCACTCGATTTCTCGCCTCGTTAGTTCACTCGAAAACCAAGCCTGACCATTAATTTCTTGCCTCGCCAGTTCACTCAATTTCTAGACTCATCAGTCCACCCGAAAAACAAAGTCTAACCGTAAATTTCTCGACTTGCCAGTTCACTCTTTAATCCTACGACCGTTTTGTAAGACAGATGTCCGCACAACTCAAATCGAAGTTTTGATCAACCGAAATTTGAATATGTAACAATTTTTTTCGCGCCCGAGACAAGAACGGCAATATTTCTATAGCTGTCGACATTCTGCGTGCAAGACACGTTCGCGCTCACTTTAAACTCCGAGGTAAGTTATTTCTCTCGTTACAAAAATGGTAACAATATCTCGTATAAATACAATTAAACTCGTAAGTCGAAATACGACTGTATTAGATTTAATCCGTTGAATATGAACTCAATTAATTTACCAAAATCTAAAAACTTACGAGTTGTTCATTGTCTACAAGAAACAGTTGCTTCCCTTTGTTTATTATAAAAACTGAACGGTTCATTTATTTAGCTGAAGTGACGACACTTATAAGAAATAAGAATTCGGTGGATAAGCAACAGCAAAGAATCATGATTTACATTTTTGCATTTCATCTTGGACGATTTGGAGAGTCTCACTATTTATCCAGAAGGTGTTGCAAGATGATAACGGTCGGAAGATTAAGGAACAAGCGTATTGATATTTATATGGACAAGGATAAAGATCCAAGTTCGTGCGTGCTCACACGTATGTGTATGTGTATGTGTGTATTTGTGTTTATATATGTGTGTGTGTGTGTGTGTGTGTGTGCGACATATATGATGTGGTGACTAAACATAGTTCAGTCTTCACTTTTATGAAGTAAAAGACACACATTTATACATGCTCATGCGTATGTGTATGTATATGTGTGTATATATGTATGTGTCTCAAAACTCTCAAAACTTTTGTACCAGTTTTGTGAGGAAACGGAACAGTTTGCAAATAACAAGGGGCATTGGCAATGGGTGTTAGGGTCAGGGGTGAAATGGACAGCGGTTAAAAAATGAAGTGAGGAAAGAAAAGTGAACGCTAACGTGTCTTGCTTGAAAAATGTGTGGAAAATGAAAATATGACTACCTTAGCACAATAATTTAAATTTTTATTTAAATAAGCGCGATCTCGAAGCCAAGAGATTTAGCGAGAGTAAATTTTCACGTATGCACATTTTTCTTTTAGATCGTGCTGTGCATAAAATCGAGCACGACCGAGAAAGGGGAGAAAAAACGCGTTGAAGCTGTGATCAAGTTGTATGCTGAAAACTATTGGAATGTTGCTGGACAGAAGAGTTTGTTGTCGGACTCGGAGTTGTAGAAAGCGATTATCCTAATCAGTTTCGCAAACTGTAGTTAAAATTATTGATGTGTCCTCCTCTTCAACAGAAGAATCCGATCCTTTCGTGAGACCTTTTAATGGCGTCGAAAGTCAATGCCTTTGACAACAAAGTCATTATATTAAATCTGGGTTGATTCAAACACGTAATGAGTAACTTGTAAAGGTCTTTATATCAAATTCTTCTGCCCTAATGTTGTTGTTTTTTTCTAACAAAAACATGTCACACACACGCATGCGCGTATATATATATATATATATATATATATATATATATATATTAATGATTTGAAGGCAATTACAATGCGTATAAAAAGTAAAAACAAAAAGATGTTATTTTTGTCTAAATAATTGTTGTACCGGCCGTTCCTACAGTGGAGAACATGCACCGGTTCTCACTATAAATAGTGAGACACCGAGTGTAAAGGTAGTACTGTTCCCGTTAACGACAAGCTAGTCGTATATGTACCATTATTGTAAATACACTTGTCTTATTTTACCCCATCTCGACTTGACTTCTTTTTACTGTTGGACTAACATCACAACAATAATAGACAAAAATAACATCTTTTTGTATTATTTTTATACGCATTGTAATTGCCTTCAAATCATTAATATATTATAACATACTTAACAATACTTCAAGCAAATTACCATTTACTTTTATATATATATATATATATAGTGTGGGTGGTCACTGTTTCAGCTTTTGCTGGAACAGTGTACCAAAGGCAGTATTATTGGTAGAGTGCTCAATATGAAATAGAACTGTTATATAATATAATAAAATAAATATATAAAGGTTTTACATATCTATTTATTTGGTGACAAAGGAACTTTCACAACCATATTGGTTTCATGCAATAGCAATCATCAGGTGAAGATGTTACAAATGCATTTGTAACATCTTCACTTGACGATTGCCTCGCATGAAACCAATATGGTTGTGAATGTTCCTTTGTCACCAAATAAATAGATATGTAAAACCTTTATATATTTATTTTATTTATTATATATATATATATATATATATATATATATATATATACTCGCTGTCGCTGTTTACAGAATTGAGTTCTCTGGTGATTGTAAAAACATACCCCGTAAGTATGTATCAATTAATTTTTCACCCCATATATATATATATATATATATATATATTTGAGTTTAGGTAGCGTCGACATGGATTCAACAACTGGTTACTGACAGTTTCTCGCGTAACCGATCTTCGGACAAATTTTTTTTGTGGGGTCGGGGGTTGAAGATCGCATAGGCGAGAAACTATTATTATACTTTTACATATTGAGCTATTAAGCAATAGCTCTTGAGTAAACATATTAAACGTTGTAATGATTAAATCATCATACTAGTGTATATCCACAGGTCCTGCTAATTATTATTATAAAGTTTTTCACACCACAGTTAGCTGATGGTATTTCACTGGAGTCTGAGTGACAACAAGTCTCTTCAGGTCTCCAGGAATATTATCATTATTATTATTAATGGATAAAGACACCTCAGGTGCTTGTGGTGTAATAGTCATTGTTGTAGAAAATGGACACAGCGACCCGAGTTCAAATCTTCGACGAGGCTGTTTGCATTTCACATAGTGCTCTTACCATTGGGAAATACATGTATTCAACTATCCTTCCTCCAGCTATGGGGAAATAGTGTGTCAGACTGAGATCTTTTAATTTTGGTGTGGCAACCGGTCTAGGAGAAGAAAAAATCTGAATTCAAAACTGTTAAACTCCACTTAAGCAATTTACATTGTGTCACATCTTGCTCGTGCGAAGAAATTAATAAACTTTCCAGGTATGAAGTTCTGGAAATATAATGTGGTGTTTAAATGGAACCAATCGTTAACGGGTGCTCTCGAGATTATTAAGACAACTGATAGACACAGAGTTTAAAAAAAGAATAAGACCCAGGAAATTCATCTTTATCTGGAACACAAAAAGATTGTGCTAATGAGCACTACTTACGTACTTACAGAAAGAAATCTTTTAATCTAATAGACTCAATGGCTTCCTTAGAAAAATGCGAGCTTACCTCAGTTCTCCGGTGAAAAAAACGGTATCAAACAGAAAATCAAAGAAGAATAATAATAATAATAATAATAATAATAATAATAATAATAATAATAATTAAAAAGTGCACCCAAAATACTCAACAAAAACATAAATACATAGAATACATATAACCATTACCTTCCCACATCCTTGGCCTTCGGTGAAGACCCGGTAAAGGATTGTAAGAAATAATAATAATAATAATAATAATAATAATAATAATAATAATAAAAGAAAAAGAAAACAAAACAATACGTAAATACATGAAATGCATTTAATAAGTATCGTCCCTCACCCTAGGTCTCAGGTAGAGACCCGGTGAGGGATTGTAGGAAAGCGAAGTGAAGTAAGTATAACAACAACAACAACAACAATAATAATAATAATAATAATAATAATAATATTCTTCTTCTTCTTCTTCTTCTTCTTCTTCTTCTTCTTCTTTCAATATTCTTCTTCTTCTTCTTCTTCTTCTTCTTCTTCTTCTTCTTCTTCTTCTTCTTCTTCTTCTTCTTCTTCTTCTTCTTCTTATTCTTATTCTTCTTCTTCTTCTTCTTCTTCTTCTTCTTCTTCTTCTTCTTCTTCTTCTTCTTCTTCTTCTTTCTTCTTCTTCTTCTTCTTCTTCTTCTTCTTCTCTTCTCTTCTTCTTCTTCTTCTTTTCTTCTTCTTCTTCTTCTTCTTCTTCTTCTTCTTCTTCTTCTTCTTCTTCTTCTTCTTCTTCTTCTTCTTCTTCTTATTCTTCTTCCAATATACTCTTCTTCTTCTTCTTCTTCTTCTTCTTCTTCTTCTTCGTTTGTGCTTTTCACATGGTTTCCGTCTTACATTTGATCCTTGCATTCTTCCTGTTCTAAATCGGGAAATGTCCATTACGGAAAACTACTTTCTTTATCCCAAATATTAGCTAAAGAAAACAAATTAGGAGCATACTTAAGATATTTGATATCCCCCAGGTAGCACCTGGTCTCTCGATTTATAGGGACAGAGCTGGATGTATTACATAGTGCCTGAGGCGCCTCAAAAGAAGAATGCCGATGGGATTCACGCTATTTTTAAACACTAGTTCCTCACTATAATGATCCTTGTGTTCGACTAACAGAGTGGGATTCATACGCACACACGCGCGTGGATGCGATCATGACGTCGCAGTCCTCACGTACTTTCATGTGCACGCACACGCCAACATACGCACACGAACAAACAGAACAGACGCATCCGGCATTACACACACAATCACGTGAACAAGTAACACGCGAATACAGTTAAAAAAAACATACACACATACATTTAACCATATTTATATCATTTGTATCATTTTCAAAAACAATTTCGTTTCCTGAAGACTGCAACAGAGCAAGAAACCGAACGGTGGCAATGATTGTTCCAATGATAATAAAAAAAGCTAAACCTTTTAATTATTCATTTATTTATCTATTAACGCTCTATTACAGATATTGAGCACTTTTCTAATAACACTGTACATTGGATTACTACCGCTTCTTCAAGTATAATAGTGCCAACCATACACATTGATATATATATATATATATATATATATATATATTATATATATATATATATATATATATTAAGTAAAGAAATAAAAAAGACTTAGAGATTTTGCTTTATAGTCTATTTCAGGGAGCTTAGACAAAGTGTCTAACTCTCCCGACTCATCAGATGAGTTAGACACTTTGTCAGGGAGAGTTAGATACTTTGTCTAAGCTTCCTGAAATAGGCTATAATGCAAAATCTCTAAGTCTTTTGTTATTTCTTTACTTATAAATTTGCTCTGTGATTCTAACATTAAGAGCACACATTGAGCTCTCAAACTGCGACAGGTTTAAAAAAAACTCTTGTGTCATAAGGAAGATTTCTTCTCTGGACTTTTGGATTATATATATATATATATATATATTAAATTTTTACTTGAAGACACTTACAACGCATGTATCGCATAAAATTCGATACTTTTTCTTATAGAAAATGAAATTGACAAGTGTAATCCCGGCAAAGGATCGCTCGGTGTGTAGAATGTCGTACAGACTGTTTCGACTTTATTAAGTCTCATCAGCGACATATACTAACGATTTCCCTCCGACAGAAATCGAAACCGGGACCTCAGCGAGCATAGTGAACCACTATATCGCCTCGACCACAGTACACAGCTAACGATCCTAGCGAAATTAAGCTTGTCAAATGATACTACACGCCTCTACCATAATAGGTATATATATATATATATATATATATATATATATATATATATATAAATAAATGTGTGTGTGTGTGTGTGTTCAATTGCCGCTTTAACTTTTCCGTTGCAGTAATTAGTAATTTATCCAAGAGTGCTCAATATATCCTAAACATAGAGCTATAATAATAGTAATGGTAGAAAAGAGTTAACGTTCATATCTGAAGTGCCTTGTTTTGTTGATATATGTTTATAGAGAAGGATATCCGTGCTGCCAGCGCGACCCAACGATGATGATGATTGATGTTACGGTTCATATTTTAAATGCCTTGTTTTCGTGATATATTGTTATAGTTCTATGTTTATAGAGAAGGCATTGTCGATTGATCAGTTGGTTAAACAAATGCCACCACTATCAAATTAATCAAAATATCATTTCTCAATACAAAACTATTTACCAAAATCGAAAAACTTACGATTTGTTCATTGTCTACGAGAAACAGTTGCTTCTTTGTGAGGACACGGAACAGTTTACAAATAACAAGGGACATTGACAATCAGTTCCTTTGTCGTCGAAACGTTCGACATTTTATGTCAAAAAGTCATGTCTAGTTTGGTAATTGTGAGAAACTTAAACGTGTGTGTTTGGCAATTACTACACAGTGGTCTAGGGGAGTCCCCGTGGCGTTGTGGCTTACGTGCTGAAGTGCGAAATCGAAGTAAGCTGGTTCAAACCCAAGTCGTGCTATTAAATTTACTTTTGAACTAATATACTTAGGAAAGTTCAAATCCTAGATATGATAATTGCATTTAACTTTGCGCTAATACCCTTGGGAAAGGTATGAATCCTACTCTCCCTCCAGCTATGGATAAATAGTAGAGCAGACTGGGCCCTTTAACCTTGGTTAGGTAACCAGTCTAGGAGAAGAAAAACTCTGAATTCAAACCTGTTGAACTCCGCTTAAGAAATTGACCTTGTGTCACATCCTACTCGTGCGGAGGGGTTGGTAAATATATATACTTAGGAAAGGTATTAACACCTAACTATGTGTTAAATAGTACTACTACTTATCTGAAGACTACTGCTCGGCAGTCTAGGGGTGTGTTACATAATCTATGCATAGATTATTGTCAACCCCCTTTATTTCTGAAGGGATGGCCCCTTTTCATATCACGGGTGGGACTTTCCATGGGATATTACAGAAAGCTGCGAAATACGTGAAGTCATGTGGGACCGAGTTAACCCTCAGTTCCAGTTTGGACGTCAGGTAGAAAGCATGTCTGCCATAGCTGGGTTCAAATGCACACGCGCGTTGTGTTGGTTAGAAGAAGAAGTTTAAGCGATAAAAGTTTAAAGGAATAATATGGAGTTCTTGCTTGATGAATGTCTTGGCGAAAAGACTGACCAAGAAGAAGGAATGCATCAAAGACGAACAGCCAACAAGAAACTAGAAATAGAATTCAACATGGAGAGAAAGAATAGAAACGACTAGATATCACCAAATGGCCAAAGAAGTACGTAATGCAAAATGCATATGCATCTCTCTGTCTACCTATGTCAATCTCTCTCCCCTCTCTTCAGTAAAAGAACACAACATGGGTATATGCGTATGAGTATGTAACAGGTGTTCCCGTGGCGTAGTACGTTACTTGTTGGACTGCGAAATGGTAATAAGCGTTATCGAAATCCAGTCACCCTATTACGTTCACTTTCGGACTAATACCATTGGGAAACGTATGAAGTCCCTCAGCTATAGATTAAATAGTACCATTGCTGGAAACTGCTCTAATAAAACTAGAGAGTTCTTACTTTATGATTCAATGAACTAAGGGAGGTAACTTCAAGTTACACCACAGCGTTCACTTTCGGACTAATACCCTTGGGAAAGGTCTGAACACCCTCACTACCCAAGGTATGGGTTAAATAGTACCATTACTGTGCTTCTGCAGTGATGGCTTGAGCATTAAATTGTATGTCAAAAGTCATGTATATGTGCATATGTGGGATGTATACTAGTTTGATAATTGAGAGAAACTTAGACGTGTGTTTGACAACCACTACACGGCGGTCTAGGGGAGTCCCCGTGATGGAGTGGCTTACGTACTGCAACATCGTAGTTAACGAGTTCAAATTCCAGTCACAGTATTGCGTTCACTTTCGGACTAATACATTTAGTAAATATATGAATCCCCGAGCTATGGTTTAAATTATACCACTACTGTTATCCTGCAAGGATAGTTTTGGCATTAAATAAGCCACGAATGTTGATATGACATTAAGTAAACGTGATCAAAAGAAAATTAGAATGAAAGTGAGTGAGATTAAAGAGTGAAAAAGTGTGAATGAATGGGAGAAAGTGTGTGTGTGTATGTGTGTGTGTCTGTGTGTGTGTGTGTGTGTGTGTGTGTGAGAGGAGAGAGAGAGAGAGAGAGAGAGAGGGGGAGAGAGAGGGGTCTAAAGGAATTTCAAATATTTTTTGAACTGCTTACGAACACGCATAAAATGCTCTTTTATCAGACTAGGCCAGGGTTTTTGAAAGCCAAGTGTCACGGAACGATAGTGGGTCGCCACTAATCTTCACAGTGAGCTGCATAAATTTCTCCAAATATTCTCCAAATACACAAACATGTATTTCGAGCCGCGGAATAATTAGAGTAAGACAAGTTCAAATTCCAACCAAAGCCTGTACGTGTTCACTTGGCACTAACACCCTTGAGAAAAGTATGAGAATCCCTTTATTCTTGTATTTTTGTCTCGACGCCAAGTTCTGATTCCTTTTCTCGCCGGTTCCACCTGGGAGGTGTCACGGGGAGACCAAAACGGCGATTTACCGTTTTCTTTTATTTGTTTTGTTGTACGATTAATGGGTATCCTGTTAATTATTAACGGTTAATGTAGAGAATTTATCTAAATTAAAACCTACAGGTTACAGAGATTATGAGTGACGTCTCTTAACCTTTTGTTTGATCTCCCCTCCAGTTTTGCCAGGCAAGTGTGTGAGAGATAGTTTAGTTCTAATCAGTCTCTAGCTAGCTGTCGAAGAATAAAGACCCAATAGTGCCTCTCGTTTGGGGCCAGATACTCATTGTGCGGTTGAATGTTCCGGGTCCAAGAGTTTAATAAACATGTGAATTCACCAAAAGAAATGTCTTGTGTTATCACTAAAAACAAACAACAACACGGAAACTCATTTTTTACATATACTGTTGCAGCATCGTCTAGGACTTGAACACGTCTTGTCGTGTCCATTTCCTACGAAAGTTAATATTACACCACCACGCACTTCCTACTTGATGCCATATAACTGTAAATTATTTAAGAATAGTTACTTGAAGCAATAATGGTTTTGTTCTGGATATGACGTCAAACGGCATCTAATGGTGAAGTTCCAATTTTGGAGGTCTGGGGAATGTGGAGTACCCCTTCATCACCATTATCCTAGGTCCACTTTGACCCAGAGTGGTAGTACCTATTAGGG
>CM042165.1:22132383-22149883 GCA_023376005.1 Doryteuthis pealeii | reverse complement strand
TGTTGTTAATGGTTGGGTTAATGGTTGGTTTGGTTTAATGGTTTTTGTTTGGTTTGTTTATTGTTGTTTATGGTTGTTGTTTTAATGGTTGGTTTATGGTTTGTTGTTTAATGGTTTTGGTTGGTTGTTATTGTTTTGTTTTATGGTTGTTGGTTTAATGGTTGGTTTGTTTGTTTATTGGTTGGTTTTATGGCTGGTTATTTAATGGTTGGTTTAATGGTTTGTTGGTTTACGGTTGGTTTTATGGTTTCTTGGTTAGTTGGTTGTTTTAATGGTTTGTTTAATGATTGATTGGTCTAATAGTTGGTTTAATGGTTTCTTGGTTAGTTACCTGGAGTTTTAGTCTCTGTAAGGATCCCATGCATGGGTTAAATAGAAAAGATATGTATAAATAAATTGAGTACCCATCAAGAATGAATAAACAAAAAAACGTTCTTCGGCATAAAATGACCCAATAAGGATTGACATGCCGTAAAAATCCCAACCAAACAAACCAACCTAGGACACGTTCTGGCAGTGGGATCTGAATTGTTGTTGATGGAAGGGCGTAGGACACAAAGATTTCAACCTCTCTTCGATTTATCAATCATGTTATACTCTGTTATATTAAATTTAAATTTAATGTAACAATGCTCTTCAGGAAAGCATTCGATTATTGCTGTTATATGATCGCAAGGAATGAGAGGGAAGGGGAGGGGGAGGGAGGAGGAGGAGGGGGAGAGGAGAAGAAGAACGAGACAGACGAACACAAAATGAAAACTAATAATGAAAAAAGCATTCAACGGCGAGAAATCGAGTGAGAAGAAGAAGTTGCACAATGGCGACTGATTCAAATCATTTCTCGAAGAAAACAATTAAGTTGATAATAATCGATCAAAAATCTTTCGTTTTCTTTTAAAGAATAAAGCAAAAACAAAAACAACAAAAGAAAAAACAAAAAAAACAAAAAACAAACAGCGGTCATATTCATTGCGATGCAAACGAATAATGGTTTAAAAAATGCCCACGTGAAAAATGTCGGAAAAGCTAATGAACATTTCCTCTTCAAGTTTTAAAAAAACAATAAAAAAAACAACAAATAATAAACAAATGAATAAATAAAAAAAATGTTCGACTCATTATTAAAGCAAAAAAAAAAAAAAAAAAAAAATTGCCACTCAAAAATGAACGTATATCGCGTCCTGCATGTTGGCACCTATCAAATACCGCCCTGTCGGCTGGGGGGCGTTAGAATGCACCGACTGCACCTCTGCAGAGGGGTAAGACTCCCCCAATGGGCCACCTGTTGCCGGGGTGGCGACCCGTGATGCTAAGGATGGAGCCCAGGTGGCTGAGAAGTTCATGACATGCAATACTCCCTTTGGCCTATCTTGGCTAGACGGCAGTCGGAGAGGCCCCCCTCCGATCAATCGGCTGGTCACGTCAAGCCCTAGCACCTATATGATTCCCAACCCTATTGCCCTTATGACAAGCCCCAAACCCCCTTTTTATTCATATGGTGCTAGAAGCGGTGGCTGCGGGGTCTACATGTCCTGGGATGACGTTAAACTCTATCTGATGGTGAGGTTCCAGTGTTGGAGGTTTGGAATGTGGAGCACCTTGCATCACCATTGCACCCTGTCCATTTTGACCCCGGAGTGGTGTACCTGTTAGGTCCCATCTATGGTGGTTAAATAGAGAAAAATCTATTTATAAAAAAATTGTATTATCCATTAAGAATTGATTTATTTCAAAACTTTTATCGGCATTAAATGACCCACTGAGGTTGATATGCCGTAAAACAAAACAAACCAAACCAAACCTATCAAATAACAATACTAATACTTTTCAATCAGATCTATGTAACCTATGGTTGGAATCCTAACAGATACTACCACTCCACAGCTATGAGAAATAGTGGTGGCAACATGTTTCAAACAGGACCATCCCGAAGAGAATTGAACTCCCTGGAATGCACGAAATACTTGTCCAACGCAACCTGAGATGGGCTAGCCACTTAAACAGACTTGGGGATGACAGACTACCATGTCTTTTACTCTGCTGTACTCTCAACTGAGAGAGGGAACACGTGGAATCAGTAGACCAAAGCTCAGATACAAAAATAATATCAAGAGAAACCTAAAGGACGTTAACATCCCCATAGGCAGTTGGCAAGAAGCAAGTAGAGTGTATTTGTCGCATACCCCACTTGTATGGACTGGGCACAAGGCCCTGTTTTAACGTGGGCCCACCCACAAGCCGAAGCTCATGGGTGGGAAAGAACAAAAATTGCGTCGATCCCCTCGGCATTCCCCCTCAAGGGGGCACCTCAGGCGCTGGGCAATAAACCCAGCCCTGCCCCTTTAAGTCAAGGGGGCAGGTATTGCCTGGGGGAAAACCCCCTGGGATCGATCCTCATATTTATACTTTAACCCGATCCAGAAGCAAGTAGAGACCGAATAAATTGGAGGAAAATGATTCGGGTGGTGTCATCATCGGATACGATGGACAGCAATTAATTGATTAATTGATTGATATACACAACATAGAAACCTGTATAAGAAAGAAATGTGTTCTTATACGTTAGAAAGCTCAGAGTAAGGTGAAAATATACATAAATGAATCCAAACAAAGAGATAGATATAACAACAAATATAGACTTTATTGTCTAAGCACGTGGACGAATGACGTACATAAAATACAAGATATACAAAATAGGACGAAGGTCCTTAAGACGTGAGACGAGTTCATAAAGAAGTCACTGATAGTTGGGGGTAAAAGTCCCCCACTGACTGGACAGAGACACCAAGCGCCTAGCTCGTGTTTTGTGGATGCTAGACAAAGAGAAAAAGAGTGAGAAATTCCTGGGCTGCTGTTTAAATACTCAGCCACCTATTGGTGAAATCCTTGCAGTAAGAGAAGATAACCCTTTTGGACCCACGTCCTACCCAGCAGGGGCAGATGTGCTCTTATACGTTAGAAGGCTCAGAGTAAGGTGAAAATATACATAAATATATCTATATTTGTTGGTATATGTATCTTGTATCAAGAAACATCTATAAAACCATTCGGGCTTGGAATCGAACACGTTATCAAGTAATCAAAAATACAACTTGAAATAAAAGAAAAAGTACACGACAATATCACTCCATCCGGTCTTCTTCAGGTGTTTCTTCTCGAATTCGGGAACCTTCTCTTCGAATTCGGAACCTTCTTATCGAACTCGGAAGCCTTCATGTAATCGGGAAGCCTTCACGGAACTTCGAACCGAACCTTTTATTCAATCCACCGGGGTAGACTGTTCTCATTCCGATAACCATGACCGGGTACAAGTGTTAAGCTGTGTTAAGTATTATACAATATTATCACCCTTGACCAGGATTGAACCGGCAACTTACAGATAACCATCCCTTTGAACTGTATTAACACAACCTTTAAATTTGTTGCACCATGTGTCTACGTTGTGTTCAAGTTGGCGGGGGTCGGTATCGAACTCGGAACATTGTGGTCCCGATGCGGATGCTCTACCAACTGGAATTCGTTTTTATTATACAATAACTTCTAGAAATGATAAAATGTCGGTATCTTTGCTTTAAAAGAAAAGTTAAAAAAAAAAAAAAAGACTTGTTAGGGTTTACTTATTTATGGGCGATACTGTTGGCGCCTTTTTTTAGAAATTGCGAAAGTTTTGAATCAGCTGTTTCTTTATTTTCAACACTTTTCTTTTGTCTTTCATATTTAGAGTAAATGTGATTATATAAGTGTTTTCTATTCTGAAACTCTCCATACTCTCCGTTTCTCTACTCGCCACTCTCCTCTCTCCTCTCTCGTCTTGTGTCTCTCTCGTTTTTTTAACTCTCTCTCTCTCTCTCCCCCCTCTCTCTCTCTCTTCTCTTCTCTCTCTCTCTCTCTCTCTCACACACACACACACACACAACACACACACACACACATATCCTCTCTATCTCTCTTATATTTCTCTTTCTTCTTTTGTCTTTCATATTTAGAGTAGCTGCTTTCGTATAATTGTTTTCTCTTCTGGAGCTCTCCATACTTACCATACTCTCACCCTATCTCTCTCTCATCTTGTATCTCTCTCGTATTTTATCTCTCTCTCCCCTCTCTCACTCTCTCTCTCTCTCTCTCTCTCACTATATATATATATATATATATATATTTCTCTTTCATCCATAAGCTATATCCTTTCTCTCTCTTTCTCTTTCTCCCCCTCACCCTCTCTCTCTCTCTCTCTCCCTCTCTCAATCTATCTATCACTCCATCTATCTATCTCTTTTCTTTCATCCATAATCTATATTTATTATCTTCTCCCTTTCTCGCTTCCTATCACTCACTCTTTGTCTCTGTCTCTGTCTCTCTCTCTCTCTGCCTCTCTGCCTCTCTGTCTCTCTCTCTCTCTGTCTCTTTGTCTCTCTCTCTCTCTCTCTCTCTATCTATCTATCTATCTATCTATTTTCTTTCATCCATAATCTATATTTATTATCTTCTCACTTTCTCG
The DNA here is from genome assembly GCA_023376005.1 of Doryteuthis pealeii. Lineage (NCBI taxonomy): Eukaryota > Metazoa > Mollusca > Cephalopoda > Myopsida > Loliginidae > Doryteuthis > Doryteuthis pealeii. Next base: position 22,145,388 of record CM042165.1, on the reverse strand, counting down.
CTTCCTATCACTCACTCTGTCTCTCTGTCTCTCTCTCTGTCTCTCTCTGTCTATGTCTCTGTCTCTCTCTCTTAAATAGTAATAAATAGTAATTTTAATACACAGTTTAAAAAACGCAGTCAGTAATTCAGTCTAAATGAAACAAGTGTCTATTGTTCTAATGTAATTAACTTTCTCGTAACTTCAATCATTAGACTTTTCTTTGCCATACTTCATATTTGCGTTAAACAACAAAATAAATAAATAAATATAAAAATAAACTCGCACAAAATAAAATTAAAAACAAAATAAACAATAAAAAAAATTTCTTTAATTCTGAAAATCTGGGCCATTGACCAATTTTAAATTTTAAATAACGCATTATATATAGAAAAATTATTGTCTATTGCAATGTATATACACAAAAAATAATGGATGTGCGAGACTAGCTTGCTAACCATTACATAACGATTCAACGAACTATGCTACCTGTTTATTACCCAACCTGTCTGCTAGAGTTGAGTTGTGACACAAGGTCACAAGTATGGGGCATTCAGTGAGGATCGAACATGCTATTTAGTCGAAGGAATTTACCCAACCCGTTCGCTACGAGTAGGATGTGACACAAGGTCACAAATATGGGGCATTCAGCGAGGATCGAACTTGCTACTATTAACTGTTTTACTAATATTTCCTTTATGGCGCTTGGTCCCGTGATCCTATAAATCAACGAGCGTCCCGCTCCAGACGACCCTAGGTTCAAGACCTGTCTATCAAACTTTCAGTGATTTTCCACTGATTTACTGTTATTTTTAAACTACCTACACTACTTTACAAAAACGATAGGCTTCTGCCTATCCATTATGTAACACGTATATATGACCGAACACGATAAATCTGTAATATTATATATTGATTGGTTTGATTTGGTTTGTTTTACGGCATATCAACGTCGGTGGGTCATTTATTGCCGACAAAGTTTTGAAATAAATTCATCCTTAATGGATACTTTTTATTTACTTTTTAAACACATTTTTCTATATAACCCATAGATGGGACCCTAACAGGTACTACCACTCTTCTACTACTACTACTACTACTACAACAACAACATTTTATATATACTTGTCAGCATGATAATTAGTCTGGTTTGGAATTATTTTGATTTCTCTTTCTGTATTTTAATTATTTTGTATAAAATTAATTCTGTAAGTCTTGTTTTTCTGTTTTGTTTTACGGCATATCAACCTCACTGGGTCATTTAATGCCGACAAAGTTTTGAAATAAATTCATTCTTAATGGATACTCAATTTTTTTATGAACACATTTTTCTATTTAAACCATAGATGGGACCCTAACAGGTACTACCACTCCGGGCCAGAGTAGACCAGGGAACACTGGTGATAAAGGGGTGCTCAACATTCCCCAAACCTCCAGAACTGGAACCTCACCATCAGATAGAGTTTAACATAATTCCCAGGACATGTAGACCATCAGTCACCGCCTTCTAGCACCCATATGATAAAAAGGGTTGGGGCTTGCCATAAGGGCAATAGAGTCGGGGCAATCATATAGGTGCTAGGGCTTGACATGGCTTATGAACATGAATGACTTGAAAAGGGTTGGTATGCCGTAAAACAAACAATCCAAAACAAACCAAATCATATATACAACAAAATAAAATTGGCATTAAATAACCCACAAGAGTTGATATGCCATTGAAAACTTAATCTAACCCAAACTTTTGACATATACAAGTATTTATTGGCCTTGGTTGGCATTCTTAAAAACAACCAACCGACCAAACCGACCAACTGTAGTATCTACCTACTAGCACGTACCAAAATAATGCAAAACTTTTGACTCACCCTAGTATTTTATTGACCTTTGGACTTGAAGAGCTCAAAGCCTAACACAATTGAAAATCACTCACGTGTGTGATTGTTTTAAACAATTTAGAATCTGTTTGCTTTGTAAAGATATCAACTGACACACGCGAGTTTTGTTGTTCATATCAAATCCACATATTATCTAAAGAAATACAAACAATTATTACTTTTTAAAAATCTGTTTTTTGTTTGTTTTTTCGCTTTAATTTGCGGATAGTATTGCAGATTTTTATTCATACTTAAGTAATGCAGTGCAGTTTTCTCAGCCATAATTGCGCATATTTAAATATTTAAATTGTTGAACATCGGCACGACCTTTTCAATAAGGAGTGTACCTTTCAAAGACAACGTTTACGCGTGGCCAGACACAATCAGCAAATATAATAAAGGATGGGCGAGCGAGCATAACATAAAATATATATCATCCCATGACGTCCAAAGATGATGTCATATATTCGGCAATTTACTCTCACTAAAGACGGCAATTGATGGTAGAATAAAACGATCCGAGAAAATTAATTGTTTGCAGATTGACTATTAGGTCGAGGCACGAAAGCGTAACGATTATCGTCATAGGAAATGACACTGATTGTAACGAAACGGATAATAATGAAACTGATAGTGATGAACGATAATAAGGAAACATATTTGATTGATTCCGGTTCAATGTTTCATCACCTGTTACGAGCCTTCGAAATAGGCGTTGTCTTTTTTATTTTGTTCGAGAAGTTCAGAGCAAGCATTGACCCGTTATTTTAAAACTACCTACACTGTCAGCCATTTTGAATTTTCCTTATGAGTCTAAATACCTGAAAAATAAGAAACAAACGTAAATGATATAATCTAGCTTCTGGCAAAATGAGGCTAAAATGCGTTTTTAACAAAATGACTTTAGCAGAAAATAATTTACCAAAAATCAGGGCTATTCTATGAGAAAATAAGTACCGAAAATCGAAAAATAAAATGTAAAAAAATAATAGATAATTAATTTTTTGGAGATTTCTTTTTTACTCATTTCGATAATTATTTAATTGGCTATTATCTTATAAAAGAAAAAATTATATATAGATATTTTTTTCTGCTTAAAAAGGGGTGGGGGACATTTTCAAAAGAGTTTTTCTTCAAAACTTATTACTTTATGTGTCTAAAATATGGTTTGCATTGAATAGATATTTTATTTCTAGAATCTAAAATATAACATCTTAAAATTAACATCAGAATATTTTTGGTTAAATGAATTTTATATATTAATTTTCATAGCAAAAATACTAAATTAAAGTTTTGAAATAAAATAACTGATGCATTATGTTTGTAATTACTGAAAATTTCATTAAAATGGGATAATTACCTGATTTTTTTTTGTTACGTTAAAATTGTAAACAAGCGCCTAAAACTATTGAAAAAGAGGCTGAATGGTGGATAGCGTAGAAATTGACCAAAACAAATGGTTTTACATCTTTTAAAAATAAACTGCATATGTAATGATATTTTTCTTTTTTTTAATGATGCTTATTATGTTACTACTTATCGATTTAGACAAAGTTTGACTTTAAATAATAGATTTAATTATTTTTAATTCGCTTTTTAAAATTCCTAGCAGACGACAAAAACGACAGTCCCTAATATAATCATTTATAACTGAACAAATTTTCAGTTAGTTTATAAAAAAAAAAAAACTTGACATGAAATAAAGAAAATAGCATTACTTTTTGACTCACCTCGTATGAAACTATCGGAAAACTGATTATAATGACACTAATTATAACGAAACTAATTGTAACGAAATTGATTGTATCGACAATAATGAAACATATAATTAAGAAACTGTAATAAAACTGATTGTAACAAAACTGATTGTAACGGAATTTCATTGTAATGAAATTGATAGTTATGAAACTGTAATGAAACGGAATGTAACGACAATAATGTTATTAAAACTAATTGTAATGAAACATATTCTGTAAAATTTCTATGATCGAATGAACCAACATCTTCAACAAATTTTCGTGAAACGCTTAAACTCACCCGTAAAAAATCCAAAATTACTCAGAATTCTGAAAGGCATGAACTGATTGATTTCACAAAAGTTGAAGGTAAATATTAAGCAGCTAATAAATACTCTTGGAAAAGGTATGAATCCAACTATTCTCCCTTCTCCATATACCCTACCTATAAACATTAATGGGTATGTCCAAATCCTCATATACTCTACCTATGAATATTAATGGGTATGTACCAATCCTCATATACCCAACCTATGAACATTAATGGATATGTCCCAATCCTCATATACCCTACCTCTGCACATTAATGAATATATCCCAATCCTCATATACTCTACCTATGAACATTAATAGGTATGTCCCAATCCTCCTATACTCTACCTATGAATATTAATGGGTATGTCCCAATCCTCCTATACCCTACCTATGAACATTAATGGCTATGTCCCAATCCTCATATACTCTACCTATGAATAAAAGGTTATTTTAAATGGAATATTAGAATATATAATAACACCTAACTGTCCAATACATGACAATATTAAAACTGATTTAGCAAGTGAAGATCCGGGTCTTTTCGGCCAGAGCGGGAGTTTTCGTTAATAATAACTAGCAGGACCTGTGAATACTCCACAGTCATTATCATCATCATCATGTCGCGCAATTAGCACGGATATCCATGACAATCTCTCGCCAACCTTCTCTATCATTCATTGCGCCAGAGAGGTCTTCTGCGCATCATCCAGCATCCGCGCAGAGCTGGTCAATGTAAGTCCTTGCTGGGCGGCACACGTTAGCATGTCCATGTGCTGGCTTCCACAGGAGAACATCGCTTATGATTTCGTCCTTGCTCCTCCAGCAGTGTCCAGCATGTTTTGTCCGTCTCACTCGGATTGTCTGTAAGATAGGGGTCAGGTGACTATACAGCTGCTTCCTTGTGGGGTGCTGTTTCCACGACTTGTTCAAGACCGCACGCAGTATTCTTGTGCAGTTCCCATCTATCTTATTCTCAAGGCGCCTCGCCAGGGTCCATGTGGTGCAGCCATACAGCAGCACTGATACAACCATCACTTGGAAGAATTGTCGTTTTAGCTTATCTGTGAGATCGGATTTCCATATGACCGATAGTCTGTTTACAGCCGACCATGCCTTTCCTATTCGTGTATTAACATCGTTTTCAGTGGAAGATGATAATTTAATTATTACAACGCTTGATATGTTTACTTAAGAGCTATTGCAAAATAGTTCAATATGTAAAAAGTATAATGATCTTAATTTAACTATTATATTTTTCTGTGTAGCATGACCTTTTCTTCCCTTTTTTCTTTATAATAAAAAAGAAATGGTCTATTATTTAGCTGAGGTGACGACACCTATCAGAAATAAGAATTCTGCGGATAAGCAACACCAGATACTCCGGAATTACATGTTTACGTTTCATCTTGGATGATTTGGACAGTCTGATTTTTAACCAGAGGGCGTTATAAGATGATCTGTGTTTGAAGTGATTAACGAACGCCGAAATAAATAAGATTTCTCTTCTCTTTATAATATACATATCAATGTACACACACACACACACACACACACACACACACACACACATACACACACATATAATATATATATATTTACCAACCCCTCCGCACGAGCAGGATGCGACACAAGGTCAATTTCTTAAGCGGAGTTCAGCAGGTTTGAATTCAGAGTTTTCCTTCTCCTAGACCGGTTGCCTAACCAAGGTTAAAGAGCCCAGTCTGCCCTACTATTCACCCATAGCTTGAGGGAGAGTAGGATTCATAATGTGTGTGTGTGTGTGTGTGTGTGTATATATATATATATGTATAAACATATATATATGTATAAATACATATATATGTGTGTGCATATACTCTATATGTATATATGTGTATATATAAATGTGTGTGTATAATGCGCGCAACACATAACTGTTGGAAGATTAAGGAACAAGAGCATTAGTATATAGATGTCAGGGTGTGTTTTATGCACATATCCTGCTAGTAAAACTAAAAAGCGACATGTTGAGGTGTGTGTCTCATTTAGATCACCCGAGATAGGCGTCAGGTCAGTAGTGACAAAATGTGCGTGTGAGAGACGAGACGCTATTAACCAGACAATGTGGCCTTTTAACAGACTAAAACCTCGGTAGACAAACAATTAAACTGGCTGATCACTGTAAAAATTACGAGGGCGAACAAGTGGCCACCTATAAAATGCATGTTTATTAATAAATAGAAGCGGCTACCCGGCATCGCCTGGGTAGAGGGGATGGCAAAATACATACGTACATAAATACAAACTGTTCTTTACCAACCCCTCCGCACGAGCAGGATGCGACACAAGGTCAATTTCTTAAGCGGAGTTTAACAGGTTTGAATTCAGAGTTTTCCTTCTCCTAGACGGGTTACCTAGTCATGGTTAAAGAGTCCAGTCTGCCCTGCTATTTACCCATAGCTGGAGGGAGAATTGGATTCATACCTTTCCCAAGGGTATTAGCGCCATGTGAAATCCCAACAGCTTTGTCCAGGAATTGAACTCGCGTTGACGAGTCCATTTCTTACGACTCTAACCATTAGACCACGCGCCTCCTGTTCTTTATATATGTACTAGAAACGGCTAACCGGCGTCACCTGGGTAGGTGAGGGGGGAGTTAGTCTCGCCGACCCATTATTACCAAACCGCAAGTTGGATCCTTACAGGGGTATTTGCCTCATACCCCACTTGTATGGGCAGGGCACAATGCTTCGTTTTAATGTGGGCCCACCCACAAGCCGAAGCTCATGGGTGGGAAAGAACAAAAATTGCGTCGATCCCCTCGGCATTCCCCCTCAAAGGGTGCGCCTCAGGCGCTGGGCAATAAACCCAGCCCTGATCCCAAGGGGGCAGGTGTTGCCTGGGGAGATTAGATCCTCACAGGATACCCCATTAAAACCCTTACGTAAAAAAGACATTGCATTAATCTGGTCTTCGATTTTGGCATACATACAAAGTCTAATATTTTAGGATGCAACTTATGGAGGCGCGTGGCATAACGGTTAGAGTCCTAGGAAATGGACACGTCGACCCGAGTTCAAATCCTAGTACAAAAGTGCACAGATACCCTGAAAAGAAAAATGAATGTCTCCTATTTAAAATAATGTGTTGGCATCCTTTCGTCTACTAAAGACGATGGCGTAGTGTCCACTTTTTTATTTTTTTATCTGCAACTGCGTGAGTTGCTGAACAGACTATTTTTTGAATGGCAATCTCTGGTGCAGTGATTGCAAACAAACGGTGATGCTTGCTGAAGATGCTGTTGTCTCTCTTTGCTTCTGGCTCTCTTTTCTGTGGCGGCTTCTCGCCTCTCTTTTTTCACTCCTTTTCGTTCCTTGTTTGAAGAGGAGGCGCCAGGTCATACGGTCTTATGCATAAGCCTCCCATGTGTCGGTGTCGATGTGGCATGTCTTCATGTCCCTCAAATCCATGTTGTTACTATTTGAATTCTATTTTTTTAAAATTATCTTCACAAATATAAATCAAATCTTCATTATTTTCATTCAAAAATATTGATCTGATTATAATGAATGTGTATATATATTTACTTTGTCGTCAATTGTTTTATTTTTGTAGTTTCTTTTCTGGACATACATAGCATAGCATAACAATAGCATAATCTTTACAGATCATTGCCGTCCCTCACAATCCCACAACTCCACCACCAGAACCTTTCCTCTCATGAGCCCTCAAATGACTCATCAAACCTGCTGCAGATCCACAAAGTTTGATGCAAATATGACATTGAAAAGACTTCCTTCCCGTTGAATGAGATGATTCAGATGAATCAGATGATAAAATGTGATGCTTATGCACCACCATATGTCTCTTAAGACCAGAAGCCGACTTACAGACCTTGCCACAGATAGCACAAGACACATTGTTTGTTCCTGGAATCTGCATGGATTGACCCAGGTGAGACTTCCTATGATTGACATATCCAGCCTTAGAAAGCGAAACTCGACCACATATCAGACATTTCCAACCCTCCATGTTCTCTCCAATATGACAGGTGTAACCCTTTCGAAGTTGACGCTCTATGTTTTCATGCACGATTCTTTCACTCTCAAAACTGGTACAACCATCATCCACAAGAACTCTCCAGTCAGTTCTCTCCAGTGCCAACTTTTCCCAGTTGTCAGGATTTATTTTTATTTTTACGAGGTTGTTTTTTAAGCAATCCTTATACCTCTTCCTAGGCTTATGCTGCGGCCTTTTGCCATCACGCAGCTGACCGTAAAAGAGTTGCTTTGGCAATCTAGCATTACTCATACGCACAACATGACCTGCCCAACGCATTTGAGCCATTATGATAAGAGTTTCAATGCTTGAGCATCCTGCCCTTGCAAGGACTTCTGTGTTAGGTGTGTTGGAATTCCACTTGATGTTTAGAATGCGTCTCAAACATTTATGATGAAAGTGTTCAAGAATTTTCAAATGTCTTCTAAACAATGTCTATGTTTCCGAGGAGTACAATAAAACACTCAACACGCAGGACCTATAAACCTTCAATTTTGTTTTATGGGTAATGCCGGTACTAGACCATAACCGTTTTTCGAGCGTTCCATAGGCCACAGATGCCTTCTGGATGCGCCGGGGAATCTCAGCATCCAAAGATCCATCACAAGTTAGTGTACTTCCTAAATACATACATACATACATACATACTCACACAAACTACGCTTTATATATGTACTAGAAAAACGTGACTCGTTGGGTCACCCAATGATCTCAATGTAGATAATTCTGACCAGGAAAAAAGTGAAATTGCAAAGCAAATTAAATCTAAAAAACAAAACAAATAGGGCTGGAGAATTTTTAATCATAAAATTTATTTTGTACGATTTCTAAGAAAGAGAACTTAATTTGAATTTAAATGGATCCGATTCTTGAAATTCTAATAATAGAAGGACGGGTGGGTGATTTCTGGATTTTACATGTACCCCACTTGTACACGATATGGCACAAGGCCGTTTTATGTGGGCACTACCCACAAGCCGAGACTCATGGGGTGGTTGGTAGAAAAATTGCGTCGATTCCGTCGGCATTCCCCATCAAGGGGGGCGCCTCAGGCGCTGGGCAATAAACTCAGCCCTGCCCCTTTAAGTCAAGGGGGCAGGTATTGCCTGGAGGGATGGCCCTCTGGGATCGACGCTAGTAATTTAGCGCAACTCACCGGTCCAGAGGCCGAAGCTCACTGGACCCCTGTCCCGAAGGACGGGTGGGTGATTTCTTGTGTTGAGAAGCTAAGTTGTGGGAAGGGCTGGAAATTTTTATCTAAGATCCAAAGTAATCCATCTCTACTTACTTCATCACAATTTTAATTGACAAACAAAACTGCAGTGAAAAAAGTTTTGAAAATTAAGTGTACTTCTTCGGAAGTTAAAGTAACAAAAACCAAAAACCAAAAAACCAAAAAACAACAAACAAACAAACCGAAAACAAAAACAAAAACAAAACAAAACAAAAAACACTATTGACAATTTTTACCATGACAGAGAAGGGATAGAGAAGCAGAGGTGTTGAGAATAGTTATTTCTCTCGACTGCTGCTTTGGTGGTGGTGCCAGGGGTCTAATACCTATGAGCAACAGCTATGGCTTTGAAGTAGTAACAATTAAAGAGGGTGGTTCAATCTTACTCTTTACTCTCTAATTTCTCTCTCTCTCTCTCTCTCTCTCTCTCTCTCTCTCTCTCTCTCTCTCTCTCTCTCTCTCTCTCTCTCTCTCTCTTTACAATCAGAGAACTACTAAGATAAATAAAGAGTAGACAATGAAGATGTATATAGAGAGGGGGAAAATGACAGGCAGAATGTGAAGAAAGAGATGGGTTTTAAATTTATTACATAATTGCTAATTACAACGATGGAAATTAATTTTCTTTCAAATACAATTCAATCTCAGAAACAATTATTCATTTGCTCAGCTATAGTATAATGATAAATATATAAGTTGGGGTAGCAGAGAAAAAAAGTCAACAGCTTAGTAATTGTCTGCTTCTCACTAATGCCAGCACGACTGGATGATGATGATGATGATGAAGATGATGGTGACAACGATGAAAATGAATTTTTTTCAAACATAATTCAATCCCAGACTGCACCTCTACAGAGGGGTAAGACTCTCCCAATGGGACCACCTGTTGGCCGTGGGTGGCGACCCATGATGGTTGAGCAGTCCATGACTTTCAATACCCCACTTTGGCCTTTTCGTAGGCTAGACGGGCGGTCGGAGAGGCCCCCTCCGATCAATCGGCTGGTCACGTCAAGCACTAGCACCTATATGATTGCCCCAACCATATTGTTCTTATGGCAAGCCCCAACCCTTTTTATCATATGGGTGCTAGAAGGCGGTGGCTGTGGGTATTCATGTCCTAGGAATGACGTTAAACTCTCTCTGATGGTGAGGTTCCGGTTTTGGAGGTTTGGGGAATGTGGAGCACCCCTTCATCACTATTGCTTCCTGGTCCACTCTGACCGGGAGTGGTAGTACATGTTAAGGTCCCATCTATGGGTTAAATAGAAAAACGTGAGTTTATAAACAAAATTGAGTATCCATTAAGAATTACTTTATTTAAAAATTGTATCGGTATTAAATGACCCACCGAGGTTGATATGCCGTAAAACAAAATAAACCAAACAGACATACTTCGATTTTGGCAATATACAAAGTCTAATATTTTAGGATGAAAGTTATGGAGGCGCGTGGCATAACGGTTAGAGTCCTAGGAAATGGACACGTCGACCGGAGTTCAAATCCTAGACAAAACTGTTTGCATTTCACATAGCGCTAGTACCTTTGAGAAAGGTATGAATCCAACTATACTCCCTCCAGCTATGGGTGAATAGTAGGGTAGACTGGGCTCTTCAACCTTGGTAAGGCAACCTGTCTAGGAGAAGGAAAACTCTGAATTCAAACCTATTAAACTCCGCTCAAGAAATTGACCATGTGTCGCATCCTTCTCATGCGGAGGGGTTGGTAAATATATATAAGTGCTTTCGTATATTCTCATATTAGGACGAATATTAAAAACCTACATTTTTTAGGCAAAATGTTACCGTGAACGAATGATAATGTGGTAATATTGAAATCTATACATATATAAAGGGCAGTTGTGTATATGTGTGTGTCCGGAGGAAACTTCGAAAATAAAACAATTAACGACAAAGTAAATATATATATACACATTAAATATCACCAGGGCTTGGTTTTTGAGCAAAAATAGTAGAGATTTGATTTAACTAAAAAAAAAAAATCTAAATGATAACATCATGGATTTTTTTCCATTTAATATTTTAGATAGTAGACATTAACATTTCTTTTCAGAGTAGCTGGATCAATGCAAGGTCTATTTTTTTTTTTACATAGGGATTTAAATGGGACATCCCACGAGGATTCAACTCACAATTCAGTAATAATGGATCTGCGGGACTAACTTTAAAAAATATCCCCCTCTACCTACGCGACACCGGGTAGCCGCTGCTAGTTCAAACATAAAAGGAAAGACCAGGAGCACCCGTTCACTTTAAAAACCAATTCTATCAATTAATGATTTTGTGATTTCTACAGTAGTCACACGACAAGATATAGTAAGTCCTCTTGAGTTTAATGTACCTTTACATTCTTCTCTTCACCCTGTCGCCTGTGGCTGTAGAATACACCGACTGCACCTCTGCAGAAGGGTAAGATCCCCTCCCAGTGGAGCCACCTGTTAGCCGTGAGGTGTGACCCGTGATGCTTAAGGGAAGAATCCTGATGGTTGACATGAAGCACTCCACTTTGGCCCTTACTTGGGATAGACAGGCTGTCGGAGAGTCCTCTATTCGATCAATCGGCTGGACATGTCAAGACCTTGCACATACATTATTTTCCTGTCCCTGTTGCCCTTAAAGCAAGCCTCAACCCTTTTTATCGTATATGTACTAGAAGGCGGTGGTTAAGAGTCATAGTGTCCTGGGTATGACGTTAAACTGCATCTAGTGGTGAGGTCCCAGTTCTGGAGCTCTGGGGAATGTGGAGTACAACTTCATCGCTATTACTCCCAGGTCCATACTGAACCGAAGTGGCAGTACCTGTTAGTGTCCTATCTATGGGTTGAAAAATTTTTGAATAAGTTTTAAAAATCTGAATATTTAACGAGAATGAATAAAACAAACGTCTTTGCTATAAAATAACCCAAGGTGTTGAAATGCCATAAAACCCAACCAACCAACCAGCCCTGTGCCCTGTTGGAAATATTATTCTGGTATTACCCTCAGTTCCGACGCTATGGTCAACTTGATGACCTCTACACCTCTAAAATGAACCCACCCCCCGCCGAGATCAGGTGAGTAGAGTGGTTGTTTCAGTACGGCTATGTTCCTCTCGGACAGTAACTACCAACCGCCCAGAGCGTTGGGAGCAGGTGTCTCTATCTGAAAAGTAACGAGGCTGGGTAAACTGTGGAATAATCCTCCACACACTGCGCTTTTTCGTGTGCTGACATTCTCGTATAATTAAATAATAGAGGACACAACAACAGTAACGACGATGACCGTTAGACTAGCGACTCCTCCGTTGTGTTCTTGTAGTAGTTGTTCACAAACTGACTCTCCGGCTTCTTATTCAAGTGTAGAAAGGATGTTTGTCTTCCTCTTCTGTCCTATTTCCCGACACGTAAACAAACAAATAAAATAAAAAAAGGAGTTGTAAGAAGAGTGAGTCGATTCAAACTACCGATTCGTTTCATTCATTCATGAATCTTCTTACAACCGTAGCCATTTTGTTCCCTTTATGATGAAACAGTCTGATATCACGTTATTTTCTAAAGCTGTTTTTATCAATATTCAGTCAACCGACCGAGTACCCGATTGTAACAAGTCTACTTAATCGGGTGTCTGGCAGCTGACGTCACATTGACGTCACTGCTCGTTTAATTTACTTGCCCAAGTGACACCAAACATTTGATGGCGGCAAGAGTGAAATACAACGGAAGCCGACTGATAAAAACAGACACTTTTCCGATATCGTAGGCAAACTTTCAATCCTGAAAAAAAATATTGATTGATCAGAATAGTTCCCGTAAAAAAAAATGATGGGTTTA
>CM042165.1:22122383-22129883 GCA_023376005.1 Doryteuthis pealeii | reverse complement strand
CACACACACACACACATATATATATATATATAATTCTATATATGAAAATGGTGACTTACCTGTTAAATTGGCTTCAATGGTTAGTTGATACAATTTTCACAATGATAAGACAGCGATATAACAAATATAAAGGCTGTATGGCAACTAAAAAAGAGTGAATTTATTATTATAATGGTATACACAGGAATAACCCACTCGAGTTTCACCATAAGGATCTTCAGGGTTAAATCCACTGAATTAATCAAGATTAACCACAAAATACACGCGTACAATCGACAGCAATTAATCAATATCTTGATTAATTCGGTGGATTTAACCTTGGAGATCCTTATTGTGAAACTCGAGTAGGTTATTTCTGTGTATACAATAATAATATATATATATATATATATATATATATATATATATTATAATGGAGATTGTGTGTTTGTCTGTCTGTAACCGAAACTAAATCACTATTCAAGTCATAATTCCCTTAGTTATTGACGTCACATTTACCATGAATTTATTTTTATTTAAACCTCAATTATTGATAAAATTGTAATACCTTATTAATACTGTTGACCATATCTACCTACTAATAGCATGTAATTGTATTTATATATACAACAAAATAGCGGTTTACAGTGTGAACGAGAAGGCTAATTTGCATATTGATATTAAAATTTGATTTTAATAAATATATGCTTAGTATTATTGATTTCTAATTGTTTGGTTTTCTCTTAACAAATCTGAGCAAAAATCTCGGGGATAAATCTTAAAAGAAATCCATAAACAAGACGAAAGAACTGTAATTTTATTAAATACTTCATAATCTAACTAAATAGATAAATTAGGAAAAATGAAAGACGGGAGTGAAAGAAAATGATAGAAGAGTTAAATCTAAAGCTGTTCTATTTTTCGATTATACCCCCTCAGTTTATCATTTTTTAAATAGTTTATAATTTGATACAATATTTTATAACATCAAAACCTAAATACTTGCACCCGAAGGGTGCATATATTTGCTAGTATATATAATGTGCAGAAAAGAGACAGGCGTGGTTTGACAAATCTCACCTGAAAATCGGTCACGTAAAACTCAGTCATGAGTTAGTTATAATAATTTTACTTTTTATTATTTTTTAGTATTTTGCACTTTGAATTTTTATGTATTGAACAATTTCATCTTTAACTGATTTTATAGCCATTTTAGACTTTATCAAAAGGGAAGTGTTATATTTCTAATTCTATGTATGCATGCATGTATGTAAAGAAAAGGCTTTATAGTAGCTAAACAAGAATGCTACGTGCTGTTTTGAACAAATCCCAAGAGCAACACCCTACAAAACAACTGTACAGCCACCTCCGTTCTCACAAACATCCGAGTACATATTTACCAATCCCTTCGCACGAGAAGGATGTGGCACAAGGTCAATTTCTTAAGCGGAGTGTAACAGGTTTGAATTCAGTTTTCCTTCTCGTAGACTCGTTACCTAGCCAAGGTTAAAGAGCCCAGTCTGCTCTACTATATATCCATAGCTGGAGGGGGGTAGTTGGATGCATACCTTTCCCAAGGGTATTAGCGCTATATGAAATGCAAACTAGCCTCGTCCAGGATTTGAACTCGGGTCAATGAGTCCATTTCCCCCGACTCTAACCATTACACCACGCGCCTCCTTCACAAACATCCAAGTAAGACGATAAAAGAAAGAAAGAGAGTAGGAGAAAGATAAGGTGACTTGGGAAGATAGAGAGAGGGAATGAAAGCGCGGAAATGATAATCAATCAAACATAATGAAAATACGAAAAGAAAGAAAGAAAGAAAGAAAGAAAGAAGAGTGCGAGAGTTAAATTAAGATTATTATACATTTTACGTATTGAACTATTTTACAATAGCTTTTAAGTAAACATATCAAACGTTGTAATAATTAAATTATCATTATGTGATATATCAACAGGTCCTGTTAGTAATATCTTATTTACTAAGATTTACTAAGACTATTTATTAAACTTAAATACTTGTGCCGAGGAGGATATTATATAGAATAATTTGTGCTTGATTTTGAAAAATGAGTAAGTGGAAACTGATGTTTGTATTCATTACTGGTTTCATAAAGTAAGCTGGTTGGTTGGTTGGTTTTACGGTATATCAACGGCTTTCCGATCATTTAATGTCGAATCAAGTGATTTTCATAAACAAAGATTTCAGGTTGCATACAGTACCTGCTCTTGTTTAAGTGGTCACCCAATTTATTATTGAACAGGCTCATCGTTGCTTAACTCCGGTTTTTAGGGGGACACGGTGCTTTCAGCGTAACTTGGTCGAAATGAACACTTCTGGAGAAGTAAGGACGGACTCCTATGGACTCCTACACATGGACACAACAGTGTTGGCTGACCAGCTAAAAACTTACCATCATCCCCCCGGGCGGTCCAGCGTGTTTCGACCACTGGACCGGTAAAGTACAAATAATAGCATCGATCCCAGGGGGCCATCCCCCCAGGCAATACCTGCCCTCTTGGGGGCAGGCCTGGGTTTATTGCCCAGCGCCGAAGGGATCGACGCAATTTTTGTTCTTTCCCACCCATGAGCTTCAACTTGTGGGTGGGCCCACGTTAAAACGAGGCCTTGTGCCCAGTCCATACAAGTGAGGTATGAGACAAATACCCTTACATTCATCAGCTCTGTACGGACACTGGGTGGTGTATAGAGGACCTACCAAGTTCCTACCATACCCATTTAATAACCTTGAGTATAACCCTCAGCCACTGCCTTCTAGCACCCATATGGTAAAATGTTGGTTGGTTAGTTTTACGGCATATCAACCCTTTTCGATTCATTTAATGCCGAATCAAGTCATTAAAAAAAAGGACAGGTTGCTTACTGTACCTGTTGTTGCTTAAGTGGTCACCCAATTAAATATTGCTGAACTTCGCTGCTTAACTTTGGTGATCTAGCGGGAACCTCGGCTTTCAGCGTGACTTAACCGTAATATGATAAAAAGGGCTGGGTCTTTTTTACCAGATGAGCTATTTGAAAAAAAAAAAAACTGTCAGTACAATCATATAAGTGCTAGGGCTTGACATGACCAGCTGATTGACCGTCTCGGGCCTCTCCAACAACTCGTCTACCCCCAAGTAATGATGGTAGAGTGTTATCTTTCGCGGGACCACTTAGTATCCTGTTCCCAGACCGTTCACCCACCACAACCCAATCTTCAAGCATTACGAGCCACCAATCAACAATCAGTGGCCCCATTGAGGGCCTAATCCCTCAGCAGAGGTATAGTCGACTTATATCTACTGCCCCAGCCGACAAGACGGTCATAAGTTTTGCAATATTTTGGCACTACTGTATTAGTACATAGGCTGATTTGGTTTGTTTTGTTATACGGCATATCAACCTCAGTGGGTCATTTAATGCCGATAAAGTTTTGAAATAAATCAATTCTTAATGGATAATAGAATTTTTTTATAAATACATTTTTCTATTTAACCCATAGATGGGACCCTAACAGGTACTACCACTCCAGGTCAGAGTGGACCAGTGAGCAATGGTGATGAAGGGGTGCTCCACATTCCCCAAACCTCCAGAACTGGAACCTCACCATCAGATAGAGTTTAACGTCATTCCCAGGACATGTAGACCCGCAGCCACCGCCTTCTAGCACCCATATGATAAAAAGGGTTGGGGCTTGCCATAAGGGCAATAGGGATGGGAAAATCATATAGGAGCTAGGGCTTGACGTGACCAGCCGATTGATCGGAGGGGGCCTCTCCGACCGCCCGTCTAGCCCAAGATAGGACCAAAGTGGAGTATTGCATGTCATGAACTGCTTATCCACCCGGGTTCTATCCTTAAGCATCACGGATCGCCACCCACGCAGAGGTGCAGTCGGTGCATTCTAACGCCCCAGCCGACAGGGCGGTACATAGGCTGATCAATGTCGTAAGGGAATATATGGATGGTATATAACACATCACTAAGATGTGCGATTAGGATTGCAGTGGGACAGTCAACGTATTCTACAGCCCAAGCCGACAGGGTGGATACATATTTGATATCTACGAAGATGAGTTAAAAAGTAATGCCATTTTGTTTAGGACAGGTATAATTACCAACACAAGAACATGTATCATACATAAAAATGAAGCTAGTCCTCTGTGGATCACATCCCTACTTCTTCACATAGGTGAGTCAAAATGTAATGCCATTTTGTTTAGGGCAGGTATAATTACCAACAGAGGAACATGTATCATACATCAAAATGAAGCTGGTCCTCTGTGGATCGCATCCCTACTTCTACACATAGGTGAGTCAAAATGTAATGCCATTTTGTTTAGGACAGGTATAATCACCAACACAAGAACATGTATCATACATCAAAATGAAGCTGGTCCTCTGTGGATCACATCCCTACTTCTTCACATAGGCGTGTCAAAATGTAATGCCATTTTGTTTAGGGCAGGTATAATTACCAACAGAGGAACATGTATCATACATCAAAATGAAGCTGGTCCTCTGTGGATCGCATCCCTACTTCTTCACATAGGTGAGTCAAAATGTAATGCCATTTTGTTTAGGACAGGTATAATTACCAACACAAGAACATGTATCATACATCAAAATGAAGCTGGTCCTCTGTGGATCACCTCCCTACTTCTTCACATAGGCGTGTCAAAATGTAATGCCATTTTGTTTAGGGCAGGTATAATTACCAACAGAGGAACATGTATCATACATCAAAATGAAGCTGGTCCTCTGTGGATCGCATCCCTACTTCTTCACATAGGTGAGTCAAAATGTAATGCCATTTTGTTTAGGACAGGTATAATTACCAACACAAGAACATGTATCATACATAAAAATGAAGCTAGTCCTCTGTGGATCACATCCCTACTTCTTCACATAGGTGTGTCAAAATGTTAATGCCATTTGTGTTAGGGCAGGTATAATTACCAACAGAGGAACATGTATCATACATCAAAATGAAGCTGGTCCTCTGTGGATCGCATCCCTACTTCTTCACATAGGTGTGTCAAAATGTAATGCCATTTTGTTTTAGGGCAGGTATAATTACCAACAGAGGAACATGTATCATACATCAAAATGAAGCTGGTCCTCTGTGGATCGCATCCTACTTCTCACATAGGTGAGTCAAAATGTAATGCCATTTTGTTTAGGACAGGTATAATTACCAACACAAGAACATGTATCATACATAAAAATGAAGCTAGTCCTCTGTGGATCACATCCCACTTTCTTCACTAGGTGGTGTCAAAAGGTAATGCCATTTTGTTTAGGGCAGGTATTAATTACCAACAGAGGAACATGTATCATACATCAAAATGAAGCTGTCCTCTGTGGATCACATCCCTACTTCTTCACAAGGCGTTGTCAAAATGTAATGCCATTTTGTTTAGGCAGGTATAAATTACCAACAAGGAAACATGTATCATACATCAAAATGAAGCTGTCCTCTTCTGGATCGCATCCCTACTTCTTCACATAGGTGTGTCAAAAGTAATGCCATTTTGTTTAGGGCAGGGTATAATTACCAACACAGGAACATGTATCATACATCAAAATGAAGCTGGTTTTCTGTGGATCGCATCCCTACTTCTTCACATAGGTGAGTCAAAATGTAATGCCATTTTGTTTAGGACAGGTATAATCACCAACACAAGAACATGTATCATACATCAAAATGAAGCTGGTCCTCTGTGGATCGCATCCCTACTTCTTCACATAGCAATGTTCCACCTTCGAATGAGAGCATGTATCCCTGCCCCGTAAATTTCTGTTGACTGTTCTTTGAGCCATTTCTTCAATACAGATTTCACTTCCTAGTCACTGGGGTAATGTTTGCCTCTCAAACCCTCTTTCATGGGGTCGAAGAGATGACAGGCGTTACATCTGGTGAGTGTGGGGGAAGCGGTAAAGTTGTCCAACCGAATGAGGCGATTTTCTCCCTTGTCCTAATGCTTGTGTGTGGTCGAGCATTGCCATGCAGAAGGAGGACATTGTCGATTGGCAAGTTGGGTCTTACTCGTCGGAATCTTTCTCTGAGCCTCGTTAGGATCTCAATGTAGGCCTTAGTTTTATATAAAAAAAAACTTCACAAGAAATAAATAAAATGGCATTACTTTTTGACTCATCCTCGTAGTTGTATAAATGCACAGACTTGTTTTTTATAATACAGAACCAGTTTATATTTGTTTCTAGTATTTTTCCATTGGTTTATTTTCAGTGCATTTCTTCGGTGTTAATTTCTTCTCACGTAATTTTAGTTATTTTACCTAAGTCACTTTTAACTTTTATATTTTATTATACTAGCTACTGGCAAAATGAGCCTAAAATGCGTTTTTGACAAAATGACTTTAGACCCCCTCCTACAGAAAATAATTTACCAAAAATCAGGGAATTATCGGATTTTAATGAAATTTTCAGTGTTTATTTATCTTTATAATGCATTATTTATTTTATTTCAAAACTTTCTCATTTTTTTTCAGGTCACTTAATTTTGGCCCCCTTATGTGGGGGGGCGTAACATTTTTTCAAGTTGGTCTTATATTGTACTAATTACAGTATAATAAAGAGATAAAAAGACCGAAGTTATGAATAGAAACAAAAAAAATCTTACGGTGGCTTTTTTTCTATGAGAAAATAATACCGAAAATTGAAAATAAAATGTAAAAAAATATAAATAATTAATTTTTTGGAGATTTCTTTTTTACTCATTTCGATAATTATTTAATTTTGGCTATAAAAGAAAAAATTATACATTGATATTTTTTCTGCTTAAAAAGGGGGAGGGGGTACATTTTCAATAGAGTTTTTCTTCAACGTATACTTTGATTGGACGAAAATAAGGTTTGCATTTAAGTAGATATTTATTTCTAGAATCTAAAAATATAACATTTTAAACTTAACATCAATTTTTCACATTTTAAATGAATTTATATATTATTAATTTCATAGCAAAATACAAAATTAAAGTTTTGAAATAAATAACTGATGCATCATAAAATGCATTAATTTGATAAATCAATACTGAAAATTTCATTAAAATCGGATAATTACCTGATTTTTGGTAAATCTTTTGCAATCGCGAATGTTACAGTAAAATTGTAAACAGCACTTAAAACCTTGAAAAGAGACAGAATATCGGATCGCGTGCGAATTGACCAAAATAAATCCCTTTAAATGTATTAAAGATAATCTACAATATGTAATGATCTTTTAATTTCCTTTTTTAATGATGGTCATTTTGATAACTACTTATCGATTTAGACAAAGTTTGACCTTAAATGATAATTTAAATTATTTTTAATTCGCTTTTAAACTCGTGTAGAAGCTGATTTTTTTGCCCAATCCCTATATTATACTGTGAAAGAAAAAGTCTGATTTTATTATCGTCTGTCGTAAAAAGTTGTTATACGACTGACGATAATCAAACAGAATGATTTAACGCCCCCCCTCCCCCCAAGAAAACCATTATCTCTCTTCCCGCCGCC
>CM042165.1:22120356-22122283 GCA_023376005.1 Doryteuthis pealeii | reverse complement strand
TCTTAGTCAAAAGTCATGTCTGTTTGGTAATTGTGAGAAACTTAAACGTGTGTTTGCAATTATCACAGTGGTCTAAGGAAACCCCGTGGCGTTGTGGCTTACGTGCTGAAGTGCGAAATCGAAGTAAGCTGGTTCAAACCCAAGTCGTGCTATTAATTCACTTTGAACTAATAACTTAGGAAGTTCAAAATCCTTAGATGTGATAATTGCCATTTAACTTTGCGCTAATACCCTTGGGAAAAGGTATGAATCCTACTCTCCCTCCAGCTATGGATAAATAGTAGGCAGACTGGGCCCTTTAACCTTGGTTAGGTAACCAGTCTAGGAGAAGGAAAAACTCTGAATTCAAACCTGTTGAACTCCGTAAGAAAATTGACCTTGTGTCACATCCTGCTCGTGCGGAGGGTTGGTAAATGTATACTTAGGAAAGGTATTACACCTCTATGTGTTATAGTACTACTACTTTTCTGAAACACTGTCGGCAGTTTAGGGGTGTGTTAAATAATCTATGCATAGATTATTGTGCAACCCCCTGTATTTCTGAAGAGATGGCCCTTTTCATTATCACGGGGTGGACTTTCCATGGGATATTACAGAAAGCTCGCGAAATCGTGGGTCACGTGGGACCGAGTTAACCACCAGTTCCAGCTTGGACGTCAGGCAGAAAGCATGTCTGCCATAGCTGGGCTCAATGCACACGCGCGTTGTTTAGTTAGAAAAGAAGTTTAGCGATAAAAGTTTAGAAGGAATAATATGGAGTTCTTGCTGATGAATGTCTTGGCAAAAGACTGCCCAAGAAAAGGAATGCATCAAATACGAACAGCCAACAAGAATCTAGAAATAGAATTCAACATGGAGAGAAAGAATAGAAACGACTAGAGATCACCAAATGGCCAAAGAAGTAAGTAATGCAAAATGCATATGCATCTCTCTGTCTACCTATGTCTATCTCTCTCCCCTCTCTAGTAAAATAACACTTGTGTATGTAACAGGTGTTCCCGTGGCGTAGTACCTTACTTGCTGGACTGTGAAATGGTTGTAAGCGTTATCGAAATCCAGTCACCCTATTACGTTCACTTTCGGACTAATACCATTGGGAAAAGTATGAAGTCCCTAATACCTCAGCTATAGATTAAATAGTACCATTGCTGGAAACTGTTCTTATAAAACTAGAGAGTTCTTACTTTATGATTCAATGAACTAAGGGAGGTAACTTCAAGTTACACCACAGCGTTCACTTTCGGATTAATAGCCTTGGGAAAGGTATGAACACCCTCACTACCCAAGGTATGGGCTAAATAGTACCATTACTGTGTTTCTGTAGGGATGGCTTGAGCCTTAAATTGTATGTCAAAAGTTATGTATATGTGCATATGTGGGATGTATACTAGTTTGATAATTGAGAGAAACTTAGACGTGTGTGTTTGACAACCACTACATGGCGGTCTAGGGTGTTACATAATTATTAGATACCTAATATTTATGGCAATAGTGTAGAAATCAAAATGGTCGTTATAAGCTACAGCCCACGGCCTTGAAGGATGAGTGACAAGGCTTGACCTCAGTCCTAACCTTCCGGTGGATACCGTGAGAACCGGTAGAGAGGTCCCTCTCTTCTGGTTTAGATAGTAAGTAAGTTTCAGTCAGTTAGAAGGTAGAAGCCGAGCTCGTAGGGTGTAAGTCTCACCTGTGCAGATGTCTGGGTTGGATTGAAAATAAAGTAACATCAAAGTAAATCGAAGTCTTGTGTTTATTACCTAAAAACTAACAATGACACAGGGCTTCTGATAAGGAGAAATCCCTAACAGAAACCAGACCCGAAGTCCCCAAGAAAGTCCAGACCTTAGAAGAGACCAGACCAAGATAGATGAAGAAATAGCAAAGCCGACCAGAAGAAAATACGACCGGAAGTAAGAAGCAAGAAAAG
>CM042165.1:22082856-22115356 GCA_023376005.1 Doryteuthis pealeii | reverse complement strand
GGGTGAGCCAGACCTGGAATGATAATCAGAAACTGTTAAACACACACACACACACACACACACACACATAAATACACACACACGCAGACAGAGTTTGGAAGGCATAAGACAGAACCAAAGTGACAGACACTAGCAACAACTTCAGTTCCGGAGATCTTCTGTAGAAGAGATTTTTATCTCGAAATATTAAGAATAAATCACAGGTTAACAAATAACACCATAGTTATCTTATTTTTCTTTACACTTGCGTTGTGATAGCCTTCAAAACCAACCACCAAAGCAATATATATATATATATATATATATATATATATATATATATACTAGCAAATATATGCACCCTCCGGGTGCAAGTATTCAAGTTTTAATGTAATAAAATATTATATTAAATTAGAAAGGCTAATAAAACTAAATAAGAATACAGATAAAAAGATTTGAAACAGAGGGAGTATAATAAAAGATTTGAAACAGAGGGGGTATAATAAAAAATGGAACAACTGAAACTTACTCTTCCATCACTCTCGTCTTTCATTGTTATTTTTTCTAATTTAAGTATTTAGTTAAAATAGGAAGTAAAGAATAAAATGACAGTTATTTTTTCTTGTTAATGGATTTCATTTAAGATTCATTGAAGAGATTTTTGCTTATATTCATTAAAATAAAACCAAACAGTTAGAAATCAATAACACTGAGCACATATTTATTAAATTCGATTTTTTGATATTAATATGCAAATTAGCCTTCCCGTTCACACTGTAAACCGCTATTTTGTTGTATATATAAATATAATTGCACGTTGTCAGTATGTAGACATAGTTAACAGTATTAATAATGTAAGAAAATTTTATTAATTATTGAGGTTTAGATAAAAATAAAATCATGGAGAATGTGATGTCAATAACTAAGAGAATTGTGACTTGAGTAGGAATATAGTTTCGGTTACAGACAGAAAAACACACAATCTCCATTATAATAAGATATATATATATATATAAAGCATATTTCTTTAAAATCTTTATAATATATATCATATATATACATATATATATATATATATTATGCTTTGTATATACATATATATGCTTCATATATATATATATATATATATATATATATATGTAAAACATGTTTCATTAAAATTTTAATATAAATATATGTATATAAATAATAATGTGCCTAATGTATGGATATATATGTGTGCGAATATATGTGCATATATATTAGTGTGAGTATATGCATACATATATATTTTTTGAGGATATGTGCTTAATTGAAGTCATACCTAATTTTGAAAATTAATTAGTTTATAATTAATGAATTTATGCGGGCATATATGTTCAAATGTAAGGCTAAACAAATCGAGAAAATGTCAATCCCTGAATGTATATTTCGACCTTGCTGATGAGACCTAATAGGTCGAAATGTACATTCAGGGATTGACATTTTCTCGATTTGTTTAGTTATACATTTGAACATATATGCCCTAATATACGCCTAAATTCATTAATTATTAACTAATTAATTTTCAAAATTAGGTATGACTTCAATTAAGCACATAGCCCCTAAAAATATATATGTATGCATATACTCACACTAATTAAGCACATATCCT
The DNA here is from genome assembly GCA_023376005.1 of Doryteuthis pealeii. Classification (NCBI taxonomy): domain Eukaryota; kingdom Metazoa; phylum Mollusca; class Cephalopoda; order Myopsida; family Loliginidae; genus Doryteuthis; species Doryteuthis pealeii. The sequence continues at coordinate 22,113,744 of CM042165.1, read as the reverse complement.
CAAAGAATTGGCGGCTAAAAAGCCATATCAAATAAACACATTGTTTGTTTACTCACTCTCATATATATATATATATATATATATATATATATACATACATGTGTGTGTGTATATATATTTATTCATGTGTACCTATATGTGTGTATATGTATATGTTTATATAATGTGTATATGTGTTTAATATATGCATATATGTATCTGTATGCAATATATATATATATATATATATATATATATATATATATATATATGGTTATGTTTATACATGTAAGTTAGTATATGTATTTATGCATATAGATAAAGTATGTTTTGTTAAACACAATGTAATTCTTCGTCGATTTATCGTTCCTCCCAGCGGATATCACTAAAGAGTAATGTGAAATTCCGTTGTTTTGGTAATACGAGACATTTACATTTGTAAAGAGAAAAAAGAAAGAAAATAACATGAGAGTGAGGGTCGACTGTTGAAGGAAAGAGAAAAATGAAATTGGGAATGACAGAAAATGCAGAGAAGGGAGAGAACTGATGTAAAGGAAGTTATTATGAAAGAGGGGCGAAGACGACGTTGAAAAGAGCAAGGGTTAGTTTAATGGTTTAATGGTTGGTTGGTTTAATGGTTGGTTGGTTTGTTTATTGGTTAGTTTTATGGTTGGTTTGTTTAATGGTTAGGTTAATGGTTTGTTGGTTTAATGCTTGTTGGTTTGTTTATTGGTTAGTTTAATGGTTGGTTTAATGGTTTTGGTTTAATGGTTGTTGTTTGTTTTGTTTGATTTTATGGTTGGTTGGTTTAATGGTTGGTTTAATGGTTTGTTGGTTTAATGCTTGGTTGGTTTTGTTTTATTTTATGGTGGTTGTTTAATGGTTGGTTTAATGGTTTGTTGGTTTAATGGTTGGTTGGTTTGTTTATTGTTTGGTTATGGTTGGTTTGTTTAATGGTTGGGTTAATGGTTTGTTGGTTTAATGCTTGGTTGGTTTGTTTATTGTTTGGTTTTATGGTTGGTTTGTTTATGGTTGTTTAATGGTTTGTTGGTTTAATGGTTGGTTAATGGTTGGTTAATGGTTTGGTTTATGGTTTTGGTTTGTATTAATGGTTGGTTTTAATGGTTGGTTTAATGGTTTGTTGTTTAATGCTTGGTTGCGTTTGTTTATTGTTTGGTTTAATGGTTGGTTTGTTTTGTTTGGTTTAATGGTTTGTTGGTTTTGGTTGGTTTGTTTGTATTGGTTGGTTTTTATGGTTGGTTTGTTTAATGGTTGGTTTAATGGTTGGTTGGTTTAATGCTTGGTTGGTTTGTTTATTGTTTGGTTTTATGGTTGGTTTGTTTAATGGTTGGTTAATGGTTGTTGGTTTAATGCTTGGTTGGTTTGTTTATTGTTTGGTTTATGGTTGGTTTGTTTAATGGTTGGTTTAATGGTTTGTTGGTTTAATGCTTGGTTTGGTTTGTTTATTGTTTGGTTTTATGGTTGGTTTGTTTAATGGTTGGGTTAATGGTTTGTTGGTTTAATGGTTGGTTGGTTTGTATTGGTTGGTTTTATGGTTGGTTTGTTTAATGGTTGGTTGGTTGGTTTAATGGTTGGTCTCATGGTTGGTTGGTTAATGGTTGGTTTAATGGTTTGTGGTTTAATGGTTGGTTGGTTGGTTTATTGGTTGGTCTTATGGTTGGTTTGTTTAATGGTTGGTTTAATGGTTGGTTGGTTTACGGTTGGTTTTATGGTTTCTTGGTTAGTTGGTTGTTTTAATGGTTTGTTTAATGATTGATTGGTTAATGGTTGGTTTAATGGTTTCTTGGTTAGTTACCTGGAGTGGTAGTATCTGTAAGGATCCCATGTATGGGTTAAATAGAAAAGATATGTATAAAAAAATTGAGTACCCATCAAGAATGAATAAAACAAAAACGTCTTCGGCATAAAATGACCCAACAAGGATTGACATGCCGTAAAAATCCCAACCAAACAACCAACCTAGGACACGTCTGGCAGTGGGATCTGAATCTTGTTGTTGATGGAAGGGCGTAGGACACAAAGATTCAACCTTTCTATCGATTTATCAATCATGTTATAATCTGTTATATTAAATTTAAATTTAATGTAACAATGCTCTTCAGGAAAGCATTCGATTATTGCTGTTATATGATTCGCAAGGAATGAGAGGGAGGGGGAGGGGGAGGGAGGAGGAGGGGGAGGAGAAAGAACGAGACAGACGAACACAAAATGAAAACGTAATAATGAAAAGCATTCACGGCGAGAAATCGAGTGAGAAGAAGAAGTTGCACAATGGCGACTGATTCAAATCATTTCTCGAGAAAACAATAAGTTGATAATAATCGATCAAAAATCTTTTCGTTTTCTTTTAAAGAACAAAGCAAAAACAAAAACAACAAAAGAAAAAAACAAAAAAAAACAAAAAAAAAAACAGCGGTCATATTCATTGCGATGCAAACGAATAATGGTTTAAAAAATGCCCACGTGAAAAATGTCGGAAAAGCTAATGAACATCTTCCTCTTCAAGTTTTAAAAAAAACAATAAAAAAAACAACAAATGAATAAACAAATGAATAAATAAAAAAAAATGTTCGACTCATTTTAAAGCAAAAAAAAAAAAAAAAAAAAAATTGACACTCAAAAATGAACGTAATAGTCGCAGTCCTGCATGTTGGCACCTATCAAATACCGCCCTGCCGGCTGTGGCGTTAGAATGCACCGACTGCACCTCTGCAGAGGGGTAAGACTCCCCCAATGGGGCCACCTGTTGGCCGTGGGTGGCGACCCGTGATGCTTAAGGATGGAGCCCAGGTGGATGAGCAGTTCATGACTTGCAATACTCCACTTTAGCCCTATCTTGGGCTAGACGGGCGGTCTGAGAGGCCCCCTCCGATCAATCGGCTGGTCACGTCAAGCCCTAGCACCTATATGATTTTCCCAACCCTATTGCCCTTATGGCAAGCCCCAACCCCTTTTTTATTATATGGGTGCTAGAAGGCGGTGGCTGCGGGTCTACATGTCCTGGGAATGACGTTAAACTCTATCTGATGGTGAGGTTCCAGTTCTGGAGGTTTGGGGAATGTGGAGCACCCCTTCATCACCATTGTTCCCTGGTTCACTCTGACCCGGAGTGGTAGTACCTGTTAGGGTCCCATCTATGGGTTAAATAGAAAAATGTATTTATAAAAAAATTGTATTATCCATTAAGAATTGATTAATTTCAAAACTTTATCGGCATTAAATGACCCACTGAGGTTGATATACCGTAAAACAAAACAAAACAAAACAAACTTTTATTCAATCCACCGGGGTAGACTGTTCTCATTCCGACAACCATGACCGGGTACAAGTGTTAAGCTGTGTTAAGTATTATACAATATTATCACCCTTGACCAGGATTGAACCTGCAACTTACAGATAACCATCCCTTTGAACTGTATTAACACAACCTTTAAATTTGTTGCACCATGTGTCTACGTTGTGTTCAAGTTGGCGGGGGTCGGTATCGAACTCGGAACATTGTGGTCCCGAAGCGGATGCTCTACCAACTGGAATTCGTTTTTATTATACAATAATTACTAGAAATGATAAAATGTCGGTATCTTTGCTTTAAAAGAAAAGTTAAAAAAAAAAAAAGACTTGTGAGGGTTTACTTATTTATGGGCGATACTGTTGGCGCTTTTTTTTAGAAATTGCGAAAGTTTTGAATCAGCTGTTTCTTTAATTTCAACACTTTCTTTTGTCTCTCATATTTAGAGTAAATGTGTTTTATATAAGTGTTTTCTATTCTGGAACTCTCCATACTCCCCGTTTCTCTACTCGCCACTCTCCTCTCTCCTCTCTCGTCTTGTGTCTCTCTCGTTTTTTTAACTCTCTCTCTCTCTCTCTCTCTCTCTCTCTCTCTCTCTCACACACACACACACACACACACACACACACACACACACACATCCTCTCTCTATCTCTCTTATATTTCTCTTTCTTCTTTTGTCTTTCATATTTAGAGTAGCTGGTTTCGTATAATTGTTTTCTCTTCTGGAGCTCTCCATACTTACCATACTCTCACCCTATCTCTCCTCTCATCTTGTATCTCTCTCGTATTTTATCTCTCTCTCCCTCCCCCCCCTCTCTCTCTCTCTCTCTCTCTCTCTCTATATATATAATATATATATATATATATATATATATATATATATACATTCTCTTTCATCCATAATCTATATCCATTCTCTCTCTTTCTCTTTCTCCCTCCTCACCCTCTCTGTCTATTTCTTCTTTTTCATCCATAATCTATATGTATTCTCTTTCTCTTTCTCCCTCCCCCCCTCTCTCTCTCTCTATCTCTCTATCTATCTATCTCTTTTCTTTCATCCATAATCTATATTTATTATCTTCTCACTTTCTCGCTTCCTATCACTCACTCTCTCTCTCTGTCTCTCTCTGTCTCTCTGTCTCTCTCTCTCTGTCTCTTTGTCTCTCTCTCTCTCTCTGTCTCTTTGTCTCTCTCTCTCTCTCTCTCTCTCTCTCTCTCTCTCTCTCTATCTATCTATCTATTTTCTTTCATCCATAATCTATATTTTATTATCTTCTCACTTTCTCGCTTCCTATCACTCACTCTGTCTCTCTGTCTCTCTCTGTCTCTCTGTCTCTCTCTGTCTCTCTCTCTCTCTTCTCTGTCTCTCTCTGTCTCTGTCTCTCTCTCTCTTAAATAGTAATAAATAGTAATTTTAATACACAGTTTAAAAAACGCAGTCAGTAATTCAGTCTAAATGAAACAAGTGTCTATTGTTCTAATGTAATTAACTTTCTCGTAACTTCAATCATTAGACTTTTCTTTGCCATACTTCATATTGCGTTAAACAAACAAAATAAATAAATAAATATAAAAATAAACTCGCACAAAATAAAATTAAAAACAAAATAAACAATAAAATAAAGTTTTCTTTAGATTCTGAAAATCTGGGCCATTGACCAATTTAAAATTTTAGATAACGCATTATATATAGAAAATATTGTCTATTGCAATGTATATACACAAAAAATAATGGATGTGCGAGACTAGCTTGCTAACCATTACATAACGATTCAACGAACTATGCTACCTGTTTATTACCCAACCTGTTTGCTAGAGTTGAGTTGTGACACAAGGTCGCAAGTATGGGGCATTCAGTGAGGATCGAACATGCTATTTAGTCGAAGGAATTTATCCAACCCGTTCGCTACGAGTAGGCTGTGACACAAGGTCAGAAATATGGGGCATTCAGCGAGGATCGAACTTGCTACTATTAACTGTTTTACTAATATTTCCTTTATGGCGCTTGGTCCCGTGATCCTATAAATCAACGAGCGGCCCGCTCCAGACGACCCTAGGTTCAAGACCTGTCTATCAAACTTTCAGTGATTTTCCACTGATTTACTGTTATTTTTAAACTACCTACACTACTTTACGAAAACGATAGGCTTCTGCCTATCCATTATGTAACACGTATATATGACCGAACACGATAACTCTGTAATATTATATATTGATTGGTTTGGTTTGGTTTGTTTTATAGGATATCAACGTCAGTGGGTTATCTATTGCCGACAAAGTTTTGAAATAAATTCATTCTTAATGGATACTTTTTATTTTATTTATTTTTTAAACACATTTTTCTATTTAACCCATAGATGGGACCCTAACAGGTACTACCACTTTACTACTACTACTACTACTACAACAACAACAACAACATTTTATATATACTTGTCAGCATGATAATTAGTCTGGTTTGGAATTATTTTGATTTCTCTTTCTGTATTTTAATTATTTTGTATAAAATTAATTTTGTAAGTCCTGTTTGGTTTGTTTTGTTTGACGGCATATCAACCTCAGTGGGTCATTTAATGCCGACAAAGTTTTGAAATAAATTCATTCTTAATGGATACTCAATTTTTTTTATGAACACATTTTTCTATTTAACACATAGATAGGACCCTAACAGGTACTACCACTCCGTGTCAGAGTGGACCAGGGAATAATGGTGATGAAGGCGTACTCCACATTCCCCAAACCTCCAGAACTGGAACCTCACCATCAGATAGAGTTTAACGCCATTCCCAGGACATGAAGACCCTCAGACAGTGCCTTCTAGCACCCATATGATAAAAAGGGTTGGGGCTTGCCATAAGGGCAATAGAGTCGGGGAAATTATATAGGTGCTAGGGCTTGACATGGCTTATGAACATGAATGACTTGAAAAGGGTTGGTATGCCGTAAAACAAACAATCCAAAACAAACCAAATCATATATACAACAAAATAAAATTGGCATTAAATAACCCACAAGAGTTGATATACCATTGAAAACTTAATCTAACCCAAACTTTTGACATATACTAGTATTTATTGGCCTTGGTTGGCATTCCTTAAAAACCAACCAACCGACCAACCCACCAACTGTAGTATCTACCTACTAGCACGTACCAAAATAATGCAAAACTTTTGACTCGCCCTAGTATTTATTGACCTTGGACTTGAAGAGCTCAAAGCCTTACACAATTGAAAATCACTCACGTGTGTGATTGTTTTAACAATTTAGAATCTGTTTGCTTTGTAAAGATATCAACTGACACACGCGAGTTTTGTTGTTCATATCAAATCCACATATTATCTAAAGAAATACAAACAATTATTACTTTTTAAAAATCTGTTGTTTTGTTTTCACTTTCATTTGCGGATAGTATTGCAGATTTTTATTCATACTTAAGTAATGCAGTGCAGTTTTCTCAGCCATAATTGCGCATATTTAAATATTTAAATTGTTGAACATCGGCACGATCTTTTCAATAAGGAGTGTACCTTTCAAAGACAACGTTTATGCATGGCCAGACACAATCAGCAAATATGATAAAGGATGGGCGAGCGAGCATAACATAAAATATATATCATCCCATGACGTCCAAAGATGATGTCATATATTCGGCAATTTACTCTCACTAAAGACGGCAATTGATGGTAGAATAAAACGATCCGAGAAAATTAATTGTTTGCAGATTGACTATTAGGTCGGAGGCACGAAAGCGTAACGATTATCGTCATAGGAAATGACACTGATTGTAACGAAACGGATAATAATGAAACTGATAGTGATGATACGATAATAAGGAAACATATTTGATTGATTCCGGTTCAATGTTTCATCACCTGTTACGAGCCTTCGAAATAGGCGTTGTCTTTTTTATTTTGTTCGAGAAGTTCAGAGCAAGCATTGACCCGTTATTTTAAAACTACCTACACTGTCAGCCATTTTGAATTTTCCTTATGAGTCTAAACACATGAAAAATCAGGGCTATTCTATGAGAAAGTAAGTACCGAAAATCGAAAAATAAAATGTAAAAAAATAATAGATAATTAATTTTTTGGAGATTTTTTTTTTACTCATTTCGATAATTATTTAATTGGCTATTATCTTATAAAAGAAAAAAATATATATAGATATTTTTTCTGCTTAAAAAGGGGTGGGGGACATTTTCAAAAGAGTTTTTCTTCAAAACTTATTACTTTATGTGTCTAAAATATGGTTTGCATTGAATAGATATTTATTTCTAGAATCTAAAAATATAACATTTTAAAATTAACATCAGAATATTTTTATTTTAAATGAATTTTATATATTAATTTTTCATAACAAAAATACTAAATTAAAGTTTTGAAATAAAATAACTGATGCATTATAAAATTCATTAATTGTTAAATCAATACTGAAAATTTCATTAAAATGGGATAATTACCTGATTTTTGGTAAAAAATTTTTCCATCCCAAATGTTACGTTAAAATTGTAAACAAGCGCCTAAGATTATTGAAAAAGAGGCTGAATGTTGGATCGCGTAGAAATTGACCAAAACAAATGGTTTTACATCTTTTAAAAATAAACTGCATATGTAATGATATTTTTCTTTTTTTAATGATGCTTATTATGTTACTACTTATCGATTTAGACAAAGTTTGACTTTAAATAATAGATTTAATTAATTCCTAGCAGACGACAAAAACGCCAGTCCCTAATATAATCATTTATAACTGAACAAATTTTCAGTTAGTTTTATAAAAAAAAAAAAATTGACATGAAATAAAGAAAATAGCATTACTTTTTGACTCACCCTCGTATGAAACTATCAGAAAACTGCTTGTAATAACACTAATTATAACGAAACTAATTGTAACGAAATTGATTGTATCGACAATAATGAAACATATAATTAAGAAACTGTAATGAAACTGATTGTAACAAAACTGATTGTAACGGAATTTCATTGTAATGAAATTGATAGTTATGAAACTGTAATGAAACGGAGTGTAACGACAATAATGTAAGTAAAAAAACAAAAAAAAAACTACAAAAATAGTAGAGATTTGATTTATATTCGTGAATTAACTAAAAAATAAAATCTAAATGATAACAGCATGGATTTTTTCCCATTTAATATTTTAGATAGTAGACATTAACATTTATTTTCAGAGTAGCTGGATCTATGGAAGGTCTATTTTTTTACATGGGGATTTAAATGGAGCATCCCACGAGGATTCAACTCACGATTCAGTAATAATGGATCTGCTGGAGTAACTTAAAAAATATCTCCCTCTACCTATGCGACGCCGGGTAGCCGCTGCTAGTTCACACATAAAGGGAAAGACTAGGAGCACCCGTTCACTTTAAAAACCAATTATATCAATTAATGATTTTGTGATTTCTACAGTAGTCACACGACAAGATATAGTAAGTCCTCTTGAGTTTAATGTACCTTTCCATTCTTCTCTTCACCCTGTCGCCTGTGGCTGTAGAATACACCGACTGCACCTCTGCAGAAGGGTAAGATCCCCTCCCAGTGGAGCCACCTGTTAGCCGTGAGGTGTGACCCGTGATGCTTAAGGGAAGAATCCTGATGGCTGACATGAAGCACTCTACTTTGGCCCTTACTTGGGATAGACGGGCTGTCGGAGAGTCCTCTATTCGATCAATCGGTGGACATGTCAAGCCCTTGCATATACATTATTTTCCCGACCCTATTACCCTTAAAGCAAGCCTCAACCCTTTTTATCGTATATGTGCTAGAAGGCGGTGGTTAACAGTCATAGTGTCCTGGGTATGACGTTAAACTGCATCTAGTGGTGATGTCCCAGTTCTGGAGCTCTGGGGAATGTGGTTACACCTTCATCGCTATTACTCCCAGGTCCATACTGAACCGAAGTGGCAGTACCTGTTAGTGTCCTATCTATGGGTTGAAAAAATTTTGAATAAGTTTTAAAAATCTGAATATTTAACGAGAATGAATAAAACAAACGAATTGCTATAAAATAACCCAAGGTGTTGAAATGCCATCAAATCCAACCAACCAACCAACCAACCAACCAACCAATGAACCTTCTCTGTGCTCTGTTGGAAATATTATTCTGGTATTACCCTCAGTTCCGACGCTATGGTCAACTTGATGACCTCTACACCTCTAAAATAAGCCCCTCACCCGAGATCAGGTGAGTAGAGTGGTTGTTTCAGTACGGCTATGTTCCTCTCGGACAGTAACTACCAAACGCCCAGAGCGTTGGGAGCAGGTGTCTCTATCTGAAAAGTAACGAGGCTGGGTAAACTGTGGAATAATCCTCCACACACTGCGCTTTTTCGTGTGCTGACATTCTCGTATAATTAAATAATAGAGGACACAACAACAGTAACGACGATGACCGTTAGACTAGCGACTCCTCCGTTGTGTTCTTGTAGTAGTTGTTCACAAACTGACTCTCCGGCTTCTTATTCAAGTGTAGAAGGGATGTTTGTCTTCTTCCTCTTCTGTCCTATTTCCCGACACGTAAACAAACAAATAAAAATAAGGAGTTGTAAGAAGAGTGAGTCGATTCAAACTACCGATTCGTTTCATTCATTCATGAATCTTCTTACAACCGTAGCCATTTTGTTCCCTTTATGATGAAACAGTCTGATATCACGTTATTTTCTAAAGCTGTTTTTATCAATATTCAGTCAACCGACCGAGTACCCGATTGTAACAAGTCTACTTAATCGGGTGTCTGGCAGCTGACGTCACATTGACGTCACTGCTCGTTTAATTTACTTGCCCAAGTGACACCAAACATTTGATGGTGGCAAGAGTGAAATACAACGGAAGCCGACTGATAAAAACAGACACTTTTCCGATATCGTAGGCAAACTTTCAATCCTGAAAAAAAATATTGATTGATCAGAATAGTTCCCGTAAAAAAAATGATGGGTTTATTCACGTTCAGATGAGTGTATAGTACCTCTGCACTTTGTCGAGTGTCACACGCCTACACTTCTGCAAGGGATCAGAATCTTATTACCTGGCCTTCCGATTAGGATCAAACTGTAGTATCTGTGCAAATTTATTACCTGGCTTTTTGACCAGGATTAAAGTGTAGTATCTGTGCAAATTATTACCTCGCCTTTTGACCAGGATTAAAGTGTAGTATCTGTGCAAATTTATTACCTGGTTTTTCGACCAGGATTAAAGTGTAGTATCTGTGCAAATTTATTACCTGGCTTTTCGATCAGGATTAAAGTGTAGTATCTGTGCAAATTTTTTACCTGGTTTTTCGACCAGGATTAAAGTGTAGTATCTGTGCAAATTTATTACCTGGTTTTTCGAGCAGAAATAAAGTGTAGTATCTGTGCAAATTTATTACCTGGCTTTTCGATCAGGATTAAAGTGTAGTATCTGTGCAAATTTTTTACCTGGTTTTTCGACCAGGATTAAAGTGTAGTATCTGTGCAAATTTATTACCTAGCTTTTCGACCAGGATTAAAGTGTAGTATCTGTGCAAATTTATTACCTGGCTTTTCGACCAGAAATAAAGTGTAGTATCTGTGCAAATTTATTACCTGGTTTTTCGACCAGGATTAAAGTGTAGTATCTGTGCAAATTTATTACCTGGCTTTTCGACCAGGATTAAAGCGTAGTATCTGTTCCAACCAATTCTGTCTTTTTGAGATGATGCAGCTAACTTTGAACTATGAGAAGTTGGTTGGTTGTTTTCTTTTTTTTTTTTTGTTGAAGCGCATATATATATATATATGTATATATGAATGAATAAAATAACAGATTTTTAAAAATCCGACAAATGTGGGGAGATATATTGGAATGGTGAATAACAAACACAAACAATTCAATTAATATTTTGTCTCTAGTGTCTCAATAGAGACGAAATATTAATTGAGTTTGTTATTTACCTTTCATATATATATATATATATTATTAATATTATTATTATTATTATTATTATTATTATTATTATTATTTATATTTTGCTTGAAGGCTATTACAATGCGTATATCGTATAAAATTCGATGATTATAGAATATAATCATGACAAGCCAACTCGATAAAGGATTATGCGATGCTAGAACATCGTACAGTCTGTTTCAACTTTATTAAGTCTCATATGTATGTATACATCGCTGGTGAGACTTAATAAAGTTGGCTTGTCATGATTATTTTCTATAATTATCGAATTTTATACGATATACGCATTGTAATTGCCTTCAAGCAAAAATATAAGTAATAATATATACTTTATTCAACAATGCTTCTAAAAACAAACATCTAAAATCTTATATATATATATATATATATATGAGTTTTCCCGAACATCCTTTTCGGTGACATCCGGGTAGTAAGCTTCGATTATTTATACGCTTCTCTAAACAGGGTGTACGTGCATATTGAGCACTTTTTCAATGTCTGTTGTATTGTGACTCACTCGGTTTTCTGTTTCGTTTTGCCGACAATATCAGTATTGTTACTCATGCGGTTTTTCCCCGACAAATCATTTTCTTTTTTCAATATATATATATATATATATATATATATATATATATATATATATATATATTATTTTTTATACATTATTTTTTGTTTTATCCGTACTCTATACTTTTTCAGACTCATTCACTAGTTTAATTCATAGTTTAATTTTGTCTGACTACCATCCCCCTAAGAAACCAGACCTTGAAGAGTATCCTTTTTTCTCATTTGACTTCCTGTCGCCATGGTGACAGTCTTCCAATGTTTGTTTTTTAATTTTTAATTTTTTAATTTTTTTGAGAAGTAAATTTTTCAGTTATGCAATTCAAATTATCTTGATCTACCATCTGAGGTTCAAATTAGTCATAATCTACAATTATGTCAAAAACTGACACGTCTCTTACTTGACCTTCTGCCTGTCACTTTCCTCCTCTCTATGTATTTCTTGATTACCTCCTCGTCATATATGTTTCTGTGTGTGTGTGTGTGTGTGTGTGTGTGTGTGTAAAGAGAGAGGGATGGGAGAGTGATTGTGAGAGAGACATTTAATTTCTCAATGTATTTGTATGTTAAGATTCAGAAGCAGCGATGAGCCTATAGTAAAATTCCATGATCCGTTTTAATTTAGATTAGTTCAAAAATCCCCATTCTTAGAAATCTTACAAAATGATTTTAATGTCTTTTTTAAACTCTCTGTCGGTTTTTTTTATTTATTTAATTCACTTTGCAAAATCTCTTTCCCTTAATCTCAATTATCTACCCAGAGCTCAGTGGGTGACCCATAGGCCCACGTTTTATCTAGTATATATATATATATATATATATATATATATATAAGGTGTGTCAAAAAGTATCGGATTTTTTGTACTTTTTGGCACACCTGAAAAAATAACGTTCCATTCATTCTTCATTTCTATCTTGGTGAATACAGCTTTAAACTTGGTACTTTTTTGACACACCTTGTATTTTGAAAAAATTAATGAATGGAACGATATTTTTCAGAATACAAGGTGTGTCAAAAAGTACACAATATCTTGATACTTTTTTGATACACCTTGTATACACACACACACACATATATATATATATAATTTTATATATGAAAATGGTGACTTACCGGTTAAATTGGCTTCAATGGTTAGTTGATACAATTTTCACAATGATAAGACAGCGATATAAAAAAATATAAAGTCTGTATGACAACTAAAAAAAGAGTGAATTTATTATTATAATGGTATACACAGGAATAACCCACTCGAGTTTCACCATAAGGATCTTCAGGGTTAAATCCACTGAATTAATCAAGATATTGATTAATTGCTGTTGATATATATATATATATATATATATATATATATATATATATATATATATATATGAAAGTACGTAAATAAACATTGTGTTTATTTGATATGGCTTTTAGCCGACAATTGTTGGAGGATATGTGCTTAATTGAAGTCATACCTAATTTTTTTAAAATTAATTAGTTAATATGTTCAAATGTAAGGCTAAACAAATCGAGAAACACACGGAGCAGTCTCCCATGTCTATAACCTTGCTGATGAGACCTAATAGGTCGAAATGTACATTCAGGGATTGACATTTTCTCGATCTGTTTAGCCTTACATTTGAACATATATGCCCGCCTAAATTCATTAATTATTAACTGATTAATTTTCAAAAATTAGGTATGACTTCAATTAAGCACATATCCTCCAAATATATATATATATATATATATATATATATATATATATATATATATATATATATATATAATGTGCAGAAAAGAGACAGGCGTGGTTTGACAAATCTCACCTGAAAATCGGTCACGTAAAACTCAGTCATGAGTTAGTTATAATAATTTTACTTTTTAGTATTTTTTAGTATTTTGCACTTTGAATTTTTATGTATTGAACAATTTCATCTTTAACTGATTTTATAGCCATTTTAGACTTTATCAAAAGGGAAGTGTTATATTTCTAATTCTATGTATGCATGCATGTATGTAAAGAAAAGGCTTTATAGCAACTAAACAAGAATGCTACGTGCTGTTTTGAATAAATCCCAAGAGCAACACCCTACAAAACAACTGTACAGCCACGGATCTTACAAACATCCAAGTACATATTTACCAATCCCTTCGCACGAGCAGGATGTGGCACAAGGTAAATTTCTTAAGCGGAGTGTAACAGGTTTGAATTCAGTTTTCCTTAGCCAAGGTTAAAGAGCCCAGTCTGCTCTACTATTTATCCATAGCTGGAGGGAGAGTAGTTGGATGCATACCTTTCCCAATGGTATTAGCGCTATATGAAATGCAAACTAGCCTCGTCCAGGATTTGAACTCGGGTCGATGAGTCCATTTCCCCCGACTCTAACCATTACACCACGCGCCTCCTTCACAAACATCCAAGTAAGACGATAAAAATGTTCTGCCCACAGCTGGTTGGTTGGTTGGTTGGTTTTTATGGTATATCAACCCTTTTCGATTCATGTAATGCCGAATCAAGTCATTAAAAAAGGACAGTTTGCTTACTGTACCTGTTGTTGCTTAAGTGGTCACCCAATTAAATATTGCTGAACTTCGCTGCTTAACTTTGGTGATCGAGCGGGAACCGCGGCTTTTAGTGTGACTTAATCGTAATATGATAAAAAGGGCTGGGTCTTTTTTTACCAGAAGAGCTATTTGAAAAAAAAAACTGTCAGTACAATCATATAAGTGCTAGGGCTTGACATGACCAGCTGATTGATCGGCTCAGACCTCTCCAACAACTCGTCTACCCCACTTAGTATCCTGTTCCCAGACCGTTCACCCACCACAATCCAGTCTTCAAGCATTACGAGCCACCAATCAACAGTGGCCCCATTGAGGGCCTAATCCCTCAGCAGAGGTATAGTCGATTTATTCTACAGCCCCAGCCGACAAGACGGTCATAAGTTTTGCAAAATTTTGGTACTTGCTAGTAGGTAGATACTACTGTATTAGTACATAGGCTGATCAATGTCGTAAGGGAATATATGGATGGTATATAACACCCCCACTAAGATGTGCGATTAGGATTGCAGTGGGACAGTCAACGTATTCTACAGCCCAAGCCGACAGGGTGGATACATATTTGATATCTACGAAGATAAGTTAAAAAGTAATGCCATTTTGTTTAGGACAGGTATAATTACCAACACAAGAACATGTATCATACATAAAAATGAAGCTGGTCCTCTGTGGATCACATCCCTACTTCTCCACGTAGGTGTGTCAAAAAGTAATGCCATTTTGTTTAGGGCAGGTATAATTACCAACACAAGAACATGTGGTCACCATTTCTCTTAATAGCAATGTTCCACCTTCGAATGAGAGCATGTATCCCTGCCCCGTAAATTTCTGTTGACTGTTCTTTGAGCCATTTCTTCAATACAGATTTCACTTCCTAGTCACTGGGATAATGTTTGCTTCTCAAACCCTCTTTCATGGGGTCGAAGAGATGATAGGCGTTAAATCTGGTGAGTATGGGGGAAGCGGTAAAGTTGTCCAACCGAATGAGGCGATTTTCTCCCTTCTCCTAAATGCTTGTGTGTGGTCGAGCATTACCAAGTAGAAAGAGGACATTGTCGATTGGCAAGTTGGGTCTTACTCGTCGGAATCTTGCTCTGAGCCTCGTTAGGATCTCAATGTAGGCCTTAGTTTTATTTTTTTTAAAACTTCACAAGAAATAAATAAAATGGCATTACTTTTTGACTTGCCTCGTAGTTGTATAAATGCTCAGTATTGTTTATGTTTTATATTACAGAACCAGTTTATATTTGTTTCTAGTATTTTTCCATTGGTTTATTTTCAGTGCATTTCTTCGGTATGAATTTCTTCTCATGTAATTTTACTTATTTTACCTAGGCCACTTTTAAATTTTATATTTTACTAGCAAAAGTACCCGGTCCATGACCAGACTAAAAGAAAATTAACACCAGGTAGTGAGTGGTTAGAGTGATAATAAGAGGAAAATAATTCATAGAATTTAAAAAATTTAATTCTTAACTTTTGAGTGTTTTCAAATATAATTCTATCTTTTAAAACTGTTTTGTACATATGAAAAAAACTTAAATTCAGTTTCTGATGGTAAAACTGAATCTAGGTGTGAGGTTCCAATTAAGGAGCTCTGGGAAGTGGGAGGGGTCTCGATTTGTGCCGACAGCAGATCCCCATCTGAGAGGGTAGAGATTTTAGAAATGAACATTGTTTTTTTTTTTTCATACAGTAAAAGACCAGTCTAACGTCTGTGAACTTCTAAACTAAACTCATGTCGCCGTAAGTAGGGTGGGGGTGGAGGGGTGTTTAAGGTATTTTTAATTTGTTCTTAATTATTGAATTATATCGCTTAATTATTAAAAAACCAAACCCCAAATTTGGCGTGTCTCTTAGTTAGAAGGCTATTAAGGTGTATGCAAGATTTCAAATCTGAATGACCTCTCATTTGAGAGTTATAAGTCGACACGTACATACCAAACTTCCTTTTATATATATAGATTATACTAGCTACTGGCAAAATGAGCCTAAAATGCGTTTTTGACAAAATGACTACAGAAAATAATTTACCAAAAATCAGGGAATTATCGGATTTTAATGAAATTTTCAGAGTTTATTCATCAATGAATGATCTTTATAATACATTATTTATTTTATTTCAAAACTTTCTCATTTTTTTTCAGTTCACTTAATTTTGACCCCCCTTATGTTGGGGGCGTGTTAGCTCAGTCGGTAGAGCATTCGGCTAGAAACCACAAGGTTCCTAGTTCGATACCGGCCTCTCGCTAAACTCAGCGTATGAGTAACACAGGGATCTGTGCGGTAAAGTAAGAAGATGATGGTAGGTGTGGCGCTCCACCTCAGACGCTAAAATAATCTCCTTGGTCAAGCGCAATTGAAAAGGGGACAAACTCCCTCGCTGATTGGCTTATACCGACTTTAGTCCGCTCCACGACTTTTACTACTTACAGTATAAATAAAGAGATAAAAGACCGAAGTTATGAATAGAAACAACAACAAAAATTTTTACGGTGGCTTTTCTATGAGAAAATAAGTACCGAAAATTGAAAAATAAAATGTAAAAAAATAATAAATAATTAATTTTTTGGAAATTTCTTTTTTACTCATTTCGATAATTATTTAATTGGCTATTATCTTATAAAAGAAAAAATTATACATTGATATTTTTTCTGTTAAAAAGTGGGAGGGGCTACATTTTCAATAGAGTTTTTCTTCAAAACGTATACTTTGATTGACTAAAATAAGGTTTGCATTAAGTAGATATTTATTTCTAGAATCTAAAAATATAACATTTTAAACTTAAAATCTGAATATTTTTATTTTAAATGAATTTTATATATTAATTTTTCATAGCAAAAATACAAAATTAAAGTTTTGAAATAAAATAACCGAAGCATTATAAAATTCATTAATTGATAAATCAATACTGAAAATTTCATTAAAATCGGATAATTACCTGATTTTTGGTAATTCTTTTTGCAATTGTGAATGTTACAGTAAAATTGTAAACAAGCACTTAAAACCATCGAAAAAGAGACAGAATGGCGGATCGCGTCGAAATTGACCAAAACAAATCCCTTTAAATGTATTAAAAATAAACTGCATATGTAATGATATTTTTCTTTGTTTAATGATGATCATTATGTTACAACTTATCGAATTAGACAAAAGTTTGACCTTAAATAATAGATTTAATTATTTTTAATTCGTTTTTAAAACTCGTAGAAGCTGATTTTTTTTTGCCAATCCCTATATTATACCATGAAAGAAAAAGTCTGTTTTTACTATCGTCTGTCGTAAAATTTTGTTATACGACTGACGATAATCAAAACAGAATGGTTTTAACACCCCCAAAGAAAAACCTTAAATAGTTGAATTTAACTGTTAGTAACTGGGTTTAATTGAAAGTAAACATATTTATTTGAATTTTGACAGCAAAACTATTTTAAGTGTATTATTTTGAAAAAAAAGATTTCAAAGATATGATTACGTTTTGTTTTTTTTACGAAAAGGCTAGGCAAAAATTAATTTTTACACAGCCTGGAGGGCGTTTTTTTCACTAGTTTTAAAAATCGAACAAATTACACGCTGTATTGGCAACGTTCGCAAAGCTTTACCCACATTAGAATTGTTTTCTCTCGAGGAAACAAAACTAATAAAAGCACACCGGAAATTATGATGATTTATTGCTCGATATCGATCATTTCTACAAATTATATGATTGATTGATTAATTGATTGGATGTTCATAGTCAATTAGTTATGGGAGAGTGATTTTCCAAACCAATCACTTATTCGCACTTATCTCTATCGCTTACAATCTAATCACGTTGAAAGGATCGGTTCCCGCTAGATCACCGAAGTTAAACAGCGATGAACCTGTTCACTACCACTTAAGCAGCAGTAGGTTTTGTAAGCAACTATCGGAAATCTGATAGAGAATTATCTTCCCCTGCCGCTAGAGGGCGAATCACCAAGAGAAGGTTAGCGCCAAATCCAAACCCCATGACTTATCAGGGAGCAGTTACCGATGGAAGTCGCAAAATAAGCGATCCCACCACCAAACTTGTCTGTAGGCCGTCGACCTGGACGGAGGCGTTTTTTAACATACTTTTCTAACAACATACTTAACTAGTGTTAATCCATTCTAATCGATAATCATTCTAATAATAATAATAATAATAATAATAATAATAATAATAATAACTATTTAAGAATCCAATCAACAATTCTGCGAGCAACGTAATTTGTAGCTGCTTATATAACAATGTTTGTTTAGAAGAAATATTATCGTATACAGTTAATAACGCCTTGTCGGCTGGGACTGTAGAATAAACCGACTGCTCACCTGCTGAGGGGTAAGAGCCTCCAATGGGACCAGCGGTTGGCCTTGGCTGGTGACTCGTGATGCTTAAGGATGGAATCCTCTTGGCTAAGAAGTCTATGACATGCAACACTCTATTAGGGCCAGATGAGCGGTAGGAGAGACCCCCTGAAGGCCGTTTCGACAGCAAACTTATCAGAAGGCTGAGGACCTAAATAGTCTACTTGAAAAGGGTCCCATCCACCGTCATTTAAAAGAACAGTTACCCAGGCGAGAAGCTTCTAAAATAGCATCCCCTACTTTACTTAGTGGACGAGAACCGACAAAACGTACGTGTCGCTACAGAACTCTACAACCAGCGACCAGAATACAGCTGTTAGCGCCACTTCTCTACGAACAGTATTTTACCTCACAGATAAGTCTTGTAGCAAATGCCAATACAATTTGCAACAAGTTCTTGTACTATTTGTTAATACATGTATTAAATTTCCATTGTGTGTTTGTCTTCTTTCGTCCGAACAATTTGCCTACAATTGGGAGATTTAAGACCGTAATTCCTCTTACAACCGACTCCTTTGTTTATCAAAATATATTATACAGACATTACTTCATCCAACTAATTTCTCTCCAGCTATGGGGTCTTACGATCAAGTCATGTTGAAAGTAAAAGTTCACGCTAGATCATCGAAGTTAAGCATCGCTGAGACTGTCTAATACTTAGATGAGTGACCATTTAAGCAACAGCAGTTACTGTAAGTAAACCGAATATCAGAATTTTGATATCGTCATTAAATGACCCGAAAAGGGGCTGATATACCGTAAAACAACTAACCAAGAAACCGACAGTGACAGGATAAATATTGTCTTGAAGTGTGTCCTCTAAGGGGTAAAACCTCACCACCCAAAAAGGGGGTGCCGAGTAGGGAGGTGCTTGGTTATATTACACTCCCACACCGAATCTATAATATGTCGTCCTCACTACAAATAAAAGTGTTCGCATCCTTCGTCTACTAAAGACGATGGCGTAGTGTCTGTTGACTTTTTTGTAATATAAGGCGTGTGTTAGAAGCCCACTTCTATTTATAGACTCGCCGAGAACCATGTGATCAACCTCTTGGCCAATCACTGGCAGTACTCTGCTGCTGATATAATATTTATACCGGCTGTTCTGGTAATAACTATGCATAACTGCTTTGAGACTTCGTGGACGACGGACATAGGACTGTATCACTGGACCTTTACCAATACGCTGGATAGGATTTATTCGCAGGATAGGACTTATACACTTACCAAAGGATTCCATAACTCAGGATTTACTTACTTAAGCCCTTTTCAACTGGCCAAGGATGGCATTTAAAAACTTAACTTTTTTTTACATACAAACTTATAATAAAATGACGTATAGAGGCTCGTAGCGTAATGGTTAGAGTCGTAGGAGATGGACTCGTCGACCCGAGTTCAAATCTTAGATGAAGCTGTCTACATTCCACATAGCGCTAGTACCATTGAGAAAGGTATGCATCCACCTGCTTTCCCTCCAGCTATGGGTAAATAACAGGGAAGACTGGGCTCTGTAAACTTGGTTAGGCAACCAGTCTTAGAGAAGGAAACTCTGAATTCAAACCTGTTAAATTCCGCCTAAAAATGGCCATGTGTCACATCCTGCTTGTGCGGAGGGGTTGGTATATATATATTAATAGGCTTGTTTTCCGATCGTTATCATTATGCAACACCCACTGGTTAAAAATGAGACCGTTCAAATCGTCTAAGATGAAATACAAAAAAATGTAAGTCCTAATTATCTGGTGTCGCTTAATCGTCAAATTTCTGATCAGTGTCGTCACCTCAGCTAATAATTGACCCATTCCTTTCTTATTAGAAAGAAAGAAAGAAAGATAAAAAAATGATATGCTACACAGAAAAACACAGTAAAAAGAAAGAAAGAAAAATAGTTGGAGAAAGATAAAGAGAGGGGAAAGATAGAGTGAGGGGATGAGTAAACGGAAGCGATAACGCTAAATTGAACAGTGAACAAATGAAAAGAAGGAAAGAAAAAAAAAAAGAGTGAGAGAGAGAGAGAGAGAGAGAGAGAGTTTAAATCTAGATTATCATACTTTTTACATATTGAACTATTTAGAAATAGCTATTAGTTAAATATATGAAACGTTGTAATAATTGAATTATCCTACTATGATATATACACAGGTTCTGCTAGTATGTATATATTACTAGTCATTTGATTCTTGAGTTTTTAGAAACCGGAAATACTAGTTCCGCCATTGTGTAAGGAAAACGGAAGTACAGGTACCGCCATTGTTTTTCGTCAATAAAAAATGGTAGAACTCTCACTCACTAACTCAAACGTTGTAATAATTGAATTATCCTACTGTGATATATACACAGGTTATGCTAGTATGTATATTACTAGTCATTTGATTCTTGAGTTTTAAGAAACCGGAAATACTAGTTCCGCCATTGTGTAAGGAAAACGGAAGTACAGGTACCGCCATTGTTTTTCGTCAATAAAAAAAATGGTAGAACTCTCACTCACTAACTCAAACGTTGTAATAATTGAATTATCCTACTGTGATATATACACAGGTTCTGCTAGTATGTATTACTAGTCATTTGATTCTTGAGTTTTAAGAAACCGGAAATACTAGTTCCGCCATTGTGTAAGGAAAACGGAAGTAGAGTACCGCCATTGTTTTTTTTGTCATAAAAAAAATGTAGAACTCTCACTCACTAACTCAAACGTTGTAATAATTGAATTATCCTACTGTGATATATACACAAGTTCTGCTAGTATGTATATTACTAGTCATTTTGATTCTTGAGTTTTAAGAAACCGGAAATACTAGTTCCGCCATTGTGTAAGGAAAACGGAAGTACAGGTACCGCCATTGTTTTTCGTCAATAAAAAAATGGTAGAACTCTCACTCACTAACTCAAGCAAGCAAGCAAGCAAGCAATCTCACTGGAGAATTTATTACAGCTATTTTCTCGAAGAATTTTGGCACTAACCATCTTCGAATTGTTTATCAGAAGACGTTAAATATAATTGCTACTGGTTATTTTGAGTTATGGCTGTCATAATGTCATCCCCGTTTGTGAAGGTGCTAATTGATTTTGTCGTGTGTTTGTATCTTGCATGTAACTGACAAATTTATTTTGTTCCTCTGAGATTTGTATATTAAAGTTGGCCATAAGTCAAGATGATTCAACCAGATGATGACGTAGATGCATCGAATGCGACGATTTAAGCCAATAAGCTTCTCGGGTGAAGTCAAATTTCTGGCATTCGACATAAAGACAATTATTTCTCAATAAGAAAAAAGGAAAGAAACAAATTCCCCAAAAAATACAATGATTATTCAGACATTTTTTCCCAAATCGTTAATTATGCAAATCCATTAACTATTACATAACTTACTTCATACACAGACACAGACACAGACACGCACATACACACATATATATATATATTTTATTTATTCATTTATTTATTTATTTAGAGTTTACAATACATTTAAAAGTCCGTTTTACCAATGGTTTCGGAACATCACCTTTAGGTGAATGGTCGTCATCAGAAACTTTCTAAATCCTTGAAATACTTCAAACAATATAATTGTATACACATTATTACTATTTAATAGAAATACTTAAAAATATATAACTATGTGCAAATCATTAGTATTAATTATGAATACTTGAAACCATATAATTATGATCATTTTCAAATAGGAGTTACTTGAAACCATAATTGTGTATAAATTATTAGTATTATCTAGAAATACTTGAAACCATATATTGTGTGTAAACTATTAGTATTATCTAGAAATACTTGAAACCATATATTGTGTGTAAATTATTAGTATCTAGAAATACTTGAAACCATATAATTGTGTGTAACTATTAGTATTAGATAGGAATACTTGAAACCATATAATTGTGTGTAAATTATTAGTATTATCTAGAAATACTTGAAACCAATATATTGTGTGTAAATATTAGTATTATATAGAAATACTTGAAACCATATAATTGTGTGTAAATTTATTAGTATTATCTAGAATACTTGAAACCATATAATTGTGTGTAAAATTATTAGTATTAGATAGGAATACTTGAAACCATATAATTGTGTATAAATTATAGTATTATCTAGAAATACTTGAAACCATATATTTGTGTGTAAACTATTAGTATTATCTAGAAATACTTGAAACCATATATTTGTGTGTAAATTATTAGTAATATCTAGAAATACTTGAAACCATATAATTGTGTGTAAACTATTAGTATTAGATAGGAATACTTGAAACCATATAATTGTGTGTAAATTATTAGTATTATCTAGAAATACTTGAAACCATATATTTTGTGTGTAAATTATTAGTATTATATAGAAATACTTGAAACCATATAATTGTGTGTAAATTATTAGTATTATCTAGAAATACTTGAAACCATATAATTGTGTGTAAATTATTAGTATTAGATAGGAATACTTGAAACCATATAATTGTGTGTAAATTATTAGTACTATCTAGAAATACTTGAAAAATATAACACTGAGCAAGGTAGATATTTATTAAATACTAATTGCTCATTCATTTGCAGATGATTTTTATAAGACTTCTTTGAATAGAATGTGACTGGACATAACTCTTAGTTACTGCCGGGTGGCCTTTAAGATACTACTACAAAATGAGACGCATAAAATTTTCTATGATTTTGAGATACAGATGGACCCTAATCCCCTCAGAACACCAATGTTAATTAACAAGAATAACTTGTCATCTAGTGGATTCTGCCGTTCCGGCGGACCACACAGTGAAAATGAAAGATAACGAAAAGATAGGCAGCTACTTGGACCTAGCCAGAGAAATGAAAAAAAAAAAACCCAAAAAAACTGTGGGGGGAAATAGGGTGGAAAAACATGAGGGGGAAAATAGTATCAATTGAAGTTGGTGTCTTTGGAACAGTTCCCCAGGGTTTGCACAAAAGACTGGAGGAAATGGAAATCAGAGGCAGAATCGAGACCATCCAGACAACAGTATTGTTAAGATCGGCTAGAATGCCTAGAGAGTCTTGGAGACAAGAGGAGACTTGCTGTTACCTAGATTCCAGTAAAAGACCACCAACCAAAGCTGATGTGAAAATCTCGCAAGCGATGAGTGTGAAGGATAAATGTCAGGGCGCTTGGACCACAGAGGGAAAATGAAAGACAACAAAAAGATAGGCAAATACTTGGACCTTGCCAGAGAACTGAAAACAGTGAAACATGAGGGTGAGAAAAAAGGCTGACGGGATTGGAAATTAGAAGAAGAATCGAGACCATCCAGACAACAGCATTGTTAAGATCGGCTAGAATACCCAGAAGAGTCTTGGAGGCAAGAGAAGACTTGCGGTCATTTAGACTCCAGGGAAAAAGCACCAACAAGCAGTGAGGGTGAAGGATGAAGGTCGGGGCCCTTGGAACAGTCCCCAATACTTTGGAAAAGAGACGGGAGGAAATGGAAATTAGAAGAAGAATCAAGACTATCCAGCATTGTTAAGATCGGCTAGAATATCCAGATGAATCTTGGAGACAAGAGGAGCCTTCCTGTCACTTAGAATCCAGGGAAAAGACCACCAGCTAACGCTGGTGTGAATGTCTCACAATGAGTAAAATCATAACTGTTATCTATTTTTGAGTATTGTTGGTTTTGGCTGACCCACGTGACTTTGTTCACCAGCATTTATTAATCAAATCTCGCAAACCATTGACAGTGAAATAGTTTCACTTTTCTGTGTTATTCATGAAGATGACACTGCACCAATGTTAGGGTTTGTTCAACAATATTACAACGCTTTGGTTGGTTGATTAAAATGGAAGAGATCCAAAAATATTAACCATGTTCTTTATTTTCTTTATCATCTTCACGTCTACCTTTGTCTCTCTGTCTCTGCCTCTGTCTCTGTCTGTCTGTCTGTCTCTCTCTCTCTCTCTCTGTGTCTCTCTCTCCTCCTTTTTATCTTTATTTTTCTTCTCTCTTCTCCATTTGTTGTTCATTTCATTATTTTTTCTTTCTTTCCTCTCATCATCTAATTTCTTTCTTTCTCCTCTTTTTACGAGGTTCTTTTTCTTTCTTTCTTTCTTTCTTTCTTCTTTCTTTCTTCATTTTTTTTCTCAATGTCTTTGCTTTCCTTTTTTCCCCTTTATTTTACAGATATCATTATTTCATGCACAAAATTTTAATATTTTAGTAGTATATAAAAGGCATGGACTGCTATAGATTATCGATCATATGAAAATCTTATTTCACTGATAAGATTAAACGAATATATAATATATATCAAGTGATATCAAGAGAGAGAGAGAGAGAGAGAGAGAGAGAGAGAGAGAGAGAGAGAGAGAGAGAGAGAGAGACTATAAGGCTAAATCTCTAAGTCTTTTATTTTTCTTCTCTCTTCTCCTTTGTTGTTCATTTCATTATTTTTTCTTTCTTTCCTCTCATCATCTAATTTATTTCTTTCTCCTCTTTTTACTAGGTTCTTTTTCTTTCTTTCTTTCTTTCTTTCTTTCTTTCTTTTCATATTGTGTCTTCTAGTAGCAGTAACTTCACGCTCACAGTCTTTTTTTCGTGCTTAGATTGCTGCCGCTCTGGCAAAGAAATGAGCTCCTTTTATAGTCGGCATAATTTGCATAAGCGATGCTATACTCACGCCACGAACGAGACAGAACGAGACCACAGCTTATAAATCTGCTCGTCAATGGCGACTATGCTTCTTTAGCTTAGTTCAGGCAAAACATGACAAGCTAAGCAGATGCGTTTCGTTCATCACACATATAACTCTCTCTTTCTCTCTCTATCTCATTATATATCTGTCTGTCTGTCTGTCTGTCTCTCTCTCTCTCTCGCTCTCTCTTTCTCTACTTTGCGGGTTACTTGATTCTACCTTTTTTCTTTTATTCTTTCTTTCTTCTCACGTTTTTTTTTTTTTTTTTCTCATTCTCCTCTTTTGCTACTCTCTACCTTCTTCACCATTATCTTTCTTTTCTTTTTTCTAGTCTAACCTACCCCCTCTCTCTTCTCCTCTCTCTCTCTCTCTCTCTCTCTCTCTCTCTCTCCTCTCTCTCGCCATCCATTCTTTCTTTTTTCATTGATTCATTTCTCTTTCTTTCCATTCATCTTTATTTACAAACTTCTTTCTTTCTTTCTTCTTTCTTCTCATCTACCCATGTCTATTTTCTTCTACCCCACCCTCTCTCTCTCCCTCTCTCTCTCTCTCCCTCTCTCCCTCTCTCTCTATCTATCTATCTATCTCGCTCTCCTTTGCTTACGGTCAAGTCACTTTGAAAGCCGCGGTTCCCGCTAGATCACTGAAGTTAAGCAGCGATGAGCCTGTACAATATTTAGATGGGTGACTATTTAAGCAACAGCAGGTACTGTAAGCAACCTGATATCAAAATGACTTGGTTCGGCATTAAATGACCCGAAAAGGGTTGACATGCCGTAAAACAAAAGCCAACCACAATCGCTCTCCTTTGCAACTAGTATCTTTCTTTCTTCTTTTCTTCTTTCTTTCTTTCTTTCTTTCTTTTCATTAATTCATTTCTCTTTCTTTCCATTTAACTTTCTCTCTCCACCTCTCCCCTACTCTTTCTTTCTCTCTCTCTCTCCCCTCTCTCTCTCTCTCTTTCTCTCTCTCCTTCTCCCTCTTTCTATTTCTCTTCCTCTCTCCCTCTCTCTTTCTTTCTCACGTTCTCTCTCTCCATCTCTTTCTCTGTCTCTCTTCCTCTCTCTCCCTCTCTTTCTCTCTCTCTTCCTCTCTCTTTCCTTCTCCCTCTTTCTATCTCTCTTCCTCACTCCCTCTCACTCTTTCGCTTTCTCTCTCTCTCTTCCTCTCTCTCTCTCTCTCCTTCTCCCTCTTCCTATTTATTTCTCTCCTCCTCTCTCTTTCTCTCTCTCTCCCTCTCTCTCTCCCTCCTTCTCCCTCTTCATATTTATCTCTCTCCTCCTCTTTCTCCCTCTCTCCCTCACTTTCCATCTTCCTATCTCTCTTTCTCTCTCTCTCTCTCTCTCTTCCTCTCTCTCTCTCCTCCTTCTCCCTCTTCCTATTTATCTCTCTCCTCCTCTCTTCCCCTCCCTCTTCCTATTTATCTCTCTCCCTCCTCCCTCCCCTCTCTCTTCTCTCTCTCTCTCCCTCCTTTTCCATCTCCCTCTCTCCTCTCTCTTTCTCTCTCTCTCTTTCTCTCTCTCTCTTTTCGTCTCCTTTATTACTCACATTATCTCTTTTTCTTTCTTTCGAGAAAGATATATATAGAGAGAGATTTTTTTCTCCAGAAAAGGTCAATGTTAGTCAAGTGAGATGTGTAGTTTGTCTTGCTGAATATTTACTTACTTACATCACACCCCCCCCAAACCAACCCGATACCCCCCCCCCCAACCCGTGGAGACCGAATCAGCCGTCTGATAAAATTTGTCACACAGTTTATTTGAACACTTAAAAAAAAAATCACAAGATTTATGTAAATAATTTTGTTGGGCAAATATTTAACCAGAAAATATGCAGTTTATTACACTTTTTATATTGGTCCGATTTAAAGAGAAAAATAAATTTAAACAGTGCGTTACAAACAGTGGAGGCAGCTGGTGTAATGGTTATTGTCATAGGAAATGGACTCGTTGACTCGAGTTCAATTCCTGGTCGAGGCTGTTTGCATTTCATATAACGCTAATACCGCTGGGAAAGGTGTGCATCCAACTAATATCTTTTTGGCTATGGGTAAACAGTAGGACAGCCCGGGCTTTTAAACCTTGGTAAGGTAACCAGTCTAGAAGAAGGAAAAATCTGAATTCAAACCTGTTATTCTCCGCTTAAGAAATTGCCCCCGTGTCGCATCCTGGTCGTGTGGAGGGTTGGTAAACACACACACACTTACACCCCCATATATATATATATATATATATATATGTGTGTGTGTGTGTATGTGTGTGTGTGTGTGCATGTGTGTGTGTGTGTGTGTATGTGTGTAGAATTAAACAAAAGACACATCTCCTGTTTAACAATTTTATTTTTGATCTTTTCGAGTTTTCTGGACAATTTTTTAATATTTGGGTGGAATTCGTGGATAAGTCCACCAAAGTTCAGGTCCCGAGTACTTTCGGCACTTCGAAGTGCCATCATCAGGGGTGATGTGTTCCAGTTTTATCCACGAATTCCACCCAAATATTAAAAAGTGTCCAGAAAACTCGAAAAGATCAAAAATAAAATTGTTAAACAGGATATGTGTCTTTGTTTAATCTAACATGTATAAATGAATGAATGCTGCCCAAACACACACACACATGCACGCACACACACACACACACACACACACAACACACACATATATATATATATATATATATATATATATTTAAAACCCTTTCCTAAATATTTTATAGTAAAATCTTTTCCAAAGTATTCTTATAGTAAAACCCTTTCAAACGCATTTCTATATTAAAACATTTTCCATAGTATTCTTAGAGTAAAAGCCATTTACAATACATTCTTATTGGAAAACCATTTCCAGTACATCCTTATAGTAAAAACCTTTTCCAATGCATTCATATAGTAAAACCTTTACTAATGCATTTTTATAGGAAAACCCTTTCCAAAGCATTCCTATAAAACCCATTATGATGCATTCTTATTTAAAACCCTTTCCAACGCATTCCTATAGTAAACCCTTTCTAATGCATTCCTATAGTAAAAACCTTTTCCAATGCATTCTTATAATAAAACCCTTTCCAATGCATTCCTATAGTAAAACTCTTTTAAAGAATTCCTATAAAACCCTTTCTAATGCATTCTTATTTTAAAACCCTTTTCAACGCATTTCTATAGTAAAACACATTCCAACGCTTTCCTATAGTAAAAAACCTTTTCCAATGCATTCTTATAATAAAACCGTTTCCAACGCATTTCTATAGTAAATCACATTCCAACGCATTCCTATAGTAAAACACATTCCAACGCATTCCTATAGTAAAACATTTTCCAATGCATTCTTATAATAAAACCCTTTCCAACGCATTTCTATATTAAAACCCTTCCCAATGCATTCCTATAGTAAAACCTTTTCCAATGCATTTCACAAGAAGATCTTAACATACATTCCTATAATGATACCCTTTCCAAAGTATTGTAATAAACATTCATCTCCATGTTCACAATGACTGCATCTGGTCTCCTGGCCTAGATTGTATGATGTTTAGATTTCACAATCTAAAAAAAAAAGATATTAATTAGACTATTCAATTCTTTGGCAGAACATTTTCAGACATTCTGTAATCAAAAATATAATAGACCTTTTTGTAGTCTATTCATGTCATGGTTACATTTGTCCGCCATATTTTTACCACATTGATTATGTATGGTCTATATATATAGTCGGTCATCTGTCAGTCATCTGTCAGTCATCTGTTCGTCTTGTGACATCTATCTGTTCTTCTGGAAATCAACATCGCTATTCAAGCGAGTAAAATATCTCTTCTCTTATCTGAGCAGTTAGGATCTTCCACATCATAGCTAAACGCGTTGTCGACCTGTAGTTACTTGTGATGGTTCCATTCGAGTTTTAGCCGGTGGTTCCCTGGAGGCTGAGTGACAGCAAGTCTCCTCGGGTCTCCAGGACTCTTCTGAGTATTCCAGCCGATCTCAACAATGCTGTAGTCTGAATTGTCTCGATTCTTCCTCTTATTTCCAATTCATCCAGACTCTTTTCCAGACCTATTTGGTACGACCTTCACCGTTCCACAGTTTTCTCAGTTCTTTGGCAAGGTCCAAGTATTTTTGCTCTCTTCATTTTCACTCTATGATCGTCCGGGACGGCAAAATCCACAAAATGACGAGTCTTCCTT
This sequence comes from Doryteuthis pealeii, assembly GCA_023376005.1. Lineage (NCBI taxonomy): Eukaryota > Metazoa > Mollusca > Cephalopoda > Myopsida > Loliginidae > Doryteuthis > Doryteuthis pealeii. The sequence goes on along the minus strand of CM042165.1, from coordinate 22,084,194 downwards.
TTCTTGTTAATAAAAAACTAAGTCTGGTCTCCTGTCCGGGATTATTATTATTTACTCCTTTTGAGTTTTCACATCAGCATTAGCTGATGGTATTTCACTGGAGTCTGAGTGACAGCAAGTCTCCAGGACTCTTCTGAGTATTCTGGCAGATTGCAGCAGTGCAGTGTTCTGAATGGTTTCAATCCTTCCTCTGATATCCAAACTTTCCAAACCCTTTTCTAATCCTTTTGGGACTGTCCAAAGTGCACTAGCCACAATTGGTATCACTTTCACTTTCATATTCCATAACTTTTTCAGTTCTCTAGCAAGGTCCAGATATTTGTCCATTTTTTCATTTTCCTTTAGCTTCACCCTGTAATCTGCTGGCACTGCAAAATCCACCAGTTGACAAGTTCTTTCTTTTTTTGTTTATCAACACTAGGTCTGGTCTTCTTGCTGGGATAAGGTGATCCGTTTTTATTTCAAAGTCCCAGAGAATTTTATGCGTTTCGTTCTCAAGTATTATTATTATTTCACTCCTTTCGAGTTTTTCACACCTGTGGTTCACTGGGGGCTGAGTGACAGCAAGTCTCCTCAGGTCTCCAGGACTCTTCTGAGTATTCCAGCCGATCTCAATAATGCTGTAGTCTGTATGGTCTCGATTCTTCCTTTGATTTCCAATTCATCCAACTCTTTTTCAGACCTCTGGGGTCGTTCCAATTTCACCAATTACAATTGGTACGACCTTCACCCTCATGTTCCACAGTTTTCTCAGTTCTCTGGCAAGGTCCAAATATTTGTCGATCTTTTCCTTCTCTTTTATTTTTATTCTGTGATCGGCCGGGACAGCAAAATCCACGAGATGACAAGTCTTCCTCTTCTTGTCAATCAAAATTAGGTCTGGTTACCTGGCTGGGATTAGGTGATCCGTCTGTACCTCAAAGTCCCAGAGAATTTTGTGTATCTCGTTCTCCAGGACATATTCAGGCTTGTGAATATACCATTTAGTTGAATGGTGAAAAGTGAATTTCTTGCACAGTACCCAGTGAATCACCTTTCCCACCCAGTCGTGTCTATTCTTGTACTCTCTTTGTGTGAGTTTGCTGCATTCGCTTATTATGTGATTGATAGTTTCGTCTCTTTCCCCACACATTCTACATTTGCTATTCTGCTGTGTCTTATCTATTTTTGCATTTAAATAATTTGTCCTTATAGCATTATCTTGTGCTGCAATTATAAGAGATTCTGTTTTCGCTTGAGGTTTCCTCTTCTTAGCCATGTCCATGTCTTCTGATGTGCGATCTCCCCTGTGTTTCGCTTGAAATGTCCATGTAGTTATTTTTCTTCCCATTTCTGCTT
>CM042165.1:22060356-22077856 GCA_023376005.1 Doryteuthis pealeii | reverse complement strand
AGATTAATCTCTACATGTGACGTGGTGGGATCTATTTGGAATGTATGTAAAATCATTAAATTTCGATATGTGACGTAACATCGAGTTGAGGGAGTATGTAATTACTCTACTTATGTTAAAATAAAAATAAAGGAAAAAAAATGCTGAATGGATGGATTTATTTATTTTTTACTGACACGTGTTTCGGCCAGGAGTTTATCCACACACACATGCACTCTATCTATTATAATCTATAAATAATAGAAACTCGCTTCCGGTTTTTGTCTGTAACAAAAATTACGTCACTGCTTACGTCATATTACTCAAAATCGTCATAACATAGAATAAATACACTAAAAATTTGAACATGCAACATTAGATAGTCCTCATTGTTTTTTAAAACAAGTTTTGATAAATACATGACTGGTATTATATATCTATATACAGTTTGTTTTATCTTAATACATATTTAAAGTTTACATTTCAAATTGTTTTATTTTTTAATCCTTTAATGAATTTGATGATTTTACTTACTTGGGTACAAACTCGCTGACATTGAATTTTTTACTCCCACCCCTCAGGCAATATGTTTCAAAAATCTATTTTTACATCGTCCGGAGGGTGTTTTTCATTTTGTACTAGTTTTAAATAAAACACCTTCGCCAGAGTAAATTCTTTCGCGTTTAAATCAAAGCGGTTAAAAATACGGAGAATTTCTGAAATATTCGAAAAAAGAATTTTTGAAATTGTTTGAAGAAAACGTTCCACAACGATAGAGAAATAGTGATGTTGACGCCATCGTCGTATGCGACGGATTTTGAAAAGAAAGAAAACGGTTAGAGAATATAATACTCTACTTATCTGAATCTGTGGTATCTGCTATTCGTCATATCTGCTATTCTGGATCGGTGTAGCTGGGTAGCTGGGTCTGATGTTGAGCTCGCTGGCTTCTCTCCGTTCTTCGTGGGGTCTGGTACTACTTGGGATTCCATTGGGATATCTTGTCTTGTGCCGTTGATAGTTTTTAATAAGGAACACAAGATGTTCTTCTTTTTTTTTTTTAGTTCGTTTATTCAATCCTAAGTGAAAGGCCCCGAACTGACACATCTCCATTGCGATGCGTTTCCTCCAAACCCTCAGCCTGACTCTCACGTTTTGCGTCCGCCCGCTTCGCAAACTTTGAAACGACTCTCTTCTCTCACAATCTCCCTTTCACTCTTCGCACTGTTGACACTTTTCGGTCAATCAAAAAGCCAACATGTCAGACTTTCTCACGTCATCCAATTCCAGTCAAATTTCACTAATTTTTTTTTGGGGGGGGGTCCGCATTTCTACATCTCATTATTTTATAGGTTATTTAATGACAAAATCATCCTTGTAGAAAAATTTGAATTCTAGTTATATATATTTACCAACCCCTCCGCACGAGCAGGATGTGACACAAGGTCAATATCTTAAGCGGAGTTCAACAGGTTTGAATTCAGAGTTTTCTTTCTCCTAGACCGGTTGCTTAACCGAGGTTAAAGAGCCCAGTCTATTTATCCATAGCTGGAGGGAGAGTAGGATTCATACCTTTCCCAAGGGTATTAGCGCTAAGTGAAATGCAATTACCAAGTCCAGGATTTGAACTCGGGGCGACGAGTCCATTTCCCATGACTTTAACCATTACACCACTTGCTTCCTACATTCTAGTTATAATATCGGATTCGTTTCATCTTAGTAAAATAAAATGATAACTTTTTTTGTTTTAAATATTGAAATTGCTAAATTTTCTAACCAATTTCGGGGCTAAATATTGCGAAAACGAGGATTTTGGTGCATTTTAACCGACGCTCTTTGATGCTATTTTCTCAAACAATTATGTAAGAGATCTAGTTTTTGGTATGAGTTGTAGAATGCTACCAACTTACAACTTTGGTTGTTGAGAGAATTTGGTATTTAAAAAAAAAATGAAAAATCAACCTACTCTACACTGTATATATATTTTTTTTCAATTGAGGGGCGTGAGGTGTTTTATAACATTAACTCGATTTTAATGCTTCGATGAATTTCGAAAAAAATCTCACTTGCTAGAACCAGAGAAGCAAAGAAGCAAAGAATTTCACTGAGAAGGTTTCCCCAATTCCTGACAAATCCGATCGATATTCAGTTCGAATCATGCACCGCTACTTTCTTTTAAACGGAATTCCTTCAAGCAAAAGATTGCTTTGAAGAAAAGCTGATAATAAGCTTTTGAAAAATTTTCAGAATTTATTTCGGCAGATTTGCTTCTTCTTTTTACTTGATTTTATTTTGTTTATCGTTTGCTTTATTTCATTCTATTTTATTTTTTTGTTTTATATTATTTTGTTTTTATTCTTTTGTTCTTAAGCGATTTCCTTTCCCAGAATGCTTTATTGTTCATAATGCGATTTTTTCCGGAAGTTATTTCTGTTATAATTTTTCTTTTTTTTTTTATTTTTTTGAATTTTTTTTTTAGTCCTATTCCCTGATATTTCATCGAATCTAATTAAATTCGTCTACTTGACAGCACTTTCTATAAATCGGGGTAGAAATGCTGTTTATAAGGTTTCATTTCATGACATTCTTTACAACGTTTTTTTTTTCCTTCTTTTTTTCTTTCTTTTTTCTTTTTCTTTTTCATTTTTTGGTCTTTAATTTTCAGCGAGTTGACGAGATTAGTCGTTTGTTCATATTTTGTGTGAGAGAAATGACATTTACTAAGCTGAGCTTAACATAAGGCTAAAAGTATGGGACAGCACAAGGTTCCCTAGTTCGATACAGGACCCTCGCCAACTCAGCGTATGAGTAGCACAGGGATTTGTGCGGTAAAGTAAGGAGCTGATGGTAGGTGTGGCGCTCCACCTCAGACGCTAATAATAATCACCTTGGTCTAGCGCTAGTGAAAAGGGGACAGACTCCCTCGCTGATTGGCTGATACCGACTTTAGGCCACCCCGACGACTTTACTTACTTAGGGACACACAGTGAGAGAATCGAACACACAATTCAGTAGTAGTCACTTACATAGCTTAGCTTTGTATGAAACCAGGAGTATGGGGCACACAGTGAGAATCGAACTCACTACTTAGTAATAGCATTTACAAAGTTTAGTTTAGTATGAAGCCAAAGATATGGAGCAACATGTGAGAATCGAATTCACTACACAGTAATAGTCATTTACAAAGTTAGCACAATCCTAGAGAACGGGGCGAACATTAAGACTTGAATTCACTATTGTGAAGCCATTTACTAAGATTGGCTTGGTATGAGGCCAGAAGTATGGGACACACAGTGAGAATCGAACTCACTACTTAGTAATTATAATTTACTTAATTAAGCTTAGCATGATGTTAGAAATATGGGACACACAGTGAGAATCAAATTCACTGCTCAGTAATAGTATTTTATTAAGCTTATCTTAGTATGAAACCAAAAGTATGGGGCACACAGTGAGAATCGAACTCACTACTCAGTAATAGTCATTTACTAAGCCTAACGCAAGGTTAGAAGTATGTGACACACAGTGTGAATCGAACTCACAATTCAGTAGTCGTCATATACTTAATTAAGCTTAGTATGATGGCAGAAATATGGGACACACAGTGAGAATCGAATTCACTACTCAGTAGTAGTCATTTATTAAGCTTAGCTTAGTATGAAACTAAAAGTATTAGGCACACAGTGAGAATCGAACTCACTACTCCAGTAGTAATTTCTTAAGCTCAGCTTAGTATGAAACCAAAAGTATTTGGCGCACAGTAAGAATCGAACTCACTACTCAGTAATAGTCATGTACTAAGCTTAGCTTAGTTTAGCATTAGGTCAAATGTATGGAATAGTGTGTTAATCGAACTCTTTGCTCAATAAAAGTCATTTAATAATCTTAAAACATGGTTAGAAGTATGCGTCACCCAGTGGGCATCGAACTCACTACTCTGTAATAGTCATTTACTTAGCTTAGTTTAGTATGAAGCCAGAAGTATGGGGCACACAGTGAGAATAGAACTCACTATTCGGTAGTTGTCATTTGTTGAGCTTAGCTTGTTTTATCACAAGACCAGAAGTGCGAGGCACACAGTGAGAATCGAACTCATTAATCAGTAGTAGTCATTTACTTAATTTAGCACAAATCTACAAGTATGTGACACACAATGTGACTCAAACCCACTGCTCCGCAGGAGTCATTAACTTAGCTAAGATAGATGGGACCCTAACAGGTACTACCACTCCGGGTCAGAGTGGACCTGGGAGTATTGGTGATGAAGGAGTATTCCAGAGCTTCAGAACTGGAACTTCACCATCAGATAGAGCTTAACGTCATACCCAGGACAATAAGACCCTCAGCCACCGCCTTCTAGCACATATAGGATTAAAAAAGGGCTGGGTCTTGCCATAAGGGCAACAGGGTTAGGACAATCATATCGGTGCAAGGGCCTGACGTGACCAGCGGATTGATCGGAGGAGGCCTCTCTGACCGCTTGTCTAGCCTAAGTAAGGACCAAAGTGGAGTGTTGCATGTCATCGACTGGTAAGCCACTGGGGTTCCTTCCTTAAGCATCACGGCCAATAGGTGACCCGATTGGTGGTGGTAGTGGTGGTGGGGGGGTTCTTACCCCTCTGGAAAGGTGCGGTCGGTGTACTCTAAAGCCCCAGCCAACAGGGTTGGTTTAAATATATATTTGGTAGTCTTCTTTCAAACATAAAAGTCGTCGGGGCGGCCTAAAGTCGGTATCAGCCAGTCAGCGAGGGAGTCTATCCCCTTTTCAATAGCGCTAGAAGACCAAGGAGATTGTTTTTGGCGTCCGAGGTGGAGCGCCACACATACCATCAGCTCCTTACTTTACCGCACATATCCCTGTGCTACTCATACGTTGAGTTGGCGAGGACCGGTATCGAACTAGGAACCTTGTGGTTTCTAGTCGAACACTCTACCGACTGAGCTAACCCGGCCCCTTAGAGTGTCAATTCATAATATCATTGTTCGTAAAGTAAGAGGGTTCTTTTTTTTTCTTTTTTTAGTGAAATATATACTAATTCGGACTGAGCCTATTCTAGTAGTGACCACCCCAAGCAGAGTTTAACAGGTCAGGTCTGAATTCATAGTTTTCCTTCTCCTATGCTGGTTGCCTAACCAAATTTAAAGAGCCCAGTCTGCCCTACTATTTACTCATAGCGGAGGAAGTGTAGTTGGGTTCATACCTTTCCCAAAAGTGTTAGCGCTATGTGAAGTGTAGGTTCGTCCAGGATTTGAACTCGGGTCGACGAGTCCATTTCTTACGACTCTAACCATTACACTATGCCTTCAACCTTTGTGAGTACTGTGTTGCTAGGAGTACTGCGTCCGAGGAGTACTGCGTCCGAGGAGTACTGCGTCCGAGCAACGTGTAAAGAATTCAAATCACAGAGGTTTTTATTGAGCGCACGTTCGCGTGCCAATCAACGTTCAGAAAAGTCTGAGAGAAATTCATGTCAATGACCGTACGAATGAAGAAGAAAAAAAATGTCTGACATTCGGTATTGACGTGCCGAAAGCGACAGTTTGAAAACGAGATCAATGTGTGTGATTAGCTGAGACGAAGACGAGAGATTTTGCAGTTTTGCGCGTGGGTGTTTTTATGGCGGGAAGAATCGGGAGTGGAGTGGATGCGAGATAATTGTTCAAGAAAATCAGTGGATTGTGCAGGGAGACAATTGCTGCTCTCAAGTTAGACATTATTTGAAAAGAACGCGTTGAAATGTCAACATTTTGTTTTTTTTTTTTTCTGTTTTTATTTTCACTTATTTATTTATTCATTCATTCAATCTGATGGACAATTGATGTTGTGGGAATCTGGATCAAAAAGGTAAAACCAGAAAGTTTTTTTTTCTATGGACAGAATGAAAAAAGTAGATTACAACCTTTTTGGTAAAATAAAAGAAAAGAAAGGAGTAAAGGTATTGCATGGTGACTATGTTGAAAAGAAAAAAGAACTTGTCATTTTGCAGAGAAATACATGTGTAGCGATTGTCTGCCCCTGTTTGGTCTGGAAGAGTTATCTTCCCTTGTTTTGAGTTTTCTACTACCAGGAGTGCTGACTATTTAATCAGGGAAGCGCCAAGTTTGAACCCTCTTTTCCCCGGGACAGCAATCAGGAGACATGGGTTAGACATTTACGTCTATACCTTTTATGTGGAGGCTTCGCCCCCAGCCTGAGTAAGTGACATTACTTCATGGACTCTCCATAATTTCTCTAGGACAAAGGCCTACGTCCTACTATCTTCATAATACATTTATGTATTTTCTTTTTACACCTCTTCTTCATTGTCCCATTATGTATCTCTTTTGTGTATATCTTTAATTTGTATATGTATTCTTATTAAATGTAGTTCTATGTGCTCATCTATTAGTCTGTTTGTTACACTTCACAACTCCTTTGTCGGAATATTTCTGGTACTTTTATGTACCCACGTTGGGAGGCCACCTAAGCCTTCCAACCAACTATAATACCCTTTAAATCCAACACGTATGTTATTCTGATAACATTTTCATCATTTTACCTACCAAGGAGCCAGTTAGAAGGGAGAAGGAAAACTATGAATTCAGACCTGACCTGTTAAACTCTGCTTGGAGTGGTCACTACTAGAATAGGCTCAGGAGGTGGAGGAAGAGGAGGAGGGGAGGAGGAGGGGAGGAGGAGGGGAGGATGAAGGAAGGTTCTTAAAGTAGTTTTGACCTACGAGAAGAGAGCTTCTATTCATATCTATATGACTCAGTCTGTTCATATCTATCTAACCCAGTCTCTGTTCAGAATCTATCATGTAAAATATTCTAAAGATAATGTATTCTGGATATCCCAAAACTCAGCTTTAGATTGTGGGTACCACTGGGTGAACTATAATCTTCATAGGGCCGAAAAGAAACCACACGAAAAGCTTTAATTCGTAAGTTCCAAATGCTGAGGAGCCTATAAAACACAACTATACAAACAGAAATACGGAATTATATATATATATATATATATATATATATATATATATATATATATTATAATATTACTAATACTCCTGGGAAAATTTATGCATCCAAATAATCTCCCCCAGCAATGAGTTAATAGTAGGGCAGACGGGGCTCTTTAACATTGGCTAGTTAAACAGTCTAAGAGAAGCAAAAATTTCAATTTAAACTTGTTAAACCCCGCTTAAGAATTGACCTGGTGTCAAATCCTACTCATGTGGAGGGGTTGATATATATATATATAATATATATATATATATATATATATATATATATATATATAAAATAAATATATAAAGGTTTTACAAAATTTATATATTTATTCTATTATATCATATAACAGCTCTATTTTATATTGAGCACTCTAACAATAATACTGCCTTTGGTACACCGTTCCACCAAAAGCTGAAACAGTGACCATCTCACACTATATATATATATATATATATATATATATATAAAGTTTGTTTGTTTATAGTATCATTGAAGCATTGTGTGTATGTGTAATATAAAGATTTTGAAGGCAATTTACAATGCAATATGTGTTGGAATTTATTTAACTTTTGTTTTTTGTTTTTTTGGTTTGAAAAAAAACAAAAAAAAAAACAAAAAAAAAAGTTAATAAATTCAACACATATTTGCATTGTAAATTGCCTTCAAAATCTTTATATATATATATATATATATATATATATATATATATATATATATATATATATATTATATATATCAGCTTGTACCTTTCTCTTTTTGCAAACTGAATTATCTGGGCTTTTTTCAGACTGTTATAGTTAGAAATAGTACACACACACACACACACACACACACACACATATATATATATATATTATATATATATATATATTGGCGAGCGGCTGTGTGACCTTTATAATTCTCAGGACAGTTATTTGGATGAGTCTTTCTCTGTCTTTCACAAGGCTGGGTCAAAGCAACTTTTTTTTCCATTTTGGAAGCGGTTGCAATTACTGCATACCGTCCTAGCTTGTGTAGACATAGGAGACTTAAACAACAACTTGCCATATTTGGGTAATCGTTACATCATTCGGTTATTAAACTCTTTCTAACCCGTATCAGAAGATGAAAGCAAATTCAATTGCACTAAAACCTTGGCACACAAAGTGCAACCAGAGTGCATTTATCACTTTTTTTTTCTTCTTCTTCTTTTTTTAATTGTTGTTGTTGTTGTTGTTGTAATTCTTTTGTTCTTTTTTTATTTTATCTATCTGTCTATTTATCTATTTTATTTATTTTTAATCTTCAGGTTCGGATATAATTTTTGCGGTAAGCGATTCAAACAGATTAAGAACATTCGTCTACTTGTTGGGGGATTATGCGAAAGAGAAAAGAAAAAAAAGAAATCAATTTCTGGATTAGTGCTAACAGCTATGGATTAACAGGAAAGTAATTGCTTGAATTAAGGTTAGTCCTTTGGATCGTGGGGATTAAGTAATAATAGATTATGATAATGAGGAGTAGACTCCTCGATAAGAAGACTATGTCATTCTAATGCTCTATACCCAATTGATTCGGTATTTGCCCATCATTAATTGTAACATTTAGTGAACCAAATCAACCGTAGCCCATAATCTATATCGCGGGACTTTTATTCGAACAAGACAATTAAATTGGTCTAACTTACGGAATAAGCAAATATCCAGTCCAGTTTGCAACTAAATGATTTCGAACCCAACCTGTCACAGATGATGAGCCGTGAAACGGCAAAACAGGACTGTATGTGAATGACAATACATATGCTCTCCACCCCTGGTGGGTTGAGCTATCTGGAGATGGAATTTTCTGGTGACCGCTAATTTACGTTAAAATTGCATAGCTCTCCTTAAAACGGATAGAGCACTCCCTAGTAGCATTGTGTGTTTATAACAGTAAAATTCCATGTCTGAAAAGTGGGTGTGTTGATGGTGTGGTGGTAAGTATGTCTGCTCCGCTTCCAAGCTATGGTTTGATAGTCGGGCAGGCTGGACTCTTTAACCTTGGTTAGGCAACTATCTAGGGAGAAGGAACAATCTGAATTCAAACTGTTAAACTCCGCTTAGACATCGACTTTGTTCACATCCCGCTAGTGGGAAGGGCTGGTAATATATTATACATATATATATTGAACCTGATTGATTCGTAACACAGTCCGTAAAACTCTAAATAACGATTATGTTTAATATCTAGCAAACTGAAAAGATGTTATGCTTTGAAACTTATTGTTTGTCCTGTAAATGTAAAGATATAAATATGTAAAACCTTATTATAGTAGAGGTATTGGGTGGTTTGGTCTATATGTAACGAAACTCAAGTCACAATTCCCTAAGTCATTTACGTCAATTCTCCAATGATTTTATTTCTATTTAACCTCAATTATTAAATAAAATTGTTTTACGTTATAAATACCTTTGGGCCATATCTACATACTAATAGCATGCAATCTATTTTATATATAACAAAATAGCGGTTTTACAGTGTGAACAGGAAGGTTTGATTTGCATTATATGAATGTTAAACATAGGATTTTTATATAAATATGTATTGGTATTAGTTGATTTCTCATTATTTGGTTTTTATTTTACATGTATATGTAATAATATACGTGTGTATTTTATTAACATTAAAACTTAAATAATTGCGCTCGGAAGTTCCATATTTTTGCTAGTTTCTTTAATATTTTTTATTTCTTTTCTCGTTTCAGACGGAACGTAATACATCGAAAAAGAGGGAAGAACATTCAGTAATATCTGAATAGACAGAGGAAGAAAAATATAACATATAACAGAAGGAGTGAATATTTTGTGAAGTGGAGAAGCTCTCTCCCGACCTGAATTGATTTGGCACGAGTTCTTTTCCTTTCAAAACATCCACCTGATCAAAACAGGAACACTCCCAAAAGATGAATTCGCTCAAATTTTCACATATGAGATGGACGCTGGTCTACCATTATGTGGCAGCCCTGGTTCAGTCACGTTCATACTCCTTTACAGTTTGATATTCCTTTTAGGAGTATTCTGGTAACTCCTTAGTCGTGTACGTCGTCCCTTCGGCAACCGGGCCATGCAGACTATCACCAATATCTTCATCACGAATCGGGCTCATATTTCAGATATTCGTTATGTGCCTACTCGCTGGTTCCCAGTTCAACGCCAATAGGCCTTTTAATTTAACCTCGGGGTTTTGGAGAACCCTTGTCATTTAGTTCGCAATGCAACACTTGGACTCAGTGTCTATGTGTCAACTCTGACCTCAAACAGCCATCGCCATTGATCGATTCTTTTGTGATTGTTCATGCTATCAGACCAAGAATGAAAAAAGTGACTTGTCTTATGCTTCTGGTGGGCCCGTTTGGATTTAATCATCTCGATCTCATTTCCTCTGCGCTTGTATTTACCAGAAAGTCAAATGGAACGAGGATGCAGATTCATTGACAGCATCTACACATGCACAGAAACTGGCCTCGGAAACAATCCCGCCAGTTCTTCACTCTAACAAGTCTGGTGCTGCAATACATCGTGCCTTGTTGCATAATCGCCTATTGCTACAACGAAAGTTTCGAAATGTGCTTAAGAAACGCGCCAAGGTGAAAATGTCCATGGGTCCAAGTCAAGGGGAGAAGGATGAACCTTGAAATTTAAGAGGAAAAAAGAACCAACAAATGCTCATCGCCATGGTGTCTATATTCGTTTGTTGCTGGCTCCCACTAAATATCTGGCATCTGGTTACGGAATACCAGCCACAGCTTCAATTGTGGGAGTATTTATTTTGATTTTCTTCTTGCCATATTGTCGCCATCGAGCTCCACAATGTATAAGACCGTTTCTCTACGCCTGGATGAACGAAAACTTCCGAAAGGGAGTTTAAGACTGTCATGCATGCCGGTTTTTAGGTCAACGCACGAAGCGAACTTCTTAATGGCAACATTAGCGCAGTACCACCAGCATCGTAGAATCTCATCCAGCAACTCATTGCCAGCCGCAGAATTTGCGAGCGAAAACGGCACGAAACCGAAGCCCCCGGAAATGCTTATTTTGATCCAAACAACCGGAAAAGGTGTGCTTAATATAGAAAGAAGATGAGGCTGCTTAAATATTGCATAGCTATGAATGAAATACAGATTGGAGAAAGTAAAAAAAATATAATAATAAGGATTTGAGAAGAGAACTGGGAGAGTTGTAGACGGCAGAATGGAAGAGAGGAAGAAAATACAAGAAGAATGCAAGAAACGGAAACAAAAATAACAAACGAGGAAAATTTGAAAACCAAAAAAAAAAAAAGACAAAAGAAATGAAACAAGTGTTTTTATATAAGAAAATAAATTTCCCAAATAACAGACTCTAAAAAAATTCTTGAAAATTATTAAAATTATATCGATCAAAACAATAAGTAAAATAAGCAACGGGACAGCAGATGGAGGCTGATGTTGATGTGGATTCAATTAGGAAGAAGGGAAGAGGTGAAGAGAGAAGAAGAAATTAAGGGAGGGATAGGCAAGAAGAAGGACAAAGAATGTGAAAATAAAAATAAAAAAGTCGTCGAACGCCAGTTAAACTTGTGGGGAAAAGTGTTTTTAAAAGAAGAAACATAAACAAACCTAATTTGGTCTATAGCTAAAAATATAGATGCATGAAAACATAGAAAAATGTTTATTGATGCACTGGGATTTATGTGTATTTCGTCTTCAATTGCAAAGACGGACGCATCAATTGCATGAGTGCAAACAGATGTTGCTTAATAAAGCAGATGATGACAAGTTAAAGAATGATATAATAAATTAATTCTTTTTATTTAACTTACACAAGTGTATTATATTATGGATATTGAATATAACATTCATGATTAAATGAACTTATTTGTATGAAAACATAAGCAAAAATATGCATTTTTGTAATGCATATATATATATATTATATATATATATATTTAATATATATATATATGCCATATATTATATACAGTGTGTTTTGTGTGTGTGTGTGTGTGTGTGTGTGTATGTTCTGTAAATAGAAATATATATAAACACCCATTTAAAGCTGATCTTGTATATATGTAAATTTTATGAAATATATTATAATATTCATAAGTAAAATGTGCGTATATATAACCCTTGTATAACATGTATACGCATTTGGACAGAGATTATGCGTATGATATATGTGTATGTATATAATATATATATATATATATATAATAATATAATATATATATGTGTGTGTGTGGTGTGTGGTTGGTGTTGTGTGTGTGTGTGTGTTACATATATATATAGTATATTATAGACATTGAGTCAACTGCGCTTGCACACTTTCAAGTTTCTTCTCCTAACGTGGTCTTGTTGATGTATAGAAGAGGAATGCATTACCAAGTCACGGTGACGCTGTGTCGTCTTCTATCTTATTATATACATATATAAATATATATATATATATATAATATAAGGATAATGTATATATAGTATATATATAATATATATTATATATAATATATGCTGTTCGTATGGGTGGATTATTGAAAAACTAATCTCAAATGGTCAATTTGTTATTGATAACTGTTAAAATTATATGGTGTAAATAAGTTAAGTTCGTGACGACATATTTTATAACGGCATATCCTTTTTAGAGAGATTGAGTTTTTACGCTATAAAAGTATCCTTACCTCTATATACATTTTTTATTCTAAAGACATGAAGACTGATCATGAAAGTGATACGAAAAACGATTCACTTTCAACTTTCAAAATTAAAAAGAATGAACTAATACATTGCAAATAAAGTAGAAATTGTTATATATTACTTTTTAGAGTTAACTTCTATATTAACTTAACATGAAAACAAAAGCGTAATAATAGTGTATCACGTGATAATTATATCATTATTTGATAACGTGTACGATATATATATATATATAGAAGAGAGAGAGAGATTTTGTTGTGTGTTAGAGAGAGAGAGAGAGAGAGAGAGAGAGATGAGAGAGAGAGAAAATAGAGGAGATAGAGGATGTGTATGTGGTGTGTGCTCGTTGTAAGTATGGCTGTCTGTGTGTCCGTGTAAGGTTATCTGCTTTGCGCTTTGTGGCCTCCCTCTCACGACTCTCAAATTATATATATTAATATTATATATATATATATATATAATTAATTAGATCGATAGATAAATAGATAGATTAGATAAAGAGATATATATGCATGGAGAATAGGTGGCGTAAATGAATTATATGTCAGTGATACATGTTAAATACTGTGCGTTGTTATATGGATGTGAGAAGTATGTTGTGTGCGTGTGTTATTGTTCATACATATACACGTATGTACTTCATTGTAATATGGTATATATGTAAGTGTATGTTATTATGCATTAATTATATATATATAAATATATATATATATATATATATATATATATATATATATATATTAGTGATGCAACCATTAGAACGTTTCTGTGGAATAAATTTCTAAATAAATTAATTATAAATTATAATACAGAGTTGAATTAGAAATTCTAATCAGCCAATTTATGGCATTGAATATTTATTTAGATAGTATTCTAATATCTTTTTAAAAAGAAAAATTTGTATAGTATATCTTTACAATTTTTTAAGGTTGTTAAGTTGATTTTTTTTTTTTAGTATGAAATGTAAATAACAAAAAAAATTCACCAAAAATGAAATAAATTAATTTTATCTTCAATTTGTCTTACTTAAAATCTACTTATAATTAATTCATATATATATTTATATATTATATATATATATATATATATATATTATGTATATATACTATATATATATATATATATTTCAGAAGACAAATAGCTTAAAATTACATTACAAATCGAAGATCTAAATGTCAAATCATTTTTTCTTATTATTATTTGCTTTTATTTTTTCGGGTTAGTAAAAACAAAATCTTAAAGATTATTACTTGAGTGGGTGTTTATTGGTATAATATAAATATATGTAATGCATATATGTTGTGAGTTGTGTGTGTGAGTGTGGTGGTGTGTGTGTGCATGATTTTGTGCATAATATGTACACAAATCAGGCTATATATATATATATATATTATAATATATATAATATATATATAGTATATATATTCCAAATACTGTACAATACGTAGTTTTGTGTAATAATTTATATATATATATATATATCTGTGTGTGTTGTGTGGTGTGTGTATGTGTGGGGTGTGGTGGATGTGTGTGCGTGTGTGTGTATAAGATATTCATAGAGAATTCAATAAAGAGATTTAGGAACTAAATTTAGAAATACATTGAGAATTGCTGAAAAAAAGAAAGCCATTGTATTACATGTCAAATAAGCCTGGTTACTGAGTTCTAGCAAACACTCTGGTTTATTTTGTTGCATCATGATAAACTAGATTCGAAATTGTAAGAGTATAGAGATATATAAGATCAAGAATTATGCAAATAGAAATAAAATTACTTATAGTTTTCATAACAGAATATGCACTTTTTATAAGTATGTTTATAGTAATATATATACTATATATATATATATATATATATATATATATTTGTGTGTGTGTGTTTATGTATATATACATATATATATATATATATATATATATCTATATACACCACGAAGATATATATTTATTTAATGTGTGTAAAAGGGTGTCTGTGTGTTTATTTGTGTTATATATATATATATATATATATACTATATATATAATATATATTATATTATATAGCATATATATATATATTATATATAATATATAATATAGTATATAATTGCGTGTGTGTTTTGTGTGTTTGTTTGTGTGTGTGTTTTTCCTCTCTATATATGATTAAATTTGTTAAAAGTTGTTAAAATATTTAATAAAATCTTCAAAATTTTTAATTTCAATTTTTGAAAGGAATTTCTACTAATTTTAGAATACCCTGAAATAAAATAGTTTATAAAACATGGACAATATTTTAATAGTAAGTACATTTGTACACACACACACATACACACACACATATATAGAATATGAATGTGTGTGTGTGTGTGTGTGTGTGTGTATGTGTGTGCGCGCGCGGGTGGTAGTGTAAGTGTCTGGTGAGAGAGAGAGAGAGAGAGAGAGAGAGCGTTTGTGTGCCTGATTGGTGTGTGGTGTGTGTGTGTGTGTGTGGTGTGTGTAGGTGTGATTGTGTGTGATATGAGTGTGCGTTGTCTGGTGTGTTTGTGTGTTTTGGTCTATCTGAACAACATAAATATATCGCTAACTTTAATATATTACTTACATTGAAATTGATTAAAATATTTTTATTTCTCTGGAATGCTGCGGAACGTTTTTATCAAAGTAATGAATATTATTTGAAGAGAAATAATTTAGTTGAAGTCAGGAAAAACGATGATTAATGTAACTGAATAAATCATTTCTGGCTTTAACCCAGGTAGAACTCAATTGTTGCGGGAATAGCACTATATCAATTCGTTAAACGACTTATATTTGGGGATATTTTATTATGTACAGATGAACATTTAACTGCTTTAATCCGTCACCAAGACAGGAAAAAACGACGAATTTTAAAAACCCATTTGTATAACCCATTGCTGTTAAAACAAACATTTTGTTATAACACCTGTCCAAAATATTGTATAAACATCCAAAATTTGAACATTGTTGTTAAATTAAAGCCAGATTCGAAGAGTCATTTTCAGATCGTTGAGGACTATATCTTCAAGAAATATTCTTCTTCCTCTTCGCCAATTTCCTTTTGCATCTTCTATATTGGTCACCTTGAACTCCAGAATGGAAAACTGAAGAGAAACGGGACTTTCAAAAAATCAGAATCAAAAGATTTTGATTTGCTAACAAAGTGGAACAGACATGATGAAACATTTTAATATAAATGAGACTTATAAATTGCATGACATAGCATGGAAGCTGTACATTGAAAAATAGAGTTATGAAATGATGGAACATTCATAAGAAAAAAAAACCACAAGAAAAGAAATACGTGAGAGCGTCGTGGCAGCACTTTGTAAGTTGATATGTTGATGCGAGGTTTATATTCGAAAAACAAAAAATGATTTCAATCTGATAAGGATGACTCTTTTCACAATTTTTACATGTTCTAATTAAAGGTAAAATTTATATCACATTCACTATTGGTGACAAAACCGTTCGGTCAAGCATTAAGAATCTGAATGAGTTGTTCACACTCAGCAAATGAACAAAGTGAAATTACCACTGATACAATATTATCACTCTACAGGGAAACTGACTAATTACTCAGAAAAACTCTGGAAATAAACTAAGTTATAACACACGCAGAAATATACACGTAAAACATAGTGACACTGATATACATGCACCGACTCACACACATGTAGTTAGTATATATATTATATAGTATATAATCTATTATATAGTTTGTATGTGTGCGTCGCGTGCGTGTGTATGTATGTGTGTGTGGTTAACACAAATGTTCAAATGATTTATTTCAATATTACACATACACACAGTAGAGGCACAGGGAATATTTACAGGAAGTTGCATTCACGGAAGTGAGGAAGAAAAGGACTGGTTGATGAACTAATTTACGAATTGTGGTGCATGACATTTGAAAGTATTTTATGTTAAATAAACTTTCAGAGTAGAGGAATTATTTTGTAAAATAAGAAACCTGTAAATATATATTTTTTTTCAATATGGACATACATTAACGTTCATGTATAAAAGATTTGCATACCACATAAATGCACACACATCAAGATGCACACCACTCATACAAACAACAACACACACACACACACACATATATATATATATATGTGTACATATATACATTTATAAAATATTCAGTGTACATTCATAGATGGTAAGGATATACTGACTAAATAAAACAAACCTTTATGAAAAGGTATAAGGGAAATAATATATTTGAGGAGGACACGCATCTTGTTGTGAATACTATCAAGTCTTTTCGTTAGCTTGTTTTATAGAACGGTGTGTTCTCTCAACAGTATGTGTCCCATTCACAGGGTAATTTTAGTAAACATCTAACACCTCAGTTGGTAATGTTAGTCGCGCTGATGATATCAGCTGTAGCGATTTTGATTATTGCTGAGGTATGCACAGTTGTGGCATAGTGAGATACTAAGTCATATATAGTAGACATCAAACTATATATGTGTGTGTATGTGTTTTGCGTATGTCAATTTCGTGTGTTTCTGTTTTTTCTTCGTGTATATTGAATACCGATAGTGTAAATATCTGCTTCACACAATATGACATGCTGAGTTTTATGATATAATGAAACAGAAATAAATGAAAAAAGAAGAAAAAGATACAATTCTTTTGTGATATCTGGATATATTTTATTTACTATATATCATTGACTATTAAAATGTCATGCATACAGGGTGTTTAAGAATTATACAAACTTCTTTTATTTAAATATCTTAACTTCAGGGGTCACTGAAACAGTAGCTGCAGATAGACCAATCTGTGAATATTGCTTTTTAAATACTCTGGGGTGTACGATTCGACCACTCAG
>CM042165.1:22047856-22055356 GCA_023376005.1 Doryteuthis pealeii | reverse complement strand
CTACACACACACACACATATATATGTATTATATATACATATAATATACATATATTAGCATATAAACGTATGTATTTGCTATGAATATTTATATTAAGAATTAATTTTTATCACTTTAAATCATCACTTGTCATTCATGATTTTTCATATAATTTTAAATATATTGTTGTGGTAAAGTAGATAAACTACATGTGTAAACTATGTCCATATAAGAATATATTTCAGCTGTCGTCAATGCAACACATACACAGACACACATACATATATGTTATATATAGTATATAGGTATATATAAAATATAACACGTACATTACATATATATGTATTTGTATTTTATATATCTTTTACGTAGTTATTATATATATATATATATATTAATATACATATATTCCGCAAATATCTCGTTTTTTTATCATTCACGCCAGCAGAGGTTAAAAAATAATAATTGTTTGAAACCAAGAACATACAAAATACTTCTTTCCTTTCTTTCTCTCTCTCTCTCTCTCTCTGCTCTCTCTCTCTATATATATATATATATATAGTATATAATATATATATAGTATATATTATATATATATATATATATATCCTGAGAGTTCTAACCAATCAAAGTCATATTCACATACATTCCTCCATCTAAATTAACCCATAAGAGATCATAGTTCTGAAGAGATTTTTATTCTTTTAGCAAATATTTAAAGATATTTTACCTCTTTCTTTCTGAAAGAATAATACACAGATTTTCTTTTAAATTCCTTTTTTTTAAAATAAAGATATTTACAAATTGATCCAAATGTCGCTTTCAATTTAAGTTTCAATAGATTTTTATTACCAATGAAAATCAGAAAGAGATTTTCTGTAAAACATAATATCGTTCGAAGTTTATTTCCCATGTAAACAAGACAATATGAACAAATGAATAAAGATTAAATACATTATTAAATAACAATTCCTATAACATGTCGAAAAAGAGACAATCAAAAATGGAATATATCTTTTCGCATCTGCTTTGGGTATTGTCTTTCATTTTTTTCTTTTTTTTTTTCTTTTTTGCTAACATTTTTATGTGCGGAACAGTTATGATATACGAAAATGTGTCACCTTGTAAAACTGCACCGTGTGTATTTTTTCTCTTCCGGGAATAGTTTGTGCTGGAAATAATATTATCCAATAATAATGTTTCAGGGCATTATTAAGAATATGGACGACGATGATTTTTATTCTCGTCCTTAGAAAATACAGACTAAGAAAAAATCCGAGATTTTGTGAAGCAAATATGTTGGAAAACTGTGAATGACGAACACAACAAATTCAATTCACGTTGATATTTTCGTCTCTATTGATTCTGAGAAGTCTTTCAAATCAATAGATTCGAAATGTTGATTTAAATTGAATTTTTGTGTTCGCCATTCACCTTCACAATAATATTTACACCCCCCCCACACACACACTGGACATGCGTAAATGTACATGTGTAACATCTTGAAAAATCAAGAAATCTAAACATATTGGAAATCGGGCCAGAGGTGTTTACGTTTAACACGGTGAAGCACACCGGCATTACGCACATATGCAAGTTCGTGCTTTATGTACACATTAAACTAACACACACAAATATGCAAGCAAGTAATTGTAAATATAAGAAGGGTATATACAAAAATAGCATATCAAATCCTTCCCTATCAAATTTTTGTTTCATGAACAAATATTTCAATTGGCTCATGAAATTCGTACTAAACTGATGCATTAATTCCAGAGATAGTAGTATTTTTTCGTAATCCCGTATATATACTACCCCTAACATATTTTAAAACCCCGTCTACTTGCAGTCACACCCCTACTCAATATATAGAACAGACACCACACACACACACCATATTATATATAATATAATACATATATATATAATTATATATATATTCATATACGCGTATATATGTAAACATACACACACACACACACCACACACACACACACACACTCATATATATAGTTTAATATATTATATAATTATCATATAATATATTAACATAAAACAAAACATATAGATGGATAGATATATAATTATATAGTTATTTCATGATAGGGCGCAGGGATAATAAATACAAGTACGTAGAATTTAAAAGCACGTACATTTTTATATTTTATATCATAACACGTGGCAACTCAGATAATTATTGGCAGTTTAAAAATTAATGTGCATCATGCGCTAGCTACTCGATCCTCCATTGCTTTCTCATGGGGGTCAACTCAAATTTAATTTGTTCGGCTGCTCGAGAATGAATTAAATGCTCACGCCGACCATTTCTGCTAACAGCCAACTTTCTCGATGAGGTGTCATGAGTGGTCGAAACGTACACCCCAGAGTAATCTTAAAAAGCTATATTCAAATTGGTCTATCTGCAGCTAAACTGTTTTTCAGTGACCCCTGAAGTTAAGATATTTGTAAATAAAAGAAGTTTGTTATAATTCTTACAACACCCTGTATGCTGACTTTAATAGTCAATGATATATAGTAAATAAATATATAACAGATATCACAAAAGTAGATTGTATTTTTTCTTCCTTTTTTCATTTATTTCTAGTTTCATTATATTTCATAAAACTCAGCATGTCATATTTGTGTGATAGCAGATATTTAACACTATCGGGTATCAATATACACGAAGAAAAAAACAGAACACACGAATTGACATAACGCAAACTATCACACACATATATAGTTCTGATGTCTACTTATATGACTTTAGTATCCTCACTATGCCACAACTGTGGCATACCTCAGCAATAATCAAAAAATCGCTAACAGCTGATATCATAAGCGCGACTAACATTACCAAACTGAGGTGTTAGAATGTTTACTAAAATTACCCTGTATGGGACACATACTGTTGAGACGAACACACCGTTCTATAAAAAAGCTAACGGAAAGACTGATAGTATTCACAACAAGATTGCTGTCGCTCCTCAAATATATTATTTCCCTTATACTTCTTCATAAAGGTTTGTTTTATTTTAGTCAGTATCCTTACCATCTATGAATGTACACTGATTATTTATAATGTATATATGAACACATTATATATATATATGTGTGTGTGTGTGTGTGTGGTGTTGTTTGGTATGAGTGTGTGTGCATCTGTGTGTGGCATTTTATGTGTATGCATCTTTTTTATACATGAACGTTAATGTATGTCCATATTGAAAAAATATATTAATTTACAGGTTTCTTATTTTACAAAATAATTCTACTCTGAAAGTTATTGTGAACATAAAATCTTTCAAATGTCATGCACACATTCGTAATTTAGTTCATCAAATCCAGTCCTTGTTCTTCCCTCACTTCCTGAATGCAACTTCCTGTAAATATTCCTCTGTGCTACTGTGTGTATGTGTGAATATTTGAAATAAATCATTTGAACATTTGTGTAGCACACACACATACATACACACGGAACGGCACGCACATACAACTATATATATACTATATATATATATATATATATTATATACATGTGTGTGAGTCGGTGCATGTATAGTCAGTGTCACTGTATGTACGTTATATTTCTGCGTGTGTTTATATATTTAGTTTATTTCCAGTTTTCTCTGAGTAATTAGTCAAGTTTTGTAGAGTGTATATTTTATGTGTGTAATTTCCATTGTTCATTTGTGTGTGACAACTCAGTTCTTATTGCTTTTGACCGACGGTTTTGTCACCAATGTGAATGTGATATAAATTCTCGTATTTAAGAAGAAATGTACAAAATTGTGAAAAGAGTCATCCTTATCAGATTTGAAATCACGTTTTTGTCTTTTCGGTATATCGCATCCAACATATCAACTTGACAGTGCTGCAACGACGCTCTCACGTAATTTCTTTTCCTTTGGTTTTTTTCTTATGAATGTTTCCATCATTCATAACTCTATTTTTTCAATGTGAAACACTCCATGTATGTCATGTTTATAGTCTCATTTATATTAAATGTTTTCATCATGTCTGTTCCACTTGTTTAAGCAAATCAAAAATCTTTTGATTCTGATTTTTTGAAGCCGTTTCTTTCAGTTTTCCTTCTGGAGTTCAAGGGACCAATATAGAAGATGCAAAAGAAATGGGAAGAGGAAGAAGAATTATTTCTTGAGATATAGTCCTTCCAACGATCTGAAAATGACTCTTCGAATCTGGCTTTAATTTAACAACATGTTCAAAATTTTGGATGTTTTATACAATATTTGAACAGGTGTTATAACAAATGTTTGTTTTAACAGCAATGGTTTATACAAATGGGTTTTAAAATTCAGTCGTTTTTTTCCTGTTCTTGGTGAACGGATTAAAAGCAAGTTAAAGTTTCATCTGTACATAATAAAATATCCCAAATAGTAAGTAGTTTAAGCGAATTGAATATAAGTGCTATTCCGCCAACAATTGGTTCTAACCTGGTTAAGCCAGAAATGATTTATTCAGTTTACATTTAATCATCGTTTTTTCCTGACTTAAACTAATATTTATTTTCAAATACATATCATTACTTGATAAAAAACGATCGCAGCATTCAGAGAAACTAAATATTTTATCAATTTCAATGTCTCTCTATATCTTGAGTCAAAAAATAATATTATGTTAAAGTTAGCGAATATATTTATGTTGTTCAGATAGCACCAAACACACAAACACACAGACAAAGCAACACTCAATCACACACAATCACACCTAACACACACCCAGCACACCCACACACACACACACACAATCAGGCACACAAACGCTACTCTTCCTCTCTCTCTCTCTCTCCACAGGCACTTTACACTACCACCCGCGCGCGCATACAACATATCACACACACACACACACACAACACTATATATATTATGTGTTGTGTGTATGTGTGTGTGTGTACAATGTCTTACTATTAAAATATATGTCCATGTTTATAAACTATTTTATTTCAGGGTATTCTAAAATTAGTAGAAATTCCTTTCAAATTTGAAATTAAAAATTTGAAGATTTTATTAAATATTTTAACAACTTTTAACAAATTTTTGAATCAATATATAGAGAGGAAACACACTACACAAACAACACACAAACACACTACGCATATATATTAATTAGGGTATATTAGTATAATATATATATATATATATATATGCGTATATCATATATATATATATTAATATATATTATATATATATATATATATATATATAAACACAAATAACACACAGTACACCCTTTACACACATAAATAAATAATATATCTTCGTGTGTATATTTATATATTATATATATATATATATATGTAATTACATAAACACACACACACAAATAATATATATATATATTATATATATATATATATATATATATATATATAACATACTTGAAATATAAAAAGTGGCATATTTATGAAATATAAGTAAATTTTATTTTCTAATTGCATATTCTTGATCTTATATATCTTATACTCTTACAATTTCGAATTCTGTTTACATGAAGCACAATAACCAGAGTGTTGAACTCAAAGTAACCAGGCTTATTTGAACATGTAATACAAATGGCTTCCTTTTCAGCAATTCTCAATGTATTTCTAAATTAAGGTTTCCTAAAATCTTTATTGATTTGCTCTATGAATATCTTTATACACACACACGCACGACACATCCACCACACCCCACCAACATACACACACATTAAACGCACACACATATGATTATATATATATATAAATTAATACACCAAAAATACGTGTATTGTACAGTATTGATATAATATATATATATAATATATAATATATATATATACATATATTATATATATATAATAATATATGCCTGATTTGTGTAATATATGGCCAAAATCATGCAACACACACACACACTCACACACACACTCACACATATATGCATATACATATATTTATATTATAAATATAACACCCACTCAGTAATATCTAAGATTTGTTTTTACTAACGCCGAAAAATAAAGCAAATAATAAAAAAAAATCGATTTTGGCATTTTACGATTCTTCGATTTTATATGTAATTTTAAAGCTATTTGTTCTCTTGAAATTAATAATATATATTATATATATAATATATATACTATAGTATATAATATATATTAATTAGTAATATTAATATATATGAATTATTTAAGTGATTTTAAGTAGAAAATTGGAAAGGTATATTATTTCAATTTTGGTGAATTTTTTTTGTTATTTAATTTTTCATACTAAAGAAACAAAATCAACTTAATCAATCTTAAAAATTGTAATATATATACAATTTTCCTTTTTAAAAAGATACTTAGAATATCATATCTTGAATAAATATTCATGCCATAAAATTGCTGGATTAGAATTCTAAATTCACTCTGTAATTATATTTAATAATTATTTATTTAGAATTATTCCCACAGAGAATCGTTCTAATGTGCATGCATATAGCTTATATATACTATCATATATATTATATATATTTATATATATATATATATATATATTTAATGCATAATAACATACACTGACATATTATAGATCATTTACAATTGGAGTACATACGTGTATATGTATGAACATAACACACGCACACAACTACTCTCACATCCATATAACAACGCAAGTATTTTAACATGTATTACTGACAATATAAATCTTTCGCACTATTACTATGCATATATCTTTTTCTATCTATCTATTTATCTATCGATTCTAATTATATATATAATATATATATATTAGTATATATATATATAATTTGAAGTGTGAGAGGGAGCCACAAAGCGCATTAAGCAGATAGACTACACGGACACACAGACAGCCATTACTTACACGAGCACACGACCTCACATACACATGCTCTATCTCTACTATTTCCTCTCTCTCTCTCTCTCTCTCTCTCTCTCTCTCCGTCTCTCTCTACACACACCAAAATCTCTCTCTTCTCTCTATCTAATAATTATAATCGTACACGTTTCAAATATGATATAATTATCACGTGTAACATATATTACGTTTTTTGTTTCATGTTAATTTAATACTATGAAGTTAACTCTAAAAAGTAAATTAACAATTTCTATTTATTTGACAATGTATTAGTTCATTCTTTTTTAATTTTAAGTTGAAAGTGAATCGGTTTTCGTATCACTTCATGATCAGTCTTCATGTCTTAGATCTAAATAAGATGTATTTATTAGAGGTAAGGATACTTTTATATAAAATCTCATCTCTCTAAAAAGGATATCCGTTAAAAGAAATATGTCGTCACGAACTTTAACTTATTTACACAATATATTTTTAACAGGTATCAATCAGCAATTGACATTTGAGATTAGTTTTTCAATAATCCACTCCATACAAACAGGCATCTATATATATTATATATATATATATATATTATATATATATATTATATTATATTATATATACTATAATAAGTATATATATGTATATAATAAGATAGAGAGAACAGCGTCACGCGTGAATCTTGGGTAATTGCCAATTCT
>CM042165.1:22046300-22047756 GCA_023376005.1 Doryteuthis pealeii | reverse complement strand
CTCTACTGGGTCACTGTTATGGCCAGACTTAACTCTTTTTGTCTATTCTTTTTTATTTATTAGGTATATTTTATCTGGTGCAGCATGTCTTGGTTTCCAATCCTTTTCTCCATAAAAATAAACAATTGGTTGCAAACAAAATTAAATTTAGAAGAATAGATAGGAAGAAATATATCAAGTAGCACTCACCAATAAGCCAGCAGATCAAGTAAACTCTATGTGTTAAACCACGGGGTATGCCCGGTATTATTTCTATAACTGCAAGACGGCAACTATGGAATATGGTATTATTTTCTAAAATAAAAAATTAAAAGGATCTGAACTCTAGATTTTATCAAGGGGTTCATGCTCTTCTGGCAGATATGATTATGACCGGCTGGGGTGCGAGAATGCACACCGACTGCACTCTGAGTGGGGAAGACTCCCAATGGAGCAACCTGGTTGGCGTTGAGTGGCGACCTGTGATGCCTTAAGGATGGATGACCAGGTGGAAATGAGCAGTTATACATGACAATACTCCACTTTGGCCCATATTTGGGGCTAGATGGGCGGTCAGAAAGGACCCTCCTCTCGATCAATCGGCTGGTCTAAGCACCTAGCACCTAATGATTTTCCCAACCCTATTGCCTTTAAGCAAGTCCAAACCCATTTTTATCATATGGGTGATGGCTGAGGGTAACATGTCCTGGGAATGACGTTAAACTCTATCTGATGGTGAGGTTCCAGTTTTGGGGGTTTGGGAATGTGGAGCACCCCTTCATCACCATACCCTGGACCACTCTGACCGGAGTGGTAGTACGTTTGGGTCCCATCTATGGTTAAATAGAAAAAATGTATTTATAACAAAATTGTATTATCGTTAAATTGATTTATTTCACAAACTTTATCGGCATTAAATGACACGGACTGATGGTTGATTAAAACAAAAAAACCAAACCAATCTATCTAGAGGACTCAGTGCCAATTGTTCGGATTGTATTCTTTGAAATACATTCTAGTAGCACCAACTAGCACAATACTAACAACAATTCAGAATACCTTCCACAGTTTGTATCAAACCCACTTGTACTCTTTACGAGTTCTATTTCTTTCTTTTCTATTTTTTGTTTTCTTTTTTTTTTTTCTTTTCTTTTTTTCTCTTTTCTTTTTTTCTTTTTTTTTTGGTGGGGGGGGGCGGCGTCTGCTTGTTTCATACAAGACAGCGTAACATTTATATATCAATACTCGTGTTCTTTGATCTTTCATCTTGCAACACCCTCTGATTAAAAATGAGACATCCAAATTGACCAAGATGAAATGAAAAATACTGATTATCCGTATTGCTTATCCGCCGAAATCTTATTTCTCATGAGTGTCGTCACCTCAGCTAATAACGGACTATTTTTTTTAGTGTATAGAAGAAAGCGTTCTCTCTCTCTCTCTCATCTCTCTCTCTCCTCTCTCTCTCCACCATCCT
>CM042165.1:22036300-22041300 GCA_023376005.1 Doryteuthis pealeii | reverse complement strand
ATTATTGACAGAATAGATATTCATTAATTAAATTTGGATTTTTTTGCTATAATTGATAATAACGTGATTATCTTAGTATAAATGATGAAAGTACTAAAAAAACCTTCATTTACCATGATAAGATTTGATTTTAATCACAGTATCATTTGGTTGTATGATCTATGCTTTACATTAGATGTTAGTTTAGTTCTTGCGTATTGATTAAGTTATATAGGATTATTATGTCGATTATGATCTTTGACGCAATGCGTAATCGGATACAAATGCGAAACTTGAATTGCGTTTTCGAAGCTTTTTCTTTGGATAAGGGTTCGGGGTTCGTTTTTCTTCTTTATACCAGCTTACCCAAAGTATAAGGTTTGTTTAGGAAAGTATTATTGTGGTATATTGTTGTTTTAATTCCAGTGTCTGTTAGCTTTTTGTATAAATAAGGGGATATCTGCACTCCCTACTCAGGGTTAAGTGAAGAGCATGTTTTAGCTCGGGTGATTAAGAATAATTATTTGATGACTCATGATAACATCCATAGCACAGAACTAGAGTATGTCAGATATTAATAAATAAGAGTTAGACAGAGTATTACAGATAAATACATTAATATACAATTACGTTTTTTAACATCTTTTCTCGTGTGTCGACTATAAAAATTTAATGTTTTGTTTTATGCATTTCGTAACTAAATACAATAGTGACCTGATTAATTTCAATGAAGGTTTCCTGTTGTCAGCTGACATTACTGAATTCTTTATACTCAACTAGAAGCTGCTACTATCGACGTCGCCAGGGTGAGAGGGGAACGGGCAAAATTTAGTCTCACAGATCCATTATTACTGAGTTGGATCCTACCAGGATACACCATTTAAATCTCTACATAAAAAAAAAAGACCTTGCGTGACCCGGCCTGGTGTGGCGTCAGAAAAAAAGAGCACAGACCCACTGAAAAGAAAAATTAGTGTGTCCCATTTAAAATATTTAAAATGCAAAAAAAAAAAAAAAAAAAAAAAAAGAGTCCACGCTGTAACCATTTAAATTTTATTGTTTAATTATCTTCACGAATACAAATGAAATCTTCATCATTTTTGCTCAAAAAGCAAGGTATGGTGATACTGAACATATATATGTGGTTGAGAATAGGGGAAAGTGTGGATATAACAACACAAACAGTTGAATTCAGTTGATATATCGCCTCATTGTATGAAGCTTTTTCAAAACTTTATTGACATAAGTGTTTGAACATTCTGCTTTTATAGTGAAAAGGTAAATGGATGAGGGGTGAGAGAAAGTCAGGAAGGAGGTAGGTATGTGGGGCATGGTGCTTTGATTTTTATGGGGTCAGTCGGTTGACTTTAGAAGAGAAGTTGATATTTAGATTGTGGGTCAAATGTGTTGTATATATATATATATATATATATATATATATATGAGTATAGATAAAAGGATATGAAAACACCACAAAATGCTGTTAAAGTGAAAACATTTTATAACATATTCACTTTAACAGCATATTGTGTTGTTTTTATATCCTTTTTAGATAAATACTGTCGGATTCATTTCCTTTCTTTTAACTTATATATATATATATAATATATATATATATATATATATATATATATTAATTGTTTTATTTTCCGTAGTTTCAGCCGGACATACATACATACAACTACCCTTTATAAGTGTATAGATGATGCATCTGGGACTTGTTTTACACATTCAAACGGAGGCGCCCGTCGTGTAATGGTTATCGTCGTAGGAAATGGATTCGGTGACCCAAGTTCAAATCTTGGACGAGGCTGGTCGCCTTTCACATAGCTTTAATACCCATTGGAAAGGTATATATCCAACTACTATCCCCAGCCATGGGTAAATAGTAAGGCCGACTGGGCTTGTTAACCTTTTCAAAGTTTCAAGTATTCATATCAAATAGTCCTGGGTATAACGTTAAACTGCGTCTAAATTTTTGAGCGCCGAGGAGTGTGTAGTACCCCATCATCGCCATTCCCAACAGGTCCACTCTGACCCGGAGCAGTAGTACCTGTTAGGGTACCCATCTATGAGTTAAATAGAAAAATGAGTTTTTAAAAATGTGTTTAAAAATGTGTTTCTGATATAAGGTGTGTGCTAGACGCCCGCTCCTATTTATAGACTCGGCGATAACCATGTGATCATACTCTTGGCCAATCACCGGCTGTACTCTGCTGCTGAAAACAATACTTAAACTGAGCATACTGAGCACACTGGCCATACTTACTTTGAACCTTCGTGGACGACGGACATAGGATTGAATCACTGGACCTTTAACACTACGCAGGATAGGACTTATTCACTTACCAAAGGATTCCATAACTCAGGACTTTACTTACTGAAGCCCTTTTCAACTGGCCAAGGCTGGCATTTAAAAACTTAACAAAATTGAGTTAAAAAGTTTATTAAAAAATTGAGTACCCATCAAGAATGAATTTATTTCAAAACTTTGTCGATATTAAATGACCCACCGAGGTTGATATGCCGTTAAAAAAAGAGTTAGGGGTGATTTAATAGAAACTTTAAAAGTAATAAATGGAATTATTAATTGTTACTAATTATGGTAGACACTTCTTTTTTTAATATTCCTCCTCAAACTGGAATAATTAATGATTAACCGCCCTGTCTGTTAGGGCGTTAGATTGCACCGACTGCACCTCTGCAGAGGGGTAAGACTCACCCAATGGGGCCATCTGTTAGCAGTGGGTGGCAACTCGTGATGCTTAAGGATAGAACCTAGGTGGTTGAGTAGTCTATGACTTGCAATACTCCACTTTGGCCTTTTCTTGGGCTAGAAGGGCGATCAGAGAGACCCCCTCCTCCGATCAATTGGCTGGTCACGTCAAGCCAAAACACCTATATGATTTTCCCAACCCTATTGCTCTTATGGCAACCCCAAACCTTTTTATCATATGGGTGCTAGAAGGCTGTCTTGGGAATGACGTTAAACTCTATCTGATGGTGAGGTTCCAGTTTTGGAGATTTGGGGAATGTGGAGCTCCCCTTCATCACCATTGCTTCCTGGCCCACTCTGACCCGGAGTGGTAGTACCTGTTAGGGTCCCATCTTTGGATTAAATAGAAAAATGTATTTATTAAAAAAATTGAGTATTCATTAAGAATTGATTTATTTCAAAACATTATTGGCATTAAATGACCCACTGAGGTTGATATGTCGTACAACAAAACAAACCAAACCAAACCAAACCAATCAAACTGGAAACTTGCGATCAAGGCAAATTTCCCAAACTACTAAATCATTAATTACTCCCAGTTTCACTCTGACCCGGAGTGGTAGTACCTGTTAGGGTCCCATCTATGGGTTAAATAGAAAAATGAGTTTAAAGAAAAATGTGTTTTTTTTAAATAGAGTACCCATCAAAAATGAATAAAAGAAAACATTTTTGGTATAAAATAACCCAACAAGGGTTGACATGCCGTAAAAACCCAACCAACCAACCAACCAACACCAATAATGTGTTAGCAATTATATGGTTTCAAGTAAATAATAATAAAGAAAAAACGGTAGTAAACAATTAGCTTCAAGTAACTATTCATAATAGAAAGGGGATACCCGTGGCGTAGTGGTTAACGTGCTAGACTGTGTGTGTGAGTGGGTGGTGGTGAGGCTACAATAAGACTCAATTGTCAGCTAATCGAGTCTCCTCGGCCGAGTCTTACGCTATCCCACAACGGTTCCTTTATCTGTTGACTGTCAGTGTTAATTAGCACCCGTTTTTCCAGATGTTGCCGACCACACACAACGAAAGGACAGTCATTAAAACTATTTGAAAGATTCCGAAAGGAGTTTGTATCTTGGAGCATTCGTCAACATCAAATTAAAATGGCAGACTGGTTGGTTGAATTTTACGGCAGGTCAACCCTTGTTGGGTTATTTTATGCCGTAGACGTTTTGTTTTATTCATTCTTGATGGATACTTAATTTTTTAAACTAAACTTTTAAAACACTTTTTAAACTCATTTTTTTCGATTAAAGACGGGATCCTATACCAGGTACTACCACTCCAGGTCAGAGTGGGTCTTGGAGTAATGGTGATGAAGAGGTACTACACATTCTCCAGAGCTCAATTTTAATAAACTCAATTTTTAAACTCTTTTTTCTATTTAACCTATAGATGGGACCCTAATAGGTACTACGACCCCAAGTCAGTGGATCTAGAAGTGATGAAGGGGTACTCCAAAGCTCCAGAACTGAAACTTCACCATCAGATAGAGTTTAACGTCAAACCCAAGACAATAAGACCCTCAGTCACCACCTTCTAGCACATATATGATAAAAAGGGTGGCGCGTGGTCTAATGGTTAGAGTCATAGGAAATGGACTTGTCAACGCGAGTTCAATTCTTGGATGAAGCCGTTGGCATTGCACATGGCGCTAATACCCTTGGGAAAGGTATGAATCCAATTCTCCATCCAGCTATCGATAAATAGCAGGGCAGACTGGACTCTTTAACCATGGCTAGGTAACCAGTCTAGGAGAAGGAAAACTCTGAATTCAAACCTGTTAAACTCCGCTTAAGAAATTGACCTTGTGTCGCATCCTGCTCGTGCGGAGGGATTGGTAATATATATATATATATATATATATATATATATATGAATATGATAAAATGAAAAAACAAAAGATGTTTACAAACTGAATGGGCTCATCAGAGAGAGAGTGTGCAAACCGTTTCGGGGCCTTTCTCTCGACGGTTTATAAATGTTGATGTTGATGACCGACCCACGTGCGGTCGATGCATGATATTACGAGAGTCCTCATATATTAATGAGGAAGGACCGGTGTTGTTTTTTATAAACCGTCGAGAGAAAGGCCCCGAAACGGTTTGCACACTCTCTCCTGATGAGCCCATTCAGTTTGTAAACATCTTTTGTTTTTTCATTTTATCATATTCATACTGTCGGATTAATTTCCATTTTATTTTCACACATATATATATATATATATATATATATATAT